>CM062820.1:856490688-857090688 GCA_031772625.1 Pinus tabuliformis | reverse complement strand
ATTTCAGACACATTCTGGAAGTATCTAACTTATGACAAAGAGATGTATTCCATTGTTTAGGCCTTTTGACAATGGAAGCATTGCATTTTGGGGAAGGAAATGGTCATCCACATAGACCATCGACCCCTGCAGTTCATACAGACCCAAGGGAAATTGCAGAATGATCGCCATCAGAAGTGGTCCACATACCTACAACAGTTCCATTTGAATATCAAGTATAAGAAGGGAATCACCAATAATGTTGCATATTGCCTCAGTCGAACACCGATCATGGAGTTAACCACTGTACTCAACTCTTGTGGGCACAAGACTTCTGATTGGCCACTTCTCTACAAAAGCAACCCAGAATTCAGCCACACATACCAGACACTCTCGGAGGGTTAGCATGTTCCAGATTTTCACCTCCAAGATGCCTTATTATGCCACCTGGGTCACCTTTGTTTTCCTTCAAGTGAGTGTGCCAAGATGATTTGGGAAGCACACTACAGTCGGGCTACTGGGCATTTCGGGGTCGAGAAAATAGTGGTAGTACTACAGAAGTATTTCTATTAGCTAAATCTTTGACAAGATGTCAGGAAGTACATCAGATCATGCACTGCCTGTGCCATTGCCAAACTGACCATCAAGAAGAAAGGCCTCTGTACCCCGCTGCCTACCCCTAGTCGACCTTGGGAATCCATCTCCATGGATTACATGTTAGGTGTTCTTTCCACTAAGCATGGAAATGACTGTGTTTTTGTGGTCGTCGACAGGTTCTCGGAGATGGCCATTATGGTGGCCTCCAAGAAGAATATCACAGAAGAAGCCACTGCTAAACTCTTATTTGAATGAGTGTGGGTACACTTTGGGATCCTACAGTCTATCATCTCAGGTCAACAAAATGGGTTCCTCAGTACATTTTGGTCCAGTCTCTAGTCAATGTTGGACACCAAACTCACTAAGTACACAACCTTCCATCCTCAAACTGATGGCTAGATAGAGGTTGTCAATAGGATGATTGTACACACTCTGCACATGTACAACTCAAAGCATCCACGCACATGGGATAAAATCCTCCCCTATGTTTAGCACAACTACAACTAGGCTCTCCACAGCTTGACTGGCCACAGCCCTTTTCAGGTGGGCTTGGGATTCCAACCACTATGTCTCATTGATGTGCCCATGCCATTTGCAGCTACTCACGTAGATTCGGCTCATGTCTAGTCCGAAACAGATAAGGAAAATAGCCTCATTGAGCACATCCAACATATTCACAAGTAGGTCCATGAAATTTTGGAGAAATCAAATGCCAAGTACAAGCAACAACATGATCAACATCAGGTGCCACACAAGTTTCAGGTGGGCAACAAAGTATGGTTGCATTTGCAAAAGGAACGCCTTACCGGAGCTTATCAGAAACTCAGACCACTCTGATATGGTCCTTAAACCATTACCAAGGCTGTGGGAGACAATGCATTTGAGCTCAACATTTCCCCATTCCTTGGCCTACACCTAGTGTTCAATGTGGACCACCTTTGGCCATACTTTCCACCATTACTAGACACATCCGACATTGCAGAACAACTCACACCCACAAAGTTAAATCCAGATTGCATGGAACAAGCTACAACTGATAGGATCGTGGACACACAGATCAAGCACACTAGCCGATAGAATATCCAACTATATCAATTTGTCAAAGCATGCCAACTCCTTCACCAGGGCAAGTGGCTCACTAGGGACAAAGTTTAGCAGAAGTTTCCTCATCTCATCGAGTAACTCAATGCAATGGGGAACATTGCTTCCTGAGGGGGGAGGAATGATCCAGGTGGATATTGGTGGCCACCCACCAATTCCACTTGGACCCCCACCATTGCTTCTTTCAGTTTTTTTCAGTTTCCTTAATTGTAGCACAGTTTACTACTTTTAGCAATTTTTTGGGTCCTAAACTTCCGGAGCCATTTTGAGGCCCTAAACGACGTTTTCTTGGAAATATACCACCTATGATTTTTTGTCTAAAATCATATTTTCCATCATAGCCCTTAGGGAGATATTTCCAACGGGTTATCATGTGCGTAAAATGGAGATAATATGACCAAGTCGCGACCCCAGGAAGTTGGTTTTTCACATCATCCTAATGGGGCCCATAAACTCTTGGTGTTACATATCCTCGGGTTAGGGTCTTGGTTGTTTAGGGTTTTATCTTATTTTTAAATAATAAAAAGACCCTTGAGCCTCATTGGAAGTTAGTTCAGAGGCATGTAGCCACCACATCTCTTCTCAGAGATAAGCTACCATCGCCCTACCTGGTTTAGTTCCATTTCTGTTTGTAAGCATATTTCAGTATTTTACATTAATGAAATGAAGTATTATTTCCGTTGCATCGCTGAGTTTATGGTTATCTCTGTAATTTGTTGCATTCTTGTTTAAATCCAGATCAATTGCGTAGGACTAGGACACTATGCCCATTATTTCGCTAACCCCACGTGTCTGTCATGAAAATATTGCACTCTGTTTGATCATGAAATAGAGGACTGTCCTACACTGATAGCAAGGATACGCGACAAAGGGGCACTACCACCTCAGCTAACTTAGAACCTGCAAATGATGAGGTCTGAGCCTTGCGAAGAGGATCTGAATGTGAATATAGTGCTATGAAGTGGAACTGCAATAGGGGATGATAAAGGAAACACCCAAAGACAACACATTGGTTCGCAATGCTCCAGTGAAGGAGGCTGAATTTGATTTGGAGAGCACACACGAAACCTTCACGGAAGCAAAGAAGAGCTTCACTAAGGCCTCCACCTTAGGGAGAAAGGATAAGCCTGATCAAGATATGGACCCTTCTATGATTACAACCTTCCTATAGACGTGCGTGAAGTTGCTGTGTGATAGCAAGGCTGTGAAGGGATTACAGGAGCTTATAAATAGATGTGCCAGAAATACTATGGGTGAACCGTGCATGGTACGAAAGATTGGTAAGCATAAAATAGGGACAGAATGAGAGATGAGGCTGACTACGCAAATAGGATAATATGAAATGGATCAGGCTATTTTTGATCTAGGGTTAGATGGAAACGTCCTACCAAAGCAGACTTGGGAGCGGATGGGGAGACCCACACTACAGTGGTATCTGATATAGTTGAGAATGGCCAATCAATAGAAGATCATCCGATGGGGTGGCTATAAGAGGTGACTGTAGATATTGAAGGTGCAAGCATGTTGGATGACTTTGAGGTAATAGAAATTGTGGATGACAACAACCCCTATCTTGCACTCCTTGGCATTGATTGGGCTATTGATATGAACGGGGTAATCAACCTAAAGAAGAAAAAGATGATATTTGAGAAGAAATCGCTCCACGTAATAGTACCCCTAGATCCTACTGAAGGATCCTGCTATACTGAACCAGTCTGCGACTATGAGAGCAATGACGATTTGGAATATATCTATAAGGCAACAATGCGAGACCAAGATTGGGTGAATCCAACAACAGATGGATGAATCACATGGGATCACGAGAGTTCCTACACCTCAGACTCTGATGAAGAATTAGAGTGCTGACAGAATTGGTTACATGAAGTAACCACACTGAGCTGTAACATGATGACCTAGTCATTGTGCTGTGTGCCATTAGAGATAAGAAATCTGACCACTTATGATGGATTGAATGATGTAGATACATTTTTGGATGAATTTGAGAGGGAGGTACCAGAGAAGCAACATTTCCAGGCTTTGGATTGGGCACTACATGCTACGCCCACAAGATGGTGGGATGCACACAAGGGTAGATTTGATGATTAGCACGAGTGTAGGAAGATGATGAGAACATGCTTTGGGAAGCCAGAGGTACGAATCATGGACAAGTATGACGAGAAGGATGATCAACACACACACTTGGTCAAATGGGCAAAGGCTTATGGAACGAGGCCCCAACATAAATGGGTGCACTTGTTCTGTCACACCCTAGATGTCATCCCGATGAACTGGTACTTAGAAATAGAGCTCTGCCATGGTACAGGTGAATGGGATATTTGGCATGAAGGATTCATAATGAAATTCAGCTTTAAAGACAACTTTGATTGTATTGACGAAACACTACAAGAAGTAAAAGAAACAATATTTAGGATACTGTGGGATCCTTTGGACCTGATTCAACCCAATTGGACCACTCAACTGAGTCATGCGCTGGAATGCTATAACATAATCGCTAAAGAAGAAGATGAGGATCCATGAAATATTAACATTCCTTAAACAATAGGTCACCGTGAGGTTGAAGGACCATAGATTGAGAATCATGATATAATTGCGCCACTGAAAACGAAACAAGTAAATATTGGTATGGAGATAGAGCCCAAATTTGTAAAGATTAGAAATTACTGGGATGACACGACGGTGGATAAGGTCACTGAATTGCTCCGTGAATACCAAGATTTGTTCCCTACCAAGTTTACAGATCTAAAAGGGATAATCAGGGACCTAGGTGTTATGAAGATCACATTGAAGCCTAACGCGAAGACAGTTAAGAAAAGACCTTACTGTCTCAATTCGAAGTATATGGAGAAGGTCCACTTAGAGCTAGACAAGATGCTCATGGCAGGCATCATTGAACCTGTAGAAGAATCTGATTGGGTAAGCCCAATGGTGGTATAGGAAAAGAAGCAGAAGGATGAAATAAGGATATGCATGGATCCGAGGAAGTTGAATGATGCTTGGTGTACATGATCCTTTCCTGACTCTGTTCATTGATGAAGTGTTGCACAATGTAGGTGGCAAGGAGGCATATTCCTTCATTGATGGGTTCTCTAGGTACCACCAGATCAAAATTGTACCGGAGGATAGAAGCAAGAAAACCTTTGCGACTAAGTGGTGGTGGTTTCAGTACACTGTAATGCCTTTCGGATTGAAGAATGTGCCTACAATTTTCTCGTGCGTAGTCATTGCTGTGTTCAAGGAATTTATTCATAAGTTCCTAGAAGTGTACTTTGATGACTGGACAATGTTTGGGCTGGTGAAACACCATGTGGCAAGTTTGCGCCTGATGCTAGACATCTGTCTCAGATACCAGATCACACTCAATTTGAAGAAATGTCTATTTTGTGTTCCTTTTGGGACCCTGGTGGGTCATGTGGTTTGTAGACAAGGGCTGATGGTAGATCCCGTGAAGATCGCGGTGGTACTTATCTTAGAAGCGTGGACGAGTGTGAAATAGCTGCGCGCTACCCTAGAACATACTAGATATTACAGAAATTCTATCAAAGGCTATGCCCAGATCACTGTTCCTATGGAGAAGCTGTTGAAAAGGGATGTCCCATTTTGCTGGAATGAGGACTGTAAGAATAGCTTGGATGTATTGAAAGAAAAGATGGTCACTGCGCCGATTTTAGTCTTCCCGGATTGGAAGAATGAGTTTCATGTACATGTAGAGCAGTATTGACATAGGCTGGCGGAGGAGACTTGGACCATCCTATAGCGTTCGAAAGCAGAAGGTTATCCAAGGTAGAGAAGAACTATTCCACCACCAAGCGCGAAGGGTTAGCCATGGTATATGCACTCCAGAAATTTAGACACTATTTGCAGGGTGGCCATTTTAAGATGTATGCGGATCATTCCGCATTGAAATACGTGGTCAATAAGCCTATGTTGGGGGGAGAATCTGCAGGTGGTTTTTATTGTTTCAGGATTATGATTTTGAAGTCATTGTGAAGCTTGGATGACTGAACATAGGACCAGACCATTTGTTGCACATCGAAATAGGGGAAGAGCCTACTAATTTGGAGGAGGGATTGCCTGACGCGCAACTATTTGCAGTGCGCATCGTGGATGGTCATTTTGAATATATCATACACTTCCTAACGACAAGAACTGCCCTGGAAGGACACACCATCCAATAGAAAAAGGAGTTAGTGGTGTGCGTGACAAACTTTTCTATCATTGCTGGACATTTGTACAAAATGGGGTCCCATGAGATATTGTGATGATATGTACGGGAGTTTGAAAGAAGCAGTATCCTCATGGATGTTCATGAGGGTACCGTGGGAGGAAATTATGCAGGAAGAGCGACCACGTAGAAGATTCTATGCATAGTGTTGTGGTGACCGACCCTCGATTAGGATTCAAAAGCTTATTGCAAAGCCTGTGATGTGTGTCAAAGGCCTAGTAGGCCATCCCAGAGGGATGAGCTACCTTTGAATCAATAGATGACATTAAAACCCTTTGAAAAATGGGAGATAGACTTTGTGGGACCCATCCAGTGCCAAGGAAAGAAGACAGGAGCGAGGTACATTATCACCGCGACGGAGTATTTGACTCCATGGGCGGAGGCACAGTCTGTAAAGGATTGTATGGGTGTCACTACTGCAAAGTTCCTATTTGAGTATGTACTAACGTGATTTGGGTGTCCAAAGGTTTTGATGAGTGAGTACGCACTTTCTAAATGAGACGATCAATGTGCTCACGAAGGAATTTAAGGTACATTACCAGAAGAGCATGCCTTATCAACTGAAAGCTAACGAGATGGTGGAAGCATTCAATAAAGTGCTAGAGAATGTGCTGACCAAGGTTTGTAATGCTCAATGAAGTGATTGGGACCTACACATACCTGCACTACTATGGGCGTATCGGAATACATGCAAGAAGTTAACTGGACAAACACCATTTAGACTTGTATATGGTGTTGAACAAGTGATGCCCATGGAATACATTGTGCCTAGTCTGTGCCTAGTGGCACTCACAGGTATGACGGATCGTGAAGCCTTAGAGGAGAGGATCGCACAGCTGGATGAGCTTGAGGAAGAAAGATTTCTAGCTAGATTTCACCAACAGGTCCAAAAGCAGCATGAAAAAGCATGTCATGATCAACACATTAAGCTGTGCACCTTTAAGGTAAATGACCTGGTCTTGTTATATGACAGTAAGCTTGATAAATTTCCAGGGAAGTTTAGAATGCACTGGTTAGGGCCCTATGTCATTAAGGATATTACTGACGGGGGAGCGGTTCAGCTAGTCAAATTGAATGGAGATCCCTTCCCAGGAAATGTGAATGGTGGTCGATTAAAGCCATACGCCAGTGGTCCTGCCATGTGACTATATGTAGGTAGCACAGTCCTAGCACTCCATGCAGAAGAAAGGAGGTGTGAGATTATAAACTACACTGCTCGAGTTGGGGAGCTGCTTGATTGGAGGATTGTGCAATGCAAGGAAGTGTCACAAGGTTTATAGCGGCGGAAAGAGAGCTGCACTACCTAGGGAGAAATCACGTAGGTCGGCCAAAAAGTGACCGTTAAAGTCACTGTTCATGATTTGATGGTAGAAATGAAGCCAAATGGAGCGAGCGACTAGAATTTAAGATGAAATTTATGGGTAAGATCCTTAAAAATCTACTGCCAATTTGACATTAATGAACCAAATGTTAAGGGAAAGGTCAGATTTGAATTCAAAATGGCCTATAAATTACAGGTGGCTGCCTAGCGAAGAACACTTGGCATTTTGAGAATTGAGTTATTGAGCTCTCATGCACACATGAACTAAGAATTATTCGAGGCTCTAATAGCGAGCCAAACGTTTGATAACTTACGAGAGAGGTCATGAGAAATGTTGGAAAGAATTATTTCAATACCCACAAAAGCTATAGATACCGAAGCAGAGGAGCCGGTGCTAGAAATTGAGATGGTGGTTGAATAAGATACTCTAAAGGTTGCTGAAATATTAGTGGAAGTCCCAAAATCACCAAGGGAATTGAGGCCAAAGCCCACCCCAACCAAGGAAAGCGTGAAGGATAAGAAGGGTAGGCAGCCTGTCATATCGGTGCACACATCATCGAGAATAAACCCACCGAAGCCCACTGCACATGGCAAGGGAAAAGCCATCAATCTAGAGCCGGAGGAAGAATAAAGCGAAGACATCTCGATGGATGATGAGGATGTGGGATTAGACGTGGAGGAAGTTGAAGCCCAGGGTGCTGACCCTATCACTCGGTTTCTTGAGTAAATCCCTCTGTGGAAGGGCAAGACCAAGGTGCCGAAAGATATCGATGAGAGCAAGGTCCCCTTGGAAACACCTCTACTGTCGGGTGAGATTATTTTTGAAGGACCGCGCTTGGAGTGGGTTCCTCTATTAAAACTTGAAGACTGGGACCTGGTTGACCATGATAAGTTCCCACACCTGGCGACCAAGCAGCTGATGTGTCACATTATTGATGCAACCACCAGAATGACCGCATTGGAGCCGTGGAGGTGGCTCAGAGGCATAGACAAGGTAGGTCTGCTCAACCTGATATGGGTGCCACACTACAACCACACCTTGGTTACAATATTCATCATCAAGCAGGTGCTATGCTTGGTGCATGATGGGCATCTGTGTCTAGAGGAGCTAATACCCATCACTGACAGATTGATCCATAGGAGCATGTAGTTGCCTTACATAATAGAGAATTTGGCCATGATATTTGGGGGAAAAGGTGGTGAGCAGGCCCTTGTGGAGGCCATGAAATATAAGTTTAAGTTGGTAAAGAAGCTGTATGGATATGCCATATCCAACATCTATGACCCTGCTGTAAATGTGGCTACGCAGATTTTAGTAAGGAAAGTGATGAGAAAGAGTCGTGCCAATGAGGTGTCAGCGCCTGTTGTCGCACTAGCAGCCTAGTGCACCAAAGAAGTTCAGTTCAATTTGGCAAACTATCTCTATAGAGAGTTCCTTGCAAACTGCTGCAAGGCACAGGATCTCAGCAAGACGTTCCAATACCTGTGGCTCTTGTTGTCTATTGTGCTAGTTGTTATACAACAAAATGACTCAGAAATATCTCTATATTCTCTCCTAAATCTACTTAGAAAAGAAAGGAAACATTAAAGTTCAACCTATTTGTGTGATTTCTAATCCTAATGAAGGAGGCAAATGGGAAAGAGCTCAAAAGCATGGAACCATCATTTATTTTACCTAAGGAAACTTGTAGAGAAACTTGGCAACCCTAATCTCGAATGCTACATAAGTAAAGCTAGGGCTATTTTGATGAAGGTCAAATCATTTAAAAGGATAGCTTACTTGATTGTCAAGCATAGTCTCAAATCTAAGCATAAGAAGTTGGTAAGAAGGGAGAGAGATAGAGGAGCTGGAGGGGTAAGGGAAGGCTAATGCAACAGATGGTTGTAATCACTTTTCCACCATTAATATAGAGCTGCAATTGTACTGTCTACTCTGTGGTGTTGGTACTATCATTCATTTATTTATTTGTCCAATACCTTTTAGCATGAGTAGCTTAGTTATGTGTAACTAGATGTCTTTTGTATATTCATGTATTAATTATCAAGATTTTATGTTTTGATCATTCTTGTCTCTTCTATGTGCAGGACTTGATCTGGAGCCAGCTTAGGGGACTTCCACCTAGCTGCATTGTGCTCTCAAGAAAATCTACATGGAGGCTTGAGGTAATGAATCTGTTTTGCTTTGATAGTTAGTTCTTGAGTATGGACATGCAAGTAGCTTTGTGACAACTGCAGATAATCTTATAGTTTGTCAAGGGTCCTGTGAAGACCCTTGAGGGTTTCTTCATTCTCCGTACACCATGAATTTAATCCTAGAGAAAAATTGGTGACTCCTTTGGGGACTACACAATAGTTCCCAGTTTATCCAGAAATTTCATAGTTTCCTCCTCCTTCTAGACCTTCTTGTACTTCTGCATTCCTTTTCTGACCCATCAGGACCTTGCAGCACTCTTCTTTCATATAGATAGCCCTGGATCTAATCCCCAAAGCGTTGTTTTGAAGTGTTTTCCCACACTAACATAGGTTAGTAGTATAAGCAGAACTTTATAAAGCTCTGTGTCTGCACAAACAAAGTGTTAGTGCCTCCAGTAACTCTCTGTGGACTCTAGCATAGAGCGTTAGTCACCCAAATTTTGATATGCTTGTTGGGTGTGGAGCCTGATTATCTTCTGTATTCAAAGGTATTGCCACATTAGACCCCAGTTGTTACAGGGAAAAGAGTCTATGCAGAACTGCTAATCCCACTAACATGTGATAGCTACCTTAGAAACAAACAAAGTAAAACTACTTTCATTTTTCCTTTATGAAAGATATATGAGAGAAGAATAAAGGAGACCAACCTCTGTCTTGCGCTTGGTTCCTTGCTCAATTCCTCTCTCTTCGGATAGTCCTTTGCTACTCGATTCCTTGTATACCCAGCTTCATAGAGTACCTGTAGAATCAAAGCAGCATAACACTATACGAGAACATGGATCTATTATCATAAACAATCTAGGATCAGATATAAATTGACCATACAAATGCACAAAACATAGATTACACAAGAGTATGGAGGAAAACTTGAATATCTTTATTGATAATCAAGAAAGAGCCAAGAGAGTTACAACTAGTTGTTCTGACCCAGCATCATCCTCTCAGCAAGTAAGCCCTTCTTCACCTCATGCAAAGCTTAGATCACCCAACACTATGATGTTGCCTCAAGAAACCAACAACAATTCCTTACAAGATGCAAAATTCCGGCCTCTGGATCTTTGGGATGAGGGATCCATATATAGATATCTGTAAGGGAGATGAGTCAGCTTGTGATTTGATTAGTGTCTTCCCTCTGATAGTTCTTGCTTCCACTTGGAGATTGATGATCTCCTACTCATCCTTGGTCGAAATCAGAGAGACAAGTGTCATAGGAGAAGTTTCTCGAAGATTCCATGCCTCTCCACCTCGCGGATTGACACTGCCATTTGTCTCTTCTTGCCCATCGCACCCCATAGAAGGGCTTTTTAAAATGCAACGCACCCACAGAGTGTACTTAGGTGAGATGCAATGCGCTTTGCCTATGGAGAAGGTGAAATGATCCTGTTTTGACCAGTTCTGAGTAGTTTTTCATGGAGAACTTCTGGGAGAAGCTGTAATCAGTTAACCTTGTACCTTTAGGGGTCGGAACAACACTTTTAGGGACTTAGGAGCCCTTGGTTTATGGACATTTTATGCTTGGGTTTGTAGTGCCCAAAAATGTCTATAACAATTGCCCCCTAAAGCATGAGGTCGTTAATCGTTTTTGATGTCAGGTGAAATGCTTTATCACGAAGATCCGAAGTTCTTTCAAGCTGGGAGGAGACCTGTAATAAGATACAATACAATACATTATCATCATAATATTTTCATGATCTAGCTGAGGCGGGCATTCCCATGCTCAGATTTATAAATTCATTTTCATGTACATAGGACAGATAATCGTCTTAGTGTAGACTGATGATTCTGGTAGAGCCATCATCCCTTTGATTGGATGATTATCTGTGCAGCAATGATGTACATTTGATGTCTTTATTTTCCTGAATATATATCCCAGCCCAGATGGATGAAACTAGATCCGGGGTCTTCAATCTCGTTTGATCTTCACTGAAAGTACAAGTCAATCCATGTGAGAGATGTTTTGGAGTCGAACATGGAAAGACATCGCCTAATTAGCAGCCAATGATGTAAGCTGTTAACAAGCGCGAGAGGAATCACCGATAATGATAATGACCCTCAAGGTACTGCAATACAATTCACGTGGTGTGAATAAAGGACTTGGCCTCGAACACCACACAAAATATTTCGGTCGAAAGCCATTGATTTAAACCTGTCACCAGAAGTGAGAAACTTGCCATTGAGGCATGCAAGCTTCAAAGTACTCAAAGGGGTGTTCCTAGATCGACTTCTTGGATAATGAGCTGATGTCGACAAGAAGTGATCCATCATAGGAGGGCCTTAATGAATCCCACATCAATGACATGGAACGGAGCAAATGATTTTAATGGAGGTGAAAACGATTTGGTGATATAAGGTTCAGGGTGGTGGTCATGAAAGAATGGAGCGTAAATGTATTGCAGCGGGTGAGACACAGGTGAATTCTCTGAGTGACTTCTCTTAAACATATCGGCGACACTGACGTGATGGATTGGTAGCATTAACCCCAAATGTGGATGGCGTGATGGGACCATGGTGATGTGACCGGTGAATGAAACAACCCAACCCGACTTGGATGCGGAGTGAAAGTGTCATGTTCAAGAGCAACTTGCTACCAACAAAGTTTCTTCAAGTTTTCTTCCCAATTTTTCCCCAGTCATTGTTGACTAGTACCTCTTTATTTTTGTCAAGCTTGAGGAGGATAACATATGCTTGTTCTATAATTTTCCCTTCGGGCAAACCCATCGCTATGTTTTAACGAGCCTAGCGATAGTGAAACTCGTTCTTGTCTGCTATGGACAAGTTTGTCGCTATTAGGCTTTAATTAGTTTAATGACAAAGATGACTCGGTCCTTTTCAATTTTAGAGAGTCTAAAAAGGGACAAAAGGGAAACTCCAAAAATCCTTTTTCATCATCTAATCCCTTAAGTCCAAAAAAGTATAAAACAATACAAAAGGGATGAATTTTCGATACTTTTAACGAGCCGAACAAAACAAACGCTCGATATTTTTGTGTAATAATCCCTTAGGTCCAAAAAGATTAAAATCTAAATGAGGCTTTGCACTTCCGGTCCCTTTAATGAGCTGGAGAGGCCAATGGCTTGACAATCTTTTCATATTTTACGAGTCAGTTGAAAAGAGCTTAAAGAAGACTCGTCTTTGAGGAACAAGTGATAAAATTGGGTAGCAATTGATTCCAGGTAAGGTTTGGAATTTTCCAATCACGACAGTGTTACAAGGATGGCTAGCAGGATCACTCTTCGTAGCTGTTCCTCAAAAGGAGTAAACAATCAAATGGAGGTGAATGATCGGCCAATACAGAGTGGAGGTGATGATGGGAACACGACCAAGGCTTTAAAGGCTAAAGTACTACATTCACAATGATTATTTACAGGGAATTGGTTCATTTTTTATTGAGCTTAAATGCTGGGGGAACATTTGCTCATTTCTTATGTTTATTTTTTAACGAGCATGAAGTCCACGTTAAAACTGCTCGATTAATCCAGTCGTATAATAAGAATGTCTCATATATAAAAACGACAATTTTTCAAATCTTTGCCCCACATCCTTTCTTTATGCAAGTTAGGAAACGACCAATCCTACAAGTTTAAAGGGTTAGAGGACCTCCAAATTTTAAAAAATAAATGGTCACTCTTCGCTTGCATGCCCCCAGGTATATAATAAAGTTTCAAGGTCACCTTTTATTCTACCAACAAAACATTCGTTTTATCAGGAAAGGTCTACCTCTTTCAGGTTACCAAAGATTGTTTTATCTGGACCGCAAACAAAACACTTCTTCGGCGATGCCTACCGAAATAGACAAATGCGAGTGGCGCAGAAGCCTCCACCCACATAACTTTAACAAGGGAATCTTATTCCAGTCCAACCCCCTTTTCCAATCATGGACGGGAGTGTCAGACTAGTCATATATCTCTCACGGAAACCTATTCTTTACCTGAAGTTTTCCTGCCGAAGAAGGCCAGGGTGCATGCCCCCTGGGTTTCAGTCATGTCCCCCGAATCACTCGCGCTCATCAGGTGGACGGACTGGAGATGGATGAGACATTACTTGCATGAAAAGACCATTCAGGGATGGTATATGACTATTTGCTATGCGTGAACCAGGGAATGAAAGCTGGTCTACGAGCTTGACCACTCTTCCTTCGTGCGGAAAACACATTACTCTAAAGAGTGATGAGACAATGGCTCCCATGCAATAAATATAGTCTCGTCCAAGGAGTAGATTATAATCTAGGGGTCCTTGGACTACCATTACATTCATGTGAACAGTTTTCCCTCTCAATTTTATGGGCACATTGGGAAGGATCCCTAACGGTCGACTGGTTCCTTTGTCAAAGCCTGTTAGATTTCTCATCTCAGGCAAAAGCGATGGTGAACCAAGTGCTTTCCAAGCAATCGAGGAAAGGATACTCACAGAAGCCCCTTCATCTATGATGGTACCGGACATAATTATTCTATATACTTGAGCAATGATCAGAATGGTATACTAGCCGGTAAACGGGGTCTGCCTAGCTGATTCCAGTCGAAGGAAACAACTAGGTTGCTTGGAGGTGGGACAAAATAGATGGTCTGGTACGACTCTGACGAAATTCCTTCCTGAGGTAAAGGAATGGGTAAATTTCCCCCATGTTCATCGGAGTCTGTGCTTACGAAAAGA
This sequence comes from Pinus tabuliformis, assembly GCA_031772625.1. Lineage (NCBI taxonomy): Eukaryota > Viridiplantae > Streptophyta > Pinopsida > Pinales > Pinaceae > Pinus > Pinus tabuliformis. Next base: position 857,076,604 of record CM062820.1, on the reverse strand, counting down.
ATTTGGACGGTGTCATCCTTTTTCTCTTCGGTGACTGTATCATCTGAAGATGGAACCTCTAAAGGCAAGACCAGGTCAACTGCCGCCTCGACCTTTTGACTTTCATTTGGTATGGGTTAAGATGCTTTATCTTCAATGATAGATGCTTCAGCTGACCATCTGGGTGGGTCAGCCAGATTTTCAACTAGTGACGGACTCGGCAAGAGTTTCTTATATCCAGGAGGAAGTCGTAACGGTGAAACCGAACGATCGTCCAAAACTCTTTTAGCCTCGTCTAAGAAGGGACAACGGTGGACGACGTGATCGCCTTCACACAGTTTACAAGGAAATTTGCACTTTCCTTTTTGTCTAGGGGCTTCACTTTCACTAGTCGACGGTGTGTTTTCAACATGATCATCAGAGGTTGACAACACCCGGTTGTGCAAATGAGGAGACTAGTCCCTTAAGATCCAAGGGATGCAGGGACAATCTCTATGATAGTGGTCTCCTTTGCAAATGACGCATGGTGATTTAGTCCTGGTCGATGCAGTGTGTGGATTTTCGCTAGATGACACTTGGTTGCCCCTCTTCGCCTTTGTCTCTTTCTTCTTCTTCTCTTTCTTCTTCTTTTCCTTCTTCTTCTCAGATACTTGATTTTTGGCTTTACCAGCCCCATCAAGCGAAGAGGAAGGAGGAGAGGAAGAATTGGATGAAGTAGAGGGTTGGGGGGTAACTCTGGAATTGTCTAGTTGCTGACTCGATTATTCAGGAATCGCGGTGTTTTGAATGACGAAGGTTGAGAAAAGCCATACGGGCAAGCCAATCGTCAATCCTGGAAGTGACAATGTGGCCATGTGGGGTGCACCAACATCTCCCCAAGAGGAGAAGGGACTAGGATTTCCTCCAAGGGGAACTCCTTGGTTGGTAGACTCCATTTTCTCAACCTAAGACCAACGTAGGAAAGGTGATGATTATTTCGTTTAAAATAAATTTTAGACGCTTTGACACAACTTGTTTTTTCAATTTTAAAGAGTCGAGAAAAAACAAAAGATGACTCTAGTCGCCTTCGATTTTTAATGAGCCTGAAGTGACAAGTGCTCAGATGGACCTTTTCCGTTAAGGAGTCTCAAAAGGAACGAAAGGGATTGCTCTGGAAATCTAGGTAGAGGGATTACCAAACCAATCACAAAACTGCATAATACGTTTTACGGTACGGCAGTCAATCTTCCCGAATGCTGTGTTCAGTGCATTGCGATCGATAGGGTAGCATACACGGCTTCCTATGGATAAAGGATTAAGCCTATTGTGGTCTCCCAAAATATACTCGACGGTACATGGGAGCACAAGTCCGTACTGGCACTTATCATCTCAAAGTGGAGGAATCACCCAACCAACAATGAGAACAACAGTTACTAGGCTTTACGACTCCAGAATACGTCTCTAGCCTAGACTTCTAGATGTTGTGCGTTAGCTTCCAAAGCGTTGTTAGATTCATTAAATTTATTTTATAGTTGACCTTGCTTAAGAAATTTTCCTTTCAATTTCACCGTGTGATGTAGATGTACAATTCCTAAAATGCAATCTAAGATGATAAACAGTCTTTTATCTTCTTTGTCCAATGAAAATCCTAGCTACTAAGGAAAGAAAGACAAAATTATTTCAACAAAGAGCAAAGAGTACACAGTATATGCACTATCGTAAATCAAACCAATTAAAAAATCTAAATGCAAATGCACATGCATGTATTAGTTTTCAGCCTTCTTAATATGTGAATGATAAAAAGAAAGCTAATGCATAAATCTGAATTACTTTTCAAGCGACAATTACTAACAAGTTTCTTTTTCAAAATTCAAAATGAAGACAATGACAACACTTTACGATTTGGAAATGAAGACTTGCTTTCGACACTAGAAAAATTACTAATTCATATCAAATACAATAGTAACAGGGTAATTGACTATCAAGAGCAATCAGACTCTCTTCTATGGCTGAAAATGGCACTTGTGACACTTTCAAATCAAGAAACGACAGTACAATTACGTTACTTTTTTGCAAAGGAGAACTGAAAATGACTCAACAAATACACAAAAACATTTACAGTTCTTTGCACAATGGAGGCGGAATAACAACAAGGAAATGGGTTTCCAATAGAGGTGTATTGACTACAGGTAGCAAAATTCTTGAATAGATCTGAAAAGAGTGAACAGAAACCAAAATTTTGGAACAATGCCTAGTCTGATCAGTGCACCTATAACACAGTGAATTTGAAATGCAGCGCACCTACTACACTCGGGAAGTGCGTTGAATTTCAGATTCACAGAACATAGAGTGCACTGGGCCAGGGACGAGACTTTGCTTGGGTTCCGGGTCACAGTTTGCAGTTCAGTTCAGGGATTTTGGCCGAGCAAGTGGTAATCAGTAAATCAACAACAAGGGCAGATCTAAGGAGGTTACTAGAGCCACCACAAGGGCAATTAGAGAGTTTTTAAATCAGTTGTTTAATTCATAAACAAAACCTGGAGATTGACTAAAGCAGCATTTATCTACTTTTCATTTGCATAGCAAATGCAGTTCGAAAGCTACCTGGCTCAACTTCAGGCTCCGTCTGTAAGTTTATAAAGTAAAAAAATGTAGATAAACAAACAACCTAGTCGCTCCCCAGTGGAGTCGCCATTTTGTTATAGGGAAAAGTGTCTATGAAGAACTGCTAATCCCACTAAGGTGTGGTAGCTACCTTAGAAACAAACAAAGTAAAACTACTTTCATTTTTCCTTTATGAAAGATAGATGAGAGAAGAATAAAGGAGACCAACCTCTGTCTTGCACTTGGTTCCTTGCTTAATTCCTCTCTCTTCGGATAGTCCTTTGCTACTCGCTTCCTTGTATACCCAGCTTCATAGAGTACCTGTAGAATCAAAGCAGCATAACACTATACGATAACATGGATCTATTATCATAAACAATCTAAGATCAGATATAAATTGACCATACAAATGCACAAAACATAGATTACACAAGAGTATGGAGGAAAACTTGAATAGCTTTATTGATAATCAAGAAAGAGCCAAGAGAGTTACAACCAGTTTTTCTGACCTAGCATCATCCTCTCAGCAAGTAAGCCCTTCTTCACCTCATGCAAAGCTTAGATCACCCAACACTATGATGTTGCCTCAAGAAACCAACAACAATTCCTTACAAGATGCAAAATTCTGGCCTCTGGATCTCTGGGATGAGGGATCCATATATAGATATCTGTAAGGGAGATGAGTCAGCTTGTGATTTGATTAGTGTCTTCCCTCTAATAGTTCTTGCTTCCACTTGGAGATTGATGATCTCCTACTCATCCTTGGTTGAAATCAGAGAGGCAAGTGTCATAGGATAAGTTTCTGGAAGATTCCATGCCTCTCCACCTCGCGGATTGACACTGCCATTTGTCTCTTATCGCCCATCTCACCCCATAGAAGGTCTTTTTGAAATGCAACGCACCCACAGAGTGTACTTAGGTGAGATGCAACGCACTTTGCCTATGGAGCAAGTGAAATGAACATGTTTTGACCAGTTCTGAGTAGTTTTTCATGGATAACATCTAGGAGAAGCTATAATCAGTTGACCTTGTTCCTTTAGGGGTCGGAACAACACTTTTAGGGATTTAGGAGCCCTTATTTTATGGACATTTTATGCTTGGGGTTGTAGTGCCCAAAAATGTCTATAACACCAGTTCAAAATGGGGCGGCAATGCTACCTAAAAAATATTTGCTACAGGGGGGGTCCGGGGGGGGGCGGCTGCGACCTTTGGGGAGCCCCCCCCCCCCTGACGAGGGGTTCGGGGGTAGCGCCCCCGAAGTTAAGAATATATGTAAAATTGCCTTGTAAAATTATAGTAATTTCTAGTCAATCTGGGCCGTTCATTAGGCAAATATCTGATGGTAGAAGTTATGTTTAATTTATGGTTTTTTGCCCTAGAAGGCAACCCCTCACTGTATATGAGGGAATTGTATTGCCTCTATGTAGATCTGTATTCTAAGTGAGAAAGAGAGAGGACATTGAGAGCAAAGAGGGTGTTACAACGGATCTGCTGTAGGTTGTATCTCTTCAGTTTGTTGGACAATATAAAAGGAAGGACTGGTTGTTTCTCGGTGGATGTAGCCCAAACTAGGTGAACCACGTATATCTGTGTCTCTCTTGTTTTATGCATTTTCTGTGTTTATATTTCTGCAATATTTTATGTGTTCCATTTTTCCATAATATATAATTTTTCCTATCTCTAGTTAATCTCATACCAAGGATTTGTTTTGCAGCTCCCAAATCCTTCATTGCAAATGAATTTTCCAATTTTCTTTTGAGCACATTTATTTCCTGCATGTTAGACCATGCAACAAGCATGTCATCTACATACAATAACAATACAATATAGCTGCCATCATTTTTATTTTTCAGATAAACACAATGATCAGAGTGATATCTAGTATAACCTTGTTCAGACATAAACTTGTCAAATTTTAGATACCACTGCCTTGGAGCCTGTTTTAAGCCATACAAGCTCTTCTTCAACCTGCACACTAGTTTCTCCTTCCCTTTTACCTCATATCCTTGTGGCTGCTGCATATATATCTCTTCCTCCAAATCCTCGTGGAGAAAGGTTGTCTTTACATCTAACTGCTCAAGATGCAAATCTTAAGCTGCTACTAGACTTAGAATAGTTTTGATTGAAGTCATTTTAACAATAGGAGAAAATATTTCATCAAAATCAATACCTTTCTTCTATGCAAACCCCTTCACCAAAAGTCTAGCTTTGTACTTCTATTTTCCTCCATCTTCTTCCTTCAGCCTGTAAACCCATTTATTCTGCAATGTAGTTTTACCTGCAGGAAACTTGACTAAGTCCCAAGTCTGGTTATGCATTAAGGATTCCATCTCTTCTTCCATGGCTAGCTCCCACTTCTTCCTGCTTTCAACCTACATTGCTTCTTCATAACATTCAGGTTCACCAGAACCAGTCAACAATAAATAATATAATGAAGGAGAGTATCGTTCATGGGGTCTACTTATCTTGGTAGATCTTCTAACACCACTTTCAGGTGTTTGGGGTGCCATTGCTATTGTGGTGGTTGCTGTTTTTGTGGTTGTTGATTATTATTATTTTCAGGCACCTTTACTTTTTTAGTGATCTCATCAAGAAATGTGTATTCCTTGTTTTATTTTTCCTGTTTCTTTTTCTGCAACTGATTCTTATACAAGACCTTTTCATTGAATATTACATCTCTGCTCCTAATGATTTTGTGATTTTCATAATCATATAAGCGATAACCAAAATCATTAACACCATATCCAATAAAGGTACATTTCTTTGATTTTTCCTCAAGCTTTGTTCTATTTTCTTTATTAATATGGACAAAGGCCTCACAACCAAAAGGATTTTAAAAAGAGTAGTTTACCTTTTTACCTGTCCATGCTTCCTCTGGAACACCACCATCCAAGGAACTTGAAGGCCCTCTGTTTATTAGATAAACAACAGTAGCTACAACATCTGCACAAAATTGTAAAGGCAATCCTGCATGCAATCTCATCCACCTTGCACACTCCATGATTGTTCTGTTCATCCTTTCTGACACACCATTTTCCTGTGGTGTTCTTGGAACTGTCTTCTCTCTGTGAATTCCATGCTTTGAACAGTACCTATCAAACTCATTGCTACAATATTCACCTCCTTTGTCTGATCTGAGACACTTCAATTTCCTTCCTGTCTCAATCTCAACCAAAGCTTTCCATTTCTTGAAAGTATCAAATACATTAGATTTATTCTTAATACAATAAATCCAAGTTTTTCTAGTTGCATCATCAATAAAAGTAACATAATAACGAGAGCCACCAAGGGATGATACCTGAGCAGGTCCCCATACATTTGTATGCACAAGCTCTAATTTTTCGCTCTTCTTTTCTTTCCCAACTTTGAGAAATCTGACTCTCTTCTGTTTTCCATAAATGCAATTCTCACAGAAGTCTAAATCAACATTCTTCAAACCCGGCAACAAATTCCTTGAGTGAAGGATCTTCATCCCCTTCTCACTCATGTGTCTGAGCCTATGATTCCATAATGTTGCATCTGCTCCTTTGGAAGTTAAAACATTAACATAGTTAGAAATACCATTGCATAAATACAATGTACCAACCTTTTCACATTTTGCTATTACTAGGGCTCCTTTGGTGACCTTCCAAGCTTTATCTGTGAAATTTTTCACACAACCTTCACCGCCTAACTGCCTTGTTGAAATCAGTTTTTTCTTCAGATCTAGAACATGCCTTACCTCCTCTAGTAGCCATTGGTTTCCATTTTGTTGTTTTACAAGAACCTTACCCATTCCAACAATTTTACAGGGTTTATCATCACCCAAACGGACTTGTCCAAAATCTCCTTGAACATGGTCATGAAAGTATTTCTTATCAGTTGTGGCATGGAATGAGGCCCCTGAATCTACCACCCAGGAATCGGTAATATTTTCGAAAGAAAGAATCAAAGCATCTTGTAACACCTTACCTGTCACATTTGCTTCATGATTTTTTTCTTACTGTGCATCTCCTTCTTTTCCCTTCTAAGATCTACCATCTTTCTTTAGGTGTCCTTTCTTTCCATATTTCCAGCAAACTATCCCCGATCTAGACTTGGATCTGCCTTTCCTTCATTTACTACGATATCCTGAGCTCTTTCCTCTTTCCATTTTTCTTCCCCTAGAATTTGCACTCAAAGCATTACCTGATGTCTCACTGGAGCTTTTCCATTGCATTTCCTCGCTAAGGATAGCACCAACAACATCATCAAACTTTAAAGTACTAGATCCAGAAACAGAGTTACTAATGGCCATTACTAAACCATTCCAACTTTCTAGCAATAAGCACAAGAATAACAGAGCTCTAACTTCGTCATCAAAGTTTACCCCTACACAACTTAACTGACTTGTAACAATATTAAAATAATTTAAATGGTCTACAACAAATCCACCTTCTGACATCTTCATATTAAATAAACGCTTTAGAAGAAATACCTTATTTGAGGCCGAGGGTTTTTCATATAGTTTCGCCAACGCCTTAATCAAACCCTCCATTGTTGTTTCCTTCGAAATGTTGAAGGCGACTGACGTTGCGAGGCACAACCATACTGTTCTGAGTGCCTTTCTATCGAGAAGGTTCCATTCTTCATCTATCATACTTGTTGGCATCTTTGTTTTTCTGCCCAATGGTAGGTACAAATCTTTCTGATACAGATAATCTTCCATCTGCATCTTCCACAATGAGAAGTTTTGGCCATTAAATTTCTCGACCCTAAACTTACCTTCTTCCACCATTGCTCCCACTCAAACGAGGAATCCTTCTCTCCTCAGAGTTTGTCAGCCAAAAAAGACCTTCGACTCTAATACCCGTTGTTAAGATATTTACCAAAGAACTTAAATTAATATTGAGATATACCGAGATGAAAAATATAAAAATAACTAGCAACAACCATAATCACATAAACACACATGTTTATCTGGGAAAACCCCAAATCCGGGGAAAACCCAACCTAATGATATCTCATTAGAATTGGCCAAAAAACCCTGGCCAATCTAACCAAGTGAGCCTTCACTGCTCACCTCTAGGCCTTGCTTTACAATGAAGTCCTTACAGCCTTTTATAAGCTCCATTACATATAATACCACGGGCATAATGATATGGACGCACAATACCATGTGCCCCAAAACCATCATTTTTTATCTGGTCAACTTTGACTCTATCCCGAGTCAAGTTTATCTAACAATGCAGTAGTATGTGTGACCTCAAAGGGTTGGGAAACTTGCCTCTGGACTAATAAGGGATCTGTAGCTGTATTTTGTTTGCTAGATTTGTGTCCTGAAAGAATTATTTTTAAGAAAATAGATTTTCTTTTTATTTTTTTTTTATTTTCATCAAAGAAAAAAAAAATCAAAATTTTTTATTCATTATGCTACTTAGCTGGTTAAGTTCTTCATTATTTGGTTTCAGTAGTTGTTAGAGAGAATTGAAAAATTTCTGTCGGTTATGCTAGTGTTGTAATGAATAGGATGCATGGAACAAATGTTGATGTATGAAAGACTCTCCCTTGTAGAATACAACTTATTCATCGAAATTGAAAATTTACAAGCATTTTATTTTGCATGGTTTTGAGTCAGAGTCCCACCAAATATCATACGTCAACACCCCTACCAAAGACACTAAAAAAGTACACTTAAAATATACCTAAAATCAATCAGTAACTCTTTCTAGAGCAAACAAACATTAGTTCAGGCTAGGATCTTGGGATAGGTTGTGTGAGTAAACTACCCAAGATCAGAAACCAAAACTAGTGTCATTAAAAGAGAGAAATCCTTCTGCACTCATACTACCGAGACTACTCCAGTAAAGGCAGAGCTAAATAGAGACAACATCAGATTGTAAGTGAAGGTAGCCTGCCTTCACTTGCAAATGCTTTGTGTATTCAGTGTATTGGGGATCCCTTTGGGGATATCAGAGCTTAGTCGGGGACTCAGGTATCCTGCCCACCCAATGTACTATCTAGGACTATGTCCCCCCTGGTAGTGTTTGTGATCTGAGTTATCCTTAGTGGCCATACTTTCAGGGATTTACACAAGGTGACTAGGGCGGGCTGCCTTGGTACCTAACACAGATGGACCTACTCTGTCTTCGGTTTTTGGGAGGGTGCTCGTCTTCACGAGAGTACTTGGCCCCTCAATTTGAGGTTCGGGCGAAGCTCTAGAGTAACTATAATTGTACATTTGGCCAACCCTCTCTGTTATTCATTATGATACTGGGTTTCATATCCAGTGATCAATGATCTCCCTCTATTTGTTGATTGATTCACTTAATGTATTTTTTGTTTTTCTTATGTGCTAGAGTGTTATCATTGAGACTATAACAAACATCACAATAAAATTTATTGATAAAAACTATCGGCCACAGTGGCTACATCTGACCCTCGTCATCAATCTATACATTTGTTAGGACTTCCTCTACTCATTATGGAAGATCTACTGAGCTCCAGTGAATCGGATTCCCCATCTTCAGGAAATCAGTCTCCGAGATCTCACACAAAATCAGTTTCAACAACCGACGATTCAAGCTTACCGGAGGATTCCTTTACTCTAGGATTTATTCCTCCATACAATACTCCAATCATGAATCTGTTGGACCCACTCTTGGTTCCCGTTGCTCATTTGTCTTCGGTTGGAACACTTCCACCCATCCCATCGATGACTAACGGGTCGTGGGACTTTTTGGACACTTTTGGTCCCCCACCACTTCCCCAATCGACAGTCACTACCACACCTTTGATGGTGAACCCTGCTATCCCATTTGTCCTAGGTACACACCCTAACATGACACCCTCCACAAGTGGAACCCAGCTTATTTCGGGTTCCGCCCCTTTAGTTTCAAATTCTATACCTTTGACAAGTGCTACATACAACACTCCTTATAACGCTCAATATAGCATAGTTAGCATGGGTCCCTTCAACCAAAAATATGGTTGGCATCCATTGTATAGTTCTTACCCCCATATTCAAGTATCTGGGGGCACTTCCAATATGCATATACTAGTTGGGAATGTAAAAGTTCCCCTTCGTTTTCAAGCATGCATGGTTAGTCACTGATTGACATAAGCACTCCTTATGTCAGTCAAGGACATATGGTTAGTTCTGTGGCAGGCAGGAATCCTCAAGGAGGTCCCAACCAATCCATGGGGGCACCCTACTCACAACCTCAAATGAGTCAAGGGGGCAGTGCTTATCCTGGGGGAAACTCTATACCCTAGCCTAACAATCCCCATGGAAATCCTCATTACAATGCCATACCCTAAGCCATATACTATACCAAGCAACCTGTGTATAATATTGAGAATCAAACGATGGGAGGACCCCAAGGATCCTCAACTCATATGTCATCACCTTGGTCCAATTCGGGGGCATCAAACACTCTGCCTTTCTTGGAAACTCTTGATATCCCCGACTTGTACAAACTTACAAATGACCCAATCTATCATAAATTACCCTGGCCGACAATCTCGCATAAAATACAGACATACATCCCTAAGTTGGAAGGGAAACAAGGGGAGGATCTGGGTACCCATATCACCACCTATCATCTTTGGTGTGTTTCTAACTCCATGGTGGATGATAGTATCTAATTACGTGTTTTTCCCCGCACCCTCACTGGCAATGCAACCAAGTGGTACATTGAGATACCATGCACGTCAATCAATACCTTTGATGCTCTAGCGATGGAATTCTTAAAGCACTTCCAGCTACCCATCCGCTATGAAATTGGGATGGAAATCCTCACTTCGTTACGTCAGGATACCTCCACCCACATCTCTAATCATATAAATTAATGGAGACATAGGTGGAGGTTAGTCAAAGTTCCCCTCCTAGACTATCTCTTGGCGGATTGGTTCTACAAGTCTTTACTCCCCCAAATCGCTAAGGATGTCACCTTAGGTGGTGCGGTCACAGAATACCAATCCATACGTCATGCCCAACACTTAGATCTGATATATTCATAGTCTGGCACTCTTTACGACGTAATCCCCAATGCCCCTTGCAACTCCAATGCTCCCGCTACTCAACAACCCAGAGTTCACGTTGATGGGATTATCAGCACAACCTCCGGGGCTGCTATAAAATAACTCAGCAGTCACATTGCCCAGATATTAGTGGACCCCTCTACCAAATCTACTGCTCTTCCTATCACTGCGATATACTTTATGTAATCTACGCAAAAACCTGGTGCTAAGAACAAGAACAATAAGAAGAAGACTGCTCCTTTTGAAGATTAGCCAACAAAGCAACAAAACCAAAAGTAGAAGGCCGTTGCGCCTCCTGACGATGGAAAGGATAGACCTGCCAGATTCCCTTTCAAAATCTGTGCTGAAGACCACATGACCTATCACTGCCCGCATCTTCAAGAATGCACAGATTTCATTGCTAAAAAGGATACTAGTAGGACCCCTACTATCCTGAATAATTCTTTCCCCGCTCAGCAGCAACACCTTATTGCAAACCAACCCCAATCCCCACAAGGGGGCAATGGTGGTTCACAACATCCTTTAGTTGGTGAAGGACAGTTTACTGTTTACACCTTTGAAACAATAGATCTACAAACAAGAGCCAAATATTATGGAATTCCTATCACTCATGCAAAGAACCTTCCTCAACTCAAAACCCACCGCTGCCTAACGATTTGCATATCAAAAGGCCAGTTGCTGACCTTGTGATTCGCCCCCTAAAGGGACACTTCGACGCACAACACACAATACATATACACGTGCTGCCCAAAACTACAACATTGTAGAAGACTTGGCGCAAGCATCGTTGGCTATGTCGGTGCTTGAAGTATTACAAACATTTCCAACACAAAAGGTATTGACCCTCAGGATTCCATGCTTGCAATTTTCAACATGGAAAAATTTAAACCCCCCCTTTCTCACCAACTTGCATTTTAGGTGCAAATATTGTCGAAAGGTAAAGGAATACATAAAACTGTCATTGATGAAGGTGATTCTACCTGCGTAATGTTGGCTTCATGATGGCTCACTTTGGGTTCTCCAACCCTATCCCCGTCATCGAATTCCCGTAAAGCTTTCGATGGCCACACTTTCATCCCAAAAGGATACCTAGCTAGCTACCCCATCACCTTGAGTGGGAAAATAGTAACAGTGGATATCGAAGTCGTGGATGATAAACTCGATTATAATCTGCTCTTGGGCCACAGTTGGACTTATGCCATGAATTCCATTGTGTCTTCGGGCTTCCACATCATCCTATTTCCCTTGGATGGAAAGATAGTCATAGTGGACCAGCTGTCCTTTTTCACCCCAGATTACTCCAAGTTACCTAGCAACTTTATACCCTTAGTGGGTGGTGTACCTGATTCTTACATCAGTATCGGTACTGGTCTATTGAAGGGCTCTTCCCTGATGGGTTGTTTTACTCTTCTACCACCCACGGTTCCATAGATGGTCTCTATGGTTTCATCCATTCATCATGAACTGACCAACCCTTGGATCCTCACGGCCCCTTTAGACATTGACACTTACTGAGAAAATTTTTTGCTGTCACTAGCTGAATTGGCCTACTAGGCCATTCAATTTGCATCTAAGTCTCCAGTCACTTTGGTCATGGCCAACATACCACTGGCCCTCCCATAACTGCTCCTTCTTTTGATCCCCTCAATCAAGTCCTACCTATGTATGAATCTATTAGAAAGATGATGATTTTAGAAGAGTGACCTTGGGAGGACTCGCACCATCGTGTTTTGATATCTGATTCGGACATGATGCCTCTTTAAATCATATCATTTGACGCACCTGAAATCATTTCCTCACCTTATACGACTATCTAAACTTTGGACTCGGAGGGAAACATGGGAAATCTTTCAAAGACATTGCTCATCAATATTTCAGTCAAGACAGGCATTGTAGAAAACACACATATTGGAGCCAATCGCAATCCTGAGGAAATTGCAAGCTTCACCTACCCTTTTAAGGACTTCTATGATGTTTTCCCTTGGTCTTATGAGGAAATTCATGGCATAGACCCTTCTATTGTCAAGCATGAGATCAAGAAGGATCAAGCATTATTTTTCTGGTATATTTCTTGCTTGTTAATCTGAAAAAATCTCGAGTCTCCTTCTTCGGGCTCGTCAAACTACCACGAAGAAGACCAAACATTCTTTTTATGGTATTTTTCTTGCTCGTTAATCTGAAAAACCTCGAGTCTCCTTCATTGGGCTCGTTAAACTACTACAAAGAATCTACGAGAATTATTTTTATGGTATTTCTCTTGCTTGTTAATCTGAAAAAACCTCGAGTCTCCTTCTTCGAGCTCGTTAAACTACCACAAAGAAGACCGAGCATTCTTTTTATGGTATTTTATTGCTTGTTAATTTGAAAAACCTCGAGTCTCCTTCTTTGGGATCGTTAAACTACTACAAAGAAGATATAAGCATGTTCTTTTTTGGGACTTTTTCTTGCTCTTGAACTGAAAAATCCCCAAGTTTTTCATCGTTGGACTCGTTAAACACATACGACGATGGTCCGAGCAACTCTTTTTCGCTCTTTTTCTAGCTCATTAAACTGAAAAAGATCATTAGAGCATTCTTTTTAGGTGCTTTTTTCTCACTCATAAAACTGAAAAAATCCCAAGTTTTTTCTTTAGGCTTGTTAAAATCTTATAAAGATGACCCGAGAATTATTTTAGGTACTTTTCTTGCTCATTAAACTAAAAAATCTCGAGTTTTTGTCACTGCGCTTGTTAAAAATCTACGGCAGCAACTAGAGCACTTGCTTTTTTGGGACCATTTCTTGCTCTTCAATCGAAAAATCCTCAAGTTTTTCCCTTCTTCGGGCTCATTAAATCTACGAAGAAGGAATGAGAAGTTCTTTTACCTCTTTTTCCTTGCTCACTAAACTGAGAAAGATACTTTGAGTTTTATTCATTTGACTTGTTAAATTTTGATGAAGGTATTGAGTTTGTCATCGCGTGACTCATTAAAAATTCACGATGAATATCGAGTTTAGTCCATCTCCTCGTACTCATAACAAAATGAGGTCAGCATCTATTGAGCATAGGTTTCTCTTTATTTGGACTCAATATATTAACTCACGGAAAAGTAACCAATCTGGGTATACTATTAAACATTTGTCGCACACGGTTAAAAACCATGACAAAGGGACCACCCTGGAGTCATTCTTTATGATCTTTTCAAACTCTTTAAATATAAAAATACCATCGAGTTATCTCATATGGACTCATTAAATTACACAGATGAATGATAGAGTCGCTCTTTTTATGATCCTTTTCAGACTCTTAAAACATGAAAAGATCGACGAGTTTTCCTGTCTGGACTCATTAAACTAATTAGATAGGGCATAGAGTCATTTTTTTTGTGGTCCTTTTTAGACTCTTAAAATATGAAAAGATCGATGAGTTTACCTGTCTGAACTCACTAAACTAATCAGATGGGGAAAGTAGACAATACAATTGTATTCAGTATTAGAAAGTGTGTTTTGGTAGCAATCGTTCCCTTGAACATGGCACTCCCTCAGATAAACCTTCCTTGTGACAACCTCTCAATATGAATCCTACCATCCTATGAGTTTAGCCTAAATACCTCAATGTTCTCGCATCTCTGTATCCTAACACTCTTTGGTGTTCATGAGTCTAGTGTTGCATGGTTACAACTATTGTCGTACCTTCTATTGTTGAAAGGTTAACCTTTTTTTTTCCTCCATGAACCCATCGAGCATATCCTTTCATCACTCCCTCTGTCGTTTTGACCCAATGCTCAAAGATTCCTAAAAAAAAAATCATTCTTGTCCCATTTCATGTCGATTGATGTAGGACAAATTATTGCCTACCTTTCGATAGGTATCTTCCTATCGACTTCAGCACTCTATCAAGGAAGAGAATGCAAAAACACATGCAATGCCTTGGTACTTGCAGAAATCAGTGGCAGGTCACCTTGTGTTTGATCAGGGGTTCTCGTTGTTGGCTCCTGGTTAAACCATTCTATGGGTTTTCAATGATAAAAACATTTTTCACACTCACTAGATTGTACTGTGCATCTTGGAGACCATCACCATTATTGGTGGCCTTCCTCGCATCTGTTAACAGTCTCCATTGATTGGTAATCAGACAATTTCATGCATATATTCAACGCATATATTTACATGCGTCGATCTATGCCATTTGGTGAAGCAGAAATCAAGATATTGGGTAGAGGCTTGCATCACTCAACCTTGCTTTCTCTCCCAAGTTGCGTATATTTTTTTTTGGAGATAACTCATCAGAATGATCCTATTATGACTCTGGATCCGCATTGTGCTTATCAGCTGCCAGCATCATCATATCTCTTTTATGAGAAAATCACTCTGACATAGCTACTGAGCATGGGAATGCTCCACTCAGGACATGATTTCAATTGTTTTATATATATGTGTTGCATCAAGTTCCCCGTACTGCCCGAAGCTCTAATCCTCTCTCTATTTTTGTCGAAGAAGAAAAATAATAGTTAAGTAAAGTATTTCAGCCATCGTCATATCCTATGATATCACACTTTAGGGGGCATCTATTATACAACAAAATGACCTCCTCATCAGCTTAGAGGGGAAAGACATGATGGCTGAAGCAATAACCAAATTCACAGGCCATGTTTCCACACTAACGCTGCCTATACACTGACAACATGCTTTACAAAGATTCTCTATAAGCCTAAGGGAGCATTAGTGACCCCACTGATCGAGATTTAAATAGGAATGCAACAATTTACAAAGATAACCATAACTACAGATATGCAGTGGAAATAATACTTCATTTCATTAATGTAAAATGCTAAAATATGCTTACAAACAAAAATGGAAATAAACCAGCTAGGGCGATGGTAGCTTATCTTTGAGAAGAGATGTGGCAGCTACATGCCTCTGAACTGTGCTACAATGAGGATCGAAGGCCTATTTATTGTTGAGAAATAATGGAAAACCCTAAACATCCAAAAACCTAACCCTAGAAGATGAAACGCCAAATTGTGGGCCTCGTTTTGGGTAAGTTGGTACATCAACTTCCCGGGGTCGTAACTTTGGCACCTGATCTTTGTTTGATGCGTAAAATAGCTCGTTAGAAAGATCTATCCGAGCACTACAACTTTTGGAAGAGCAACATGGGTCTTCCAAAAAAAGGTCGTTTAGGGCCTCAAAACAGCTCTAGAAGTATAGGACTCGAAAAGCTGCCAAAAATAGTAAATTGTGCTACAATTACGGAAACTGAAAAACTGAAAGAGATAGTTGTGGGGGTCCAAGTGGGATAGGTGGGTGGCCAACAACATCCACTGGGATCATTCCTCCTCCCTTAGGAAGTAATGTTCTCCATTGTGTTAAGTTCCTCCATCTGCTGAACTTGGTCCCTGGTGCGCTGTTCTGCAACTTCTGATGTGTTCAGTAATGGTGGGAAGCTTGGTTGACAATGGTCCACATTAAACACTGGGTGCAAGCGAAGGAATGGAGGAATTTTGTGCTCCAAATCATTGTTTCCCATGACCTTGGTAATTTTTTAAGGACCATGTCAGAGTGGTTTGAGCTTCTGATGCGTTCTGGTAAGGCATTCTTTCTGCCGATGCAACCAGACATTGTTGCCCACCTGAAACTTGTGTGGTATCCCTGTGGGTGAGGAGAAGTTGTTCATGTGTTATTTCATGACCGTATCCCTCTGTTGATGTTCCTATTGCGTGGAGGAATCCTTCACAGGGGTCATGTATGTGGTGACGATCTTCCCCTTACTTTGGGAGCAAACCAGACAGAAAATGAAATTCCTAGTCTTTGAGATGAGTTTGTTGCCTTTCTTAGCTGCGATCAAAGAGGTTGCAGTAGGTGGGGCTACCTCTGGTATCCTGTATAATGAATTACACAATGAAATAATGATAGCATGAGGCCTTGACTCATACACATCATGTCGCCTCCACAAGTATGCCTTGCCTAATAGTACATCACAAACATACAGAGGTGTAACATCACACAATACCTCATCTGTGAAGGGCTTGATGTTGTAGGGAAGGCGACATTACTAATGGACTCAGAGATCTTGTCCTTCGTGAAACCACCTGATACTATACAGCTATGGGTGTGGTGTAGTTGGTAGGCCCAACCGCTTCATGACCTTTGCTGAAATGAGGTTCTTTTGGCTCCCACTATTAACAATGAATTGTAGTGGCAAACCCTTTACCCACATTTGTGAGTGGAAAAGATGCTCCCCTTCCTCTTGATCTTCGGGCTCATTCTTCTGGATCTTGGCGGTGGTAATAATGGTGTTGGGCTCCGCATCAATGATATTCTTCCCTTTGCCATTCCCCTTCTCGATTTCTGTCTCAGGGTCGAAACATGCATCTGATTTTGAAGCCTTCAACTCAGCCACCAATGATTTCTTGGTCCAACATTCACTTGTTTTGTGAGTGGGGCTCTTATGGAACCCACACCACTTTCCTGTGTCCTTCTTCAACTTCGTGGTGTTGTTCTTTTCTTGCCGCTTCGATGGGATGTCTTGGGTCACTCTGCCTTTGCTTTGTCCTTTGGTCTTCAAATTCGCAGATCCAAAGTCTCGCTTCTTCTGTTTAAACTTCTGCCTAATTTTGACAACATATCAGTACGCCGTGTCGAGCGAGGAGATGTTCAAGAACTACATCTCTTCCTAGATGTATCTGTGTAGGCAGCTGTATTATTTGAGTACTAGATGCAACTCAGATTTTTTGATACCCAACTGTGTGCGAAGGGTATGAAAAATGTTTGTGAACTCCGGCAAATCTTGGTCTCGTCCCTGCCGCAGCGTGGTCCACTTTATGTATTTGTCCTCATATCTTTTGACAGGGTAGTACTGCTCCTTGATGGCATCCCAGAAGGAATTCCAAGTGGGTGTGGTTGAGAACAGTGAGTCTTTGCTTTCATCCTTCTACTCGCAGTAGGTTTCCCACTAGTCCTTGACGTGGGGGGCTGCTTTGAGAAGAGTGAAAACAATCTTTTCCCGACTCAAAAATTCATGAACAGAAAAATAACCCTCTAACATATTTAACCATTTATCTATGGCATCTGCATCTATCTGACCCTCGAATATGGGGATTTCAAAATTAACTTGTACCTTAAAGGGCATGGCGTTTCCAAAGTAGCTTCTGGAAGCCAATGTATCGCCTCTGGGTAGCCACTGAAGGATTCGAGCAAAGTTGTCCATCATTGTGTTCCTTTGTTGCTCGAGGGCTTCTTCGAGCAAGATTTTGATAGGATCTCCTACCCCCTCATATTTCTTTCCATCTACCATGGGAGGCTGTCGGGATTTGTGAGGTTGGTCTTGCAAAGGTTCGACCAGTCCAAGGCCTAACTCCTTATACCCCGACCTCGTTGGGGACATGTAAAGAAAAGCAGAGAAAAAGTAGACCACTCTGATAACATTGATTCAGATTTAAACAGGAACACAAAAATTTATAGATATAACCATAAATACAAATATGCAACATAAATAATACTTCATTTCATTAATGTAAAATGCTAAAATATGCTTACAAACAGAAATGGAAATAAACTAGCTAGGACGATGGTAGCTTATCTCTGAGAAGAGATGTGGTGGCTACATGCCTCTGAATTGTGTTACAATGAGGCTTGAAGGCCTACTTATTGTTGAGAAATAATGGAAAACCCTAAACATCCAAAAACCTAACCCTAGAAGATGAAACGCCAAATTGTGGGCCCCATTTTGGGTAAGTTAGTACATCAACTTCCCGGGGTCGTAACTTTGGCACCCGATCTTTGTTTGACATGTACAATAGCTTGTTAGAAATATCTATCCGAGAATTACAACTTTGGGAAGAGTAACTTCGATTGATGGATGCATGTTGTTCCCAGATTTCGCAAAGAACATCGTTTAGGGCCTCAAAACAACTCCGAAAGTTCAGGACCTGAAAAACTGCTAAAAATAGTAAATTGTGCTACGATTACGGAAACTGAAAAACTGAAAGAGATAGTTGTGGGGGTCCAAGTGGGATAGGTGGGTGGCCACCAACATCCACCTGCATCACCCACTAACTCTACTTGTTAGTTTGTGGATAACGTTAGTGAATCCTAATGAGGATCTAAAGGTCAAAGGAGCGAATTGACTCAGAAATATCTCTATATTATCTCCTAAATCTACTCAGAAAAGCAAGGAAACATCAAAGTTTGACCTATTTATGGGATTTCTAATCCTAATGAAGGAGGAAAATGGGAAAGATCTCAAAAGCATGGCAACATCATTACTTTTACCTAAGGAAACTCATGGAGAAACTTGGCAACCCAAATCTCGAATGCTACATAAGCAAAGCTAGGGCTATTGTGATGGAGGCCAGATCATTTGAAAGGACATCTTAGTTGATTTCCAAGCATAGTCTCAAATATAAGCATAAGAAGTTGTTAAGAAGGGAGAGAAAGAGAGGAGATGGAGGGGTAAGAGAACGCTGATGCAACAGATGGTTGTAATCAATTTTCTGACATTAATATAGAACTGCAGTTGTACTGTCTAATCCATGTTGTTGGTACTATCATTCATTTATTTGTTTTTCCAATACCTTTTAGCATGAGTAGCTTAGTTATGTGTAACTAGATGTCATTTGTATATTCATGTATTAATTATCAAGGTTTTATGATGTGATTATGATTGTCTCTTCTATGTGAAAGTCTTGATCTGGAGCCGGCTCAGGGGACTTCTGCCTAGCTGCAATGCGTTCTCTAACAAATCTACACGGAGGCTTGAGGTAATTAATCTATTTTTCTTTTATAGTTAGTTATTGAGTATGGACATGTAGGTAGCTTTGTGATAGCTGTAGATAATATTACAGTCTGCCAAGGGTCCTGAGAAGACCCTTGAGGGTTTCTTCATTCTCCATACACCGCGCATTTAATCCTATAGCACTGGTAGCATGGGAGTTGCCAGAGGATAGTGAATTCCCTTCGGTCATGCCAGACCTACCAGAAGCAGTGAAGTATACTTCGTTGTGGGTGACCAAGGATGTGCAGCGCATCAAGGACAACAAGATATTTTGGATCTTGATGGAGCTGAACATCTGCATGGCCATCAATCGAAAATTGTGGTTGTCACCTATGGTGTTTTCTAGCCTGCAGGGCTACGCAGAGTTTAAATCAGATTTTCACCATGTGTCCATTTGTTGGGTTGTGTTATATTCTTTCCACGACTAACCTACGTAGTGAACCGGGGGGTTAGAGAGGGGGCGGAGCCCCCCTTTCGTTGCACCGATTGTGTAGCGGGGGGGGGCGAAAGCCCCCCTTGTCCGGGGGGTTTGAGGGGGGCAGGTAGCCCCCCTCTACAGGGTCCGGGGCAGCGCCCTGGGAAAATTTCTTTTGGACCCTATATTAGGTTGGGCAAACCTACCTATGGTTTTTCGGTCCATGGTTTTGGACGCGATGGTTTTTGGTCCATGGTATTGGATGCTTCAGCATGTATAAATATGTATTGTAACATTGAAAGGAAAAATAATGAAGAATCAAGCTGGTAGTCCCGGTTTTGGTATCTAGGGGAAAATCTCTGTGTATATGTGTTTTATGTGTTATGCTATCGCATTGTTTATTTTCTGTGTTTTAGAATCCGTATGCAGGTAATTTTTGTACAGGGTTAAAACCTACATTTGGTATCCGAGCTGTTTTGGCTTCAAGGGGACGCCTTTGTTGCTGAGGGGTTTCGCTCGAGCCTGTGGTAGACCCTGTTTAGTGGGAGATCTACGGGATCGATTCTGGTGGTGAAAGAAGATGGCGAGCAATGGAAAGATAGAGATCAAGAAGTTCAATGGTCAGAGTTTTGAGTTGTGGAAACTCAAGATGGAGGATCTGTTGGTGGATAAAGATCATTGGATGGCGGTAGATCCAGGTACTAAACCAACGGGAGTGACCGATGAAGAATGGAAGAAGTTGGATTAGAAGGCAAAGAGCACAATACGATTGTGTGTCTCAAATTCAGTATTGCTGAATGTATCAGGGGAAGCTATGGCGAAGGCTTTGTGGCACAAGTTAGGGACTTTGTACCAATCTAAGTCTCTGGTGAATAAACTGTTCCTATGGAAAAAGTTGTATAAACTGAGGATGAAAGATGGAGACTCGGTGACAGAGCATCTGAACGCATTTAATACTATGGTAAGTCAGTTAGCGTCTGTTGATATTAAAATTTCAGATGAAGATAAATGCATCAGTTTGTTGTGTTCTCTACCAGATTCGTGGGATAGTCTGGTTATTGCAATAGGTAGCAATGCAACTGCTTTGCAGTTTGAAGAAATAGTCTCAGCCTTGCTGATGGAGGAAATGAGACAGAAAAATATGGAGAGCCAGAATGGTGATGCCTTGTCTATACGAGGATGGTCCCAGAATAGAAACAAAATAAGTCATCGAGTGGGAGATCTAAATCTAGAGGGAGATCTAAATCTCCAGGAAAACCTGTAAAGGTGGTGTGCTGGAAATGCAGAAAGGAAGGGCACTTCAAAAGGGACTGTAAATCTAAAGCTCCTGATAAAGGAAAGGGATCTGATGATGCTCCTTCTGCAGAGGCAAAAACCACCTCAGATGAAGGTGGGGATGTGTACTTGGCTTCTTCAAGTACACATGTAGATCATGAGGCATGGTTGATTGACTCAAGTGCATCTTTTCACTTCACTCCCCATAGAGAGTGGTTCTGCGAGTATCAGAAATACGATGGTGGTGATGTCTTCTTAGGAGATGATAGGAAGGCTAGAATCATTGGTCGTGGAAAAGTAAATTTGAAGTTGCAAGGTGGAAGGGTTAGAACACTTCCGGGTGTTCTACATATTCCTGCATTGGCCAGAAATCTGATTTCTGTAAGCAAGTTGGATGATGCAGGTGTAAAAACAGTGTTCGAGAAGGATACCTTCAAGATGGTTCGGGGAGCACTGGTATTGACGTGGGGAGTTCGGACTGGAACACTGTACAAGCTGCAAGGTAGCACTGTTGTTGATGGGTGCAACAGTTCTCTGGTTCCTGAAAGTGGAGCTGAAAATCTAGTGGTCTCTGGAGAGAAGACCATGTTGTGGCATCGAAGGCTTGGACATATTGGAGAGAAGGGCCTTCGAATACGTCATGGTAAAGGTATGGTAGAAGGAATGAGCAATAGCTCTATATATTTTGATTTCTGTGAAAATTGTGTATATGGGAAGCAGAATCAGGTGAGTTTCCCCTCTGGTGCTAAGAGGGCGAAATAGATATTAGAGCTTGTGCACAGTGATGTATTTGGACCTGTGAAAGTTCCATCACTGGGTAAGTCTGTGTACTATGTATCATTTATAGATGACTTCTCAAGGAATACATGGATATATTTCCTTAAGAAGAAATCTGAAGTCTTTGACAGGTTTAAAGAATTTAAGGCTCTAGTGGAAAATCAGACAGAGAAGAAGATAATGGTGCCAAGGACAGATAATGGTGGAGAGTTTTGCAGCAAGGAATTTGAAGAATTCTGTAAGAAGTGTGGTATAGCACGGCAGAAGACTACTCCATATACACCTCAGCAAAATGGAGTCGCAGAAAGAATGAACAAGACGTTGATGGAAAGGGCAAGAAGCATGCTCAGTGGTGCTGGGTTAGGACAGGAATTCTGTGTAGAGGCAGTGGATACTACATGTTACTTGGTCAACAAGTCACCTTCATCAGCGTTGGAGGATAAGACTCCACAAGAACTAAGGACTGGTAAGAAACCCTCTCTTTCACATCTGAGGGTATTTGGATGTGATGCATATGTACATGTTCCAAAGGAGAAATGAACCAAGTTGGATAGTAAATCTGAAAAGTGCATCTTTATTGGGTATAAGGATGGTTTAAAAGGTTATAAGCTTTGGAACCCAGTCACACGGAAGGTTGTGTATAGCCGAGATGTGGTGTTCAGAGAGGTAAATGATGTTATTAAACATGAAGTCCAACCAAAGGAACCTGAGAAGATAGAGTTTGAGCTAAAGGAGGAAGAATCAGACTCTACAGCAGAGGAGGAATCAGAAGATGAAGAGCCACAAACTCTGGCTGTGAGAAGATCAGTTCGAGAAAGAAGGCAGCCAGAAAGGTATAGTCCTTCTGCTTTCTGTTCAAATTTTGCTTTGTCTGTTACTGATGATGATCCCAGAACTGTGAAGGAAGCAGTAGATTTAGAGGATGGAAAACTCTGGAAAGAGGCTATGGTTGATGAAATGGCATCTTTACACAAAAATGAGGCTTGGGATCTGGTGGAGTTTCTAGCTGGAAGTAAACCCATTGGTAGCAAATGGGTGTTTAAAAAGAAGACAAATGCAGAAGGGAAGGTGGAGAAATACAAAGCTCGGTTGGTAGCAAAAGGATATTCCCAAGTGCCAGGAATTAATTTTGGTGATATTTTTTCTCCTATTGCCAAGGTAACTTCTATTAGAGTACTTTTATCTGTTGCTGCTGCTTTTGATTTTGAGGTAGAACAGATGGATGTGAAGACAACATTTCTTCACGGGGATTTGGAAGAGGAAATATACATGAAGCAACCTGAAGGCTTTGCGGTGAAGGGTAAGAAAGAACTAGTATGCAAGTTAAAGAAGACTCTGTATGGGTTAAAACAGTCACCAAGGATGTGGTATCAGAAATTTGATACATTTATACAGGGACTTGGCTTCACCAGAAGCAAAGCAGATCACTGTGTGTATTTTAAATTAATTGGAGACCGTGTTATTTGTCTGGTCTTGTATGTGGATGATATGTTGCTGGTTGGAAATGACAAAGAAATTATCCAGGATTTGAATACCCAATTGTCCTCCAAATTCGACATGAAAGATCTTGGTGCTGCAAACTATATTTTGGGCATGGAAATTAAAAGAGATCGGGCAAAGAGGAAGCTATGGTTAAACCAGAGGAAGTATGTCAAGACAATACTGCAGAGGTTTAATATGCAGGATAGTAAACCGGTGAAGGTTCCTATTCCTGTAGGTGTGAGGTTATCTGTTGAACAGTGTCCCAAGACACAAGAAGAGGAAGAGGATATGTCCCGTGTTCCATATGCAAGTGCAGTCGGTAGCTTGATGTATGCAATGGTATGTACTAGACCAGACATTGCACATGCAGTGGGAGTATTGAGTAGGTTTATGTCAAAACCAGGGAAGGAGCACTGGACAGCAGTGAAGCGGGTTTTTAGGTATTTGTGTGGCACTAGTGATTATGGTTTGTGCTACCAAGGAAGACCAGGATTGGACAGAGTGTTGGATATTCATGGCTTTGTTGATGCAGACTGGGCTGGAGATCTGGATCAGAGAAGATCTACAAGTGGGTATGTGTTTAACCTATTTGGAGGTGCAGTCAGTTGGATGAGTAAGAAACAATCTGTAGTGGCACTATCAACTACAGAGCAGAATACATGGCAGCCACTCATGCAAGCAAGGAAGCCGTTTGGTTGCAGAGATTGTGTTCAAGTATGGGGTTAGTACAGGGAGCTATAAGGATAGACTGTGACAACCAAAGTGCAATTTTCTTAGCAAAGAACCTTGCTTATCATTCAAAGACAAAGCACGTTGATGTTCAGTATCACTTTGTGAGGGATATGATAGAAGACAAAAAGGTGTTGCTGGTAAAGGTGGACACTTTGAAGAATACTGCAGATGCATTGAAAAAATCTGTGAGCTCTGAGAAGTTCTCTTGATGTAGAGAAACAATGGGCATTTCAGGGCTAGAAAAATGACTAAGCTCTCTTGTGGCCCCTTGTGGAAAGAAAAAAACAAGTGGGAGATTGTTGGGTTGTGTTATATTCTTTCCACGACTAACCTACGTAGTGAACTGGGGGGTTAGAGGGGGGGCGAAGCCCCCCCTTCGTTGCGCCGATTGCGCAGCGGGGGGGTCACAGGGGGGGCGGTAGCCCCCCCTATCCGGGGGGTTTGAGGGGGGTGGGTAGCCCCCCTCTACAGGGTTCGGGGCAGCGGCCCGGGAAATTTTTTTTTGGACCCTATATTAGGTTGGGCAAACCTACCTATGGTTTTTCGGTCCATGGTTTTGGACGCAATGGTTTTCGGTCCATGGTATTGGATGCTTCAGCATGTATAAATATGTATTGTAACATTGAAAGGAAAAATAATGAAAAATCAAGCTGGTAGTCCCAGTTTTGGGATCCAGTGGAAAATCTCTATGTATATGTGTTTTATGTGTTATGCTCTCACATTGTTTATTTTCTGTGTTTTAGAATCTGTATGCAGGTAATTTCTGTACAGGGTTAAAACCTACATCCATTAGGGCATGGAAATACCCTGTGTAGACATGGTATGACTTTCCTTACTTGGTAACGGATGACACCATTGATGTAGTGCTTAATCAATGTCCAAAAGAATAATGCACTATAGCAGACTTGGAGGTGGGTGGGAGAAAGTCTGCTGAGTAGTGCAAGGATGAGGCCAAGCTCAAGATGATGTAGCTAGCTGAGAAGATGAAGGAGGCCGCTGACAAGGCCTAGGCAGAGTGCAATGCCGCTCAACAGACGGAGAAGCAAATAGGTGGAACAGAGTGAGGCTCTGAAAAAGGCGTGAGGTCGCCTTCACCCAAGACAGGCGATGTCCACCTGCATTAAATGTCCAAGGGAGAAAGAGCAAGGAGGGTCCAGGAAGAAATCCAAGGCCACTAAAACATCGTTGGACCCAATCACCCTCACAGAGGGCAATTTACATGACATCGGTGACACGGTGCGAGATGTCATTGCAAAGGCCCTACAATAGTTTGAGCAACAACATCAACTAGTATTGGGGGATATCCAGACAGGTTTATAGGAGTTGCAGACCCGTGCATCATAGGATGGCACGGTGTCCACCAACCTTTCTATCGGCACATCAGAAATTTCCGAGATGCTATGCACGAAGGCCTCCAACGTGATAGTGCTGCCCGATGGAGTACTGACCACGGAGAATGAAGCTGACAGGCCCACTGTTAGCACCCTCAAGGGAGTAGGGTTGAATATGGCAGTGCTCCCTGGTGAAATGCTCCACCCCTTACAAGACGGAGTGATTACGAAGTTGAGGGTCTATGAGCACCGTGTCCTATAAGTAATCAATGGAAAATAGATTAACAATGAGCAGATGGCACTACAACAAGACTCTACCATCACCGCTGTGATTGAGGTGACCAACCAGAACAAGTTTATAATGCAGGTCGTCGAGGAGGCATGCCGAATGGTCCTAGAATTGGCCATTCCTGAGGAAGAACCAATTGAGGTGCATGTCCAAAAGCTGGCTACAATGGTGCATGACGCACGTACAGAAATGACAAGGGTTCAGTTGGAGTTGAACCTCCAGATCAATGAGTTACAGTTGAAGGCCCAACCTTCAACCTTGCCAGAAGTAAAGGAGCAGCGGGTGACTGCTGTCACAGAGGTAATAGAGGTGGTTGACAGTGTAGTAGTAGACTGCACACAACTTTTTGAGCATTCGTTCGACGTTGTAACAAGCTTGTAGGAGGACCCCAATGTAAAATGACTAGAGACAGAAGTGTGTGAGCTACAATAGTGGTATGATGAGGTCAAAGGCACAACGTGAACCATCACGCTCACACAGAGATTGGCAAAGCTAAAGGATGCCAAGTAGCTGAATGAACAGGTGGATGCAGTGCTGCACAAGGAAGCAGTGCTGAAGGCATGACTATAGCCTTGACTGGATGAGGCTTACACGGTCACAAACTATATTGAAGGAAAGCTTGCGACTCTACAAGCAACTCAGAAAAAGCTTCAGGCCGATAGTGTAGGAGTAGTAACTAAGCAGATGGTTGAAGATGTGAAGCAAGTGGCCACACAATGCATTACCGAGGTTGCGGTCATCCAGGTCAAGCTGGGGGGTTTTCATGCTAAGATCTCTGTGCCTGCCAAGTGACTCGAGGGTGAGTCATGAAGTTTGTGTTGGGGGCCTATTGGGAACGACATCACCCAAGGACAATTTTGGGGTTAAGATCCCATATTTTGGATCGAATGTTGTAATAAAGTTGTAAAGTCTTCGCATTTTGTGGTCACGGAGTGTGAAGGTTTCATGAGTCATAAAGGGTTGTCCACCCTTATTTTGTAAAGTAAAGTCGGCTGTAACGATCTACCCATGGTTCGCAGATAATGGGATTGTATAAAAAGAGCTAAGTAAGTAAGCTTTAAGTAGTCATAAGTAGTAATAAGTTTTGAAGAAGTCTTGAGTGATAAGGAGGGAAGTCTAAGTTTCGGGTCTTAGCGTAGGTAGAGGCTCTACAACTGAGCGTGCAAAGGCCTAGCATAGAAGTCTGCAGCTGAGTGTGCAGACCTCTGCAGCTGTGTGCGCAGGGCGGATAGAGTCTGTAATCATCTGAAGATATCAATAAAGAGAAGAATTCTACAAATTTTGTGTCTTTGTTTCCTGTTAATGCATCTTATCTTATTGTGTATGAATTTCATTTACAAAGCTTATGTGATGCACGAATGTATGTAATTATGTTTTTAATTGAACACAAGTAATAATATATGTTTATGCGATGCTAATTGTGATTGTTTAATAAGATAAGTAAGACACTTAAGGTAATTGGGGAATCTGCAAGATACGTTGCCCTAACAACGCGAAAGTACCTGAACTGCAAGTTAGGGTTGCATGAAGGTCAATTGTACCCCTTTATGGAGGTACTGAGGGGCAGAAGAAAGGGCTAGTCTAAAAGATACGTAGAACTTAGCAACCTACATGGAAGTGGGAATAGAAGGAATAAACTGAAATCACGACCATCTCAGGGTGCAAAAACTTGGTTCCATCATCCCCCCATATTGCGTAGGGTGAGACTTCGGTCTGTTCTCTACGGGCTAAAGCCGAAAGGGCCAGTAGTGTAGGGATTTGTTTGGCTAACTAACGTTGAACCTAGGTCAGGCCCCACCAAGCCAACACTTATGCATGAAGTAGTAGATCAATTTGATTTATTGATGTTATGAATGTTTAAAGACCTTCACGAAGGTATAGATAGTGTTATGTTAATTACTGTAATTATCTGTGTTGGAAATATTAGGGTTCATGAAGACAAAACTAAGCCCTAGAAGTCACAGGAACCCATTACATATACCTATGGATGCAAAAATCTAGTTCTTTCATCCCCTGATATTGCTTCAGGTGAGACTGCATCCTGCACTACATGGGTTGTTGCCAAAAAGGTGAGCATTTTAGGGTTTTGTTGGTTGGTGAAAATAGCTTGAACCTGAGTTAGGGCCCATTAAGCCAACAATGCTACATGCTCTAGAGTCCTCTAATTAATGGAGCGACCAATTTCTCTGATGTAGGGAATCCAACATGAGAAGGGGGTTGAATAAACCCCTTACATGTCTTTAGGGTTTGCAGGGTTCTTAACAGATCTAAGGGAGCTCTTGATAATATTAAGGGGCTTGAAGGTTTGCTGCCACCTTCAAGCCCCTTAATACTATCAAGAGATCCCTTAGATTTGTTAAGGACCCTGTAAACCCTAAAGACATGAAAGGAGATTATTCAACCTCCTGCTCATGTGGGATTCCCTACATAGGAGAAACTAGTCGCTCCATTAATAAGAGGATTCTAGAGCCTGCAATAGACATCAGGCATAATTGTTCCTGCCCCTCAACTATTGCTGAACATGCGAAGAAAACTAAGCACCATGTCTGCATTGAATATTCTAAAGTCATTGCGAAGATTGGTCATTTTCACAATAGGAAGTTGAGAGAGGCCATTGAAATTGAGAAACATGCCAATAATATTATTAGGGACGATGGTCAGAAGCTAAGCAAGAGTTGGGTTCTTGCCCTTTCTTTGTGAGTTTTATTTTATTGTTTGTTTTTAAATTCTATTTTTATTTATTTAATTTTTATTTCTATTTTCTCTTATTGATTTATTTATTTGTTTACTCATCTTTTTTATTTATTTAATCATTTTTCTCACTAAGATATTATATATATATATATATATATATATATATATATATATATATATATATATATATATATATAGATATATATATATATATATATATATATTGACCTATTAATAATAATATTTTAATAATTGTTTTAAATTATTCCTTTTAATAATTTCCTTTGACTAAACTTTATTTTTCAATAACTAACTGTTGATGTTAATAATTTAATAATTAGCCCCAAGGGTTAGCTCAATTGATAAAAATCAGTGCCTCGCCATCGGGAGGTCACAAGGTCCAATCTCCCCGAAGCCCTTAGGGTCAGGCCTTACTAGTGGGTTGCAGGATTCCCTTCAGGGTCGATTAGCCCAGATATTTCTATGGACGTAGCACCCCCCGTTGACGAGGGTGTCCATGAACCACATCCTTAAAAAAAATAAAATTATAATTTAATATTAAATAACTAATATAAATTATCTTAATATTTCTTTTCATTGAATTTATTAGTTATAATCTCTTGACAAAAATCTATCCATTACGGTTAGCTTTTATTAAATAATATTATTTTCATAATGACTAATTCTAGAACTTGACGCATCTTGTCGATATTTATTCATAGTGATTGATTTGTTTTTCACCTTGGTCCTAAAGATGAACCTCATTGGTAAGTTCGAAATGTTGACCACAAAATTATTGAATGTGATTAATCCGAAAGATAATCTCAAACATAATTAGGATTATTATTACTGTGAAGAATATTATTACTACTGTTGGGAAATTTAATTGCTTAAATTGCTTTCATTAAATTATCAACCAGGGAAACTCGTAAGCTTGACATGATGATGCCAGCAAAGTGTGACAAGTGTGTTTGTTTGTTTGTTTTTTTTCTTTTAATTTTGCCCTTGTACCAACGGTTGCAGTTTCATCCAGTTACATTATTCTCTCAATTTGTATATCACCAAAATTTTGCTTTATGCCAATATCCTTCACATGCCAATATTTATTCTTTAAATGCTTCAAAACAATCACAAAACACATAACAATTTTTTTTATTTTTTATTTTTTAAAAATCACAACATGAAAATCATATCTAATATAAAACAATATATTAATACAATCATATAACATAACAAACATAACAACAATTATATATAACAATTTACAATTAAATATAACAAACTACAATTATAACAATTAATATAATTATATTAATATATTAATATTTTAATATTTTAATACAATTAATATATTAATATATTAATACAAATATAACAAACATAAAAATTAAATAACAAACATTTAAAGTCAAACAAATAACAATAAATTACATAACAAACTTAATAACAAATTACAACTAAAAATATATATCAAAACAAATTAAAACTAAATATAGAACAAAAATAAAAATAAATACAATAACAAAAATAAATACAAATCAAAAACTAAAAACACAAAACAAAAACTCAACGCAAAACAAAACAAAATGAAAAACTCAAAGCATGTGAAATTTCCACATGTCCGTGAAGTTTGGGGTGATAGGAACGAATCCACAAAATTGGGTTTAGGGTTTCCGGATCAGGCATTGAAGGCGCAAGCTTTGTTTTCATGAAGTCCTTCAATTCCTTTTTTCATGGCTTTATTAAACCACGGACTTGCATTCTGCTGAAGAGATTGTTCAAACGGTCCCGATCGATCCAGAATTTGTAAATTAGGTTTTCGTATGAAGTTCTGGAATCCTCATCTTTCATCCTAAAAAGCATTCTTTTTTTGTTATGTTTTGGCATCGTAATTGTTTGCTCTGCGTTAGCGGTTTAAATCGGTTCTGGATCAGTCAAAATCTGGAGCAAAATCTCGAGTTTATCAAGATTCATGTCCTGAGCTTACTCAATCTCTGAAGATGGGGTCTAGCACGAGAATTCTTTTGGTGATATTTACATTGTTTATCGCCATATGCCCTGTATTGTGCTTCGGTGTGCAGCATAGATCTGGGGTCTGAATGGATGAAAGTTACAGTGGTGCATCTAATGCCCGGGCAGAGCCCAATTTCCATAGCAATAAATGAAATTTCAAAGCGGAAAAGCCCTGCCCTCGTGGCATTCAATGGAGGAGACCGCCTGGTCGCAGAAGAAGCCGCCGGGATCTCTACCTGCTACCCTGATAAGGTCATCGTGCAGGTCAGAGACATGGTTGGTTTCCATGATTTTGAGTTATGGTAGGCATTTGGCGAAGTACCATACCAAAGTCCCTATCAAGGATGCTGTGATTAGCGTGCCACCTTTCTTTGGCCAAGCTGAGAGGAGTGGTATCATTCAAGCAGCTCAGCTTGCTGGCCTCAATGTATTATCTTTGATCAACGAGCATTATAGTGCAGCTATTCAGTATGGGATTACAGTGTACAGAACCTTCTCTCTGAAGGGCACTTTTCTTTCAGCGGTCTGGACCTTGGGCAAGATAAACAGAAACGGCCTCACTAGATGAAGCACCCGAAACTTGCCACCACTTGGCAGTTTTTCTTCTCGGAAGAGAAATCCAAGATATCAAGCTTACAAATATAGCTCCAGAAAACTCCAGATCTGACTCCGCTTCCCGGAATTCTTCCTTTCTCCTTTAAACGGAAAGATAGTCGAAGCCAGCTTAGAGATTCCATGCACTGCCTTGTTGGACGAAAACCTAGAGTGTCCCGTCTTCACACTCCCACAAATTTCCGCCAAATCGTTGTCTATTCCCATCAAGCCCTGTGCGTTCTCCGTGGGAGATCAGGAGGATGAATTCTCTATCCTATTGAGTGACCCCACCTACTGCGAATTCCCTTCAGATGAAGGATACGGGTCAAGATTCTTGATCGAGGCGGGCAAATTGAACTTATCTCTTTAAAAATGGTTAGTTTTCAAATTTTATTTATTTATTTATTTTTAATATATATATGTGGGGAAATTATTTATTTTTATTTAAACCAAAATTAAAACTAAATTTTATTAAAAAAAAATTTAAGATGATCTTTTGCTCATTCACAAAATTCTTTATTGTCATATCAGAGATCAATTTTCCAGCAAGAATATTTTATTTGAAATAAATCAATGGATTTTCTGATCTTCCTGATCACACGAAGCGCAGGAAGAGAGCATACTAATCGTTTGATTTGTTTTTATTTATGCAGGGGGTTTTTTTTAAAAAGGACTAAATTTAAAACTAGCTAAATACTAAAACATCAGAAAACTCAAACTTGAACTCCTTTGTGAAGATCTTGTTGTCACTAGGTTTCACAAGTTAGTTTTTCTAAAGAAAAATAATAGTACTGAATTAAATTCCTAATGCCTAATCCCTTAGCACCATCCCTGACAACGGCGCCAAAATGTTGGGAAATTTAATTTCTTAAATTGCTTTCATTAAATTATCAACCAGGGAAACTCGTAAGCTTGTGATGATGCCATCAAAATATATGTAGGAGTAGGCAACTAACTCTATGTCTAACTAAATTATTTATGATTCAATATAATATGCAAGGGAAGAGGCTCCTAATTAAGGAGGTCCTGGTTGTCCTTCCCTACAATATCATAGATTGAAAAGAAATTATTGATTACATAAAACCAAAAACTTGCAATGAAGACAAGAGTATGAACTTTAATTGTTGTTCAGATTCAAAGAGAGAGAAAGACTAACTTAGTCTCTTGATTGTTCCCTCATATACTAATCCAAACTAAACTAAGATTCATTCATAAGCATAAGAAATGAAATGACTTGAAACATAAAAGCAAAAGAATGAATTTCAATTATCATACAAATGAAATGGAGAGAGAGCCTAACTTAGGCCCTTGGTTATCCCCTCATATGATACTTGAAACATAAAAGCAAAAGAATGAATTTCAATTATCATACAAATCAAATGGAGAGAGAGCCTAACTTAGACCCTTGGTTATCCCCTCATATGATACTTGAAACATAAAAGCAAAAGAATGAATTTCAATTATCATGCAAATCAAATAGAGGAAGAGCCTAACTTAGACCCTTGGTTGTCCTCTCATACGCTGATAAGATTCTAATTTAAAACTCATTCATCAATCATAAACAAATCCTCAAACATCTAAGCAATTAAATGAAATAAGATCTATTATGAAATAAAATGTTTCTTTCATCCTTTTAGAGTGAGCTCAATTCTCCTAAG
Organism: Pinus tabuliformis; assembly: GCA_031772625.1. Classification (NCBI taxonomy): domain Eukaryota; kingdom Viridiplantae; phylum Streptophyta; class Pinopsida; order Pinales; family Pinaceae; genus Pinus; species Pinus tabuliformis. The sequence continues at coordinate 857,044,029 of CM062820.1, read as the reverse complement.
AACAAAGTGACAAATTATTCCATTTACTACACTAAGACAACTTATATCTAAAACTACATAATGGAAATATATGTAAAATGAAGCTTTATTCTATTCCATCATAAGTTGGATACATGCTCCAAGAGTCCTCCCTTTGGAATGGAGGAGGTACTCCTATTTATACAATGGGATGAGATAACAAACTCATAATCATGATCCACTAATCTCTCTTTAGTTCCATACATTTCTCAACCATCTAGACACATAACCCCCTTTTGTCCTTGATCTTCCCCATGAGATCATAATCTTCTCCATGAGGTTTATCTTCTCAAATTCGAATTTGATCCTTCAAGGCCACACAAAGGTGTCTTGGAAGCTTCCTTGGAACCTACACATGTCACAAAAACAACCCACTTTCCATATATAAAGTAATATATTATTTTCTAATATTTAATCAAGAATTTCTCTAAAAAATGCTTAAAAATAAACAATATTTGGAAAATATAAATGAGACCCATTAATGGTGAATAGTAGGGAAAATGGAGTGACAAGGTGGTGAATAGTGAGCGATATAATGGAAGCATAGGTGAAAAATGTATGGTAATGAGTGACATTTTTTGAGCCCATCATACTCCCCAACTGAAGCTCTTGCATGTCCTCATGCAAGCTACTACAATGACTTATTTGATTTGATTCTTAAATGAGCATCCTTTTACTAACAAACATCTTTCAATCATGGACTTCCTTTTAACTTTGCACATCTTTGGATAACTTTTATTTGTTTGCAAAGAATTTACATATTTTAATGATTGGTTCTTGTGTTACAATCATTATTTACTTTGTTGAGATCTTTTTTAATGATTGGTTCTTGTGTTACAATCATTATTTACTTTGTTGAGATCTCTTTTTAATGATTGGTTCTTGTGTTTACAATCATTATTTACTTTGTTGAGATCAATCATATGCTCATCATTTTGTAGTAGTTTTTATTGTGGGAAGACTATGTGGGTTAAGATGTAATATGAATGAGGCAAAAAATGAAGTGTGAAATTTCCTTTTAATGAGAAAGGAAATAGTGAAATAGTGGAATATTTTCCAAATATCATCATTTTAGCATCTAAAAAGAAGTTCAAGATTAAAGGTTAGAAAACATCATACCTTACTTACCTAAGGAAGTGGATGAATCATGCCTGTTCAGCTGCCACAATTTTGATCTGAAGCTTCTTCTTCAAGTTGTGGATGAAAGATGGATCTGTATTGTCGTATCGGCTATTGGATCCTCTGCTTCTAGATGATGAATCTGATGAGTCTGCTGAATATGGTTGAAAATCTATAAGGCTTGGAAGGTATACAAAATATATATAAGTTACATTTCCCCCCCAGCCATTTTTATTGACTTGTCCTCAAGTGATGACAAACTGAAAAACAATGAAAGGAGATTGGCTTCATCTGCTACAAAATATGGGTCTTCAAGTCTTCAATGCTCGATGGCACAAATCTTACTATGTGATTAAATGTGTCGATGTCGAACATAGCAAGAAGTTGTTGACTTAGTGGTCATTAATGAATGCCCCTAGCCAACACAAGAGCTCCCACCATTGATTCCAATGGGAGCCAGGATGCCTAACACATCTTTGTAGGTACGAATAAATTTGTCGTGGTCGAGTCACCTACAAGATCCAACAAACAAGGGATATTAATGTATTCCAATTGTTCATTGGCAAGATTACATGCCATTAAGGCATGCAAGCCTCTAGGTGTTTTTACAAAGTTAATTGGACTCTAGGACTTTGACTCAATGATATCCATAGAAGCAGGGTTTTATTTGCGGAAATGAAGGGGAATGGTAATGACATGAAAAATGACAATAAGATTGTAAGGAATGGATGTAAGGAAATGCACGGTGTATGAATAAATACTCTTGCTGTGAAAAATGGACATGGAAATGGTATGCTTTATGGATTGACAAATGGTGAAAAATCTTTTGCAAAAAGGGAGTGCAAAATAATGGTTGTGGACATGGATTTGTCTTTAGAATTTTTCATGAATTTAGTTGTTTGAAGACCAATTGTGTGCACAATATAATCTCCTTAATGAATACTTGATTGTCCTATAACCTGTAAAAAAAACTTGGTACAAAGAAAACATAAGTGTGCTCTAGAAGAAATGGCCAGTTCCTTCATGATTCTTACGCAAAAATTTCATACCAAATAAAACATATTAAGGACATACAAAGTGTTGAAATTGACTTAATCATGATTTTAAAATCAATCCATTCTTTAAAATAACCATAAAAAGTAATACTCCCTGTTGTTTTTGTCAGACGAAATATGCACGGCAAAAAAAATTGGCATTTAGAAAGATCTATTGTTTTCTGCATATTAGTATGCCATATAAAAGTATTCAACAGAAAGCTATTATGAGTTTAATGCCAACATGAAGCTATTGAAAAAAGATAATCATCATCTATAGTATCCTCCAAATGTTTGATAAATCGATCCTCAAAATTTGTTTCCAAGTGATCCATTATTTATTTTCAAACCTGCATGAATTTTGTGAAAAGTGTGTTTGTCTGTTTGTTTGTTTGTTTGTTTGTTTGTTTTTTCTTTTTAATTTTGTCCTTGTACCAACTGTTGCAGTTTCATCCAGTTACATTATTCTCTCAATTTGTATATCACCAAAATTTTGTTTTATGCCAATATCCTTCACATGCCAATATTTATTCTTTAAATGCTTCAAAACAATCACAAAACACATAACATTTTTTTTTTTAAATCACAACATGAAAATCATATCTAATATAAAACAATATATTAATACAATCATATAACATAACAAAAATTATATATAACAATTTACAATTAAATATAAAAAACTACAATTATAACAATAAATATAATTATATTAATATATTAATATGTTAATACAATTAATATATTAATACAAATATAACAAACATAAAAATTAAATAACAAACATTTAAATTCAAACAAATAACAATAAATTACATAACAAACTTAATAACAAATTATAACTAAAAATATATATCAAAACAAATTAAAACTAAATATAGAACAAAAATAAAAATAAATACAATAACAAAAATAAATACAAATCAAAAACTAAAAACACAAAACAAAAACTCAACGCAAAACAAAACAAAATGAAAAACTCAAAGCATGTGAAATCTCCACATGTCCGTGAAGTTTGGGGTGATAGGAACGAATCCACAAAATTGGGTTTAGGGTTTCCCGATCAGGCATTGAAGGTGAAAGATTTGTTTTCATGAAGTCCTTCAATTCCTTTTTTCATGGCTTTATTAAACCACGGACTTGCATTCTGCTGAAGAGATTGTTCAAATGGTCCCGATCGATCCAGAATTTGTAAATTAGGTTTTCGTATGAAGTTCTGGAATCCTCATCTTTCATCCTAAAAATCATTCTTTTTTTTGTTATGTTTTGGCATCGTAATTGTTTGCTCTGCGTTAGCGGTTTAAATCGGTTCTGGATCGTTCAAAATCTCGAGCAAAATCTCGAGTTTATCAAGATTCATGTCCTGAGCTTACTCAATCTCTGAAGATGGGGTCTAGCACGAGAATTCTTTTGGTGATATTTACATTGTTTATCGCCATATGCCCTGTATTGTGCTTCGGTGTGCAGCATAGATCTGGGGTCTAAATGGATGCAAGTTGCAGTGGTGCATCTAAAGCCCGGGCAGAGCCCAATTTCCATAGCAATAAATGAAATGTCGAAGCGGAAAAGCCCTGCCCTCGTGGCATTCAATGGAGGAGACTGCCTGGTCGCCGAAGAAGCCGCCGGGGTCTCTGCCTACTACCCTGATAAGGTCATCGTGCAGGTCAGAGACATGGTTGGTTTCAATGATTTTGAGTTATGGTAGGCATTTGGCGGAGTACCATACCAAAGTCCCTATCAAGGATGCTGTGATTAGCATGCCACCTTTCTTTGGCCAAGCTGAGAGGAGTGGTATCATTCAAGCAGCTCAGCTTGTTGGCCTCAATGTATTATCTTTGATTGTTGTGAGGAAAAATGCCTATGCAGGACGATCCTATCCACCTAAGGTGTGACAGTGCCTTAGCAACAAACAGAGACAGCTATTCTAGTATTCTTCCTTTATGAATTAAGAATGAAGAGAGAGATGGATGGACTAACCGGTGTCTTCCGTTTGTCCCTCGATCCGGCTTCTCTTCTCTTGGAAAGTTCCCAGCTACTTGCCTTCTCGCTCGCCCAGCTTCAAGAGGTTTATGCAAGATCACAAGAAGAGAACACTACACAAGACATGGATTCATATTCATAACTAGTTCAGGATTAGAAATAAACTAAACATACTAATGCAATCATACATCAAAAATACATCAGTATATAGGAGAAACCAAGATAGCTTTATTGATGAATAACAAGGTTCAGGAAGAGATACAACCCAGAGGGCTCCAATCCAGCATCTCCTTCCCAGCAAATGGAATTCCTATCTTCACCCCCTTAAAAGCATTAAGCACCTAATGATTCCAATCTCAAACCAACAACAATTCTTTGCAATCACAAAATTCCAGCCTCTAGATCTCATGGAGGAGAGATCCATATATAGATGTTTGGAGAGAGGATGAGTCAGCTTGAGATCTGACTAGTGTCCTCTCCCTCTGTCAGTTCTTGATTCCACTTGGAGGTTCTTGCTTCCACTTGGAGATTTGGAACCTCTTACTCATCACCAGTCGAATTCCCTGAGGCAAGTGTCATTTTGGAAGCTTCCTGGGTTTTGACACTTTGAGAAATGAACTTGCCACATGTCCACTCTCACTCAGTGCAGGTAGCCAGTGTTGTCTTTGACATTCAGCGCAGGTAGCTAGTGTTGGCTTTGACATTCAGCGCAAACAGCTAGTGTAGCCACTGAAATGATCCTGAATTGACTTGTTTTTGAGTAGTTTCTGGTGGAGAACTTCTGTGAATTGCTGTGGTTTGTTAGCCTTGTTCCTCTAGGGGTAGGAACAACATGTTTAGGGACTTTGGATCCCTTAGATTATGGACATTTCATGCTCAATGTTGTAAGGCACAAAAATGTCTATAACAGTTGCCCCCTAAAGTATGAGGTTGTTTATCGGGTGAAATGCTTTATCAGGGGGATCCGAAGTTCATCCAATGCTGGGAGGAGACCTGTAATAAGATACAATACAATACATTATTTTTCATACTGCTTTCATGATCTAGCTGAGGCGGGCATTCCCATGCTCAGCTTTATAAATTCATTTTTCTGTACATAGAACAGACAATCGTCTGATGGTAGACTGATAATTTTGATGAAATTATCATCCTTTGAGTAGGATGATTATCTGCTGTAATGATGTACATGTCAATGTCTTTATCTTTCCTGAATATATATTGCAGCCCGAAAGGATGAAACTAGATCCAGGGTCTTCCAACTCGTTCGATCTTCACTCTAAGTACAAGTCGATCCATGTGAGAAATGTTCTGAAGTCGAACATGGAAAGACATCGCTTGATTACCGGTCAATGATGTAAACCGTTAACAAGCGCGAGAGGAATCACCGATAATGATAATGACCCTCAAGGTACTGCAGTACAATTCACGTGGTGTGAATAAAGGACTTGGCGTCGAACACCACGCAAAATCTTTCGGTCGAAGGTCATTGATGTATACCTGTCGCCGGAAGTGAGAAACTTGCCATTGAGGCATGCAAGCTTCAAAGTATTGAAGGGGTTGTTCCTAGATCAACTTCTTGGATAATGAGCTGATGTCGACAAGAAGCGACCCGTCAAAGGAGGGCCTTAATGAATCCCACATCAGTGACACGGAAGGGAGCTAATGATTTTGATGGAGGTGAAAACGATCTGTGACATATGATTCAGGGTGGCGGTCATGAAAGGATGAAGGATAATGTATGGCAGTGGATGGGACACGGTTGAATTTTCTGAACGACTTCTCTTGAACATGTGGCGACACTAATGCGATGTATCGGTAGCATTACCCCAAATATGGATGGTATGGCGAGACCATGGATGTGACCGGTGAATGAAACAACCCAACCCGATTGTGGTACGGAGGAAAAGTGTCATGTTCAAGAGCGACTTGCTACCATCAAAGTTTTCTTGAGTTTCTCCCAATTTTTCCCCAGTCATTGCTGACCAGTACCTCTTCATTTTTGTCAAGCTTGAGGAGGATAACATATGCTTGTTCTATAACCTGCCCTTCGGGCAAGCCCATCGCTATGTTTTAACGAGCCTAGCGATAGTGAAACTCGTTCTCGTCTAAAGACAAGTTTGTCGCTATTTAATGATTTTAACGAGTCTAACGACAAGCATAACTCGGTCCTTTTCATTTTTAGAGAGTCTAAAAAGGTACATAAAGTTAACTCCAAAAGTCCTTTTTCATCATCTAATCCCTTAAGTCCGAAAAAGTATAAAACCATACAGAAGGGATGAGTTTTCGATAGTTTTAACGAGCCGAATAAAACAAGCGCTCGATATTTTTGTGCAATAATCCCTCAGGTCCAAAAAGATTAAAATCTAGAGGAGGGATAGCACTTCCTGTCCCTTTAACAAGCTGGAAGGCCAAGGACTCAGCAATCTTTTCATATTTTATGAGTCAGTTGAAAAGAGCTTAAAGAAGACTCGTCTTTTGAGGAACGAGTGATAAACAGGGTTAGCAGCTGATTCTAGGTACAGGTTGGAATTTTCCAATCACGGCAGTGTCACAAGGATGGCTAGGTGAAATCACTCTTCGCAGTTGTTCCTCAAAATGGGTAAAAAATCATATGGAGGTGAACTATCGGCCAAATGAAAAGTGGAGGTGATGGTGCAAACACGACCAAGGCTTTAATGGCTGATAAGGTTACATTCACAATGGTTATTTACCGGGTAGGTTCATTTTTTATTTTAAAATGAGCTTAAACGCTGGTGGAAACACTTGCTCATTGCTTATGTTTATTTTTTAACGAGCATGAAGTCCGCATTAAAACTGCTTGGATCTTGCGTTTATTTTTTAACGAGCATGAACTGTGTGCTAAAACTGCTCGATATACCAGTCATATGATAAGAGTGTCTCATTGAGATTCTATTTTTTATGGAGCTTCATCTCACGAAGCTTTGCCCCGGATCCTTTCGTTATGCAAGTTTGAAAACGACTAATCCTACGAGTTTAAAGGGTTAGACCTACAGGTTTAAAGGGAGGACCTAAAAATTTAAAAAAATAAATAGTCGCCCCTTGCTTGCACTCCAAAAGGTTTGCATGCCCCCAGGTATAAAGTACGATTTCAAGGTTACCTCTACTTCATTTCCGTCAAAACATTCGTTTCACCGAGAGAGGCCTACCTCTTTCAGGTTACCCAAAGATTGTCTCGTTAATCTTTCAAACAAAACACTTCTCCGGCAATGTCTACCGAAATAGACAAAGGTGAGCGACGTAGCCCGCCAACTCACATAACTTTGACAAAAGAATCTTATTCTAGAACAACCCCTCTTCCTAGACGGACGGGGTACGGACTAGTCATATTCTCCCGCGGAAACCTACCCTATACCCAAAGTTTTCCTGCCGAAGCAGACCAGGATGCATGCCCCCTAGGTTCCAGTCATATCCTCCCGGATTACTCGCACTCATCAGGAGGACGGACCGTGGGTTGAGACACTTCTTGCGTGAATAGACCATTTAGGGATGGTACATGACTATTTGCGATGCGTGATCTGGGAAATGAAAGTTGGTCCACGAGCTTGACCACTCTTCCTTCGTGCGGAAAACACATTACTCTAAAGAGTGAGGAGACGAGGGCCCCCATGCAATATATATAGTCTCGTCCAAGGAGTAGGTTATAATCCAAGGGTCCTTGAACGACCATCGTGTTCATTTGAACGGTCTTCCCTTTCAATGTGATGGGCACATTGGGGGGATCCCTAAAGGTCGACTGGTTCCTTTATCAAAGCCTGATAGATTTCTCATTTCAGGAAAAAGCACTGGCGAACTAAGCGCTTTCCAAGACATAGAGGAAAGGATACTCACAGATTCCCCCTCATCAATGATAGTGCCAGCCATTACTATTCTATATATTTGAACGATAATTCTGAATGGTATGCTGGCTGGCAACGGGGGTCTGCCTAGTTGGTTCCAGTCGAACGAGACAACTAGGTTGCTTGGTGGTGGGACCGAATAGACGGTCGGGTATGACTCTGACGAAGTTCCTTCCTGCGATAAAGGAATAGGCAAATTTCCCCCTCGTTCGTCGGAGTCTGTGTTGATGAAGAGAATTTGGATGGTGTCGTCTTTATTCTCCTCTATGATGGTATCATTTGAAGATAGAGCCTCTGAAGGAAAAACCGGGTCAACTGCCGCCTCAACCTTTTGACTTTCATCAGGCATGGATCCAGGCGGTTCATCTTCAATGATAGGTGCTTCGGCTGACCACCTGGGAGGGCCAGCCGGGTTCTCAACTAGTGAAGGACTTGGCAGGAGTTTTTGATATCCAGGAGGAAGTTGCACTGGTAAAACCAGGCGATCTTCCAAAACTCTTTTGGCCTCATCTAAGAAGGGACAACGGTGGATGGCATGGTCGCCTTCACACAGTTTGCAGGGAAATCTAGCTTTCCCTCTCTGTCCTGTGGCTTCACTTTCACTAGTTGACGGTGAGTAGTCAACATGGCTATCAGAGGTTGATGCTACCAAATTGTGCAAATGGGGAGACCAGTCCCTTAGTATCCGAGGGATGCAGGGGCAATCTTTGTGGAAGTGGTCTCCCTTGCATATGACACATGGCGATTTAGGCCTAGTCAGTGTTGTGTGTGTATTCTTGTCAGACGACACTTGTTTGCCCCCAGTCGCTTTTGGCTCCTTCTTCTTCTTCTCTTTCTTCTTCTTTTCCTTCTTCTCCTTAGGAACTTGGTTTTTTGTTTTACCAGTTCTGTCAAACGAAGAGGAAGGAGGAGAGGAAGAATTATATGAAGTAGAAGGCTGGTGGGCAACTCTGGTCTGGTCTAACTGTTGACTCGACTGTTCAGGAATAGTGGTGTTCTGAACGACATTGGTTGAAAAGAGCCAGACCGGCAGGCCAATTGTCAGTCTTGGAAGCGACAATGTGGCCATATGGGGCGCACCAACATCTCTCCAAGAGGAGAAGGGACTAGGATTTCCACCAAGGGGAATTCCTTGGTTGGTGTGCTCCATTTTTTCAACCTAAAGATCAACACAGGAATAAAGGGTGATTGTTCCGTTTAAAATAAATTTTTACTGACGCTTAGACACAACTTGCTTTTTCAGTTCTAAAGAGTCGAGAAAAAGCTAAAGATGACTCTAGTCTCCTTCGATGTTTTAACGAGCCCGAAGTGACAAATGCTCGGATGGACCTTTTCTGTTATAGAGTCTGAAAAAGGCCAAAAGGAACTGCTCTGGAGTTCTAAGTAGAGGGTGTGCCAAACTTTTCGCAAAACCGCAGAATACTTTTTAGGGTACGGGCAGTCGATCTTCCTGAATGCTGTGTTCAGTGCATTGCGATCAGTAGGGCGGCCGACACGGCTTCCTAAGGACACAGGTTTTATGCCTATAGGGGTCTCCCAATATATACGCGACGGTATGTGGGAGCACAATCCGTACTGGCGCTATCGTCCCTTAGGAGGAATCACCCACCATCCACGAGATCGACAGTCACCAGGCTTTACGACGCCGGAACACATCTCTAGCCTAGACCTCTATGTTGTGCATTATGTTGCAAAGCGTTGTTAAGATCATTCAATTTATTTTAGGTTGATCTTTTTAGAAGTTTGCCTTTCAAGGTTCACCACGAGATGTATGATATAATTCCTAAATGCAGTCTAAAGATGATAAGCAAGCTTTATATCTTTTCAACTTTGAAAATCCTAGCTACTAAGGGAAAAGAAAGACACCATCTTTTCTCAAAGAGCAATCAGCACACTCTAATGCACTTTTCCTAAATCAAACATGCAAACTATCAAGATGCAAATGCACAATGCAGGTGTTTGTTTTCCGCTTTCTTAGTATTGATGCCTACAAAGAAAGCTTTTTGTACAACTTTGAATTTGCTTTTAAATGATAAATACAAACAAGTTTACTTTTTCAAAATCATAGAGGGTAGAAGAGATTACAACACTTAACGATTTTCGAAATGAGTACTTGTTTCGACACTTAAAAGAGACAAACTCAAACCAAATGCAAAAGTAAATGTATAATCAACTGCAAACAGCCAATGAACTCTCTCCTAAGATCACAATCAACAGATCTGAATCAAGGGCTACAGGATGATTATTTCACTCATGCAAAGGAAAACTGCAAATGATGCCACAAACACATAAAAACACTCACAGTCTTTTTGTACAAAAGGAGGCGGAATTTAAGTAGAGAAAAGGAATTATCAGACTGGTACCTATGCTGGTTACAGGCTGCAAAAATCAGAGATCAAAACAAGGCAAAACAGAGCAGAGAACCCCAGCTGCACAAGGCCAAACTGGTTCAGCGCAACCTCAACACAGGGGTTTTGACATTCAGCGCAGGTAGCCTTCACGGGACCTGCGTTGAAATGCAAAATCCCTTCACTGGGTCTGCGCTGAAGGAGAAACTCTCGTTTCTCACAGGTTCTGGGTCACAGATTGCTATTTAATCTACAGTTTCAGGCCAAATCAAAGCAACAAGCAAGGTGTAATCAAAGGGATGCTTTGAGGGGGTACTAAGATCTATCACAAAGGATCATCAAATCATTTGTGAGTCCATTGTTCAGATCATAGACAAGTCCAGTGATTGGATCAAAGAAGCAACTGTCTACTTTGCATCTGGGAGTAGCAGATGCAGTTCGATTTTTGCTGTCAAGTCTATGAAACAAACAATGATAGAGACACAAATAAAATGACTGAACAAATCTCCCCAGCAGAGTCGCCAATTTGTTGTGGGGAAAAATACCTATGCAGGACGATCCTATCCACCTAAGGTGTGACAGTGCCTTAGCAACAAACAGAGACAACTATTCTAGTATTCTTCCTTTATGAATTAAGAATGAAGAGAGAGATGGATGGACTAAATGGTGTCTTCCGTTTGTCCCTCGATCCAGCTTCTCTTCTCTTGGAGAGTTCCCAGCTACTTTCCTTCTCACTCGCCCAGCTTCAAGAGGTTTCTGCAAGATCACAAGAAGAGAACACTACACAAGACATGGATTCATATTCATAACTAGTTCAGGATTAGAAATAAACTAAACATACTAATGCAATCATACATCAAAAATACATCAGTATATAGGAGAAACCAAGAGAGCTTTATTGATGAATAACAAGGTTCAGGAAGAGATACAACCCAGAGGGCTCCAATCCAGCATCTCCTTCCCAGCAAATGGAATTCCTATCTTCACCCCCTTCAAAGCATTAAGCACCCAATGATTCCAATCTCAAACCAACAGCAATTCTTTGCAATCACAAAATTCCAGCCTCTAGATCTCATGGAGGAGAGATCCATATATAGATGTTTGGAGAGAGGATGAGTCAGCTTGAGATCTGACTAGTGTCCTCTCCCTCTGTCAGTTCTTGATTCCACTTGGAGGTTCTTGCTTCCACTTGGAGATTTGGAACCTCTTACTCATCACCAGTCGAATTCCCTGAGGCAAGTGTCATTTTGGAAGCTTCCTGGGTTTTGACACTTTGAGAAATGAAATTGCCACATGTCCACTCTCGCTCAGCGTAGGTACCCAGTGTTGCCTTTGACATTCAGCGCAGGTAGCCAGTGTTGGCTTTGACATTCAGCGCAAACAGCTAGTGTAGCCACTGAAATGATCCTGAATTGACTTGTTTTTGAGCAGTTTCTGGTGGAGAACTTCTGTGAATTGCTGTGGTTTGTTAGCCTTGTTCCTCTAGGGGTAGGAACAACATGTTTAGGGACTTTGGATCCCTTAGTTTATGGACATTTCATGTTCAATGCTGTAAGGCACAAAAATGTCTATAACATTGATCAACGAGCATTCTGGTGCAGCTATTCAGTATGGGATTACAGTGTACAAAACCTTCTCTCTGAAGGGCACTTTTATTTCAGCGGTCTGGACCTTGGGCAAGATAAACAAAAATGGCCTCACTAGATGAAGCACCCGAAACTTGCCACCACTTGGCAATTTTTCTTCTCGGAAGTGAAATCCAAGATATCAAGCTTACAAATATAGCTCCAGAAAACTCCAGATCTGACTCCGCTTCCTGGAATTCTTCCTTTCTCCTTTAAATGGAAAGATAGTCGAAGCCAGCTTAGAGATTCCATGCACTGCCTTGTTGGACGAAAACCTAGAGTGTCCCGTATTCACACTCCCACAAATTTCCGCCAAATCGTTGTCTATTCCCATCAAGCCCTGTGCGTTCTCCGTGGGAGATCAGGAGGATGAATTCTCTATCCGATTGAGTGACCCCACCTGCTGCGAATTCCCTTCAGATGAAGGATACGGGTTAAGATTTATGATCGAGGCGGGCAAATTGAACTTATCTCTTTAAAAATGGTTATTTTTCAATTATTTATTTATTTATTTATTTATTTAATATATATATGTGGGGAAATTATTTATTTTTATTTAAACCAAAATTAAAACTAAATTTTATTAAAAAAAAAAATTAAGATGATCTTTTGCTGATTCACAAAATTCTTTATTGTCATATCAGAGATCAATTTATCAGCAAGAATATTTTATTTGAAATAAATCAATGGATTTCTGATCGTCCTGATCGCACAAAGCGTGGGAAGAGAGCATACTAATCGTTTGATTTGTTTTTATTTATGCAGGGTTTTTTTTTTTTTAAAGGACTAAATTTAAAACTAGCTAAATACTAAAACATCAGAAAACTCAAACTTGAACTCCTTTGTGAAGATCCTGCTGTCACCAGGTATCACAAGTTAGTTTTTCTAAAGAAAAATACTAGTACTGAATTAAATTCCTAATGCCTAATCCTTTAGCACCATCCCCGACAACGGCACCAAAATGTTGGGAAATTTAATTGCTTAAATTGCTTTCATTAAATTATCAACCAGGGAAACTCGTAAGCTTGTGATGATGCCAGCAAAATATATGCAGGAGTAGGCAACTAACTCTATGTCTAACTAAATTATTTATTATTCAATATAATATGCAAGGGAAGAGGCTCCTAATTAAGGAGGTCCTGGTTGTCCTTCCCTACAATATCATAGATTGAAAAGAAATTATTGATTACATAAAGCCAAAAACTTGCAATGAAGACAAGAGAATGAACTTTAATTGTTGTTCAGATTCAAAGAGAGAGAAAGACTAACTTAGTCTCTTGATTTTTCCCTCATATACTAATCCAAACTAAACTAAGATTCATTCATAAGCATAAGAAATGAAATGACTTGAAACATAAAAGCAAAAGAATGAATTTCAATTAATATACAAATGAAATGGAGAGAGAGCCTAACTTAGACCCTTGGTTATCCCCTCATATGATACTTGAAACATAAAAGCAAAAGAATGAATTTCAATTATCATACAAATCAAATGGAGGGAGAGCCTAACTTAGACCCTTGGTTATCCCCTCATATGATACTTGAAACATAAAAGCAAAAGAATGAATTTCAATTATCATGCAAATCAAATAGAGGAAGAGCCTAACTTAGACCCTTGGTTGTCCTCTCATATGCTGATAAGATTCTAATTTAAAACTCATTCATCAATCATAAACAAATCCTCAAACATCTAAGCAATTAAATGAAATAAGATCTATTATGAAATAAAATGTTTCTTTCATCCTTTTAGAGTGAGCTCAATTCTCCTAAGAACAAAGTGAAAAATTATTCCATTTACTACACTAAGAAAACTTATATCTAAAACTACATAATGGAAATATATGTAAAATGAAGCTTTATTCTATTCCATCATAAGTTGGATACATGCTCCAAGAGTCCTCCCTTTGGAATGGAGGAGGTACTCCTATTTATACAATGGGATGAGATAACAAACTCAAAATCATGATCCACTAATCTCTCTTTAGTTCCAAACATTTCTCAACCATCTAGACACATAACCCCCTTTTGTCCTTGATCTTCTCCATGAGATCATAATCTTCTCCATGACGTTTATCTTCTCAAATTCGAATTTGATCCTTCAAGGCCACATAAAGGTGTCTTGGAAGCTTCCTTGGAACCTACACATGTCACAAAAACAACCCACTTTTCATATATAAAGTAATATATTATTTTCTAATATTTAATCAAAAATTTCTCTCAAAAATGCTTAAAAATAAACAATATTTGGAAAATATAAATGAGACCCATTAATGGTGAATAGTAGGGAAAATGGAGTGACAAGGTGGTGAATAGTGAGCGATATATTGGAAGCATAGGTGAAAAATGTATGGTAATGAGTGACATTTTTGGAGCCCAACATACTCCCCAACTGAAGCTCTTGCATGTCCTCATGCAAGCTACTACAAGAACTTATTTGATTTGATTCTTAAATGAGCGTCCTTTTACTAACAAACATCTTTCAGTCATGGACTTGCTTTTAACTTTGCACATCTTTGGATAAATTTTATTTGTTTGCAAAGCATTTACATATTTTAATGATTGGCTCTTGTGTTACAATCATTATTTACTTTGTTGAGATATTTTTTAATGAATTGTTCTTGTGTTACAATCATTATTTACTTTGTTGAGATCTCTTTTTAATGATTGGTTCTTGTGTTTACAATCATTATTTACGTTGTTGAGATCAATCATATGCTCATCATTTTGTAGTAGGTTTTATTGTGGGAAGACTATGTGGGTTAAGATGTAATATGAATGAGGCAAAAAATGAAGTGTGAAATTTCCTTTTAATGAGAAAGGAAATAGTGAAATAGTGGAATATTTTCCAAATATCATCATTTTAGCATCTAAAAAGAATTTCAAGATTAAAGGTTAGAAAACATCATACCTTACTTACCTAAGGAAGTGGATGAATCATGCATGTTCAGCTGCCACAATTTTGATCTGAAGCTTCTTGTTCAAGTTGTGGATGAAAGATGGATCTGTATTGTCGTATCAGCTGTTGGATCCTCTGCTACTAGATGATGAATCTGATGAGTCTGCTGAATATGGCTGAAAATCTATAAGGCTTGGAAGGTATACAAAATATATATAAGTTACATTCCCCCCCAGCCTTATTTATTGACTTGTCCTCAAGTGATGACAAACTGAAAAACAATGAAAGGAGATTGGCTTCATCTGCTACGAAATATGGGTCTTCAAGTCTTCAATGCTCGATGGCACAAATCTTACTATGTGATTA
The DNA here is from genome assembly GCA_031772625.1 of Pinus tabuliformis. Classification (NCBI taxonomy): domain Eukaryota; kingdom Viridiplantae; phylum Streptophyta; class Pinopsida; order Pinales; family Pinaceae; genus Pinus; species Pinus tabuliformis. The sequence continues at coordinate 857,028,786 of CM062820.1, read as the reverse complement.
AATTTGTCGATGTCGAACATAGCAAGAATTTGTTGACTTAGTGGCCGTTAATGAATTCCCCTAGCCAACACAAGAGCTCCCACCATTGATTCCAATGGGAGTCAGGATGCCTAACACATCTTTGTAGGTACGAATAAATTTGTCGTGGTCGAGTCACCTACAAGATCCAACGAACAAGGGACATTAATGTACTCCAATTGTTCATTGGCAAGAGTAATTGCCATTAAGGCATGCAATCCTCTAGGTGTTTTTACAAAGTTAATTGGACTCTAGGACTTTGACTCAATGATATCCATAGAAGCAGGGTTTTATTTGCGGAAATGAAGGGGAATGGTAATGACATGAAAAATGACAATAAGCTTGTAAGGAATGGATGTAAGGAAATGCATGGTGTATGAATAAATACTCTTGCTGTGAAAAATGGACATGGAAATGGTATGCTTTATGGATTGACAATTGGTGGAAAATCTTTTGCAAAAAGGGAGTGCAGAATAATGGTTGTGGACATGGATTTGTCTTTAGAATCTTTCATGAATTTAGTCGTTTGAAGACCAATTGTGCGCACAATATAATCTCCTTAATGAATACTTGATTGTCCTATAACCTTTAAAAAAAACTTGGTACAAAGAAGAGATAAGTGTGCTCTAGAAGAAATGGCCAGTTCCTTCATGATTCTTATGCAAAAATTTCATACCAAATAAAACATATTAAGGACATACAAAGTGTTAAAATTGACTTAATCATGATTTTAAAATCAATCCATTCTTTAAAATAACCATAAAAAGTAATACTCCCTGTTGGTGTCAGATGAAATATGCTCGGCAAAAAAAATTGGCATTTAGAAAGATCTGTTGTGTTCTGCATATTAGTATGTCATATAAAAGTATTCAACAGAAAGCTATTATGCGTTTAATGCCAACCTGAATCTATCGAAACAAGATAATCATCATCTATAGTATCCTCCAAATGTTTGATAAATCGATCCTCAAAATTTGTTTCCAAGTGTTCCATCCTCAAAATTTGTTTCCAAGTGATCCATTATTTATTTTCAAACCTGCGTGAATTTTGTGAAAAGTGTGTTTGTTTGTATTTTTTTTTTTTTTTTTTCTTTTGCCCTTGTACCAACTATTGCAGTTTCATCCAGTTACATTATTCTCTCAATTTGTATATCACCAAAATTTTGTTTTATGCCAATATCCTTCACATGCCAATATTTATTCTTTAAATGCTTCAAAACAATCAAAAAACACATAACATTTTTTTTTTTTTTAAATCACAACATGAAAATCATATCTAATATAAAACAATATATTAATACAATCATATAACATAACAAACATAACAACAATTATATATAACAATTTACAATTAAATATAACAAACTACAATTATAACAATTAATATAATTATATTAATATATTAATATGTTAATACAATTAATATATTAATATATTAATACAAATATAACAAACATAAAAATTAAATAACAAACATTTAAAGTCAAACAAATAACAATAAATTACATAACAAACTTAATAAAAAATTACAACTAAAAATATATATCAAAACAAATTAAAACTAAATATAGAACAAAAATAAAAATAAATACAATAACAAAAATAAATACAAATCAAAAACTAAAAACACAAAACAAAAACTCAAGGAAAAACAAAACAAAATGAAAAACTCAAAGCATGTGAAATTTCCACATGTCTGTGAAGTTTGGGGTGATAGGAACGAATCCACAAAATTGGGTTTCGGGTTTCTGGATCAGGCATTGAAGGCGCAAGCTTTGTTTTCATGAAGTCCTTCAATTCCTTTTTTCATGGCTTATTAAACCACGGACTTGGACTTGCATTCTGCTGAATAGATTGTTCAAACGGTCCCGATCGATCTAGAATTTGTAAATTAGGTTTTCGTATGAAGTTCTTGAATCCTCATCTTTCATCCTAAAAAGCATTCTTTTTTTTGTTATGTTTTGGCATCGTAATTGTTTGCTCTGCGTTAGCGGTTTAAATCAGTTCTGGATCGGTCAAAATCTCGAGCAAAATCTTGAGTTTATCAAGATTCATGTCCTGAGCTTACTCAATCTCTGAAGATGGGGTCTAGCACGAGAATTCTTTTGGTGATATTTACATTGTTTATCGCCATATGCCCTGCATTGTGCTTCGGTGTGCAGCATAGATCTGGGGTCTGAATGGATGAAAGTTGCAGTGGTGCATCTAAAGCCCGGGCAGAGCCCAATTTCCATAGCAATAAATGAAATGTCGAAGCAGAAAAGCCCTGCCCTCGTGGCATTCAATGGAGGAGACCGCCTGGTCGCCGAAGAAGCCGCCGGGATCTCTGCCCGCTACCCTGATAAGGTCATCGTGCAGGTCAGAGACATGGTTGGTTTCCATGATTTTGAGTTATGGTAGGCATTTGGCGGAGTACCATACCAAAGTCCCTATCAAGGATGCTGTGATTAGCGTGCCACCTTTCTTTGGCCAAGATGAGAGGAGTGGTATCATTCAAGCAGCTCAGCTTGCTGGCCTCAATGTATTATCTTTGATCAACGAGCATTCTGGTGCAGCTATTTTGTATGGGATTACAGTGCACAGAACCTTCTCTCTGAAGGGCACTTTTCTTTCAGCGGTCTGGACCTTGGGCAAGATAAATGGAAACAGCCTCACTAGATGAAGCACCCGAAACGTGCCACCACTTGGTAGTTTTTCTTCTTGGAAGAGAAATCCAAGATATCAAGCTTACAAATATAGCTCAAGAAAACTCCAGATCTCACTCCGCTTCCCGGAATTCTTCCTTTCTCCTTTAAACGGAAAGATAGTTGAAGCCATTTTAGAGATTCCATGCACTGCCTTGTTGGACGAAAACCTAGAGTGTCCCGTCTTCACACTCCCACAAATTTCCGCCAAATCACTGTCTATTCCCATCAAGCACTGTGCGTTCTCCGTGGGAGATCAGGAGGATGAATTCTCTATCCGATTGAGTGACCCCACCTACTGCGAATTCCCTTCAGATGAAGGATACGGGTCAAGATTCTTGATCGAGGCGGGCAAATTGAACTTATCTCTTTAAAAATGGTTAGTTTTCAATTTTTTTTTTTTTTTTTGATATATATTTTTGGGGAAATTATTTATTTTTATTTAAACCAAAATTAAAACTAATTTTTATTAAAAAATAAAATTAAGATGATCTTTTTCTCATTCACAAAATTCTTTATTGTCATATCAGAGATCAATTTTCCAGCAAGAATATTTTATTTGAAATAAATCAACGGATTTTTTGATCTCCTGATCACACGAAGCGCAGGAAGAGAGCATACTAATCGTTTGATTTGTTTTTATTTATGTAGGGGGGTTTTTTTAAAAAGGACTAAATTTAAAAAGTTAGCTAAATACTAAAACATCAGAAAACTCAAACTTGAACTCCTTTGTGAAGATCCTGCTGTCACCAGGTTTCACAAGTTAGTTTTTCTAAAGAAAAATACTAGTACTGAATTAAATTCCTAATGCCTAATCCCTTAGCACCATCCCCGGCAATGGCGCCAAAATGTTGGGCAATTTAATTGCTTAAATTGCTTTCATTAAATTATCAACCAGGGAAACTCGTAGGCAACTAACTCTATGTCTACCTAAATTATTTATGATTCAATATAATATGCAAGGGAAGAGGCTCCTAATTAAGGGGGTCCTAGTTGTCCTTCCCTACAATATCATACATTGAAAATAAATTATTGATTACATAAAACCAAAAACTTGCAATGAAGACAAGAGAATGAACTTTAATTGTTGTTCAGATTCAAAGAGAGAGAAAGACTAACTTAGTCTCTTGATTGTTCCCTCATATAATGATCCAAACTAAACTAAGATTCATTCATAAGCATAAGAAATGAAATGACTTGAAACATAAAAGCAAAAGAATGAATTTCAATTATCATACAAATCAAATGGAGAGAGAGCCTAACTTAGACCCTTGGTTATCCCCTCATATGATACTTGAAACATAAAAGCAAAAGAATGAATTTCAACTATCATACAAATCAAATGGAGAGAGAGCCTAACTTAGACCCTTGGTTATCCCCTCATATGATACTTGAAACATAAAAGCAAAAGAATGAATTTCAATTATCATGCAAATCAAATAGAGGAAGAGCCTAACTTAGACCCTTGGTTGTCCTCTCATATGCTGATAAGATTCTAATTTAAAACTCATTCATCAATCATAAACAAATCCTCAAACATATAAGAAATTAAATGAAATAATATCTATTATGAAATAAAAATTTTCTTTCATCCTTTTAGAGTGAGCTCAATTCTCCTAAGAACAAAGTGACAAATTATTCCATTTACTACACTAAGACAACTTATATCTAAAACTACATAATGGAAATATATGTAAAATGAAGCTTTATTCTATTCCATCATAAGTTGGATACATGCTCCAAGAGTCCTCCCTTTGGAATGGAGGAGGTACTCCTATTTATACAATGGGATGAGATAACAAACTCATAATCATGATCCACTAATCTCTCTTTAGTTCCATACATTTCTCAACCATCTAGACACATAACCCCCTTTTGTCCTTGATCTTCTCCATGAGGTTTATCTTCTCAAATTCGAATTTGATCCTTCAAGGCCACATAAAGGTGTCTTGGAAGCTTCCTTGGAACCTACACATGTCACAAAAACAACCCACTTTTCATATATAAAGTAATATATGATTTTCTAATATTTAATCAAGAATTTCTCTCAAAAATGCTTAAAAATAAACAATATTTAGAAAATATAAATGAGACCCATTAATGGTGAATAGTAGGGAAAATGGAGTGACAAGGTGGTGAATAGTGAGCGATATAATGGAAGCATAGGTGAAAAATGTATGGTAATGAGTGACATTTTTGGAGCCCAACAACTACCAGCCCTCGCTACTACTTCCATCGTCCTCCCAAAGGACCATGTATCATTGGATACCTCGAACTATACAAGGCCTCGAACTTAGTTGCTGGGAACTGTGATTTATTACTAAACCTACTAATTTGTTCATCTCTGTGTACCCTCTCCAAATTTAAAAGTCTGGTAAAAAATGGTAAAACCTTAGTATTAGAGAAAAATATACCTCGTCAAGGTTTTAACAATGAAATTTTGGCCAAATATTGCAAAATGAAGATTGACGGATAACGGAGGAGGAAAACTCAAACCCGTGAATGGAGCCAAACAATAGTAATGAAGCTTTCAAGGCCTAGAATCAGAAAACCTGAGTAATGATCCTTAAGAAACCTTCAAGTTTGTTTCGTTGGATTGTTTAAATTTTTGCAATTTTAGCTGATTGAAAAGATTTTAACCAGTCTAGAGGAATTAATTAAAACTTTGTTCAAATTTGATGTGAACAATTAATTTAATTTTTTTAGGGTTTTTTAATATTATTTAAAATCTCCAAAGATAGTTATGGTGATATTTTTTCCCAAGTCTCTAAGGGTTTTCTGAAAATGGTATTGTTGTAGGTGCAATTCTCTCGAAGGGTTTTTTTTGAAAGTGTATTCTTGTATATAAGAGGTATAATTTTTTTTTGTCATTAATCTTATTTATTTATATATTATTGATTAAGTAATATGAAAATTAAATGTCAAAGGAAGCATTTACAAATTTGGAATATTTTAAGGATATGTTGACAACGCAGGAAATTTGTTAACCAAGTAGTCTCCCCGATGTGAAGTCCCAATTAGACCTCGCATCGTTTGGAGTAGGAGACCCATCCAAAATATTGAACTGGTTGCTATGTGTTATTAAAGGTATGCCTTGGCTCTACCTACCAGCAAGAGAGAGGAATGAAAATGTGCCTTCAAAAATTAAGGGGGATGCACCTCATGAGTGTTCGATCATATGTGTGTCAATGCTATTTCATTCTGGAGGGGAGGAAAAGTGAACCTCTAAGAGAGAGGTAGTAGTACCACCCTAGTAGAGACACACATAAATGAGAAGGATCCATACAACATCAAGCAGAATAGTATGCAGAGATGTGATGGTTAGTGCAACCAATGTAATGAGGAGGATCTGTCTAATATCCAATGGAATAGTCCATGAGGATGCAACAACAGTAATAGCCATTACACCACATTCTCAATATGATAAGTACCAAAATAACTGAAACAATTCAAATACTTTAGCACAGATGAAAGAAAACATGAATTACAAACTTTCATAGAATAATCTTACAAATATCCATAATCCATGCATCAAGAATGCATTGGCCCATGAGTCTTCTTATATTATGTAAAAATTCCAAGACACATGTATACAGTGAACATCACTAGCTCCAATAGTGGAGTAGTGGAGTGACTCCTTTCTCCTAAAAAGAACTGATATGTCTCTCTAATGCCTTTTGGGAGGAGCTAAGGTGAAACGTCCTTTGATCATACAATGAGGGTGTATATGTAACCAATAGGTAATGCTTCACCTTCCTTATGAATCTTTGACTAACCTCATGATTGTTTGACTTCTTATGAATTTTTGATCTTACATGAATCTTCATATTCTGAATGTGTCCTTTGCAGTTCCACTTTAAAATACATTTGGAATATGTAATTAGGTATTATACAATAATGATATAGCATATGATGACTTGTGACAGGACATGACATGAACTACATGATGATGTGAAAATGCCTAGCTATCCTTCTTGCTGCATCTTTCTTTGTGTCTTCTAAAAAATATGGTACATGTTCTTCTTCCTCCTCATGACTTGAAGATGAGGAGTCTTCCATGTGATCTTGATCTTCATATTATGTTAGAGTTTGATGTTCCTTCATCTTCTCACCTAATGATCATCTTATTTCTTCAGCTCCATATGCGTCTTCTAGCATGTATTCCTTCTCCATCTCCTTCTTCATCATCTTTCCATGACATGATGGAGTGGCTATATCTGCAATCCACTCATGAAAAGATGATATCAATTTGATAAACCCATAATCTAAGATGGTGCATTTTGATCCACTGACTGAGCTACAACAAAATGACAGGTTGGGGAAGAGGTTCAGTAACTATGCAACTGCATATTTCAGGAAGCCAAGGGTGAACTTGAGCCTTGAGACTGTGTAGTGAATATTGTGGGCTGGGTTGAGGAAGAAAACTGTGCATTCTGGGAGCTTAGTGTGATAGGATGAGGGAATGGTCACTAGATTATCCTATTGCGGTGTTTAGGAGGAGAGAGGAGCCCAAGTGATTTCAAAATTGTGCAGTTTAAGATATCAAATTGAGCCTTGAGCCTTGAGACAATGTAGTGCACAGTTCATGCAGGAATGGGGAGGCAAACTACGTAGTTTATTGACTCAGTGATCTTAGCTACGAGGTTTTGCATTGCTTGGGAAAACTGCATAGTTCTGGGAGGCAGAGGAGGCTGGTCCATTATGAAGTTACACAATTTAGGAGCTCAAGGATGAGATTGAGGCTAGAGATAGCACAATGCACAATTAAGACCAAACTGGGAGGATGAATTGTGTAGTTCTGGGGTGCAATGTCGGGCTTGAGCACTGGAATTGCGTAGTGCAATAGTATTGGGAATTTAGAACTACACATTGCACAATGTCAAGGGACAAGGATGTAGCTTGAGGGTTAGAACTGCATAGTGCGCAGTTGAGGAAGGCCGAATGAGGCTAGGTTGCTAGGGAATTTATGAAAATTGGCTAAGTGTGGGACCAAAGAGACTGATGTGAACAATGATATGACTTGACTGTGATCACACACTTGAAACACTTTGACAAAACAACAACATAGATCATCTGGAACATGTTAACAACATATTTCCCTCAATGCGACAACCTTGCGATGACTTTACAACAAGTGTGACACTAAATGTTGGAAACGGGTCCCCTAGGGTCAATTTTCAGGTTAAAAGCCCAAATTTTGGGGTTAAAGGCCCATTTTTTGTATAAAGAATGTAAATTACCCACATTTTGTGGTCTCGTAGCATGAATATGTAAATATTCATCAAGGGTTTGCGCCCTTAGTTTATGTAACTTGTGTCGGCTTTATGAGATCCACCCTTGGTCCACAAACTATGGGAGTGTATAAAAAGGGAAGTCTTAGAAGAGTCTAAGGTAGTTTTTAGTGTAGTTCAGATAAGTTTTGGGGAGTCATTGAGGTAATGGGTTTGTGAGAGCCAAGAGCGAAGAGTCTTAGCATAGGAAAGAGGCTCTGCAATTGAGTGCGTAGAGGCCTAGACTAGAAGTTCGCAGCTAAGTGTATAGACCCATGGAGTTGTGTGCACAAGTGTTATAGACATTTTTGTGCCTTACAGCTATAAGCATGAAATGTCCATAATCTAAGGGATCCAAAGTCCCTAAACATGTTGTTCCTACCCCTAGAGGAACAAGGCTAACAAACCACAGCAATTCACAGAAGTTCTCCACCAGAAACTGCTCAAAAACAAGTCAATTCAGGATCAATTCAGTGGCTCCACTAGCTGTCTGCGCTGAAATGCAAAGTCTGCACTGGCTACCTGCACTTCAACACAGGTAGAAGCACTACCAGGGTGCGCTGAACGAGAATTGACAAATGGCAAGTTCATTCAAAAAGGTGTCAAGACCCTGGAAGCTTCCAGAATCTTGCTCAATGACACTTGCCTCAGTGAATTCGACTAGTGATGAGTAAGAGGCTCTCAATCTCCAAGTGGAAGCAAGAACTGACAGAGGGAGAGGACACTAGTCAGATCTCAAGCTGACTCATCCTCTCTCCAAACATCTATATATGGATCTCTCCTCCATGAGATCTAGAGGCTGGAATTTTGTTATTGCAAAGAATTGCTGTTGGTTTGAGATTGGAATCATTGGGTGATTAATGCTTTGAGGGAAGGTGAAGATAGGAATTCCATTTGCTGGGAAGGAGATGCTAGATTGGAGCCCTCTGGGTTGTATCTCTTCCTGAACCTTGGTATTCATCAATAAAGCTATCTTGGTTTCTCCTATATGCTGATGTGTCTTTGATGTATGATTGCATTAGTGTATTTAGTTTATTTCTAATCCTGAACTAGTTATGAATATGAATCTATGTCTTTGTGTAGTGTTCTCTTCTTGTGATCTTGCAGAGACCTGCTGAAGCTGGGCGAGCGAGAAGACAAGTAGCTGGGAACTCTCAAAGAGAAGAGAAACCGGATCGAAGGACAAATGGAAGACACCGGTTAGTCCTTCCATCTCTCTTCATTCTTAATTCATAAAGGAAGAATACTAGAATAGCTGTCTCTGTTTGTTGCTAAGGCACTGTCACACCTTAGTTGGATAGGATCGTCCTGCATAGGCATTTTTCCCCACAACAAATTGGCGACTCCGCTGGGGAGATCTGTTTAGTCATTTTATTTGTGTCTCTATCATTGTTTTTTTCATAGACTCAACAGCAACAATCGAACTGCATCTGCTATTCTCAGATGAAAAGTAGACAGGTGTTGCTTTGATCCAATCACTAGATTTGTCTATGATCTGAGCAATGGATTCGCAAATGATTTGATGATCCTTTGTGATAGATCTTAGCCCTTCCTCAAAGCATCCCTTTGATTGTACCTTGCTTGTTGCTTTGATTTGGCCTGAAACTGTAGATTAAATAGCAAACTGTGACCCAGAACCCAGTGAGAAACTCTCGTTTCTCCTTCAGCGTAGACCCTGTGAAGAGGTTCTGCATTTCAACTCAGGTCCCATGAAGGCTACCTGCGCTGAATGTCAAAACCCCTGTGTTGAGGGTGCGCTGATCCAGTTAGGCCTTGTGCAGCTGGGGTTCTCTGCTCTGTTTTGCCTTGTTTTGATCTCTGATTTTTGCAGCCTGTAACTAGCATAGGTACCAGTCTGATAACTCCTTTTCTCTGCTTAAATTCCACCTCCTTTTGTACAAAAAGACTGTGAGTGTTTTTATGTGTTTGTGGCGTCATTCGCAGTTTTCCTTTGCAAGAGTGAAATAATCATCCTGTAGCCCTTGATTCAGATCTGTTGATTGTGATCTTAGGAGAGAGTTCATTGGCTGTTTGCAGTTGATTATACATTTACTTTTGCTTTTGGTTTGAGTTTGTCTCTTTTAAGTGTCGAAAAAAGTATTCATTTCAGAAATCGTTAAGTGTTGTAATCTCTTCTACCCTCTTTGATTTCGAAAAAGTAAACTTGTTTGTATTTGTCATTTAAAAGCAAATTCAAAGTTGTACAAAAAGCTTTCTTTGTAGGCATCAATACTAAGAAAGCGGAAAACAAACACCTACATTGTGCATTTGCATCTTGATAGTTTGCATGTTTGATTTAGGAAAAGTGCATTAGAGTGTGTTGATTTCTCTTTGAGAAAAGATGGTGTCTTTCTTTTCCCTTTGTAGCTAGGATTTTCATAAGTTGAAAAGATATAAAGCTTGCTTATCATCTTTAGACTGCATTTAGGAATTGTATCATACATCTCGTGGTGAACCTCAAAAGGCAAACTTCTAAAAAGATCAACCTAAAATAAATTGAATGAACTTAACAACGCTTTGCAACATAAGGCACAACATAGAGGTCTAGGCTAGAGACATGTTCCGGCGTCGTAAATCTTGGTGATTGTCGATCTCATTGATGGTGGGTGATTCCTCCTGAGGGACGATAGCGCCAGTACGGATTATGCTCCCACGTACCGTCGCGTATATATTGGGAGACCCCTATAGGCATAAAACCTTTATCCATAGGAAGCCGTGTCGGCCGCCCTACTGATCGCAATGCACTGAACACAGCATTCAGGAAGATCGACCGCCCATACCCTAAAAAGTATTCTGCGGTTTTGTGAAAAGTTTGGCACACCCTCTGCCTAGAACTCCAGAGCAGTTTCTTTTGGCCTTTTTCAGACTCTATAACAGAAAAAGTCCATTCGAGCATTTGTCACTTCGGGCTCGTTAAAATATCGAAGGAAACTAGAGTCATCTTTAGCTTTTTCTCGACTCTTTAAAATTGAAAAAGAAAGTTGTGTCTAAGCGTCGTTAAAAATTTATTTTAAACGGAACAATCACCCTTTATTCCTGCGTTGATCTTTAGGTTGAAAAAATGGAGCCCACCAACCAAGGAATTCCCCTTGGCGGAAATCCTAGTCCCTTCTCCTCTTGGGGAGATGTTGGTGTGCCCCATATGGCCACATTGTCGCTTCCAGGACTGACAATTGGCTTGCCGGTCTGGCTCTTTTCAACCAATGTCGTTCAGAACATCACTATTCCTGAACAGTTGAGTCAACAGTTAGACCAGACCAGAGTTACCCACCAGCCTTCTACTTCATCTAATTCTTCCTCTCCTCCTTCCTCTTCGCTTGACGGAATTGGTAAAACAAAAAACCAAGTTCCTAAGGAGAAGAAGGAAAAGAAGAAGAAAGAGAAGAAGAAGAAGGAGCCAAAAGCGACTGGGGGCAAACAAGTGTCGTTTGACAAAAATCCACACACAGCACTGACTAGGCCTAAATCGCCATGTGTCATATGCAAGGGAGACCACTTCCACAGAGATTGTCCCTGCATCCCTCGGATACTAAGGGACTGGTCTCCCCGTTTGCACAATTCGGTGGCGTCAACCTCTGATAGCCATGTTGACAGCACACCGTCAACTAGTGAAAGTGAAGCCACAGGATAGAGAGGGAAAGCTATATTTCCCTGCAAACTGTGTGAAGGCGACCATGCCATCCACCATTGTCCCTTCTTAGACGAGGCTAAAAGAGTTTTGGAAGATCGCCCGATTTTACGATCGCAACTTCCTCCTGGATATCAAAAACTCCTGCCAAGTCCTTCACTAGTTGAGAACCCGGCTGGCCCGCCCAGGTGGTTAGCCGAAGCACCTATCATTGAAGATGAACCGTCTGGATCCATACCTGACGAAATTCAAAAGGTTGAGGCAGCAGTTGACCCGGTTTTGCCTTCAGAGGCTCTATCTTCGAATGATACCATCACAGAGGAGAATAAAGACGACACCATCCAAATTCTCTTCATCAACACAGACTCCAATGAACAAAGGGGAAATTTGCCCATTCCTTTATCGCAGGAAGGAACTTCGTCAGAGTCATACCCGGCCGTCTATTCGGTCCCACCATCGAGCAACCTAGTTGTCTCGTTCGACTGGAACCAACTAGGCAGACCCCGTTTGCCAGCAAGCATACCATTCAGAATTATCGTTCAAATATACAGAATGGTAATGGCTGGCACTATCATTGATGAGGGGGCATCTGTGAGTATCCTTTCCTCTATTGCTTGGAAAGCGCTTGGTTTGTCAGCGCTTTTGCCTGAAATGAGAAATCTATCAGGCTTTGATAAAGGAACCATTCGACCTTTAGGGATCCTCCCCAATGTGCCCATAACATTGAAAGGGAAGACCATTCAAATGAACGTGATGGTCGTTCAAAGACCCTTGGATTATAACCTACTCCTTGGATGAGACTATATATATTGCATGGGAGCCATCGTCTCCTCACTCTTTAGAGTAATGTGTTTTCCACATGAAGGAAGAGTGGTCAAGCTCGTGGACCAACTTTCATTTCCCGGATCACGCATCGCAAATAGTCATGTACCATCCCTAAATGGTCTCTTCACGCAAGAAGTGTCTCAACCCACGGTCCGTCCTCCTGATGAGCGCGAGTAATCCGGGAGGATATGACTGGAACCCAGGGGGCATGCGTCCTGGTCTGCTTCGGCAGGAAAACTTTGGGTATAGGGTAGGTTTCCGCGGGAGAATATGACTAGTCCGTACCCCGTCCGTGATTGGAAGAGGGGTTGTTCTAGAATAAGATTGTTTTGTCAAAGTTATGTGAGTTGGAGGGCATCGTCGCTCACCTTTGTTTATCTAGGTAGATATCGTCGAAGAAGTGTTTTATTCGTGGCTGTGAATGGAGCAATCTTTGGTAACCTGAAAGAGGTAGGCCTCTCTCAGTAAAACAATTGTTTTGCCAGACTAAAGTAGGGGTAATCTTGAAACCCTGTTTTATACCTGGGGGCATGCAAACCTTTCGGAGTGCAAGCAAGGGGCGGCTATTTATTTTTTTAAATTTTTAGGTCCTCCCTTTAAACCTGTAGGTCTAACCCTTTAAACTCGTAGGATTAGTCGTTTCCGAACTTGCATAAGGAAAGGATGCGGGGCATAGCTTTGGTAAGGTGCAAGCTCCATAAAAAATGGAATCTTACATGAGACAATCTTATCATATGACTGGATTGATCGAGCAGTTTTAGCACACAGTTCATGCTCGTTAAAAAATAAACGCAAGATCCGAGCAGTTTTAGCACATAGTTCATGCTCGTTAAAAAATAAACATAAGATCGAGCAAGTGTTTCAATCCGCGTTTAAGCTCGTTAAAAAATGAACTACCCGGTAAATAACCACAGTGAATGTAATATCATCAGCCATTAAAGCCTTGGTCGTGTTTGCACCGTCACCTCCACTTTTCCATTGGTCGATCGCTCACCTCGATATGTTTGTTTACCCATTTTGAGGAACAACTGCGAAGAGTGATTTCATTAGCCATCCTTGTGACACTGCCGTGATTGGAAAATTCCAACCTGTACCTGGAATCAGCTGCTAACCTGTTTCATCACTCGTTCCTCAAAAGACGAGTCTTCTTTAAGCTCTTTTCATCTGACTCGTAAAATATGAAAAGATTGCCGAGTCCTTGGCCTTCCAGCTCGTTAAAGGGACAGGAAGTGCTATCCCTCCTCTAGATTTTAATCTTTTTGGACTTGAGGGATTATTGCACAAAAAGATCGAGCGCTTGTTTTATTCAGCTCGTTAAAACTATCGAAAAGTCATCCCTTCTGTATTTTTTTATACTTTTTCGGACCTAAGGGATTAGATGACGAAAAAGGACTTTTGGAGTTAACTTTATGTACCTTTTCAGACTCTCTAAAAATGAAAAGGACCGAGTTATCCTTGTCGTTAGACTCGTTAAATGCATGAAATAGCGACAAACTTGTCTTTAGATGAGAACGAGTTTCACTATCGCTAGGCTCGTTAAAACATAGCGATGGGCTTGCCCGAAGGGCAAGTTATAGAACAAGCATATGTTATCCTCCTCAAGCTTGACAAAAATAAAGAGGTACTGGTCAGCAATGACTGGGGAAAAATTGGGAGAAACTCAAGAAAACTTTAATGGTAGCAAGTTGCTCTTGAACATGACACTTTTCCTCCGTACCACAATCGGGTTGGGTTGTTTCATTCACCGGTCACATCACCATGGTCTCGCCATACCATCCATATTTGGGGTAATGCTACCGATCCATCGCATCAGTGTCGCCATATGTTCAAGAGAAGTCGTTCAGAAAAGTCAACCATGTCCCATCCACTGCCGTACATTATCCTTCATCCTTTCATGACCACCACCCTGAATCATATGTCACAGATCGTTTTCACCTCCATCAAAATCATTAGCTCCGTTCCGTGTCATTGATGTGGGATTCATTAAGGCCCTCCTTTGACGGATCGCTTCTTGTCGACATCAGCTCATTATCCAAGAAGTTGATCTAGGAACAACCCCTTCAGTACTTTGAAGCTTGCATGCCTCAATGGCAAGTTTCTCACTTCCGGCGACAGGTATACATCAATGACCTTCGACCGAAAGATTTTGCGTAGTGTTCGACGCCAAGTCCTTTATTCACACCACGTGAATTGTACTGTAGTACCTTGAGGGTCATTATCATTATCGGTGATTCCTCTCGCGCTTGTTAACGGTTTACCTCATTGATCGGTAATCAAGCGATGTCTTTCCATGTTCGACTTCAGAACATTTCTCACATGGATCGACTTGTACTTAGAGTGAAGATCGAACGAGTTTGAAGACCCCGGATCTAGTTTCATCCATCCGGGCTGCGATATACATTCAGGAAAGATAAAGACATTGACATGTACATCATTGCAGCAGATAATCATCCTACCCAAAGGATGATAATTTCATCAAAATTATCAGTCTACCATCAGACGATTGTCTGTTCTATGTACAGAAAAATGAATTTATAAAGCTGAGCATGGGAATGCCCGCCTCAGCTAGATCATGAAAGCAGTATGAAAAATAATGTATTGTATTGTATCTTATTACAGGTCTCCTCTCAGCATTGGATGAACTTCGGATCCTCCTGATAAAGCATTTCACCCGATAAACGGCCTCATACTTTAGGGGGCAACTGTTATAGACATTTTTGTGCCTTACAACTATAAGCATGAAATGTCCATAATCTAAGGGATCCAAAGTCCCTAAACATGTTGTTCCTACCCCTAGAGGAACAAGGCTAACAAACCACAACAATTCACAGAAGTTCTCCACCAGAAACTGCTCAAAAACAAGTCAATTCAGGATCAATTCAGTGGCTCCACTAGCTGTCTGCGCTGAAATGCAAAGTCTGCACTGGCTACCTGCACTGCAACGCAGGTAGAAGCACTACCAGGGTGCGCTGAACGAGAATTGACAAATGGCAAGTTCATTCAACAAGGTGTCAAGACCCTGGAAGCTTCCAGAATCTTGCTCAATGACACTTGCCTCAGTGAATTCGACTAGTGATGAGTAAGAGGCTCTCAATCTCCAAGTGGAAGCAAGAACCTCCAAGTGGAAGCAAGAACTGACAGAGGGAGAGGACACTAGTCAGATCTCAAGCTGACTCATCCTCTCTCCAAACATCTATATATGGATCTCTCCTCCATGAGATCTAGAGGCTGGAATTTTGTTATTGCAAAGAATTGTTGTTGGTTTGAGATTGGAATCATTGGGTGCTTAATGCTTTGAGGGAAGGTGAAGATAGGAATTCCATTTGCTGGGAAGGAGATGCTGGATTGGAGCCCTCTGGTTGTATCTCTTCCTGAACCTTGTTATTCATCAATAAAGCTATCTTGGTTTCTCCTATATGCTGATGTGTCTTTGATGTATGATCGCATTAGTGTATTTAGTTTATTTCTAATCCTGAACTAGTTATGAATATGAATCTATGTCTTTGTGTAGTGTTCTCTTCTTGTGATCTTGCAGAGACCAGTTGAAGCTGGGCGAGCGAGAAGACAAGTAGCTGGGAACTCTCAAAGAGAAGAGAAACCGAATCGAAGGACAAACGGAAGACACAGTTAGTCCTTCCATCTCTCTTCATTCTTAATTCATAAAGGAAGAATACTAGAATAGCTGTCTCTGTTTGTTGCTAAGGCACTGTCACACCTTAGGTGCATAGGATCGTCCTGCATAGGCATTTTTCCCCACAACAACAAGGTAGTTAGAGTATGTAAAGGAGACTTGAACATCAATAAAGGTAAATATTATGGAAATACCCGTGTATGAGATATTTTAATTCTATTATGAAAACATGCGATTATGTTATGTTGAATACAGGGTTTATGATTTAATGTTATATTGATGCGCGAATCTATGTGTTTTACTTTGTTATATGAACACAAGTAGGCATATATGTTTACAGAAAGATAATCATAATGCATGTTGAACTTATCCACTACTTAATCTAATCTAGGTAAACACAACAATCAGATTAATTACAGATGTGCATAAGTTTCTGACTTGCCTATTTAGGGTACGCGAAGGGTGATCACAAACCTTCGCGAAGGTCATGAAACCAAATAACAAAAGTATATTGATAAGCCCTAAAAATATTATCGGTCTGCGCAAAGGAAGGGTTAGGGTATAAAATTACATCACTACCATCTCATGGTGTGGAAAATTAGTTCCTGCATCCCCCCATACTACTTCAGGTGAGACTTCAATCCGCGATTTGAGGATTGATGCCAAAGGAGCTAGTAGTGTATGGATTTGCTTGCTTAATTAACGTTGAACCTGGGTCAGGGCTCATCAAGCCAAAAAATGATTCCATTGCCAGGACTTGAACTTGGGTCTCTTAGGTGAGAGCCGAGTATCGTAACGCTTCGTGGATTGATGCCGAAAGGGCCAGTAGTGTAGGGATTTTCTTGGCTAATTAACGTTGTGTTAGAGTCAGTCTGGTCAGTCCTCCATCAGAGATCAAAAATATTTATGCATTTCATTTTTAGGTGTCCCACTCCATTCACTCAGCTGCATTCCACTAGGGGCATGCCATGATCTAACGGAGAAGGTCGTGCTAGTCATCTCCCCTCATGTCTGGCTCCTGCTGGCTTATGTCTTTGTGTCAAATAATAAAAAACGTCCATAACAGTCAAGGTCTGGTCCTTTAATAGACAAAGTCATTTTTGGTCATTAGGTCTAGGGATTGATCAATTTGGTCTTTAATATGTCCAGTAAAGCCACGCAGGCCAGAGTGATGCTCTTGCAAAGTAATGATCTGCAGAGTTTCATCATCATATTGATAGACTTCGACTGTTTTTCAAAACTCTATTTTGAAGAAAAGTCAAACAGTGTCATTTGTGACAAAATTTTCAAAAAGGGTCCACAGTTGATTTCTTCAGGTGAAATCATGGTTTCTGTGACCAGATGCTCTGTCATGCAATCCCTACAAAAAGTGTCGAAAATTTCATCGTTTGAGCCAAAATTTCAGAGGAAAAGTGAAAATCAGGGTTGTTTTAAAGACAGTCAAAAAAGTGCCTAACATGACATTAGAAAGGTGGGTTTTTTGAAAAAGTAAATCTAATCATGACCTCCAAGTCTTATAAACAAGTTTCCATCACATATCAAACTCATTGTGATAATCAAGGCATAGGAAAAACGTTGCAAGGTCGAGGAGCGAGAAATTGCGTGGTTTGGAGCAGTTTAGAGGTGATTACAGGGGCGCGGCGCACGCAGGTAGGGGCGCGGTGCACACACAAGGCGCGGCTCACACAGAACCCGCCCATAGTTCAAACTTATAACCTGCGCGGCGCACACCTGGAGCGTGACACACTAGGCTTTGCGCATGGTGCATAGAGACAAAGCGCCCAGAACGTGCCAAAACTCCCTCAAATCTTTGGTGAAGCCCCTCTAATTGCAAGGTAGGCTCTCAGACTCACTTGTTCATCAAATTGGATAAAGATATGGTGGCTTTTATGCCCATGGTTGAAATGAAACAAAACTCTTAAAGCAACCACAAAAAGACACCAAGAAACCATCTTGCTAGGGTTGTGCCATTGTGTTGTTGCTGCCAAGGTTTTATTTTCCCTACCCTACCCCTGTTCCTTATTCCCTTATGCCATTTTTCCTATTATCACTACCCTAACACTACCAAACTCATATTCCCTTACCCCTCCTCCTATTACTCAATGCAAACCCTAAAACCCTACCTAACCAAAAAACCCAAACCCTACCCTGTCAAAATACCCAAAACCCCCTACATATCCCCAAACAAAATTCTCCTATAACCCCTATTCCCATTTCATTACTCCCCTCCTAATACTCCCTTGTTTCATTGTCCCCCTTGGTGGCAGATTATCAAAACAACACCCAACTTCACCATCATCAAAGGGGCAGCCTAAATACAGTTTATAAACAGCAGTCATGGCATCCGAGGTTTCATCAGAGTATGAGGTGGAGACCCACAATGATACAGCTTCAGGAGAACAAGCCCCTAGGAGACATCACTGGAGTGGCAAACATGTTAGAGATGAGCCAAACACCCTCACTGAGTTGTAGAAGTGCCCTCTTGCTATGTCATGTTTCTAGCACCTAGCATGTTTTGAATTTTGTCAAAGGGTGGCAAATGTCAGAGTTCATCATGAGTTGGCCCGTCTTTTTGCGCTTCACCTACATGGAGGTCAGTCTATCTTGGCTGGGGTCACTTTCACATTGACACCCGAAGCCATATCAGTGGCAACAGAAATACCAAATGTTGGAGAACAATGACATAAGAAGAAGAAGGTGGAGAGGCAACATTATGAGCCTTACATTAAGGCCAGTTGTTTGAGTCAGCTCACGAGAGTTTTCCCATTCAGATTTTTGAGAGATGAGTATGCTCCGCTCATGAAATTGATCATGAAGTACTTTAGTTGTGAGGGGAGGTTTCCTCGCCTTTATGCCTATCACATTAGGTTGCTCATGCACTTTACCAAGGTGCAAATGTTGAACCTACCATTTCTCATTTGCAGGAACATAGAGAGGATGAAAAATTTCATGCAGCATAAGACCCCTCGGCAGCAGCTCAACAGTGTTTATCACTTTGCTCTTATCCGGATTTTGGTGGATCATCAGTTGGGATTGCAGGGCATTGCTTGGGAGGACTTCATCTCCTGTGACTTCTTCAACACTCCACAGGTAGTATCAGAGGCAGAGAGTGAGATAGGTGGTCCTTCACATCTGTATGAGCACCACGAGACCGCTACTATGCTAGTATTCATCACCTATCTGAGAGGCAATAGGCATTTGTTTGTAGTGACAAAGTGAGTGTTATCTCCACCTGGGGTGGAAGGGGCCTCGCTTCCAACATCAGCATCACAGGAGCAGGGCAAGGGTAAGGAGCCAATGCAGGAGGAAGGGCCATCATGTGAATGACAGAATGAATTTGTTCTCCTCCATGATGATGAGACAGATACAGAACCAAAAAATGCAGAGCTTACAGAGATCACCTAGGAGAAACAATCAGTGATTGAGGTCTTATCCCTTGACTTGGAGAGGGACAAGTGGAACATGAAGTACCTGGAGCAGAGAAACAAACAACTAGAGGATCGGCAGGCGATTATGGAGCTGCAAAACATTCATGAGCATCGCCAAGCTGCTCATAGGAGAAGAGTTGAGCTCACATCATTGGAGCAAGAAATCAATGAGGATCTGGAGGCCAACCTAGAGAGGGTCAACATGCACTTAGACAGGCTGCTAGACAAGGCCAATCAAGACCTTGCTCTACTGAGACACATGGCTTTTCATTACAGGGCACGAAACATGAGCGCCAAGGCCCGAATAAAGAGTTCGAAGGCGAAATTGAGGAAAGCAACAAGAAAGGAAAAAGAGGCAAAAGAGCAAGATCGACTTTGAATCTTGGCTGAGGCTTCCTCGGCCCATCATAACACCCATAGAGAATCTCCAGCTCAAATTTCAAGAAATTTGGGGATTTTTTGTCACATGACAAATTTTTGGGCAAAACACAGGGTTTTTCTCCCTGTGGCATGGCACTAAAAATCGGGAGCTCCAAATGAGGAATGGTTTGCATTTTTGGATTTAGCATGGAAAATCATGACTACTAGTGCTCGGACAAGAAATTTGGGCAAGATATGAGTCTCCAAAAGGTCAAAAAACACCCAGAAAATGGCCTCTTTGCCCCTTTTTTGACACACAGGAAGCAGTCTTGGGAGAATGGAGATTTGGAGGGGAAAATGAGCACCAAATTCAAAAATTCTAGTGGGGTTAGAAAGTAGACAAGACAGGCTTTCCAACAAGCCCACTTGGGAACATTTTTGACACCTTAAAGTGCCCCAAAACAAGCCCCAAAGTAGCGTGGTGCAAAGAGAAAATGGCGCGACGCACAGAGGAAAAATTGTCAAATTTGCTTCCGTTTCGCGAATTTTCGATTCACGACTTCTCCAAGTGGGCCCGCTCATCTGCACTTCAGTTTTTTCGCACCAAAAGTGGAATTTAAAGCATTTTCTTTCCATATGGACTTCTATCCAAGTGGCCAAGGAAGGCAAACGGTCACCCAA
The DNA here is from genome assembly GCA_031772625.1 of Pinus tabuliformis. Classification (NCBI taxonomy): domain Eukaryota; kingdom Viridiplantae; phylum Streptophyta; class Pinopsida; order Pinales; family Pinaceae; genus Pinus; species Pinus tabuliformis. The sequence goes on along the minus strand of CM062820.1, from coordinate 857,008,262 downwards.
GCCAAATGTCATGTCTGTAGCGCTGCACCTGTAGCTGATGGTTGGCTCTTCATCTCCATTTTGTAATGATTCGAGTAACTCCCCAACCCTTGGGCGTTCTATCTCTTCATGGCACATTCTATATATTGCATGTAATCTATTTTCAAAGGGTTGGTTAGTTTGTAACTTCTGGGAGACTGTGGGAAAGAAACTATGTTTCTTCACTGTGTATTTTTGACAGAGAATTAATGAAAGGCAGCGGCTCTATTTCATGATATTCTTATGGTTGTGAGTGTAGAAAATGTGCCTCTTATGTTTTCATATGTATTTCATTATGTTTCATAATTCAATTCATGTTCATTTCCAGTGAAATTTTCGGAGTGAGATTAGGTAGAATTCAATTTTATTGCTCTGCCTGTGGGAAAATTTCATGTTCAGTGTTCTTCTTCTGTTGAAAAAGATTCATGTTCCTATGCCCTTTTCACACTCCTTAGCAATCTCTTTGTTCCATGTTATTCCAAACTAAATTGCTACACTTTCCGCTTGCCTTGCCTCACGAAGTAATCTGTGGCTTTGTATTAAATTCTTTGTTCTTTGCTGACTGTTGGTCCCATACCATCCCAGAAGCTCGGTCATTCATAAAAATTATTTCTTGTATCCATATTCACTTACTAACCTAAGATAAATATTTCATTGTAAGTCATCTCAGACCATTTTTGCTTATCTATTCACTGAGCATGACTCGGAGAGAGCCCTCTCCTGTTCTGGTAGGGCTAGCTACCAAACTGAGCATGGTTTTTGGTTACCTTGAATTTTGCCTTCCTTCAGCCTAGGGCAGATTTAGGTGCTAACATAGTGGCGACTCTGCTGGGGACAAAATGGTTTTCTTGAAGATTGTTTTGCCCCAGTACATCTATCAAGCTCAGATCTGATGGTTGATGGTGAACAACGATCAGAAATAAGAAGACGGCTGAAATCATTCACCTGGCGACTCCATTCACTAAAGAATCCAGCAATCAGTGCTTCATGGTGACTACACTGCAGAGAGATCAGTAGCTTTGAGATTTTCAAGATGGATCAGGTTGCAAGAAGATACGCTCCCATGAGCCGAGATCACATTCCAGGCTTTCCAAATAAGATTCCGAAAGTAGATTGCTCAAGGAATTTGCCTACGTTTAAAGATGATGGTAAGAAGGATGCCTCTTTACATCTAGTTCAATTTCACATGCATATTCGCAAGTTGAAGGTTGAATTTCCTGAAGATTTCTTAGTGAAGATATTCATGGCCACTCTAGAAGGTGAAGCCCAATCTTGGTATGAAAGTTTGCCGCCTGCTTTTATTTACTGTTTAAAGGATTTTCATGCCATGTTCATTGAAAGATATAAATACTCTTATCCATCATTAAATCTAGTTCATGACTGTTGCAAACATGCTTCCACTTTTATTGAAAGCCTTGAAAAATACTATGAGGATGATAATTTTATGGATGATGAGATCATGGAAGCCCTGGATGAAAATCCCTTTCAGCAGCATAAAGACGATCATGAAAATTTGCAGCATGACCAAGATTGTAGTACGGTGGAATAGGAAAGAATTTTGCATCCTGACAATCAACAGGAATTACATGAAATGGATCAACAGTATGAGGAATATTTATATACACCTTCACTTGAAATTAATGAAGACAATCACTGTTTGAACGAAAGGAAACAAAAGGTCTTATCTCCTTTGTCTCAAGACGAGATAGGTCAACTCTTGCACGATTATGTTCTAGCTCAAGCTAAAGCGGATTTGCAGTGCACACATGGTCAAGAAAGTGTTGGTGAAACTTCTTCCTATTTTGAAAAGGATGACAATCCGGTGAACAGATTTATAGATCAGTAGGTTGAAGAATTCCATATGGCTGAAAGTGATGAAAGAAAAAGTGTCGTTTCGGATCTGTCCATAGAAGAAGACAACATGCAGGGAAGTCCAGCTCTACTTTTAGAATGTGATAACGTTAAATCAACCCTTTCAGATCCAGATCTAGATTATGGTGACCAAGAAAACCTTGTACTAAGTCCCAAAAAGAGAACTTTGCTGCTGAAATCATTTGGGATGAAGAAGACAGAGTTTTGGATCCAAATGTTCTCATGTCATCAGAACACAGTCTTCATGAAGAGGTAATCCATTCAGCTCACGACAGCAAGATGAGAATTTTGTTCAAGTGAGTGAAAAAGGTTCCTTGGATGAATCATTGGTAGATGATAGAAATGTCATGCTTGGGTTTCAAGAATCATTCGAAGTTTCTTTTCTCATGATTGATGAATGGAAAGACAATCTGGTTGTCATATCATATGAAGGTGACCTACAATACATTCAGGCTACCGAAGAGCAGAACATTCAGGATTGTCTTTCAGACTCTTCCTCATATGTTTCATGTTTTGAAGTGTTCTTTGAAGAGGAAATCCGCTCATCTACTTGTTCAGAATTTTTTGAAGACCAGGAGCATACTCTTATTTATGAAGAAAGACCAGAATCAAGAGAAAAAGATACCTTGTTTTTTCAGCAGGAGGAAAGACTTCATGTTTTTTAGGATCCAATGGCAGATTTGTTGCAGTCAGTAGTGAAGGTGATTATTGCAGTATTCAGTGATGAAGGGGATCATGGTCAATTATGTTTTTGGATGCCCAGTTATAAGTATCTATTGTTGACCAGAAGATCTGATCAGGAGAATCAGTCAGCAAGGCATCTGCTTGATTGGTTACATTGGAAGACACATTACACATGATTGTACATATTGCATTAGTACACAGGTGGCTATCATCATGATTTGGAACCCTCAGATCTTGATGGAATGCTGCCATTGAAAAAGTTTTGTGAGTTCTTGTTTTAGTTAAGTCAGTCATGAGTCGTTTCCTTTTGTTAGAGTCAAGTTTTTTCAGTCTATCAAGTTAGTTTTTGAGTCATTTCAATGTCAAGTTTGAGTCAATTTCTTGGTCATTTCAGTTTCCTAAATAAGTCAGAGTCTTGTGTTGTAGTCAAAATGATGACTCCATAGCCCAATGGACAAAAGGCACTATCTAGCTCCTCCAGAGATCTGCTGTTCTTGGCACCTCCAAGGAGCTACCATCCCCCATTGGAGCCAATGTTAGAGTCTATCTGGTCAATCCTCCGTCAAAGATCAAAACTCTTTATGCATTTCATTTTTAGGTGTCCTGCTCCATTCACTCAGCTGCATTCCGTTAGGGGCATGCCATGATCTGACGGAGAAGGTCATGCTAGTCATCTCCCCTCGTGTCTGGCTCCTGCTGGCTTATGTCTTTGTGTCAAATAATCAAAAAAGTCCATAATAGTCAAGGTCTGGTCCTTTAACAGACAAAAGTAATTTTTGGTCATTAGGTCTACGGATTGATCAATTTGGTCTTTAATATGTCCAGTAAAGCCATGCAGGCCAGAGTGATGCTCTTGCAAAGTAATGATCCGCGGAGTTTCATCATCATATTGATAGACTTCGACTGTTCTTCAAAACTCTGTTTTGAAGAAAAGCCAAACAGTGTCATTTGTGACAAAATTTTCAGAAAGGGTCGGCAGTTGATTTCCTCAGGTGCAATCATGGTTTCTATGACCAGATGCTCTATCATGCAATCCCTACAAAAAGTGTCGAAAATTTCATTGTTTGAGCCAAAATTTCAGAGGAAAAGTGAAAATCAGGGTGGTTTTGAAGACAGTGAAAAAAGTGCCAAACATGACATTAGAAAGGGGGGTTTTTTGAAAAAGTAAATTTAATCATGACCTCCAAGTCTTATACACAAGTTTCCATCACAAATCAAACTCATTGTGCAATCAAGGCATAGGAAAAATGTTGCAAGGTCGAGGAGCGAACAATTGCGTGGTTTGGAGCAGTTTGGAGGTGATTACAGGGGCGCGATGCACACAGGCAGGGGTGCGACGAATACACAGGGCGCGACGCACACAGAACCCACCCATAGTGCAAACTTATAACCACCGCGGCGCACACCCGGAGCGCGGTGCACTGGGCTTTGCACACGGCGCAAAGAGACAAAGCACCCAGAACGTGCCAAAACTCACTCAAATCTTTGGTGAAACCCCTCTAATTGCAAGGTAGGCTCTCAAACTCACTTGTTCATCAAACTACATAAATATATGGTGGCTTTTATGCCCATGGTTGAAATGAAACAAAACTCTTAAAGCAACCACAAAAAGACACCAAGAAACCATCTTGCTAGGGTTGTGCCATTGTGTTGTTGTTCCCAAGGTTTTATTTTCCCTACCCTACCCCTGTTCCTTATTCCCTTATGCCATTTTTCCTATTATCACTACCCTAACACTACCAAACTCATATTCCCTTACCCCTCCTCCTATTACTCAATACAAACCCAAAAACCCTACCTTACCAAAAAACCCAAACCCTACCTTATCAAAATACCCAAAACCCGCTACATATCCCCAAACAAAATTCTCCTATAACCCCTATTCCCATTTCATTACTCCCCTCCTAATACTCCCTTGTTTCATTGTCCCCCTTGGTGGCAGATTATCAAAAAAACACCCAACTTCACCATCATCAAAGGGGCAGCCTAAATACAATTTATAAACAACAGTCATGGCATTCGAGGTTTCATCAGACTATGAGGTGGAGACCCACATTGATATAGCTTCAGGAGAACAGGCCCCCAGGAGACATCACCAGAGTGGCAAACATTTTAGAGATGAGCCAAACACCCTCACTGAGCTGCAGGCATGCCCTCTTGCTATGTCATGTTTCTAGCACCTAGCATGTTTTGAATTTTTTCAAAGGGTGGCAAATGTCAGAGTTCATCATGAGTTGGCCCATCTTTTTGCGCTTCACCTACATGGAGGTCAGTCTATCTTGGCTCGGGTCACTTTCACATTGACACCTGAAGTCATATCAGTGGTAATAGGCATACCGAATGTTGGAGAACAGTGGCATAAGAAGAAGAAGGTGGAGAGGCATCATTATGAGCCTTACATTAAGGCCAATTGTTTGAGTCAACTCATGAGAGTTTTCCCATTCATATTTTTGAGAGATGAGTATGCTCCGCTCATGAAATTGATCACGAAGTACTTCAGTTGTGAGGGGAGGTTTTCTCGCCTTTATGCCTATCACATTAGGTTTCTCATGCACTTTAATAGGGTGCGAATGATGAACATAGAGAGGATGAAAAATTTCATGCAGCATAAGACCCCTCGACAGCAGCTCAACAGTGTTTATCACTTTGCTCGTATCCGGATTTTGGTGGATCATCAGTTGGGATTGCAGGGCATTTCTTGGGAGGAATTCATCTCCCATGACTTCTTCAACACTCCACAGGTAGTATCAGAGGCAGAGCATGAGATAGGTGGTCCTTCACATCAGTATGAGCGCCACGAGACCGCTACTATGCCAATATTCATCACCTATCAGAGAGGTAGTAGACATTTGTTTGCAGCGGCAAAGCGAGTGTTATCTCCACCCGAGGTGGAAGGGGCCTCACCTCCGACATCAACATCATAGGAGTGGGGCAAGGGTAAGGAGCTAGTGCAGGAGGAAGGGCCATCAGGTGAATGAGAGACCGAATTTGTTCTCCTCCATGATGATGAGACAGATACAGAACCAACAAATGCAGAGCTTACAGAGATCATCCAGGAGCAGCAATCAGTGATTGAGGCCTTATCCCTTGACTTGGAGAGGGCCAAGTGGAACATGAAGTACCTGGAGCAGAGAAACAAACAACTAGAGGATCGGCAGGCGATTATGGAGCTGCAAAACATTCGTGAGCATCGCCAAGCTGCTCAAAGGAGAAGAGTTGAGCTCACATCATTGGAGCAAGAAATCAATGAGGATCTAGAGGCCAACCTCGAGAGGGTCAACATGCCCTTGGAGAGGCTACTGGATAAGGCCAATCAGGACCTTGCTCTACTGAGACACATGGCTTTTCATTACAGGGCACGAAACATGAGAGCAACAAGAAAGGAAAAAGAGGCAAAAGAGAAAGATTGGCTTTGAATTTTGGCTAAGGCTTCCTTGGAACATCATAACACCCCATAGAGAACCTCCAGCCCAAATTTCAAGAAATTTGGGTAATTTTTGGTCACATGACAATTTTTTGGGCAAAACACAGGGTTTTACTCCCTGTGCGTCGTGCCACTGGCGCGGTGCTAAAAATCGGGAGCTCCAAATGAGGAATGGTTTGCATTTTTGGATTTAGCATGGAAAATCACGACTACTAGTGCTCGAACAAGAAATTTGGGCAAGATATGAGTCTCCAAAAGGTCAAGAAACACCCAAAATATGGTTCTTTGCCCCTTTTTTTGAAACACAGGAAGCAGTCTTGGGAGAATGGAGATTTGGAGGGGCAAATGAGCACCAAATTCAAAAATTCCAGTGGGGTTAGAAAGTAGATAGGACATGCTTTCCAACAAGACCACTTGGACACATTTTGGACGCCTACAAGTTCCCCAAAATAGGCCCCAAAGTAGCATGGCGCACAGAGAAAATGGCACAACGCACAGAGGAAAAATTGTCAAATTTGATTCCGTTTCGTGAATTTTCAATTTGCGACTTCTCCAAGTGGGCCCGCTCATCTACACTTTGGTTTTTTGGCACCAAAGGTGGCATTTAAAGCATTTTCTTTCCATATGGACTTCTATCCAAGTGGCCAAGGAAGGAAAATGGTCACCCAAGCCAAATGTCATGTTTGTAGCGCTGCACCTATAGCTGATGGTTGGCTCTTCATCTCCATTTTGTAGTGATTCGAGTAACTCCCCAACCCTTGGGTGTTCTATCTCTTGATGGCACATTCTATATATTGCATGTAAGCTATTTGTAAAGGGTTGGTTAGTTTGTAACTTCTGGGAGGCTATGGGAAAGAAACTATGTTTCTTCACTGTGTATTTTTGACAAAGAATTAATGAAAGGAAATAGCTCTGTTTCATGAGATTGTTGTGGTTGTGAGTGTAGAAAATGTGTCTCTTATGTTTTCATATGTATTTCATTATGTTTCATAATTCAATTCATGTTCATTTCCAGTGAAATTTTCAGAGTGAGATTAGGTAGAATTCAATTTTATTTCTCTGCCTGTGGGAAAATTTCATGTTCAGTGTTCTTCTTCTGTTGAAAAGGATTCATGTTCCTATGCCCTTTTCACACTCCTCAACAATCTCTCCGTTCCGCGTTATTCCAAACTAAATTGCTACAATTTCTTCCTTCCTTGCCTCACGAAGTAATCTGTGGCTTTGTATTAAATTCTCTGTTCTTTGTTGATCGTTGGTCCCATACCATCCCAGAAGCTCGATCATTCATAAAAATTGTTTCTTGTATCCATATTCACTTACTAACCTAAGATCAATATTTCATTGTAAGTCATATGAGACCCTTTTTGCTTATCTATTCACTGAGCGTGACTCAGAGAGAGCCCTCTCTTGTTCTGGTAGGGCTAGCTACCAGACTGAGCGTGGTTTGTGGTTACCCTGAATTTTGCCTTCCTTCATCCTAGGGCAGATTTGGGTGCTAACATGTTGAACCTTGGTCAGGGCCCATCAAACCAACACTAAAGGTACACTTTGCAATGACCATGGCGACACTTTTGCAACAATGCTAAAAAGTTTGGGAATGAGTGTGACTGATGATTACATGGTTATACCAACTCATTCACACAAATATAACCCCTTGAAACCACTAGAACAAGCATACATCATTGTGTGATAGATAACATGCAAAAAGACATGAATTCCTAAAGTGTGAATGACACTTGCAATATGTGGGTGATAGTGAAAGTAACACATGCCAGAGAAATGATAACATGAAAAACACACTAGTTAGAGTGAAGGCAAGTGAAAGCAACAACCAAAAGCATGTAAACGACACGTGCGAAAACAAATTTGTGCAAAAGATAGAATTTGAAAAACTCACCAAAATGGAAGTACGAATGCAGCTAGAATGTGAGAAACTATCATTTTCACTATGCATTGACCGTCGACATGGATTGGAGATCACACAGGAATAGTTTTGATGGAATGTGCTATGCTTGTCCAAGCTTGCGTAAAAGGATTCACTCATGAACTTGTTGCAAACTAAGCATGTGTGAGAAAGTGACTTCGACACTTTCGATCCAAGCAGGGAGCACAAAAGTACCATTCGACCAAGAAGTGACTATGGAACTACCAATCACATGATTCACAGTAGGCTCTAAAATTCAAGTGTACAAAAAAATTTGGAAGGTGTTTGTCATAGTGGCAACACTTGGTGACACACTGGTAGAACTCCAACTTCTATGGCTTGGTCAATTATTTCATGTAGAGTCTAGTTCTTTAGGAAGTATTGATTCATCATTGAGATTACTACGGCTTCCCAACTTACCCTATGCATAGACATAGTCCCATTCATTCCTTTACTCGATTAAACACAAAAATAAGAAAAATTATCACACAATTTTTCGAATCAGGATAGGGTAATGAAGTTCACAAGCTTTATATTTTCATAGTATAGTTTTATCATTTCTAGTGTTGCTCCACTATTGGCAAGCCTCGACAGTACCCTGACGGAGTCACTTGAAGGATAATTTTTTTTATCTAATGCCAATGAGCCTGGAAAGTACCTCATCAGAGTTGTTTGCTTCACCTCTCTACACAGGAAGCCTTTCTCTTCTTTCACCTTTATCTATTTATTTATATAGTACTATGCATCGAAACTTATTTATTTCATGGGAGGAAGAGGTATCCTGACTTCTTGAGAGTAGGATAGGTTATCCCTTCAGAGAAGCATATATAAGACCTCTGATATTGGTTTGCTCATTTAGATTTTCCCCTTGTCCTTCTCTACTTAATTGGATCATCTTGAAACACTAAAACATAAAAACCCGAGTGCAGGCATGAGGTTTCCAGAATAGACATGGAGGTCTTGGTTCGACACAAGGTTTTCTTAATGCAAGGATTGTATTTTCAGTCAGAACATCATTGAACAAAAGATGTGACCTAGACAAGGAAGACGGACAGAGAGTTAGCCAAATGTTTAAGTGTTACAAAGTCCTTTTCTATTTTTCCACATTCCCTTTTGGGCTAAGAAAGCATCTCCATACATGATCTTACTAGTGGAACAAAAAATAAAAGACATAATACAACAAGAAAGCAAAACCAAAGCACAAGAAAAAGAGGCTAAACCAAAACATAATGCAAGACATAAGTAAGAAGACAAGAGAGACTAAAGAGAACAAGTACGGGATGAGTGCAAGAGAGGGAAAACTAGGATGCAACTAATCCTACTCCTAACCTAACAGCTAGAAGATCAAGGTCATGTATAATGAAATTTCCAATGAAGCCGTCATAGTTTTCCTTGACCTAAAATGATAAAGATATGATCAATTAAAATAGATATAAATTAATGTGCAATAGAAAAAATAAAAAAATGAATAACTTGCACAAAAATATGAAGGTCTCACCTATGAGCAAAAGGATAGGCCATATCCACTACTTCTAACCAGTTTACATTTTTACCCTTTCAATGAGAACCATTATTCAACAAACCTTGGAAGCTTTCTACAAATGTGTCTTCATCTACACTGAACTATTTAGCAAGCATGAGGAAAGATCAAAACTTGTTATTTGCGTGAGAGCATGCCAGCTAAGTTTGCTCCAACCATTTAGCGATTGAATCATATAATTCGTGATAATCCTCTTGAAAACCATGGATTCTTTGAAAAGATGAATTGTCAATTAGAGGCATGGGATTACAATGAGAATCTAGTGAGGGAAAGAAACCTTATCAAATTCAGCAGCCGTGTCAGGATAGTGAGGACTTGACATAACCATCTGCAAGTGTGAAGTGCTTCAACCACTTGAAAAGTACCTGGATAGTGAGATGTCAAATCATGAAAATCGAAGGATGTAAAATGAATGCCATTGGATGTGCTGATGGGAAAATAATAAGTTGAACGATAGTCATAAAAAATAGAATCACGACTAGATAGGGTCATTAAAGCATCAAATTCCCAGCTTGTAATTACGAAAGATAAATTAATTTAAACAATGTCACAAATTCTTTGCATCATAGAATAATCTTCCTCACGTGATGAGTGTAACAAACCATTTTCTTGTAACTAGTTACACATTGCACTAGCATTGTAATCACTGAGAGGGGTAAAATGGAATGCTAGTATATCAAACACATGAAACCAGTTAGTGTAAAACATGTGAATAAGAATTTGATTCGTCAAATAATCCATGCATTCACTAACGCTCAAGAGGATTTCAGGTGCGATGAAGAAAAACTTTAGCATCATAATATTCACAAGAAGGATCAGGAGCCAATTGTTTTCAAAAGAGTATGATAGGTATGAATCTTCTGGCTAAATGCAATCTTTAGAATAATAAACTTCATAGTTCCATGATTCTATGAGAGATATAGATTCCAAAATCGAGTTTGATACATGATATTTTCATGAAGATGAATCCTTTTAAATAAAAACTTGAATATGATTAGAAATCGAATATTCAAAGTTTGAAATATCATATCCACGATGGCAAATATATTTCAAGAGAGAATTTACATCGAGCGAAACCATGCAGAAGGAAAATTTTTGTGAAGAAAACCACACCTGACTTAGTTCGGGTGATCCGGGTGGCTCTAGAGACACACACAGGACAAAGAGGACTTATGAAAGGTAAAAAATCAAAGTGTTTGGACTATGTTTGAACCAATTTCATGTTAAATATATCATCATCATGATCACGGTGGTGCAAACGGTTAGTCAATCCGAGTCCAGATGAGGAAGATAGAGGCAATCAAAGTTTTGGTTGACTTTTGCTGACTGGGCAGGCTTAATGGAGACACAAATTGGATTTTTTTTTTCAGTAGATGGAATCCAGAAAACTCCAGCCTTTCCACACCCACCAAATCCATTACATGTATATATAAAAATTAAAAAAAAAATCAAATCGAAGAACCGACGGGCCGTAACCCCTGCTAGTCCACCCTCCTCCGAAACCTTTTAACATTGAAACTAATGTTGCGGTGGGCACGAGCCACCTCTGGTGGACCCGACCCACACCCCTAGACCTTGTACCATGCTGTATTTAAGTGAGACTAGCGGGGATTGAACCCGCTCGGCTCACGTGGGCCGGCCCCCACCGGGTGGCCCCATATATGGTGCGTACACCATAAACCAACAACCAAACCATTAAACCATACAACACGCCAAAAAAATGTTTAATGTGCCAATTTTGGTTATGGGAGTTATGGGGTGGGCTGCCCAATGTGGACCCGACCCCAAATACATTTCAGTAAAAAACTTGAAAAAAGACCATAATGTATTAAAAAAGGAGGGGTGGGATTTGATCCCTCGACCCCTCCTCAACTAATTTCTAAATGTGCCAATGTGCCAAACAAATTCTTTGGGTAATCTACCCAAGAATTAATATAAACATTCATTTTCATAGTGCACTCAGGCAGATGGAGGAACCAGGAGTGGGCACGGAAAATGAGGTAGAGTTAATGTTTAATTAATTTTTATGTAGGTGGAACCATGAAGGAGAAAAATTTCCAGGAGGGTGAAATTTTTGCAGTGTCAAAATTGGACAAACTTTATGTCGATCTTACACTTCTTGGCGGAATGAACCCGATGGCATAGCTAGTTTCCTGATCTGAGCAACAGAATTGCAGAGGACTCGGAGGATGGAATCTTTATGGAATCTAAAAGATTCCTTAAGCCCCAGAATTCCACTTTATTAGAATTTAGAAAGTTGATAGTCGATTTTTCACTATTCGATGCCACAAATCTGATGGTGAATTTAGATTTTCCATTTTCTCATTTCATTTTTCAGCCACTTTTCTAAGTGGAGTGCAGGTGTCAGCATTCAGTGTGCGAGCAGTCATTCCATGAGATTTGATGTAGTGAGGGTGATGGTACGAACAACTTCAGCAGTTTGAAATCCTCTTCTTCAGATGGCCCATGGATGTGAGGTATATGTAGTGTGTTCATGTACTTCTTTTTCTATGCATTGCGCTGCACAGATCCCTGTTTGATGTTTGATGTGGGATCTTGTTTTCATACATGCTTCATGATTCCTGCTTGATGTGACGGGGAATCATCTGTGTGATGTACTTCTTGTCATGACTCATCATGTTTTGTTCGAGATCCCTTTGTCATCATGTGGATGGGATACTCATGTTGTCACCATGTATGTTTGCATTTGAATCCCTTTTATGCCATGTTGGTAGGATGATCTAATGGCAGAAGTGTCCTCAGATACATAATTTTATTAATCAGAAAAAAATAATTACATATTTGATTTTGCAAGAGTTTACACCCGAACAACCAAACACTCTTGCAATGAGCTATTTATAAGCTCAATGTCCTAACTACCTCTAATTATGGATCACTTATTAAATAACAAGTGTCCATTTACAATAAATGCTATTCAAAACAACTAGCTAACAAATCTCCTAAAATAGAGCCTAAGATACGACACATTTGGAGAGTCTTATCTTGTTACAACAATATACTAATTCTAAATGTCTTCATTAAATAATTAAACATTCTAAAATAATAATTATTAATTTAATATCTTAAATTAATAATTATTTTATTCGAACTTTATAACCTATGATAATATTTTATTTTTGGATCATGTAACATTCCCCCCTATGATCCAAAGATACATTACAACAGATACCAAGTTCATCCTTGAACTTAGTAAATTTTACTCTACCAAGTGGTGTCTTGAAAATGTCGGAGATCTGATCTTCGGAAGGACAATAAACTGGCTTGAGGACATCTTTGGTAATGAGAGATCTGATATGATGATACTTGGTGTCCACATGCTTTGTCTTTGAATGAAAAACTGGGTTCTTGGCAAATTTGATGGCTGACTGGCTGTCAATGAATAATGATGTAGCTTATGCCTGAGAAATGCCCAAGTACTGCAAAATTCTGCGCAACCAAACAATTTCACATGCTGCTTCCCATGTTGAAATGTACTCTGCTTCTGTTGAAGAAGTGGCCATTGTAGCTTGTTTCTTACAACTGCAAGATACTGTTGCTGACCCCATGTTCATTAAATAACCTGATGTTGATGCTCACTCATCAATACTTCCAGCAAAGTCGGCATCAGAATATCCACCAAGTACAAAGTTTTTAGTCTTTGTGTAAAGAAGACCAAAATCTTTTGTTCCTTGGATATATCGAAGAACTCTTTTGGCTGCATTCCAATGGCTGTCTCATGGTTCTTGCATAAAACGTGAAAGAATAGTGACGGCATAAGATAGATCATGGCGAGTATTTGTCAAATAAATCAAGCTGCCAATCAATTGTCTGTAAGTAGTACTGTCCACCTTTTGCCCCCCTTCAAATTTTGAAAGTTTCAAGTTTTTCTCCATAGGGGTGAGAACAGGCTTGCAATCCTGCATGCCAAATAATTGAAGAATCTCTGCCGCATACTTACTCTGAGAAATGAAAATATGATGTGGACGTTGGAAGACTTCAACTCCAAGATAGTAGTGAAGTAATCCCAAATATGTCTTCTTAAAACCTGCATGTAACTCCTTTTTCACCTATGCAATATGATCATCATGGTTTCGAGTAATGATCAAATCATCTACATACATAACAAGAATTACCAGATATTTTCCCTATTGTCACACATACAAAGTATCATCAGATTCACTTCATTTAAAACCAACTTTCTTAAGGTATTCATCCATCTTTGCATACCAAGCTCGGGGAGCTTGTTTTAATCCATACAAAACCTTATTCAATTTGTAGACTTTATGTTCTTGTCCTTCAATTTCAAAACCTGGTGGTTGTGTCATATACACTTCTTCCTATAAATCCTCGTTGAGAAAAAAACTTTTCACATCCATCTGATGAACTTTCCATCCTTTCTAAGTGGTCAATGCAAGTGTTAATTGGATGGTGTTACACTTAGTTATAGGAGCAAAAGTTTCCTCATAATCAATGCCTTCCTGCTGCGCAAAACCTTTTACGACAAGTCATGCTTTATACTTTTCAAGTTCTCCCTTTTGATTATACTTAATTCTATAAACCCATTTGCATCCTATGGGTTTAACATTTGATGGAAAATCAACAAGTTTCCAAGTGTTGTTATCAGTTACTGCTTGATATTCTTCAACCATAGCCTGTTGCCATTCTTTATGTTTTACTACTTCTTTTTATGTGGAAGGTTTGGTAAAATCATTTGCTAACAAGGAAAAATTTCCTTCACTTCTATGTGCTCTTATGGTGCCCATTTTATTATGCTCATCGGCTTTACATCTTTCAAAAGTTGAATTTCCCATTTCGGTAGTTGGTGCTCACTTGTTTGCGATTCTAAAAAGTCTCCATCATTGTAAAGAGGATTAATGTAAACTGATGTTCTTCATTCAGGTGAAGAGTCTGGAGAATCACTGTCAGAAGAACTACTGCTACTTGGAGATGTGGATGAACTACTAGAAGACACAGATGATGTTGTTGAAGTAGATGGACTGGATGACTCATCTTTAGAGGAAGGAAAATCAAGTTCATACCAATTTGGTGAAGTTGGTTGACTTTGCATTTTTCCTTTTCTCTTACTTCCCTTAGTTTCTAACTTTTGAAGAAGACTTTCAATTTCTTTAGCACTCTTACTTTCTGTTTCATCAAATATGACATCCCTGCTCACAATAAATTTTCCATTGGTCAAAAGACGATACCCTTTCTTCTCATCAGAATAGCTAATCATTGTGTATTTCAAACTTCGTGAGTCAAGCTTAGTTCATTTTTCTTTCGGAACTAAGGCATAACATACTGATCCAAAAACTCTAAGATGTTTAACTCGAGGTTTGAAACCAAACCAAGCTTCATAAGGTGTGATTCCATCTAAAGAAGCAGTTGGAGATTTGTTTCTTAAGTAGATAGTTGTATGTATTGCTTCTGCCCAATATGTTGGACTTAACCTCTTGAAAGTTAACATGGATCTCATCATTCCTAACAAGGTGCGATTTATTCTTTTGACTACTCCATGTTGCTGTGGAGTGTAAATATTAGTAAGATATCATTTTATGCCATTTTCACTGCAATAAGTTTTGAATTCATTTGAAGTGAATTCTCCCCATTTATCCGTCCTGAGAGTACCTATCTTTTCTTTGACTTCATTTTCAACAAGTTGGAAAAAAAATTTAAACTTGTCAAATGCTTTTGACTTGTTCTTCAAGAAGTAAACCCTAGTCATTCTATTGAAATCATCAATGAATAGTAAGAAATATTTGCAACAACCAAATGAAGTTTGTAGTGGTCCACAAACATCACTGTGAACTAGTTGTAGGCACCTGTTTGCACGCCATGAAGTTGTTGGAAAACTTTTTTGAATTTGTTTGCCATAAATGCAAGCTTCACATTTTGCATTTTCCTTGTTGAAAGTGGGAAGTCCTTTAACCATTCCTTGTTTCTGTAATTGAGAAAGACTATCAAAATTTAAATGTCCATATCTTGCATGCCATAATCTGATAGGTGAAATTCCTGTAGTGACTGCCCCTGCAAAATCAGAATGCCTTGGAATAACTATCCCTTTCATCCTTAACAGTTTTCCATCTTCATAACCTGTCATGACAATTTTCAAGCTCTGTTTGCCTGAATTAATCTTGAATAAACCATCTTCCATAATCAGCTGATGTCCTGCTTGTAGAATCATGACTAAAGAGAGCAATTTTTTCTTAAAAGTTGGTACATACCATAAATTGGAAATCATTTTTTCTCCAATGCCAGGGAGAAAAACTTTAACTGCTCCTTTTCCATAAGGAGTATGTTTTGTATCGTCTGCAATAAAAATGGAATTAAGTTGGCAATCTTGAAAATTCCAAAAAAACCACATCGACAAGTCATGTGTTGAGTTGCCCTTGAATCCAAGATCCAGGCATCTTCATAATCACTTCTAAGATGGGATGAAAGTTGTGATGTTGGTGAGGAAGTAAAAACATATTTTGAGTTATCATCATCTTGATCATTTGCAAATTGAGCTGAGTGCTGCTGAAACTTGGGGATTTAATTAAGAGAAGTTTGACAATCTTCAACATAATGACCAACTTTGTTACATCTTCGACACACAATTTGACTTAAGTCTCTTCCTCTTCCTGAAGATTGTCCTCTGCCTCTGCTTTGACTTCTATGTTGAGATTGTCCTCTACCTTGATTATTATTTCCTTGTCCTTGAAAATTGCCTCTTCCTTGGTTGTTTCCTCTACCTTGAAAATTACTCCTTCCTGAATTGTTGCCTCTATTAAAGTTGTTTCCTCTAATTTGGCTTCGACCTCGAATTTTTACATTAAGTGTTTCTTGATTCTGATTGAAATTCCCTCTACCTCCGCCTCGAGAAATGTCTGCTGATGATTTACTAGTGTTGGCCTCTGTGAAAAAAACATCTTCACCAACATTCTTCTTCTTCCCAAAGGTTTTATCATGTTGGGTCAACATTTCATAGAGCTCATCAAACTTTAGTTTCTCTAATTTCCCAGTTAATTGTAGAGTCTCCAAAAAATGTGTGTAGGAAGAAGGAAGTCCAACAATTACAATTGTTACCATAAAACTATCATCTATTGCTGGGAAACCAACATTAATGATTTCCTGCCTAATATTCTTAAGTCTTGAGATATATTCAAGAACATCACCTCCTTCAGTCAATTTTCGTTGCAACAATTTTAATTGTATATCAACTTTCTTTGATTCAGGCTGAGTATCAAAGAGGTCTTTAAAAGTTTTCAAAGCAGACCATGCACTTGGAGCATTTTCTATATGGACATAAATTTCATCATTGACAAAAGATTTAATAAGAGCTAAGGCTTTGACATTCTTAACTTCCCATTTTGATAGTGCAGCTGCATCTGTGTGTTTATTTGGCTTCATATCTCCATCACATATACCCTGCCATAATTCATTGTAAATGAGAGTGCTTTCGATGAGATGGTGCCATGTTTTATAAGATTTTGTGCCTTCAAGTTTGTCGGAATCAGAAAACAAATTAATCAACTTTGACATTGTAGCATTGAAGCTTTGCACCAAGAATTAGACTCAGAAGAAAAAATGTCAAGATGGGCAACACAACATGCAACACACAACGCAATAAAAAACAACCTATCGGGGCTTGGCCTTGATCCTTGTATAGTCATTGAAGCAGGAGAAAAATGACTGAGCTTTGCACTTGGCTCTAGCCAATTTCTCAAAAATTACAAGGTAACTTTCAAAATTTGACTTTTACAATGATGCACTTGCAAAACTTGGTAAAAAAAATTACCCCCCCCCCCAAAGTAAAATTACTTTGAGTTACACTTATCCCTTCAAAAAATTACAATTGAAATGCCCTTATTACTCCAAAAATTTACAAATCACCTTATTACTCCACAAACAATAAATTCCCAAAATTAAAAAAATCACCAGATCTCTCCAAAATACAATATTCCTTATTTCTCCACAAAATTTACAAAATTACAAACAACGGAAAAATCCTTATCACTCCATTAACATTACAAAATTAAAAAATATTTCTTATTTCTTGGCTTCTTCACTCTTCAATTCAGCTTTAAACTGTCTTTTGTCACAAGGCCATCACATTGTAGTTTACAGGACTTCTATCGATTTGCGCCATTGATCTCGATTTCCAACAAATGGACCACTTTAATCCATCAAAGTCCTCAGTTCCGTCCAGCTCTTAGCAGAATTTTGTCCAACAGCTACTTCAAAAATAGAGGAAGCACATAAGGAGTAGCATAGCGACCTCAGGCTTTCATAGCATGGGGATCTCTCACCGTCGTCTATTCAACAGAGAGTTGCCGAGATTGGCATGGCCGTTGACCATGCCATGCAGGTGGGCCCAGTTCCTGCTCATACTCTTCCGACAAGTTTCATGATGGAATCCCTGGCTGTTAAGAACCTTGTGGAAATACACGTAGCCCCCAAATATCTCATCTGATCTTTCTACAGAGGTCGGATCTATGGTGGCCAACCTCTGGTGAGCGAGATACGCCAATCGCCAGTTTGCTGCATGCTCCAAGGAAAGAAAGATGCATTATATCTCAGAGCTGGAATGCAAAGTCCAGACCTTACAAATTGAGGCAACGACTTTGTCGCACAACTGACTCTTTTACAGAGGGATTTAGCTAGACTAGGTAGTCAGAACCATGAACTCAAGTTACGCTTATAGGCCATGGAACAACAAGAGCAACACTTTCCCTATGTTGGATTTGTATTATGCAATCAACAGACAATTTAATGTCTCCAGGTCCAAGTCTTCTCCAGACTAGAATTCCTCACAACAATTAGAGTCAAATGGCGGCAGCAGTAATTCTTACCATTGATTTTCAGATCTAAAAATATCTAAAATCACTAAAATAATAAAATTTCTTCTCTTTTGAACAAAAACTTAACAAATTTCATACCAATCATTCGTTGAAAAATTCAATGGAGTTTTTCAAAAAACTTGTAGAGTTGGAATCTCCTCCTCACATCAACTGCAACATTACTGCAACTTTGATACCAAAATAATGGCAGAAGTGTCCTTAGACACATAATTTTATTAATCAGAAAAAAAAATTACATATTTGATTTTGCAAGAGTTTACACCCGAACAACCAAACACTCTTGCAATGAGCTATTTATAAGCTCAATGTCCTAACTACCTCTAATTATGGATCACTTATTAAATAACAAGTGTCCATTTACAATAAATGCTATTCAAAACAAGTGGCTAACAAATCTCCTAAAATAGAGCCTAAGATACGACACATTTGGAGAGTCATATCTTGTTACAACAATATACTAATTCTAAATGTCTCCATTAAATAATTAAACATTCTAGAATAATAATTATTAATTTAATATCTTAAATTAATAATTATTTTATTCGAACTTTATAACCTATGATAATATTTTATTTTTGGATCATCTAACATGATCATCATGCCTAGGTTTGTGTCATACTGATAGGAGTTCTTTTGACTGAGAGTTACTGTAATGGAACATTTCTGGGAGCCACTCCTGCATGAGGGAATTTTTCTTGTATGATAGCGACATCACCTCTTATGTACATCATCACTATTGACAGCACTTAATGCAACGGCCTACACCATCTTGATACCGGGGCCTGAAGACGTAGTCCCTCCTGGATGAACTCCGTTATCAACGACTTATGTTTTCATGTACTGATGATTGTCATCTTCCTCTTCTTTACATCATATAGATGTATTCATTTATGTTCTTTTAAAAATGAAATTTAACACATCACAAAAGTAAAAGGTCTTGGAAGGGTCCTTTGTCACACCCAGACCTGGATCAACTGGTATCAGAGCGGTCTTTGCATGGATGTGAATTGCAGCGTGAACAATGTAACGTGTAGTAACAAAGGATGAAAAAGCGATGTACAAAACCATGCTGAAAATTTCCAAAAGGGTGGAAATAATATATGAAACTCTACAGAAAGAGACAAAGGAAAATGAGTGATTGCAACTTCAGTTGCAAGCCACGAAAGAGGCCCTGGAAGAACTGAAGCACAACAACCAGAATCTTCAAATAGAGAACGCTGAATTGATGATGCATCTACAAGAAGAGAAAGAGGAGAAACATATTTTGCTATGATAGTTGCAAGCAAAGGATGAGGCCTTAGAAATGATGCAGCGTGACCCATGTGAGGTAGAAAGTAGTTCTCTGAATTCATGTATGTTTCCTGATGATGATTTCGCTGTTTTTGAAAATCATACCACAGGAATTGGCTCCAAAATGTTGAATAAAATGGGGTATGAAGGAAAAGGCTTGGGTGTTAATGGCCAAGGAATTGTCAACCCCATCAAAGTGGAGGAATTACCTCGTCATATAGGACTTCGATATGTCAGAAAAGAAGTTGGGGAATATGCCGAGACAACTAGTGAATCACCAACAATAGATGATGAGAAGCCCTCATCAATTTTTTCCAAATCGACATAGGAGGTAAAATATGTTGATTTCCTTTCGGTTTCATGTTCACATAGTATGATGTCTATTGGATATTTGGATCTCCTAATTACAGGGAAAAACATAAGGCTCCTTACCAGGATGAGGCACGAGGAGGAAAAACAACTTGTGTTAATAACCAAGGCATAACTCAACCATTTGAGGTTATGCAGAGACCTCAATTTACAGGCTTGAGGGACACCAAGGGAGAATGCTCTAAGGTGTCATATTCTTTTGAGACATCGTTGAAATCGTTGAGGAAAGAGAATGATGGGAACACATCCCCATCATCCCATGGCAGTTTCCATTGCAAGTAAAGTCATGAGGAAAGCTCTCATCGCCATACTTACACCAGAGACAAGAAGGAAAGGTATAACCACTCTCAATATTCGAATGTTCATTTCAATTATAATCTTGTTGTTAATGATGAAAGTAACACATGGAATCGAAAAACATGTACCTTTTGTGGATTACATAACCATACATTTTCTAAGTTTTGGAAAAGAATGGCAGCACACAAAAGGATGAGGCGTGAAAGACCTTATCAACAAAAGGTAAAGAAACATGTTAAACAGATCTGGAGGAAGAAAACCTATTGCAGTCATTGCGACATCAGTGGCCACCAGGGAGCCACATGTTGGAGGCTCCATCCAGAGTAGCACTTTAAAGACAAAGCATCGGTGCATGAACTAGGTGAAACAATCACTCGACAAGTAAAACCACCATCAGGAGGCGACCCATTCACAGCGATAAGTGAAAAATGGTTTCTAGATATGTTAGCTTGTCAGGTCATGCATTTGTAAATCATTTGTTGCATTTTAAAATGTAAAAGTGATGACATGTTTTCCATCACTTGTTCAGAAATAATGATGTCTGGTCTTATTTTGAGTTGCATGATACACTGTGAAAGTGATGTCATGTTTCCATCACTTGTCAAAGCAAAAATAGTGTTTGGCCTTATTTTTGTAAATCATGTGTTGTAGTGATGATGTATTATCCATCACTTGTTGGAGCAATAATGATATGTTGGCCTTGTTTTCGTAGCTGGGGTATTACGTCCATCTTGTTGTAAACTTGACCACTGAGTATGTGTTATAAAATCGTGGCAAGTGTGGGATGATTGGGTCATTAGCTGGTCATGAAAGGCAACATGTAATTTGCAAAACAATGTAATACAGATTGCAAAGGTTGCAGGTGTTGGGTCATTGCTTAAGGCTTCGAAGAAAAAAGGTGAAGGGAATGGAAGCGAGACCTTTAAGGATGCTTGTGATGCAAACAAGGTACAAAAAAGTTGTAGATTGTTTTTCATGCTTTTGGAGGACCAAAAGCTCCTCAGTGGGGAGGATTGATCCAGGTGGCTCTAGAGACACACACAGGACAAAGAGGACTTATGAAAGGTCAAAAATCAAAGTGTTTGGATTATTATTGAACCAATTTCATGTTAAAGATATCGCTATCGTGATCATGGTGGTGCGAATGGTTTGTTAATTCGAGTCCGGATGAGGAAGATAGAGGCAATCAAAGTTTTGGTTGACTTTTGCTGACTCGGCAGGCTTAATGGAGACACAAATTGGATTTTTTCCAGCGAACAGAATCCAGTCAACTCCGGCCAGATTTTGGGCAACATTGTTGCCTTGTTAAAATTTCTCCTTTGGTCTAGATTTCAAATTTTCAAAAATGGCCCATATTATATATAAAAATTAAAAATATATATAAAATGGGGGGTGGTGGGCCACCACCCCCACCACCCCATGCCTCTCCACACCCTCCAACCCATTACATGCATATGCATATATATATATATATATATATATATATATATATATATATATATATATATATATATATATATATATATATATATCAAATCAAATCGAAGAACCGACGGGCTGTGACCCCCGCTGGTCCACCCTCCTCCAAAACTCGTTAACATTGAAACTAATGTTGGGGTGGGCACGGGCCACCTCCAATGGACCTGACCCACACCTCCAAACCTTGTACCATGCCGTATTTCAGTGAGGCCGACAGGGATTGAACCCACCCGGCCCACATGGGTCGGCCCCATATATGGTGCGTACACCATAAACCAACAACCAAACCATTAAACCATACAACACGCCAACAAAATGTTTAATGCGCCAGTTTTGGTTAAGGGAGTTATGGGGCAGGCTGCCCAATGCAGACCAGACCCCCAAATGCATTTCAGTTAAAAAATTGAAAAAAACCATAATGTATTAAAAAAGGAGGGGCAGGATTTGATCCCCTGACCCCTCCTCAACTAATTTCTAAATGTGCCAATGTGCCAAATGAATTCTTTGGGTGATCCACCCAAGAATTAATATAAACATTCATTAGCACAATGCGCCCAGGGAGATGGAGGAACCACGAGTGAGCACAGAAAGCGAGGCAGAGTTAATTTTTAATTAATTTTTATGTAGGTGGAACCATGAAGGAGCAAAATTTCCAGGAGGGTGAAATTTTTGCAGTGTCCAAGTTGGACAAACTTTATGTCGATCTTACACCTCTCGACAACATGAACCTGATTGTGCAATCAGTTTATTGATCTGAGTAGCATAATTGCAGAGGACACAGAGGAGGGAATCTTTGTGGAATCTAGGTGGAATCTAAAATATTCCTTAAGCTCCAGAATTCCACTTTCTCGGAATTCAGAAAGTTGACATTCGATTTTGCACTATTTGATGCCACAAATTTGATGGTGCATTCATATTTTCCATTTGTTCATTTCATTTTTCGGCCACTTTTCTAAGTGGAATGCAGGTGTTAGAATTCATCATGTGAGCAGTCATTCCATGAGATTCGACGCAGTGAGGGTGATGATACGAATAGCTTCAACAGTTTGAAATCCTCTTCTTTAGATGACCCCTGGATGTGAGGTATATGTAGTGTGTTCATGTACGTCTTTTACTATGCATTGTGCTGCACAAATCCCTGTTTGATGTTTGATGTGGGATCTTGTTTTCATACTTGCTTCATGATTCCTGCTTGATGTGATGCAGAATCATTTGTGTGATGTACTCGTTTTCATGATAATTCATGTTTTGTTTTAGATCCCTTTGTTGTCATGTGGATGGGATACTCATGTTGTTGCCATGCATGTTTGCATTAAGATCCCTTTTATGCCATGTTGGTGGGATGATCATCATGCCCGAGTTTGTTTCATATGGATAGGAGTACTTTTGACTGAGAGTTCCTATAGTGGAACATCTCTTGGAGCCACTCTTGCGTGAGGGAATTTTCCTTGTATGATAGTGACATCACCTCTTATGTACATCCTCACTATTGACACCATTTAATTCAACGACCTACACCATCTTAACACTGGGGCCCGGAGACATAGTCCCTCCGGGACAAACTCTGTTATCAATGGCTTATGTTTTCATGTGTTGATTATTGTCATGTTCCTCTTGTTTACATCATGTAGATGTATTCATTTATGTTCTTTTAAAAATGCAATTTAACACATCACTAATGTAAAAGGTCTTGGAAGGGTCCTTTGTCACACCCGAACCTAGATCATCGGGGGTCTTTCTAGATTCGCGAAATCTTGACATAAACTTCAATAGAGGTTGAAGTTCCTCGACTCCTGGGCAAGTCCTAAAACTTTCAAGGATTGTAAAATCACATTTTGAATATTGAGCCAGATCATGCATGGTGTGAGGATGGCTACTTTCATTGATTTCTACGAGGTCACTATTGACTAGATGGAAGTCATCTTTGTCACTGATTTGATCAGATCTTATAAATTCAACAACCAGATTACTCAAGTTGAAAGATTCATCTGATCGCAAATTTGAAGATACATGAATCAGAAAAATTTCATGAGCAAGCTGGTTTGGAGAGTCATCTTCATGCAAGAGAAGAGATGATGAGGGATGGAAAGAGTACTCAAAGACTTGTTTGTTTTCATTTTCATCATGGGTAATCTCACCACCTTGTGTCAATTGATAATTTAGCTCATCAGATGAAGAACTTGAAGAGAATGGAGTATCTCCATTGTGAGTAGATTCATCGCCAACGGTATAACACAATGGTTAGTGAGATGAAGAGGAAGTTTCAATAAACAAATCTTCTTTGACCAAATTAGATTTTGGATCTAAATTAACATCTTTATGAGAAAACGAAAGATCAAATGATGCACCTGGGAATTCGTGATGGCATTCATCAAAAAATTCATCGTCATCGTAGTGATTGTTGCCTAAGGCTACATATTGGTTGAAATAATTGATTGCATTTGATTCACTACTGAGATTAGCAGATTGGAAATCATTAAATAACGGGAGCACATAATCTTCACATGGAAGATTTTGGGAAAAAGAAGAAAGATTGATAACATATTAACCTTCATGTTCCTCTACATGTGTAATGTCACTTCCTTGTACATGATCACAATTTGAACCAACAACTAGAAATTTGAGAGTGTGTGAAAACTAACTGGTGAAGCAGATTGATCGGGCATATCACAGTACAAGGAGTCATGGCATGTAGATGATAAAGGATAGCATAAATCTAGATCAGATTGGAGGCTTGATTTATGAATAATAACATCATGTTGTGGAATGGGGAAGTTAGTCTTCACCATGGGATTCATGAGTCATTCTGGGATTTCCTCCATTGAATTCGAGTAATGAGAAATAGAAGAAGAATGAGAAGATGGATTAGGAATTTTATTTTTAGATTTTCCAATTTTATTACCACCGCAGAGAGGAACCCTTATCAAAACTGGAAAAGTAGGAGGACAAAGAACCAAAGGAGCTGTAAACTACTCCTAAATGACATTAGAGGTGTCTCATGATTCACAAGAGTTTGGGAAGTAGGAAAATAAGGGGGTTGAGTTTCACCATGTAAAGAGATAAAAAACCAAGCACTAAAACTCATGTTTTGAGAAATTTAGATCCATATATTCTTAAGGAAATTCATAACAAAGGTGAAGGAATTGATGAGAAAAATCCTCAACTGATTCATTAGGCTTCATTCTTAAGTGATTGATTATTTTACAAACATCTCAGTAGTTATACCCATCAAAGGATTGATAAAGCTCCTTGAGGAAATAATGGAAAGAATGGATGGAGGTGGGTGGTAAGGTATGCAACTATTGATTAACACAACCTTCAAGGGTGAGGAAGAAAAGCACACAATAAAACTCTTCATCATCTATTTGGTAAGATTCACAAAATTTTAGAAAATAAAAAATGTGTGCAGTTATGGATGTTCAAAACTCACGATCAAACTTTAACTAAGGTAAGTGATAGAGAGGCTCATCAAGGGTTGAAAATTGATAAATAGATAAATTAGAGAAACACTCCAGGAGCAATATTTGAGGATGAGCCATTTTAGATAAGAGGTTCAAAGCAGATTCAATGGGCTCAACTTGTCATCCGACACTCCTTCTAGCACCAGTTGTTGATGGTGCTAGAAATCCATAAACCAAGGAGTCTCCCTGGTGTGAAGTCCCAATTAGACCTCACACCATTTGAATTAGGATCCCCATCCAGAATATCGACCTGTTTCCATGTATTCTTAAAGGTATGCCTTGGCTCTGGATGTTAACAAGAGAGAGGAATGAAAATGTGCCTTCGAGAAGCAAGGAGTGTGTGCTTGGTGAGTGTTCGATTGTATGTGTGTCAAAGTTGTTTCACTGTGCAGGGGAGGAAAAGTGAGCCTCTAAGGGATAGGTATTAATACCACCCTAGTAGAGACAAATATAAATGAGAAGGATATATACAACATCAAGCAGAATAGCCCACATAGATGCGATGGTTGGTGCAACCAATGTAATGAGGAGGATCTGTCTAATATCCGGCGGAATAGTCGACGAGGATACGACAATGGTAATATCCATTACAACACATTCTCAATATGATAAGTACCAAAATAATTGAAACAGTTCAACTACTTTAGCAAAGGTGATGTTATCAACAAAAAATGATTGCCTAGCCATTTCTAACTAGGTGGATTGAAATACACTATGTAGGATTAATTTTAGCATAGTAAAATCTCTTTCACTGTGGAAAATAATTTAGTAAACCACTTTTATTAAATTATTTTCTGATTTAAATAAAATAACCCAAGAGAATAATTATATAAATCATTACTTATTTAATTTTCTCTAGGAATAATTATTAAATTAAATAATTATTTCTTGTCACATTTGACTAAATCCCTTAGGAATAATTAAATAAATCACTATTTATTTAATTTTTCTTATTTCTGTTATTGAAATAATTGTTAAATCACTATTTAATAATTATTTCGATTTCACACCATTCTTAATTCTCGCGAAATAATTAATAAATCATTTTATTTGTTAATTATTTCTAAATAAAGATATTTAACCATTTTAAATATCTTTTCCCTCTCCAATAAATATAATAAAGTATTCCAAGCAGTTAGATCTTGATTTGGTTAATATTTTTTTATTATTTTCCATTTTTTGAGATTAACTCAATACTTTGTTATAAATATGAGGGTTTTTCATTCATTCTTCACCATGATCATAATAATCATCACCATTATCATCTTTTTCTTTCAACTCCATTCGAGTTCTCCACATTTTGTCTGGGTTTTTCACATATTGAGAGAGAAGATCATTTTCCGAAGCATAAAGGGCATTAAAAGACCCATCCCACAGAGGGGGAATTATAGACCCATCTGTAGATCTCCTTCACCAGGTGTTTTCAATAAAATATTTATTTAGTTAAAGTCTTTCCATTTGGGTTATTGCATTGGATATTTTTACTGCTACATTCTATTCTGGATCGTCTATAATTTTTGTTGCAGGTTTTCCAATTTTGTTGTAGATTTGAATCACAAAAAACCACCAAATTTTTGTCAGGGTCACTTGTCACCTAGTGACTTAAGTGAATTGTTTTTGGGAAACCTTCTAAGAAATTTCACACTAACAAATGGTGACTCCATTGGGTATTTAGTTACATTTGTCGTCAACAAATGACGACTCCACTAGGTCTTTAGTTACATTTTTCGTCAACAAATGGCGGCTCCACTTGTGTAATATCAACATTATTGGGTGACTAAAGTTTTTCTACAACTATTTTTAGCCTCTCAATTTCTATTTATAGTATTAGACCCTTTTTTGTCAAAAATTTGGATTTTGATGGTTTTCTAGTTCTTTCTGTAGGTCATAGGTGCCAACTGAGCAGGAGACGACAAAATTTGCGAGAGATTTACCGACTGAGAGTCCTGGGAGGAAAATGCACTTTTCATCCCCTTAAATACATTTTGGAGCGCACTATTTGGCCTAAAACATGTGTTTTCCACTGTTACTGGTTAGTACCTACATTTTGGAATTTTTCCGGAAATTTTTATTTTTATTTTATATATATCTATATATATATGTGTGTGTGTGTGTGTGTGTGTGTGTGTGTGTATATGTATATATATAGTATTATTATTATTTTATTTTATTTTTTATTTTTTTATCTTTATTTTTATTTTTTTAATTTTTTTTAATTTTTTTATTATTTTTTCCAGAATTGTCGAGAGTGTTGTCTACAGACTGGTTTGGGTACTTCATTTCTATTTTGAGTCTCCCTTAGGACTGGATCCACTTGATTTGTCTCTTTGAGGAAGGAAAAATCCCCTAGGGTCTAGAGTAATCCTCCACATTGTTAGGAAGCGATTTGTTGAGTGAGGAGTCTAGGGTTTTCAACATTTTCAACCACTGATTTTTAGAGTTTGATGCACTACTTTTTAGCTCTTTTGGATAGGATTATTTTACCTTTTATCCCTTTATAGTTTGTGTTTGAATTTTCCCCCTTAGGATCCCCTGGAGCATCTTAGGTTTTAGAGTTTCACTCCTATCCTTTGCAACATTTTTCACCTCTAACTTTTGATTTTTGTCTAAACCATTTCTAGCAGATTAGTGCCTCTAGATCTTAGTCCCTTCACATTAAATCATTTAGACATTTTTATGTGTCTTTGAGTATCCTTTTTTCCCTCTTTTTCTTAGTTGCTTAGTAGCCATTGTGGGTGGGGTTTTTTGTGCTTCATTGACTCTTTATTTTTCTTCCATTTTCAGATTTATTTACAATATTTTAGCATTTTACTTTCAGCAGCACATGGAATCATGAAACATTCTTAATTAACTCATCCACTTGACACATTATTTTCACACACTCACACCCTAAGCGAACGTGAGCTTGGTTAACACCGCCAAGCCAAGTCTTCAAACACTACACCTTAATAAATCAACACACATAGAATAACCCCACTTGGGCATGAGTGCCAAACAATGTTTGTAGTGTAGGTGTAGGATCAGTGGGACAAGCTTCCAATAACACCCATCAATCGCTTTCATTGAGACATAAAAGTTGACATACTAGGGATCTTAAAATACTTCACCATCCCATAATTCAAAGCGAGAGTGCGTTAGAAACCTAATTTAGAGGGGGTCAAGCTAGGTCATCGTGTGGTCAGTTCTCCTTGAGGCTACCCAACCCGTGGTAGGGAATCCCGTCTAGTGGTTGTGAAGGTAATCGTAGTGACCAATCTTAGGAAAACACCCTATAGGACTTGCTATGGGAAGCAGATGGTTCTCTACCCTACCTTTCTCTCGGCAACTATTATTGTGGGGATAAGATTATGTCAAGTAAGAAGTTCTTTGGAAGGTCATTTGAAATAGTAGATCTAGGATTGTTTGAGGATTTAGATCACCCATAGGCTAGAGGTCTTTTTATTTGATAAGACATGTTTACTTTTATTCAAGTAACATCATTAAAATAGTTAGTTTACACTTGGCACCATTGCATTGGGTGTTTTCTTGCTTTGTTTCTCTTTTATTCCTATCATCACCTTTTCATTTATATATTTTTATTGTCTAGACATCATTGCACATCCTAGGCCTTTTTCATGTCGAATTTGAGTTCTTCACCCTCAATTCCTGTTATGAAATATTACTCCTCCTCATCGAGTTAGAGTTCATCCTCCCAATCCTCCATCGATTCATCATTCTGATTTTGATTCTACTGATTCATCCTGTTCATCCTTTTATTTCACACCATCTCAACCCCGCATCACCACCATGTCAAGCACCAATGTGGGTGTAGGAAACCAGGGTGGTAACCCAAGTACCAACCAGGGTGCCCCCACCAGTGAAGCCCCTACCAGTGTGGTCAATCCTACTCCCTTACTTCCTTTTATGGTTGGTTTAAGCCTCCTTGATCTTAGCCAGCTTATTAATGATCCTCTTCTCCATGATCCCACTTGGAGATCTATGACTACTAAATCCCCTTCATACATCCCAAAGATTGAAGGTAATCCTAAAGAAGATCCAACTAATCATGTTCACTCCTTCCACATGTGGTGTTCATCAAATTCCATTACTAAAGACTCCATCCATCTTTGTTTGTTCCACAACACGCTCACTAGTGTTATTGCTAAGTGGAATGTCGATCAAACCCAAGCCACTCATTCCAATTTAGTGACTCTTTCCACAACTTTTCTGTCATATTTCTAGTTACCTCTCCATTATGATACTCGTACCAAACTTTTGACTTCTTTTCATCAAACTTCTTCCAATGGCCTTTCTGACCATGTTTAGGAATGGCATAGAAGGAGGAGTATCTGTAGAGCTCCTGATTTAAAAGACTGAATCTATATGGATTGGTTCCTTAGATCAATTTTGGCCCCATTGCTAAAGATGTTGTCACACTTCCCCCAATAAGAGGAAGAGGCACTTCAAATAGCCTTAAAATTTGATCCGATCTATGCTTAGTTAGGTTATGTTTACACTATCATCCCCTATCTGCCTCAGCCTGGTGCTACTAATGTGTCGGGGGAATCTCATGCCTTGGATGGCATAGTTGGAACCATTTCACACCCCAACCATATGCTCCACCTTAGATGAGTTATGTTCCACCTTAGGGAGGGACCAGTTCCACTTACAATTATCCCTCCCCCAATCCTCCTCAAGGCAACCCTTATCTAGGTTGCAACACACCATATGCATATCCCCATCTACGTTAAGATATGACAGAGACAACTCTTATACTACCTATTTATCCCAAATGTTGCCCCATCTCCTTATTATCATTATGTACTGTCTAGCGCGCCATCTCCTCTGACACCAACGCCCTAGCCCCCCATGCTTGCTCCCCCTCCACAACAATAAGCACCTCCTCTACAAGGAAAAGTGTATGCTCAACAAAATGGAACCAATCCCCCTAACCCCAAGAAAAGGAACAAGGGGAAGTGTAATCAGAACCAACAGTCTTAAGGTAATTAAGGTAACTAGGATCCTCCACCTAGTGCCCCTCAGGGTCCTCAACCTAATCCCGCAACCTAGCAACAGGGTAGTTAGCCCAAGTAAAACAAGGGCCTTCATATGAACAAACCTTGTGCTTATTGCAACATATATGGTAATTATACCCATGAGTGTCCTTTTTTACCTCAAAGGCGGAAAGTATGGGAAGCTCAAGAAGCTTCTCGAGGATTGCATCCCACCACTCTTCCTCCCCCTTCTACTTCATCTCAATCGAAAATGGTTACTAATCCTTTCCCTCACCAAGGATACATAGCTACCCAAACTACACAAGGTCAGGTAGCTCAACGCGCTCCACCATCTGGTCATCATGATTATCAAATTATTATGATGAATTATGATGAGGTTAATACCGAGCAAGTCAACCTTCAGACTCAATCATGCTAGTACGATAAGCCATCCACTAAGTTAGCGATTGATTCCCAACCCAAAGTATCCACCAAACCTCTATTGACATCCAATGGTACCTTACAAATACATCAACCTAAGGTTTAGGTTATTTCCAAGATACCTAAAGGTTCGTTTCATTGAAATGCTACTTATGCCAAAGCTGCCCATACATATAGCATAGTAGATGAATTGGCACAATATCTTGCTGCCATGTCAATGCTGGAAGTCCTCCATATGTTCCCATCCCCATGAAAGTATTATCTACCTTGGGTGCCATGGATCCTCAAGGCAATCAGATGATTGTCTTTCATGTTGACAAGTCAAAAAATCCTCCCCTACCTTCATCCGTTGCATTTAAAATACCAATATCCATCTCGGTGATGGCTTCCAATGTTTGTAAGGAACTTGGTTCCCCTAACCTATCCTCATCCACCATCACTCTTCGAGCATGGGATGGTCATCCTTCACATCCCCTTGGCTTATACTGGAACTACCTAGTCATAGTTGTTGCCAAGACTGTCTGTATTGGCATAGAAGTCATTGATGCTCCCCTAGACTATAACATCCTTTTGGGTCATAGTTATACTTATGGCATGTCAGCTATCACATCTGTTGTTCACCGTAAGATGTGATTTCCCCACAATTAAAAGATCATCACCATTGATCACTTGACATACTATGAACCCAAAGCCCATACTTTACCTCAGTCCAACATTTCCTTCATGGCTAAAAATACGAATGTCTTGTCCTTCATCAATGTCTCTCCAGAATTCTACAAAGATTACACTTTTCTTGCTTCTTTCTATGGTCAAACACATACCCATTCCGAGCTTACCTCATATAGTGTTTGCATGCTCCAAGAATCACAGGCCACCCACAAAAGGTCTGGTATGCCTTCACAACAAACCGTACCTCCATAACTTGTTATTCCTAACTCAACACAACCTTTTGGTATTACTCATCAAGTACCTTTCCTTCTAGTGGTGTCTCTCCTAACCCATTTTCACCTAGAACCATTCCCCTAGGTCTTAACCATCTCAGAGCAGTTCCTCTAGGCCACTATCCTTTTGGTCAGATACCATTTTTATTTCCACCTCCTAGATTTTATTTTACACCTATCATGGCTACATTGAGTCTAACCAACATTACCTTGGGGATCCTAGTTTGGTACATTGATCCTCCCACAAACACTTCATCCAATCAACTTAAACCTTACACTTCATTCACCTTGGTCAAACCTATTGTTCCTACCCCTGCCTTTGCTTCAGTTCCACAACAACCTTAGAAGGATCTTACTCCTATTTCGAAAGCATCTGGTGAGGGGGACAAAACCCAAAAAAAGGGAGCCAAAGGCAAGTCCCCCCCAACAACTTCAACTCCTCCTAAGCTTCCAAAGCCTATTCCTCCTTGTGCTTTGTGTGATGTTGCTGATCATGCCACCAATAATTGTCCTGAACTCCCTCATGTTAAGGATGTGGTCGCTGATACCTTCCTTGATTCTAACATTCCTGAGGTCCATGTCACCTTACTTGAGTAAGCCAAGTAGAACATATCATTACACACAAATCACCCATGTGCTTTTTGTGATAATTATGGCCACTATTCTCATCTCTGTCACTGCCTCAAAGATTTTTGTGACACACTTCAAGTGCTTTTCATATTAGAGGCTGCTCGTAGTGAGTCCACCTCTCCTCTACCTGTGGATTCTAGTCCCACTCCTACACGGAACATGAGGTGTCTCAAATACCCATTGTAATCCCTCCCCCTAATGTCGAGATGTTGGATAGTACTGCTCTGATTCTCTACCTATCATCATCCATGAGATTGATGCCTTGGAACTCCCTTGATGTCTCCTATTGTGATTCTGTTGAACCTCCTTCGATGAACACCCCAGTCTCAATGTCAGTAGATCTTCCATCTACTTGTCATATGTGTCCCAACCTTGACGATGCGTATGTGAACCTTGTCTATCATGAATCTGCTTCAGGTAGCTCTTCTCCAACATGTGGTCCTTCTTCCTCCAGTCTGCCCATCTTCCATTTTGATGAAGACATAATGGAAGCTATTGCCACCCATGATTATCCTTGGGATGATATGCACCATCATGCATACTTCCTTCCACAAAATGCATGACCAATATGCTATGGAGTCCAAATGCGTCATTCATGGTGAATTCGATTGGTTTAAAAATCCCATTCCTACACCAAATGATTTTGAAGAAGGAAATATGGCTAACATTTCCCCACCATTAAAATTAACATTTCAAATAAATCAGGGATCGAAGAAAACATTATCTTGGGGGTACAATGCACCCTAGAAGAAATTGATGCTTACACCAAGTTATTCAAGGAATTTCGTGATGTTTTCACCTAGTCTTATTATGAAATGCCTAGACTTGATCTTGCCATTTTTGAGCATCACATCAACACTTGGCCCAATGCCATACCCATATGGCAAAAGGATACACCTTTCCATCCTTCCAAACATGAAGCTATTAAAGCTGGAATCGATAAGCTCAAGCTGGCTAGTTTCATTTATCCAATTGAATACACCACATGGGTGTCCAATCCCATTCCCGTTCTCAAGAAACAAGGCACCATCCATGTCTGCATTGACTTCTGTCATCTAAACAAAGTTTTTCCCAAAGAAAAATTTCCCACACCCTTCATCGACCATGTCATTGATGAGTGCACAGGGTATGATGTTCTATCCTTTATGGATGGATTCTCCAAATATAACCAGATACGTATCTATTATGCTGATAATCTTAAAATCACTTTCACTAGTCCGTGGGGAACTTTCTCTTACAAAGTCATGCCTTTTGGTTTAAAGAATGTTGGGGCCACTTTTTAGCATGCCATGTCTTATTGTTTTCATGACTTGGCTCACATTATCCTTGCATATCTCGATGATATCATCGCTCGTTCCAAAATTCGATCACAACACCTTCATGATTTTCGTACTGTGTTTCTGTGATGTGTGTCTTTTTCATTCATACCGGACAACTTTTGGGCTTCATTGTGTCCAAATATGGTATAAATCTTGACCCGTTGAAAGTTCAAGCCATCCTTGAACTTCCTCCTCCTCGTACCCTTTGCCAGTTACAAATCCTCCAAGGCAAAGCTAACTTTCTTCGTCAGTTTGTTCCTAACTATGCCATCACGACTCATGGGTTCCTTAGAATCCTTTGATATACCATTCCATTTGTTTGGGATTACCAAGCTCAATAGTCTTTCGATGCCCTCAAACGTGCTCTCACTTTTTCTCCCTTGATTAGTCCACCTAACTTTAAGAGGGATTTCATCTTGTACATATTTGCATCCACCCATTCGGTTGCAGGGGTCCTCATATAAGAAGATTCATTGGTATTGAGCATGTCATATACTATGTCAGTAAGAACCTTAATGGTCCCCTTGTGTCCTACTCCCATGAAGAAAAGCTAGTGCTAGATTTTGTGTTCTCTATTCAAAAGCTTCATCATTATATCCTTATGCATACCACCAAAGTTGTGACCAATTCCAACCCCATGGATTTCCTGTTGAGTTGATAGATCATTAGTAGGAAGTACAACCATTGGATCACTATCCTTAAAGAATTCAATCTAGAATTTGTCACACCTAAGAGTAAGAAAGGTTTGGCCCTTGCTGAACTCATTTTTGAATTTCCCACCGGTGTGCCTGATCCACCAGTTAATGATGATCTTGCAGATGAACACTTGTTTACCATTACCTCAAATGATCCATGGTATGGTGACATCCTTACCTATTTTCAAACCTAGAGATTCACCCCACACCTCACTCATGAATATCGATGAGGTATTCGACATCAAGCTCCTCGCTACGAACTCGTCAATGACAATATTTATTAGCATGATGTCGACATTGTCCTTCGTTGTTGTCTCACCCATGCTAAAGCTAGGAAAGTGCTCAATGCCTACCATGGTGGTTCTTGTGGTGGTCACCTCATCAAAATGGCCAGTTGCCAAAAAAAGCATGTGTTATGGGTACTTTTAGCCATCTCTCTTTAGCGATTGTATTGAGGCAGTCAAACACTATCCTAATTTCCTGTTATACACCCCTAAGGCGCGAGCTCCACCTGATCCCCTCCATCTAGTGGTTTTAGCCCATCCTTTATGTAAATGTGTTATTAAATTTATGGATTTTTGACCCCCATATTCTAATAACCATAAGTATATTATCATGTCCATTGACTATTTTACCAAATGGGTTGATTCCATGCCAATGTTCAATAACACTGCAACTACTGCAACTCTCTTCTTCTTTAACCATGTTATCACTCGATTTGGGGTTCCGAAGAAACTGGTCTTTGACCATGGCCGACACTTTGAAGATGAGATATGGCGTGAGATATCCTCTCTGTTGGTCTTCGAACATCAATATTAGTCATCTTATTACCCCCAAGGCAATGGCCAAGTTGAAGTTGTCAACAATATTCTTAATACTATGCTTCAATGGACGGTGAATAAACACAATACCAAATAGCATTTAATTCTTTTCCCTAGTTTGTGGGCCTATAAAACTTCTATTAAGACTGCCACCAAGTTCACTCCTTTCCACCTTGTTTTTGGAGAGGAGGAAATTTACCAATCGAGTGCGAAATACCTTCCCTTCACCTTTCCGTCAAACTCCTCCCAGACACCCGACCTATAGAACAATGACTCATCATGCTTTAGCACACCATTGACTACCATCGTGTTGCATTGCAAAGCATCGAAGTAGCCAAAAAGTGCACCAAAGCTCAGTATGACCGCATAGTCCACCCTCGTACCTTCCATGAAGGCGAACTTGTTCTTATTTATGACCAAGCTCATGATGTCCTGGGGCATGGGAAGTTCAAACCATTATGGCTAGGGCCTTATATCATCCATAAGTTTTTGGGAAAGGGGGCATACCTGTTAGAGGATCCAGAAGAATAAATCCTTCCCAATATTCGAAATGCACTCTACCTTAAGAAATTTTACCCATAGTATTTCCCATTGAAATGCATGTATCTCTTTATTTCTTCTTGCATTTAGGTAGTTTTCATCCCCCACATTATTACACATTTTCTTCTTGCATCTTTTAGATGGATCGTTCATCCACACCTTATATTGGTTTTGCTAATGGTGCGCGTTACTTCACCAGGAATCTAGCCTCGACAACTTGGGCCATTTACACCCACTTGCATTCGTTATTCCACTCCAATGACGTCTACATTGGATCTACCACCAATAACCAGGTCAAATATGATTTGATAGGTTTTTTAGTCGATGCCCTTGATCGTCGCATCCTTCACCTTCATGTTTGTCTTTATTCCTTGCTACTTGTCATGCAATTGAATGGCATTTATCGTGTGCATAATCCTATCCTATTTAGAAAATATCCATGAATTAATATTTTTGCATGTGAATTTGAATCCATTTCATTCAATCATGTTCCTAGAGCCCATTATCACTATGTAGATATCATTGCTAATAAAATTATAAGTTGGGATTTATCACATGTAAGAAGACATCCATAAACAAATGGCGAACCATAATCATCACAAAAAGATGCATAATCATAAATATGTATCATAATATAGTGTTTTGAGTCCACTATTCTAAATACATCTGACATGCTCATTCGAATGTTATCATAAAACAAAAAATGGGGACTCACATATCCCTATGCATAATCACTATCATCTGGAGGCTCCTAAGCCAACGACTCCATTCCCCCAGCCCGTAGATCCTGTACTGCCTAACCGACCATCACAATGCACCACATGATTCTCACCACTCTAAGGGAAGACCTGTGCACTCATTTTTATATTGATCTTCTAGCTCATACTGCTCGTGCTCTATCACCCCAGTCAGTAGTACATCACATCTACATCTGAGATCCTCCATTAGAGCATCGCCACCTAGTCTCTATTATGATGAGGTACCACCTTGATCTATGACCCATGGCGCTACAACTCATCCCGTGTATCCTACCAGCCTCACCAGTGCTATATTTGCATACCAAAAAGTTTAGAAATCATTACCACATACATATATTTATTAAACTATAAATGCATCAAATATATAGAAACTTTCACTTACCATCTGGGCCCCATGCTCATCTTGGTGGAAGTGGTAAGTCAGGATCCCCTTAATAGTTCATGCCACTATATTGATAGTCATCTATGTATAATGTTATCTGGTCCCAATGAGGAAAAAAATCAGCTCAGAACACTCGTCTGACTCCCCCTCCTCCACCTCATCTCAGTAGCTGCTCCCAACGACGCATCTAGGGCTCCTGTGGACCCCCATCATGGATTTGAACATGAGGTCGAATAGTGGGGATATTCTCAAATAAGAGTGAGCATAAAACTGTCCCAAATGAACAATTATAATTGGTCCTCCATCTGCATAATTTCAACTATAATTTCAATAGAAACAACATCATTTGGGCCCACCCATAGTAGGTCCCTCCCAGCACACTCTCCACTAGCATCATCTTCCTTCCGGTTATATTTTGGAAGGCACGGCTACCACAAATCCATAGCACCGTTGTGGTTGTAGCTCGTGTCTCTAGCCTCTCCAAGTCATTGATCTATATGGTACTGCCATTTGCACGACTCCCTGGTACATAGTGACAATCAACAAACTCATCTAAATGCCTCCCATGAGGAACCACTGGATGTATCTCCCCTACCACCCCCAAAGGTGACAGTCCTATTAGAAAATATATGTCTTGGATCGTGATTTTGATCCTATGCCCTTATACTACAAAGGCCTCCTAGTCCGGGTACTAGTGCATTCACTATCCTCCACAACAAGGGCTCACCAGCCCTCATCATAGGGTTCTCTATGAACTTCGACATGCCATATCGTCCCAACATCCCTCTCACTACTTAATTCCCTTGAATCTTAGCTCAGAGGGATTCCAAATATCTTTCTCGCCATGATACCTTTATCTCTTCTATACCTCAAAAATACCATTATGTTTTGTTCGTGAAGAGTCAAAGGCATCCATGTGTAGTACTTAGCTTCAACTTCCAGCAGACCACTAGTTCTACCCATCCTCTTAGCGACATAGTTTTTTCCCTCAAAACTATGTTGGACGCACTTGTGGTCCAATTCTTGCGCTCAAGAGCACAGATCCGACCCAAAAAAGTGCGTTGCGACCATGAGGATGAGCAAGGGTTCCTCGTAGAGAGATGAAGCCCTAATCTAAAAATATAATCCACCAAAAATGATGAGTAAGGTTAGGCCACCTACCATCAACTTGCAGATCCTAATTCTAATGGTCAGTTTGTCCACTATGATCTCCACAAGATTTAGGGCCTTCTCCTCCTCTCCAAATTCTCCATAACTCACTATGCAAATGAATTGGATTTGGAGGCAAAATGCCATTTTATAGGAAAAACCCTAGTTTTTCCATTGCCCATTGTGACCACATTGTAGCTCCATTTGATGAAATGTTAGTATCATTCAAAATATCTCATGGACTTCTATAATGGGTCTCTCTTTTTATTTTTGGTAATTTGAGACTTCATGGGAAAGCCATTTTTCCATGAAGTCTCACTTTGTTACCTATTAAAATTGAATTTTCTCATTTGAGCCACCCGTACTCTGGTACCACTTTACATTTGCACTAGTTGACTCACGTGTCAATTTTCATCATGAGTAACCATCATTTACTTATGCTTTTATGGTCTCCTCTGGGCCTCCACCATGTGGTAGCATCATCAAGTCACCCTTGTTCAGAGCATCCGAGATGAGTCACCCTTGTATCTGTGGAGTCTATTCCAAGTCCCCTTGAGTCCCGTTATAGTGTTCCATACATCATTGTGTCGCATCCTTCCCATTTTTCATATTTGACCTCTAGATCTATTTCTTAGTATTTTCCAAACCCCCTGTTTGAGTCATTGACCATCCCCTCCAGAATCGAGTTAGTCATTGCGAGGTAAAACATCCTTATTATGCTATGACAAGTCATCAGTCAACCACCCATCTTGTTTCCTTCCATCATCATCCTTGATGTTAGTCCATCAATTTCTCTACTATGATTCCTTGTTTCTTTGTTAAGGATTACTCATTGCCTTAACTCTAGCGGGCCCTCTTTTGTCAACCTCAAAAAATTTATTCTGGAAGAGTGGTCTAGAGGATGGTGTACTTTTTTTTCATCTTCCATCTTTTTTTGGCACCTCAGATCTGTTAGTGCTTGCTATTCATGTTAGTCACTAGTGATCAAATATGCTCTTACAAGGTTTGTTAGGGTCTCGAGGTCAAATTTTATCATTTCATTAGTTTTGAAAATAAAATTTGGTCACTGGATGTTGTGTCTAGCTTTTTTGGAGAATTTAGTATCTACGGATAAATACCAATTCCCTAGATAAGTAGTTGTATCTAGAACAAGAGTTTAAAGTGTTTTAGACTTTTCCTATAAGAAATATATAAGATGAGAAGATAGAAGGCCTGCCTGTAGTTTCGCTTTCCTCTCATCTCCCTTGTATCGATTCTGTCACTCCTTCCCATACTTAATCCGATTGACAAGTACCCTGTAAACACAACATAAGACAAAAACTGATCAAAGCATACAATCTATTGAATATAAGTGAAAGGAATCAGGTACAATTCACACACATAAGCATTATGAAACAATACAAACATATGGGAAAAAGGTTTAAACACTTTATTAGATAGAAGAAGGAATTACAATCATTGGTGTCTGATTCAAAGCCATTCCTCCAGCTTGGATCCCATCCACATCACATCAAAAGCATGACAAACTTGTAGCATAACAATACTTGCTTCAAATTGAAATATCATAGAAACATTATCTCCTTACAATTCAACATAGTCCGGCCACTGATCACTTAGATGAGTGGTCAATTTATAGGAAGATGAAGGAGGTTTTGTCATTAATGGTGGCATTGAATGGCCTTCCATACTTAGAATTAGTTCCATGGAGGAAGGGATGAGAGGATAGGATGAACCTTAACTCATTCCTCATCCATTTTCGAGCTCATAGGAGTTTATAAGTGAGGGAAACTTCTAGATGAATTCAAAATATAAGAATATTCCCCAAATCCTATGTGGATTTCACTCATTCTCGCTCAACACAGGTGAAAGGAAGCCTAAGTGCTCTGCAGAGCACCCTGACAGTGGACTTAAATGCTCTGTAGTGCACCTTCATAATGGTTTACCTGTGCTGGTCCCTTTAGAGGCTATTTCTGGATGCCTTCAAGTCATGAATGTCTAGGAAGGAGGCATTCAAAGGGGTGACTTGTTTAGGGCATGAAGCAACTGAAATTTTGGTTTGATGAGACTAAAACATTGATCTGGATGTTGGGATTTGATGTGCCCAAATGGATCTGTAACAGCTACCCCTTGAAGCATGAAGTCAGAAAAATGGCAAGGTCGAATGAAATGCTTTATGATGTGATGAGGAGGTATCAAAGTGGAAGGTGACCTGCATCAATTACAATACATATATCATGATATTTTATCTTTCATTAATTGTTGAGGGAAGGCATATCCATGCTCAGCTTATAAAATTTCATTACATTTACATAAATAGTCGTCTATAGATATAGACCCATGATCGGAACGACCATCAATATAAAGCCATTGTACATATGATTTAATACTCCTGAAATCGCAGCCCGGATGGATGAAACTAGATCCAAGGTCTTCAATCTCATTCAACCATTCTCTCAAGTATGAGTCTAACCATATGAATATGTGATTTGAAGTTGAACATGAGAAGACATCATCTGATTACTAGCCAATGATGTAAGTCATTAACAAATGTGAGAGAAATCACCGATAATCATAATGATCCTCAAAGTACTATAGTACATTCTGCATGGTGTGAATGGATGATTTGATGTCGAACACCATACAAAGCCTTACGATCGAAGGCCATTGATGTATGCCTATCGCCAGAAGCGAGAAACCTGCCATTGATGTATGCAAGCCTCAAGGTACTGAATAGGTGTTTCTAAGTCAAATTCTTGGATAATGTGCTAATGTCGACAAGAAGCGACTCGTCACAAGAGGGCCTTGATGTATCCCACATTAATGACACGAAACGAGTGTAGTGATTTTAAAGATGGAATTTGACTGACGACACAAGATTTAGGAATGGCAGTCATGAAAATGAAGGTTTATGGTATTGCAAAAGATGAATTTTGACTAAATGAATTCTCTTGAACATGTCGGCGACACTAAATTGAATTGGTAGAATTGACCCAAAACAAAGTGATGGATGATATGATAGACCAACTGTGTGATAATCATCAAGCTAATAACCCAACCCAAATAGTCACGGTGATGGAGTGAAAATGTCATGTTCAAGAGCGACCTGCTACCCTAAAGTGGTTTTCCCATTTTCCCCAGTCATTGCTGACCAATACCTCTTTATTTTTATCATGCTTGAGGAGGATAACATATTCTTGTTGTATAATTTCACCC
The DNA here is from genome assembly GCA_031772625.1 of Pinus tabuliformis. Taxonomy (NCBI): domain Eukaryota; kingdom Viridiplantae; phylum Streptophyta; class Pinopsida; order Pinales; family Pinaceae; genus Pinus; species Pinus tabuliformis. Next base: position 856,967,202 of record CM062820.1, on the reverse strand, counting down.
TTCAGGTGAATCCATTGCTATTTGATGTTTTAACGAGTCTAATGAAGGTGAAACTCGGTCTTGTCTAGATGGACAAGTTTGTCGCTATTTCATGTTTTAACGAGTTTAACGACAAAGATAACTCGGTCCTTTTCATGCTTAGAGAGTTTGGAAAGGGACAAAAAGAAAACTCCACAAGTTATTTTTCATCAATTAATCTCTCAAGCCTAAAAAAGTGTAAAATAATACAAGAGATATATCATTTCCAATCCATTTAACGAGCTGGAAAGGACAAGCGTTTGAAAATATTTTCATATTTAGACTCTGAAAAGAGCTTAAAGAGGACTCCAAGGGGGTTCCTTTTTCATTTTTAACAGAGCTTGAAAAAGAGATAAAAGTGTTCTTTGTGGTCAAAGGTACAACTTACAATCAAGCATGTTGAATTCTGTAAATCAGTTGCAAAACCTACTCAAGGCATCACCAAATGGATTAAAAATATTTGTTTCATAGGAAAAAATAGGTAAGTACTAATGTTTAATCGATTAATGAACATGAAATAAACATAAAACAAGTTTTTACCATGACATTTTACCATTTGGAACTTACCATTCAGTTTTGTGCTCTGAGCTTAGTTTTTACCTCGATCTTCACTAGCTGATTGCCAAAGATTCTGCAGACCATTTCTTGAGCCGTTGCTATGGGGTAAAATGCATGGGATGAAAACTATCCTTGGAAGTCTTCCTGGGACTTCTGACAGATCATAAGGTTATCTCCAAAAGGTACCTGTTACACACATGTTCATCTATCTGACATATATTGACAGGATATGGAGAAAGGATCACCTTTGGCTCTTTCTAGATTCGCTTGGGGATCTCTATGTGGTAAGAAGAACTCCTCCTGACCAGCTCCAAGATGATTCCTACACAAAATAATGAAGCAAACCAATTATAGAATATACTTCTGAAAATTAATGAAAGAATTCGTAACAAACATGTATAAATGTGTAACTTATCTACTCAACACAACAAGCATCAGAATGGACAAATAAATGCACAATATCACTGACACTTTGAGTAGTGGAACACAATCGCAGTCCTATATTCAGAACAAAAAAGTGATTACAACAACCCTGTTGCATCAGCCTTCCTTATCCCTTCTTCCTCTCTCTCTCTCCTTCTTTCAGCCTGATCCTTCAAGAATATGACAATATCACAATAGCACCATGTACTATCCTTCTAAATGCTCTGACCCTTATGCAATGGCCCTCTCATTGCTTAAATAGCAATCAAATTAGGGCTTCCCAAGTCCACCTATAGTTGATTTGGGTAAAAACCATTAACCTACCTCATTTACTAGCTTTTTCCCATTTGCCTCTGTTTCCATAATAGAATTTCTCCAAATATCTTGATTTTGAAGATTCCCTGCTTTTCTTGCACAGATTTAGGGAAACAATATCTAGATATTTTATGGTAGATTCATTGGAATAACCACTTTTAGCATCACTAAAGTTCACTAACGCTCCCCCTGGTCTAACAACACGAGTTAGCAGGTAGACTAACGCTCCTTTATGCTTGTAAACAAGCTTTATAAAGCAGGTTGTTAGTGTACAAAGATCATTAGTGTGGATTCTGGGCCTACAACTGTGGTCAATCTTACAGTCATCTGGCCCTTCTCCTATAAGTTGATTAGGAGGTCAATTTGTCCTATAACAGATGCCCTCTAAAGTATGAGATTAGAGGTAGAGACGATGGCCGAAATACTTTATGAAAATACTGTAGTTTCATGTCAAAATCTTTGTAGAGAGAGAGAAAGAAGTTTTGGGCGATAAGGAGAACCTAATACAACAAAAGTACATATATATGAACTGCTAAAATCATGTTCTGAGTCGAGCATTCACATGATCAATAACTATGTCAGAGTAACTTTCTCCTCAGAGATATAACAATGTTGGCCGCCAATATGGCATAGGGTGGATCTAGTGTCATAATAGATTATCCTGAAATGCTTGTCTTCAAAGAACAATATCACATCTTGGGAGAGGAAACAAGGTTGAATGATGTAAGCCTCTACCCAAGGTCTTGATTCCTGCTTCACCGAACATCATAGATCAATACATGTGATAAAATGAGTTGACGTCGAACATGCACAAAATGATCTGATTACCAGCCAATAATGAAGACTATTAATAGATGCGAGGAAGGCCACCGATGATGGTGATGGTCTCCAAGATGCACAGTGCAAACTAGCGAGTGTGAAAGATTTTTTATCGTCGAACACTCGTAGAATCGCTTAACCAGGAGCCAATGATGAAAACCCGTGATCAATCACAAGGTAACATACCACTAATGTCTGCAAGCACCAAGGCACTGAATGTGTTTTTGGGTTATCTTCCTAGATAGTGTGTTGAAGTCAATAAGAAGGAACCTGTCGAAAGGTAGGTAATGACGTGTCCTACATCAGTGGACATGAAACTGGACAAGGATGATTTTGTTTTTTGAAGAAATTTTTGAGCTTTTGGGTCTAGAAAATGGAGGGCATGATGAAAGGATATATAGGGTCAGTTGATCGAGGAAACAAGTAGGGACCCTTGAACAATAGAAGGCACAACAACAGTTTTAACCAGACAACACTAGACTCATGAACACTACAGAGTGTTTAAGATATGAAGATGCAATGGAATCAGGGTATATAGGCTAAAAATGCATATGTTGGTAGGGTTCATATTGAGAGGCTATCAAAATGATGGTTTATCTGAGGGAGTGCCATGTTTAAGGGAACTTTTTCTGCCAAACGATGCTTTGGAATACGGTTGTATTTCCATTTTTCCCCATCTGATTTTTAATGAGTCCAAATGGGTAAACTCATCAATCTTTTCATGTTTATAGAGTTTAAAAAGGATTGCAAAAAAGAACAACCCTTTGCCCTATCGGATTAGTTTAATGAGTCTAGACAGGAAAACTCGTCGATTTTTTCATCTTTTAAGAGTCTGAAAAGTATCGTAAAAAGAACGACTCTATATCTTGCCTGTGTATTTAAGACAACTCCGTGATCTTTTCATCTTTAGAGAGTTTGAAAAAATCGTAAAGAGAGACTCCATGGTGGTCCCTTTGTCATAGTTGTTAAACGGGTGCGAAAAAAGGCTAACAGTATATCCGTATCGGTTACTTTTCTGTATTTAATCTACTGGATCCGGATAAAGAAAAACCTTTTTCCAATAGATGTTGACCTCATTTTGTTACGAGTACGAGGCGATGGACTAAACTCATGTTTTTTCGTGACACTTTAACGAGCTCAGTAACAAAAACTTGGGATTTTTCATTTTTTAACGAGCTTGAAAAAAGAACCTGAAAGAATGCTTGGGTCATCTTTAGCATGTTTAACGAGTAGCAAGACACAGCTAGGGATTTTTTCAGTTTAAAGAGCGAGAAAAAAGTGCTTAAAAAGGATGCTCCATTGGTCTTTTTTAGTTTATGAGCTGGAACTAGATCAAAAGAGAGGTGCTCAAAGCATCGCTTGCATATATTTAACGAGTGCAAATGATGGAAAACTTGAGGATGTTTATATTTTTTAAAGAGCGATAAAATATCTCACAAAAGTGCTTTATGGATTGTCGTATATATATTTAACAAGCCCTACTACAAAAACTCGGAGGCGTTTATATTTTTTAAAGAGCGATAAAATGTCTCCAAAAGTGCTCTATTTATTGTTGCATAGATTTGACGAGCGCAAGGAAAAAAGATCGGGGATGTTTATATTTTTTAAAGAGAAATAAAATATCCCTAATAGTGCTCTACCATAGTTAGAAAGTGTTTAATGAGCTTAACAATGAAAACTCGGGGATGTTTGTATTTTTTAAAGAGCAATAAAATATCCCTAACAGTGCTCTATTATCTTCGTTTGTAGTTTAACGAGCCCAAAGAAGAAGACTCGAGGTTTTTCGGATTAACGAGCAAGAAAAATACCATAAAAAGAATGCTCGACCTCCCTTGATCTCATGCTTGACAATAGAAGTGTCTATGTCATGCATTTCCTAATAAGACCAAGGAAAAACATCGCATAAGTCCCTAAAAGGGTAGGTGAAGCTCACAATTTCCTTAGGATTGTGATTGGCTCCACTCTGTATGTTGTCCACGATGCCTGTCATGATAGAAATATCGAGGAGCAATGTTTGTGAGATATTGCCCTTGTTTCCTTTCGAGTCCAGAAGTTGGATAGTTGTATACGATGAGGAAACGATTTCATGTGCATCAGGTGACAGGATTTGAAGAGGCATCATGTTCGAATTAGATATCGAAACTTGATGGTGCGAATCCTCCCAAGGTCGCTCTTCTAACCTCGTGATCTCTGTAATAGCTTCATCCACCAATAGGACTTGATTGAGTGGATCGAAAGAAGGAGTGGTCATGGGAGGGGTTGTGGTACCATTGGACGAAACCAAAGTGACCGGAGATTCGAGTGCAATTTGAATGGCTTCGTAGGCCAATTCAGCTTGTGGCAGCGACATTCGTTCTCCGTAAGTGTCAATGTCTGAAGGAGGCAGTAGGGTCCATGGATTGGTTTGTTCATGAGGAAAAGATGAAAGCATGTTGACCGATTGTGAAACCTTCAGCGGCTAAAGAGGCAAGCAACCCATGAGGGAAGAAGCCTTCAGTAGACTAGTACCTAACTGACGTAACTGTCAGTTCCACCTCCTACTAGGGGCAGAGAGCAACTTGGTAATGGTGAATAATCAGGGGTGCAGAAAGACAACTAATCTATTGTAATAACCTTTCCATCCAATGGAAATTGTATGATGTGAAAGACAGTAGATATGACAGTCATCTTGGCATATGTCCAACTATGACCTAGTAATAGATTATAGTCAAGTTTTCTGTCTACGACTTCTACGTCCACCATTACCATTTTCCTAGCCAAAGTGATGGGAAAACTGGCTAAGTATCCTTTTGGGACAAAGGTGTGGCTGTCGAAAGCTTTAAGGGAGTTCGATGGAGGGGATAGGGTTGGGGAACCCAAGGCGAGCCAACATGAAGCCGACATGACGCAGGTTGAAGCACCTTCGTCTATGATAGTTCGGTGTATACCTTTACCTTTCGAAGTGATATGCACCTGAAATGCAAGGTGGTGGGAAAGGGGAGGTTTACACTTGTCCATGTCGAAAATGGAAAGTATGGAATCCGAAGGGTCAATACCCTCGATAGCCGAAAGCAAAGCTTTCCTTTGGTTGGGTCATGTTTGTAATACTTCAAGCACCGACATAGACAACGGTGCTTGCACCAAATCCTCTACAATGTTGTAGTGTTGGGCGGCACGTGTAGATGTGTTGTGTGTTGTGCGTCGAAGTGCCCCCTTGGGGGGTCGAATTAAAAAGTCCTCAACCGGCCTTTCGATTCGCAAATAGTTGGGCGGTGATGGGTTTTGACCTGCAGATGGTTCTGCTGCCAGAGTGACAGGAGCTCCATAAGATTTGGCTCTTGTGGTGAGATCTACCATTCCAAATGTGTAAATGGCAGAAGATCCTTCTCTAGTTGAAGGATGTTGTGAACTGTCACTACCCCGTGACGTGGGTTGCAGTTGGTTGGCAATGAGATTTTGTTGTTGGTGACTAGGAAAAGGATTTCTAAGGACAACAGATGCCTTACCAGAATCTCTTTTGGCAAGGTAATCTGTGCATACTTGAAGACGTAGACAATGCCAGGTTTCATGATCTTCAAGATAGAGTTTGCACAAATAGTTGGTTCCTTTATCCTTTTCCGCATCAGTAGGTGCAGTGGCCTTTTGTTTTGGGTTGGGCTGCTTTGTTGACCGCTCTTCAGAAGGAACAGTCTTGTTCTCTTTCTTCTTGTTCTTGCTACTAGATTTCTATGTAGACTACACAGAGTTAATCGCAGTGGCAGGAAGAGAAGTCGTTTTGGTAGAGGGGTCCATTGCTAACTTGGCAACAGACCCACTGAGTTGTTTTACAACGCCCGTGGAGGTTGCGCTGACGATCTCGTCGGCATGCGCTCCAGGGCACTGAGTGGTGAGGGGATTGGGGTTACCGGGAGCATAGGGGATAATGTCGTAGAGAGTGCCCGACTGTGAATAAATTAAATCCAAGTGTTGGGCATGACGTATGGATCGGTCCTCCGTGACCGCACCACCTAGAGCGACATCTCTAGTGATTTGTGGGAGTAGTGACTTATAGAACCAGTCAGCTAAGAGAAAATCAGGGATGGGGGCTTTGACTAACCTCTGCCTACGTCTCCATTCATGGATATTATTGGAGATGTGGGTGGGGATATCCTGATGAAACGAAGTAAGGAGTTTCGTCCCTGTCTCATAACGGATAGGTAACTGAAAGTGCTTTAGGAACTCCATCGCTAAAGCGTCAAAGGTATTCACTGACACATGTGGTAACTCAATATACCACTTTGCAACATTGCCAGTGAGGGTGCGGGGAGATAGACGCAACCAGACATTGTCATCCACCATGGAGTTAGAAACACACCATAGATGGTAGGTGGTGATGTGAGTGCCCGGATCCTCCCCTTGTTTTCCGTCAAACTTAGGAATATCCGCAGGTATTTTATGTGGGATCGGCGGCCACTATAGCTTATGGTAGATGGGGTCGTTAGTCAACTTGTATAAGTTAGGGATATCCAATGTTGCTAAGAAAGGCGAATTGTTGGGTGCCCACGACTCCGACCATTGTGATGACGGATGACCTGAGGAGCTCTGCGCTCTACCCATCGTTTGGTTCCCTATGTTGTACATGGGCTACGAGGTGTAGCAGTTGCTTTGTGGTATGGTGGTGTAAAGTGGATTACCATGAGGATTTTGATACTAGGGTATGAAGTCTCCCCCAATATACGCAGTGCCCACTTGACTCATCTGAGCTTGTGAGTAGGGTGCCCCCATGGATTGGGTGGGGATGCCTTTGTGATGATGGATGACCTGAGGTGTTCTGCACTCTGCCCATCGTTTGGTTCCCTATGTTGTACATGGGCTATGAGGTGTAGCAGTTGCTTTGCGGTACAGTGTTGTAAAGTGGATTACCATGAGGATTTTGATACTGGGTATGAAGTTTCCCCTAGTATAAGAGGTCCCCCCTTGACTCATCTGAGCTTGTGAGTAGGGTGCCCCCATGGATTGGGTGGGGATGCCTTGTGGATTCCCCACCAACACTCAACTAACCATATGGCTTTGATTGATAGAGGGAAAACTCATGTCAATTAGCGACTTTCCATGCATGCCTGAGAATGGCGGCGGAACTATGACATTCCTCGCCGCCATGTGCATATTGGGGACCGCCCCAGATATCTTAATCTACGTGTTATAACCATACATTGGCAGTCGAACTTGGTTTTGGTAAACTGGAGCTGCGTCTATAGTGCCACATTGAGTGTTATATTGAGCACTATATGTGGCACTAGTTGAAGGTATGCTTTGGCACACCATAGGAGTGGAACCTCGCATTTGCTGGGTTCCACTAATAGAGAGTGTTGTGTGAGTTACAGTACCTGGGAAAAATGGGATTGCGGGTTCCACATTGCTCATGTTGTGATGATCATCGACTAGGGAAGTGGTAGAGGACTCACAGTGTCTCTATAATTCCACAACCCTTGAGGTGCCAACTGAATAGATGGGAGAGTTTCTCCCAGTGAAGACTGAAGTACTGGTACGACGGGATCAATAACAAGATCCGACAGATTTGTAATCGAATTGTTAAAATGAGGAAGGACTCCTTTCATGAAGAAATCTTCCAGCAAATCAAAATCGTTGGTTGTCCAGAACGATCCCGTGTGCAATTTAGGAGACTGATTCCTCGAAGAGGAGGAATCTAAGTCAGTGGATCTCGACAGATCCTCCACAGTGAGTGGAGGAAGTCCTAACAACCATTTGGATTGACAGTGAGGGCTAGATGTAGCCACAATGACTGGTAAATTTTATCAGATAAATTTTTAAGGTGATATTATTTAAGTCTCAAAAACGATAGCACTCAGGTACCTAAAAAGAAAAATTACACTAAAAATGACAATCAGCAAACAAAGTGAAATTGCCTTATCTGACAAACACCGATTACTGGAGATGAAGCTTAGCCTCTCAATGATTAACAGAGAAGGATGGCCAAATGTATGGTTATAGTTACTTTTGAGTTGCCCCCGAACCTCAGATTAAGGGGCCAAGTACTCTCGTGAAGACAAGCACCCTCCCAAAAAATGAAGACAAAGTAGGTCCGTCCATTTGAGGTACCATGACGGCCCATCCCAGACACCTTAGGTAAGTACCTAGAAGTATTGTTCACTAGAGATACCTCAAATCACAGACATTACCAGGGGGGACATAGTTGTAGATAGCACGCTGTGTGGGCAAGATACCTGAGTCCCTGACCCAGTTCCGAAATCCTCGAAGGGACCCCCGTTACATAGAATTCCCAAAGGAGTTGTAAAAGAAGGAGGGATACCTTCGATTACAATCTGATGTTGTCTCATATTTAGCTCTGTTGTGAGTGGAGTGGTCCCAGTAATATGAGTGCAGAAGGATTTTTCACTCTTTAACCACACTAGTTTGATTTTCAACCTTGGGTAGTTGACTCACTCTCTTATCCAAAGGTTCTAATCTATCTAATGTTGGTTTGCTCTAAAAACGAGTATTTGATTGATTTTAGTGTAAATTTTACTGTACTTTTTTATTTTTCTTCAGAGGGGGTGTTGACGTATGAATATTATGAGACTCTCGGCTCGATAAACCATGCAGAACAATGCATAAAAAAAAATCAATTTCTTATGCAAGAAAGTTTTATTCTACACAAGTATTATTTCACATATTCATGTATTCGTCAGTGCATCTAAAAATCATTCAACACTTTGCATAACTGAAAGTTCCTTTTCTCAATATTCCCTAACAACTATTGAACCAAAACAAAGCAGCCTACAACTAATTTGACAGAAGGAGATGTATAGTTTATTAGTGATTCTTTCAATAAAAATTTCTTTTATGAGAGAAAAACTAAAGAATTTTCTTAAAAAATAAATTTTAAGACACTAAATTTGTTAGCATGATACTGTTGCAGATCTTGATTCAGCCCTTGTGTTAAATTGGCAACTAGGGCCAAACTCCATGTGGGTTGGCTTATTTTTGCAGCTGATATTTTTATTAGATCCCTCTCGTCGAGAGGTGTAGGATTGATCCAAAGATCATCCGATTCCGATAAGTATTTATGGAGATATGAATTTATTTTGTTTATGTAATTATAGTCAAGCCGACCAGCTCTTATGTAGGCTCTAGAAGCCCAACCGACGTGTCTATTCATCATCCTCATTTTACTATAAATAGATGAGTGTTTGATGTCATTTGAACAGGTATTCTTGAGTGATCTCCTCCTCTCCACGTCTTGGGTTTTTGGAGAAAGAGTGAGACACTAAGAGAAACACACGCTGGCCCAAATATGATGCCCTAGCCTACACGTTGTTCAAGACGCCCTAACATATCTGAACGCAGTCCTGTAATGGAGTCACCTAGCCACAGTAAGGGAAAACATTTACACGCTGGTCATACGCTGTTCAGGTAGACATTTACACGCTGGTCAGACACTGTTCAAGCAGACATATATACGCTGGTTGTGGAAACAAATATATGTTGTTCAGGCAGACATCACGATGGACAGGAGATAAGTATATACTGTTAAATATATATATATATATATATATATATATATATATATACGCAGGGCTCCATACTCGCAGTTCATAAACTCTATATAGACGCAGCGTGAGGCAGACATATATACATAGGTTGTGGAGACAGCTATACACTGTTCAGGCAGACATCACGATGGATAGGAGACGCCTATACGTTGTTCAATACATATATATGCACGCAGGGCTCCATACTCGCACTTCAACGTGGATATGGATCATGAAGTCGCAATCGATGTATCGGGTCAATACATGAAGCCGTAATCAATGTATGTAGCCACAGTCATGGGTTCATGGTTACGTTGTTGATTTATAGAGTCAACGTGATGCCCTATACACAGGGCAAAGGACACAGCGTATCAATGCACGTATACGTAGCTATGAAGCCAGCGTAATGAAGCAACAGATCAGGTCTGACCTCGCACTATAGGAAGACTGGCTCTCGGATGACCTCGCATTACAGTAAGGCAACAGATCAGGTCTACAGATGGAATAGCATCACTGTAATCTTCACATGTCTCGACATTACAGTGTGGAACACTCAGCTTCCCAACAACCCTAGATCATGTACATCAATGCATTCGTTACAGCAATTACTCCATACGCTGTCAATAGATAAGTCTTGGCATTTATTTATAGAGATACTATATCAGTCATATGGTCTCAGTCATATGTTGTCATAAATTCATAACACGTAGGGTCCATACGCAGTTATGAAGATACCCTTACACATAGTTCATATATACGATGTTCAATGTTGCTCATGTTATTACACGTTGTTCATATGTCATATACACACACATAAATATATATATATATATATATATATATATATATATATATATATATATATATATATATATATATATATATATATATATATATATATATATATATATATATATATATATATATATATATATATATATATATACGTTGTTCATGTTATGCACAGAGATATCCATATGCAGTCATAACAACAATCAAGGTATGGGGCCGTTGTAAATTCCTATAGCCACAGTCATGCACTCACAATGACATGGATCATGAGCAATGATGGTTATAGTATCAACATGATGAGAATGATAAGAATGATATGTCTCCGATCATGATGGGCATGGGCAGCAAGATGATGCTAAGAGTAGATGAGAGAAACTTAGTCATAGGGCTGCACGATGATAGAGGATGCAACATAAAAGCCAGCAAGATAATTAATAAGATCATGGACATGGGAAACATGATGATAATCATGATTAGTGCAGCATGGTGTAGTATGCAGTGGTGTAGCAAGAGAACCAGATGCAGCACGATGATAGGTGAAGGAGTCACCTTGGAGGATCAGTTGAAGCAGAATGTCTTCAACTGATCTCATCGTTATAGGAGATGAAATATGCTCAGATCTAGACAAGTCAAAGTGTTGACTTCTGTTGTAAATGTACTTTCTCTCTCTTTCTCTGCTGAACTTTGAAGATAAAAGAATATTTGATCAAAGGGTTTCCCCACACATTGTGGGGCTTGTTCCTGGCTCGCACCATATCTTGTGTCCTCTTGCCTTGGCTTGTCTTCTGCATTTTATATTTATGTTCTATCTGCAGTTTATCATAATGCTGATGTGATTGCTAACTGTGAAAATTTAAATCAATTTCTCTAGCATAGAACATACCTAAACTTAACATGGTATCAGAGCTGGGGTGAAGACAATGCCCAAGCAAGAGTGAAAGAGCAATCACCGAAGACAGTTGGGACAAGACAGAAGGATCAACGGGTTCCTCATAATTCACCTAGGGTTAAGTCAAAGCAGAGAATGTTATCAGAATAGCGCAGCGAAAGATTATGATCACTGGGAAGTTTGGATCTAAGGGTGGAAGGAAAGGCGGATGCCTTGTTGAAATAAGTTTGGTCGTTATACAAAGGAGTGTTCGAATGGCAGAGGCACATCTCTTGATGAATATAACAATCATTCCTGGGACATCTTCAATGATCAAAAGAATGACTGGTAATGCAGGTCATCAAGGAAATGGTTGACTCTTCCAAGAAAGCAAGGAACCCCAAAATCTATTTTATGTACCTGATCGAACCGGATGTCCATCTCGGAAATGGGAGTCAAAGGTTACAGGGTGGCACTTATCGATGGAAAGGTACGTGTTTGAAAATAGATATTTTAAAGATGTTTTGAGTTCAGGGTTGTATCAAGTTGCAGGAAGTCCACTGGGGACCATGTCCATTGACTCAACACTGGAGGTCTGTGAGTCAGATGGTGACTAGGATGCCTGAATTCAAAAAGAAGCATGAAGTACATGTCTGAAATGTACCGAAGGAAAATATTATAAGGGGACCTTTCCCCTCATGCAGCAAGTTCACAGGTTTGGAACAACCCGAGGAGTTTGAGAATCATGATCAAGGAATCTCATGTATACAGGTGGAAGAAAGCCCTCTATGGCTTGAAGCAAGACACCCCGAGCATAATATGAGAGGATTGATAGCTGTCTAATGTAGCTGAGATTCACTAGGAGTGAAACCGATCCAAACCATTACTCGAAGGTTGTGGATGATAAACCTCTCGTACCGGCACCTATGTCTGACAGGTGCAGACCCTCTCATTTATAGGAGACAGAGGGAGTTGGATTCTGAATGTGGGAAGATAAGATGCAAGCTTGTGACTGCCTCGAGGATCTTAACTTCCAGAAGTTATATGGTAATGATCTCGAACCAGATTTTGGGAAATGCCTCTGAGTTTCATAAACTCATTCGCGTTGATGTTCTTGGAGAACCTCCGTCTGGACATCTGTGTTGCAGTTAGCATGGTGAGCTCATATTTGGTTGAGCCTCACTAGATTGGTACCAAGAATCTTCTAAGATATCTTCAGGGCACAATCTCTCATGAATTGAGATACACTACCAGAAATATGAAACCACATGATTATTCGAATGATGAGTGGGCAGGAAGTATGGAGGATCACTAGAGCACTTCTCAGTGCTGTTTGGAATCTGCCTTGATATCTTGGATGAGTAGGAAGCAGAAGTCGGTGACTTTGAGCACCACCAAGGCAGAATACATTGCTGATAGTATGGCCTTTTGTGAGGCAGTCTGGTTGCTGAAGCTCTTCAGTGAGCTGTTTGTACACATGATGAATACCTCTGTGATTCTCTATGGCAACTAGAGGTGGGATTCGATTATTGAGGAATCTCATATTTGACAATTGCTCCAGCAGATAGGCATCAATTACTGCCTTATCTGGGATATGGTAAGTCGATGATCAAGGAGGCTCCATCACACTGAGATGATGTACAGGACAGAGCCCTAAGGAAAGATCAAATTTGTGATTTTCCTGAACGACTTGGAGTCGTCGAGAGACCTTTGTAAAAGGGTCTTGTATGTTGCATACATTGAGCTCTAGGAGATTTGGGGGGCTTGCAGTTCTATTGGAGCAACATACGACGACAGGGTGACTCACCCTCCCCTGGTGGTGCGCACTAAAACAAGATGATTCGCTCTCTTGTGGGACAAGATGATTTGCTCTCTTGTGTAGCAGGACGATTAGTTCTCCTGTGAGGCCTGGATTGATGTGTTCTCCATGGCGATTGTAGCAGGATTGATGTGTTCTCCTGTGAGGCCTGGATTGATGTGTTCTCCATGGCGATTTTAGCAGGATTGATGTGTTCTCCTGTGAGGCCTGGACTGATGTGTTCTTCATGGTAGCCTGGATCGATGTGTTCTCCATGGCGATTGTAGCAGGATTGATGTGTTCTCCTATGAGGACAAGATTGATTAAGTTCTCCTGTCGAGGCTTCCTACCCATGCAGTCTAGGACTCATGGGAAGTACCTCTCATCTGATCAATGAGCAGGGAAATGAAGTTAGGGACCATAGTAATACCGATGGACGCATCGTTGTATCTACCGTACTCCCTACGCTAGGATGTCCTCCATTGATCTGGGATCAATGATACTGGTCTGGGACCAGTGGTAGGAGTTGTACATACTATGATGCTGACTTCAGGTCGGCTGAGACTGGTCTGGGACCAATGGTACATACTCCGAGACTGACTTCGTGTCAGTGCAGTACTGGTCTGGGACCAGTAAGAGTCGTACATACTATGACGCTGACTTCGGGTCGGTTGATACTAGTTTGGGACCAGTGTTACGCACTCTGAGACTAACTTTGGGTTAGTGGAGAATGATATGACTTGTTCTCGATCAATTCTTCTTCTTCATAGTTCAGCAGAGTAGAGCAGGGCAGAGCCAGCAGAGCTGAGCAGAGCCAGCAGAGCTAGCAGAGCCAACAGAGCTAGTAGAGCCAACCGAGCTGAGCAGAGCCAACAGAGCTGAGTAGAGCCAACAGAGTTGAGTAGAGCAGAGTAGAGCAGAGCCAGCAGAGTTGAGCAGAGTTGGGCAGAATCGTGCAGGGCACTGATGGCAGAGATAGTACAGTCGGACATATGGATCAGCAGATGGAGTTTCCCCTAGTTGAGAGAGAGTGTTAAATTGGCAATTAGGGCCAAACTGAAAGTGGGTTGGCTTATTTCTGGCAGTTGATATTTTTATTGGATCCCTCTCGTCAAGAGGTGTAGGATTGATCCAAAGATCATCCAATTCCGATAAGTATTTATGGAGATATGAATTTATTTTGTTTATGTAATTATAGTCAAGCCGACCAGCTCTTATGTTGGCTCTAGAAGCCCAACCGACGTGTCTATTCATCATCCTCATTTTACTATAAATAGATGAGTGTTTGATGTCATTTGAACAGGTATTCTTGAGTGATCTCCTCCTCTCCACGTCTTGGGTTGTTGGAGAAAGAGTGAGACACTAAGAGAAACACACGCTGGCCCAAATATGATGCCCTAGCCTACACGTTGTTCAAGACGCCCTAACATATCTGAACACAGTCCTGTAATGGAGTCGCCTAGCCACAGTAAGGGAAAACATTTACACGCTGGTCATATGCTGTTCAGGTAGACATTTACACGCTGGTCAGACACTGTTCAGGCAGACATCACGATGGACAGGAGATAGCTATATACTGTTAAATATATATATATATATATATATATATATATATATATATATATATATATATATATATATATATATATATATATATATATATATATATATATATATATATATATATATATATATATATATATATATATATATATATATATATATATATATACGTAGGGCTCCATACTCGCAGTTCATAAACTCTATATAGACGCAGCGTGAGGCAGACATATATACGCAGGTTGTGGAGACAACTATACGCTGTTCAGGCAGACATCACGATGGACAGGAGATAGCTATACGCTGTTCAATACATATATATACACGCAGGGCTCCATACTCGCACTTTAGCGTGGATATGGATCATGAAGTCGCAATCGATGTATCGGGTCAATACATGAAGCCGTAATCAATGTATGTAGCCACAGTCATGGGTTCATGGTTACGTTGTTGATTTATAGAGTCAACATGATGCCCTATACATAGGGCAAAGGACGCAGCGTATCAATGCACGTATACCCAGCTATGAAGCCAGCGTAATGAAACAACAGATCAGGTCTGACCTCGCACTATAGGAAGACTGGCTCTCGGATGACCTCGCATTATAGTAAGGCAACAGATCAGGTCTACAGATGGAATAGCATCACTGTAATCTTCACATGTCTCGACATTACAGTGTGGAACACTCAGCTTCCCAACAGCCCTAGATCATGTACATCAATGCATTCGTTACAGCAATTACTCCATACGCTGTCAATAGATAAGTCTTGGCATTTATTTATAGAGATACTATATCAGTCATATGGTCTCAGTCATATGTTGTCATAAATTCATAACACGTAGGGTCCATACGCAGTTATGAAGATACCCTTACACATAGTTCATATATACGATGTTCAATGTTGCTCATGTTATTACACGTTGTTCATATGTCATATATATATATATATATATATATATACGTTGTTCATGTTATGCACAGAGATATCCATATGCAGTCATAACAACAATCAAGGTATGGGGCCGTTGTAAATTCCTATAGCCGCAGTCATGCACTCACAATGACATGGATCATGAGCAATGATGGTTACAGTATCAACATGATGAGAATGATAAGAATGATATGTCTCCGATCATGATGGGCATGGGCAGCAAGATGATGCTAAGAGTAGATGAGAGCAGCTTAGTCATAGGGCTGCACGATGATAGAGGATGCAACATAAAAGGCAGCAAGATAATTAATAAGATCATGGACATGGGAAACATGATGATAATCATGATTAGTGCAGCATGGTGTAGTATGCAGTGGTGCAGCAAGAGAACCAGATGCAGCACGATGATAAGTGAAGGAGTCACCTTGGAGGATGAGTTGAAGCAGAATGCCTTCAACTGATCTCATCATTATAGGAGATGATATATGCTCAGATCTAGACAAGTCAAAGTGTTGACTTCTGTTGTAAATGTACTCTCTCTCTCTTTCTCTGCTGAACTTTGAAGATAAAAGAAGATTTGATCAAAGGGTTTCCCCACACATTGTGGGGTTTGTCCCTGGCTCGCGCCATATCTTGTGTCCTCTTGCCTTGGCTTGTCTTCTGTGTTTTATATTTATGTTCTATCTGTAATTTATCATAATGCTGATGTGATTGCTAACTGTGAAAATTTAAATAAATTGCTCTAGCATAGAACATACCTAAACTTAACACCTTGGGACAAGTTTCCCCCCCTTTTGGTCCACAAAATCTCTTGAAAAACATGGAAATGGGTCACTAATGCTTTGTCTATGTGTAAACAGAGCTTTAGTTTGGCCACTAACACTCTCTGTGCACAGTCAAAGAGCGTTATAAAGCTCTGTGTAGACCAGAAACCTGCATTAGTGAGGGAAAGAGCTCAAAACGTGGGCTTTTGGGATCAGTTTTTGAAGAGAAAGCAACTTTGTGGGATGCAACAAACTAGATGGTGGATCAGACAAGGATATGAAGGAGTGTGAATCTCATAGAAGAGAGAAGAGATCTGAGAGGAGTCTGGATAACCAGGAACTAAAGTATAGTCCCCAGCAGAGTCACGAGTTCTGCTATGGGTTAAAATGCACGAGATGAAAACTACCCTCGAAAGTCTTCCTGGGACTTTCGATAGACCGTAAGGTTATCTGCAAAAGGTACCTATTACACACATGTTCATCTATCTGACATATATTGACAGGATATGGAGAAAGGATCACCTTTGGTTCTTTCTAGATTCGCTTGGGGATCTCTGTGCAGTAAGAAGAACTCCTCCTGACTAGCTCCAAGACGATTCTTGCACAAAAGAATGAAGCAAACCAATCACAGCATATACTTCTGACAATTAATGAAAGAATCTGTAACAAACATGTATAAATGTGTAACTTATCTACTCAACACGACAAGCATCAGAATGGAAAAATAAATGCACAGTATCACCGACACTTCGAGTAGAGGAACATAATCGCAGTCCTATATTCAGAATAGAAGAGTGATTACAACAACCCTGTTGCATTAGCCTTCCTTATCCCTTCTTCCTCTCTCTCTCTCCTTCTTTCAGCTAGGTCCTTCAAGAATATGACAATATCACAACAGCACCATGTACTATCCTTCTAAATGCTCTGACCCTTGTGCAATGGCCCTCTCGTTGCTTAAATAGCAATCGAATTAGGGATTCCCAACTCTACCTGTAGTTCATTTGGGTGAAAACCATAAACCTGCCTTGTTTACCAACTTTTTCCCATTTGCCTCTATTTCTGTAATAGAATTTCTCCAAATATCTTGATTTTTGGAGATTCCCCGCTTTTCTTGCACAAATTTAGGGAAATAATATCTAGATATTTTATGGTAGATTCGTTGGCATAACCACTTTGAGCATCTCTAAAGTTCACTAACGCTCCCCCTAGTCTAACAACATGAGTTAGCAAGTAGACTAACGCTCCTTTATGCTAGTAAACAAGCTTTATAAAGTAGGTTGTCAGTGTACAGAGAGCATTAGTGTGGATTCTGGGACTGCAACTATGGTCAATCTTTCAGTCATCTTGTCCTTCTCATCTGAGTTGATTAGGAGGTCGATTTGTCCTATAACAGATGCCCCCTAAAGTATGAGATTAGAGGCAGAGACGATGGCCAAAATACTTTATGAAAATACTGTAGTTTCCTATCAAAATCTTTGTAGAGAGAGAGAAGTTTCGGGCAATAAGGAAAACCTGATACAACAAAAGTACATATATATGAACTACTAAAATCATGTCCTGAGTCAGGCATTCCCATGCTCAGTAGCTATGTTAGAGTAACTTTCTCCTCAGAGATATAACAATGCTGGCCACCAATATGGCACAGGGCAGATCCAGTGTCATAATAGATTATCATGAAATCGCTGTCTTCAAAGAACAATATCGCAGCTTGGGAGAGGAAACAAGGTTGAATGATGTAAGCCTCTACCCAAGGTCTTGATTCCTGCATCATTGAACAACATAGATCGGTACATGTGATAAAATGAGTTGACGTCGAACATGCATGAAATCATCTGATTACTAGCCAATAATGGAGACTATTAACAGATGCGAGGAAGGCCACCGATGATGGTGATGGTCTCCAAGATGCATAGTGCAAACTAGCGAGTATGAAAGATTTTTTGTTGTCGAACACTCATAGAATCGCTTAACCAGGAGCCAATGATGAAAACCGTGATCAATCACAAGGTAACCTACCACTAATGTCTGCAAGCACCAAGGCACTGAATGTGTTTATGGGTTATCTTCCTAGATAGTTTGTTGAAGTCGATAGGAAGGAACCTGTCGAAAGGTAGGTAATGACGTGTCCTACATTAGTCGACATGAAACTGGACAAGGATGATTTTGTTTTTTGAAGAAATTTTTGAGCTTTTGGGTCTAGAAAATGGAGGGCATGATGAAAGGATATGTAGGGTCAGTTGATCGAGGAAACAAGTAGGTACCCTTGAACAATATAAGGCAACACAACAGTTTTAACCAGACAACACTAGACTCATGAACACTACAGAGTGTTTAAGATATGAAGATGCAATGGAATCAGGGTATATAGGCTGAAAACTCATAGGTTGGTAGGGTTCATATTGAGAGGCTATCAAAATGATGGTTTATCTGAGGGAGTGCCATGTTCAAGGGAACTTTTGCTGCCAAACCATGCTTCAGAATGCGGTTGTATTTCCACTTTTCCCCATCAGATTTTTAATGAGTCCAGACGGGTAAACTCATTGATCTTTTCAGGTTTAGAGAGTCTAGAAAGGATCACAAAAAGAACAACTATTTTCCCTATCAGATTTTTTTAATGGGTCTAGACAGGCAAACCCGTCAATTTTTTCATCTTTTAAGAGTCTGAAAAGTATCATAAAAAGAACGACTCTATATCTTGTCTGCGTATTTAAAGATTCCAGACTAGACAACTCCGTGATCTTTTCATCTTTAAAGAGTCTGAAAAGATCATAAAGAGAGACTCCATGGTGGTCCCTTTGTCATAGTTGTTAAACGGGTGCGACAAAAGGTTAATAGTATACCTGTATTAGTTTCTTTTCCTTATTTAATCTACTGGACCCGGATAAAGAGAAACCTTTTTCCAATAGATGTAGACCCCATTTTGTTACGAGTACAAGGCAGTGGACTAAACTCGTGTTTTGTAGTGACACTTTAACGAGCTCAGTAACAAAAACTCGGATTTTTAATCTTTTAACGAGCCTGAAAAAAGTACCTGAAAGAATGCTCAGGTCATCTTTAGCATGTTTAACGAGTAGCAAGACACGGCTCGGGGATTTTTCAGTTTAAAGAGCGAGATAAAAGTGCCTAAAAAGGATGCTCCGTTGGTCTTTTTCAGTTTATGAGCTGGAAATAGATCAAAAAAGAGGTGCTCAGAGCATCGTTTGCATATATTTAACGAGTGCAAATGATGAAAAACTCATGGATGTTTATATTGTTTAAAGAGATAAAATATCCCACAAAAGTGCTTTACGTATTGTGGTATATATATTTAACGAGCCCTACTAAAAAAACTTGCAGGCATTTATATTTTTTAAAGAGCGATAAAATGTCTCCAAAAGTGCTCTATTTATCTTTGCATAGATTTAACGAGTGCAAGGACAAAAGCTCGGGGTTGTTTATATTTTTTAAAGAGAAATAAAATATCCCTAACAGTGCTCTACCATAGTTAGAAAGTGTTTAATGAGCTTTACGATGAAAACTCGGGGATGTTTGTATTTTCTAAAGAGTAATAAAATATCCCTAACAGTGCTATATTATCTTTGCTTGTAGTTTAACGAGCCCAAAGAAGAAGACTCAAGGTTTTTCAGATTAACGAGCAAGAAAAATACCATAAAAAGAACGATCGAAATTCCTTGATCTCATGCTTGACAATAGAAGGGTCTATGCCATGCATTTCCTCATAAGACCAAGGAAAAACATCACGGAAGTCCCTAAAAGGGTAGGTGAAGCTCACAATTTCCTTAGGATTATGATTGGCTCCACTCTGTATGTTTTCCACGATGCTTGTCATGACAGAAATATCGGGGAGCAATGTTTGTGAAATATTTCCCCTGTTTCCTTCCGAGTCCAAAAGTTGGATAGTCGTATATGGTGAGGAAACGATTTCATGTGCATCAGGTGACAGGATTTGAAGTGGCATCATATCTGAATCAGATATTGAAACATGATGGTGTGAATCCTCCCAATGTCGCTCTTATAACCTCATGATCTCTGTAATAGCTTCATCCACCAATAGGACTTGATTGAGTGGATTGAAAGAAGGAGCGGTTATGGGAGGGGCTGTGGTACCATTGGCCGAAACCAAAGTGACCGGAGATTCGGGTGCAATTTTAATGGCTTCGCAGGCCAATCCATCTTGTGACAACGACATTTGTTCTCTGTAAGTGTCAATGTCAGAAGGAGCCAATAAGGTCCATGGATCGGTTTGTTCATGAGGAAAATATGAAAGCATGTTGACCGATTGTGAAACCTTCGGTGGTTGAAGAGGGAAACAACCCATGAGGGAAGAAGCCTTCAGTAGACCGGTACCTAAACTGAGGTAACTATCAGTTCCACCTCCTACTAGGGGTACAAAGTCACTTGGTAATGGTGAATAATCAGGGATGCAGAAAGACAACTGATCTACTGTAATAACCTTTCTATCCAATGGAAATTGGATGATGTGAAAGACAGTAGATACGACAGCCATCATGGCATATGCCCAACTGTGACCCAGCAACATATTATAGTCAAGTTTTCTATCTACGACTTTTAGATCCACCGTTACCGATTTCCCAGCCAAAGTGATGGGAAAACTGGCTAAGCATCCTTTTGGGACAAAGGTGTGGCCGTCGAAAGCTTTAAGGGAGTTTGATAGTGGGGATAGGGTTGGGGAACCCAAGGGGAGCCCACATGAAGCCGACATGACTTAGGTTGAAGCACCTTCGTCTATGACAATTTGGTGTATACCTTTACCTTTCGAAGTGATATGCACCTGAAATGCAAGCTGGTGGGAAAGGGGAGGTTTACACTTGTCCATGTCAAAAATGGCAAGCATGGAATCTGCAGGGTTAATACCCTAGATAGACAAAAGCAAAGCTTTCCTTTGGCTGGGGCATGTTTGTAATACTTCAAGTGCCGACATAGCTGATCGTGCTTGTGCCAAATCCTCTATGATGTTGTAATGTTGGGCGGAACGTGTAGATGTGTTGTGTGTTGTGCATCGAAGTGCCCCCTTGGGTGGTCAAATTACAAAGTCCTCAACCGGACTTTTGATTCGTAAATCATTGGGCGACAATGGGTTTTGACCTGCAAATGGTTCTGCTACTGGAGCAACGTGAGCTCCATAAGATTTGGCTCTTGTGTTGAGATATACCATTCCAAATGTGTAAACGACACAAGATCCTTCTCCAGTTGAAGGATGTTGCGAACCATCGCTACCCCTTGACGTGGGTTGCGGATGGTTAGCAACGAGGATTTGTTGCTGGTGAGTAGAAAAAGGATTTCTAAGGACAACAGGTGCCTTACCAGAATCTCTTTTGGCAAGGTAAGTCATGCATTCTTGAAGATGCAGACAATGCCAGGTTTTGTGATCTTCAAGACAAAGTTGGCACGAATAGTTGGTGCCTTTATCCTTTTCTGCATCAGTAGGCGCAGCGGCCTTCTATTTTGGGTTGGGCTGCTTTATTGACTGCTCTTCAGAAGGAGAGGTCTTGTTCTGTTTCTTCTTGTTCTTGCTACTGGATTTCTGTGTAGATTGCACAGAGTTAATCATAGTGGCAGGAAGAGTAGTCATTTTGGTAGAGGGGTCCACTGCCAACTTGGCAACGGACCCACTGAGTTGCTTTATAGCACCCTTGGAGGTTGCGCCGACGATCCCTTTAGCATGCACTCCAGGGCGGTCAGTGGTGGGGGGATTGGGGTTAACAAGAGCATAGGGGATAATGTCGTAGAGAGTGCCAGACTGTGAATAAATTAAATCTAAGTGTTGGGCACGACATGTGGATTGGTCCTCCGTGACCGCACCACCTAGAGTGACATCTCTAGCGATTTGTGGCAGTAGTGACTTACAGAACCAATCTGTTAAGAGAAAATTAGGGATGGGGGCTTTGACTAACCTTCGCCTACATCTCCATTCATGGATATGATTGGAGATGTAGGTGGTGGTATCCTGACAAAACGAAGTAAGGAGTTTTGTCCCTGTCTCATAACAGATAGGTAACTGAAAGTGCTTTATGAACTCCATCGCTAAAGCGTCAAAGGTATTCACTGACGCACATGGTAACTCAATATACCACTTTGTAGCATTGCCAATGAGAGTTCGGGGAAATAGATGCAACAAGACACTGTCATCCACAATGGAGTTAGAAACACACCATAGATGTTAGGTGGTGACGTGAGTGCCCGGATCCTCCCCTTATTTTCCGTCGAACTTAGGAATATCCGCTAGTATTTTATGCGGGATCAGCGGCCATTGTAGGTTATGGTAGATGGGGTCGTTATTCAACTTGTATAAGTTGGGGATATCCAATGTTACCAAAAAAGGCAAATTGTTGGGTGCCCCCGACTCGGACCATTGTGATGATGGATGACCTGAGGAGCTCTGCGCTCCGCCCATCGTTTGGTTCCTTATGTTGTACACGGGCTGCGAGGTGTAGTAGTTGCTTTGTGGTACGATGTTGTAAAGTGGATTACCATGAGGATTTTGATACTGGGGTATGAAGTTTCCCCCAGTATAAGCGGTGCCCCCTTGACTCATCTGAGCTTGTGAGTAGGGCGCCCCATCGATTGGGTTGGGATCCCTTGTGGATTCCCCACCGACACTGAACTGACCATATGGCTTTGATTGATAGAGGGAAAACTCATTTCAATCAGCGACTGTCCATGCATTCCTAGGAACAGCAGGGGAACTGTGACATTCCTCGCTGCCATGTGCATATTGGGGACTGCCTAGATATCTGAATTTGGGGGTTATAACCATACATTGGCGGCCGACCTTGGTTTTGGAAAACTGGAACCACACCCATAGTGCCACATTGAGTGTTATATGGAGCACTATATGTGGCACTTGTCGAAGGTATGCTTTTGCGCACCATAGGAGTGGAACCTGGCATCTGATGGGTTCCGCTGATAGAGGTTGTTGTGTGAGTTGCATTACCTGGGACAAAGGGGATTGCAGGGTTCCACATTTCCGGTGTTGTGATGAACGTTGACTGGGAAAGTGGTAGAGGACTCACAGTGTCTCTATAATTCCACAACCCTTGAGGTGCCAACTGAATAGATGGGAGAGTTGCTACCAGTGAAGACTGAGGTACTGGTATGACGAGATCAATAATAGGATCTGATAGATTTGTATGCGGAGTGTTAAAATGAGGAAGTAATCCTTCCGTGAAGAAATCCTCTGGCAAATCAGAATCATCGGTTGTCCAAAACGATCCCGTGTAAGATTTAGGAGACTAATTCCTCAAAGAGGATGAATTTGAGTCAGTGGATCTCGGAAGATCCTCCACAGTGAGTGGAGGAAGTCCTAACAACCGTTTGGATTGATGGTGAGGGCCAGATGTAGCCACAATGATTGGTAAATTTTATTAGATAAATTTTTAAGGTGATATTCTTTAAGTCTAAAAAACGATAGCACTCAGGTACCTAAAAAGAAAAAATACACTAAAAATGACAATCAACAAACAAAGTGAAATTACCTTTTCTGATAAGAACTGATTACTGGAGATGAAACCTAGTCTCTCAATGAGTAACAGAGAAGGATGGCCAAATGTATGATTACGGTTACTTTTGAGCTTCGCCCAAACCTCAGATGAAAGGGCCAAGTACTCTCGTGAAGACGAGCACCCTCCCAAAAAATGAATACAAAGTAGGTCCGTCTGTTTGAGGTACCAAGACAGCCCGTCCCTGTCATCTTAGGTAAGTACCTAGAAGTATTGACCACTAGATATACCTCAAATCATAGACATTACCGGGGGGGACATAGTCGCAGACAGCACGCTGTGTGGGTAGGATACCTGAGTCGCCGAGTCAGTTCTGAAATCCCCGAAGGGACCCCCGTTACACAGAATGCCCAAAGGAGTTGTAAAAGAAGGCAGGCTACGTTCGATTACAATCTAATGTTGTCTCGTATTTAGCTCTATTGTGAGTGGAGTGGTCCTGGTAATATGAGTGTAGAAGGATTTTTCACTATTTAATGACACTAGTTTGATTTTCAACCTTGGGTAGTTGACTCACTCTCTTATCCCAAGGTTCTAATCTATCTAGTGTTGGTTTGCTCTATAAAAGAGTATCTGATTGATTTTAGTGTAAATTTTAGTGTACTTTTTTATTTGTCTTTGGAGGGGGTGTTGACGTATGAATATTATGAGACTCTCGACTCGATAAACCGTACAGAACAATGCTTAAAAAAAAAATCAATTTCTTATGCAAGGAATTTTTATTCTACACACGTATTATTTCACATATTCATGTATTCGTTAGTGCATCTAAAAGTCATTCAACACTTTGCATAACCGAAAGTTCCTTTTCTCAGTATTCCCTAACAACTACTGAAGCAAAACAAAGCAGCCTAAAACTAATTTGATAGAAGGAGATGTATATTTTATTAGTGATTCTTTCAATAAAAATTTCTTTAATGAGAGAAAAACTAAAGCATTTTCTTAAAAAATAAATTTTAAGACACCAAACTTGTTAGCATGATACTGTTGTAGATCTTGATTTAGCCCTTGGGACAAGTTCCCCCCCTTTTGGTCCACAAAATCTCTTGAAAAACATGGAAATGGGTCACTAACGCTTTGTCTATGTGTAAACAGAGCTTTAGTTTGGCCACTAACGCTCTCTGTGCACAGTCAAAGAGCTTTATAAAGCTCTATATAGACCAACAACCTGTGTTAGTGAGGGAAAGAGCTCAAAAAGTGGGCTTTTGGGATCAGTTTCTGAAGAGAAAGTAACTTTGTAGGATGCAAAAAACTAGATGGTGGATCAGAGAAGGATATGAAGGAGCGGGAAGCTCATAGAAGAGAGAAGAGATCTGAGAGGAGTTCAGATAACCAGGAACTAAAGTATAGTCCCCAGCGGAGTCACCAGTTCTGCTATGGGGTAAAATGCACAGGATGAAAACTACCCTCGAAAGTCTTCCCGGGACTTCTGATAGACCGTAAGGTTATCTGCAAAAGGTACCTGTTACACACATGTTCATCTATCTGACATATATTGACAGGATATGGAGAAAGGATCACCTTTGGTTCTTTCTAGATTCGCTTGGGGATCTCCGTGTGGTAAGAAGAACTCCTCCTGACCGGCTCCAAGACGATTCCTGCACAAAAGAATGAAGCAAACCAATCACAACATATACTTCTGACAATTAATGAAAGAATCTGTAACAAACATGTATAAATGTGTAACTTATCTACTCAACACAACAAGCATCAGAATGGACAAATAAATGCACAATATCACCAACACTTCGAGTAGTGGAACACAACCGCAGTCCTATATTCAGAACAGAAGAGTGATTACAACAACCCTGTTGCATCAACCTTCCTTATCCCTTCTTCCTCTCTCTCTCCTTCTTTCAGCTAGCTCCTTCAAGAATATGACAATATCACAACAACACCATGTACTATCCTTCTAAATGCTCTGACCCTTGTGCAATGGCCCTCTCGTTGCTTAAATAGAAATTGAATTAGGGCTTCCCAACTCCACCTATAGTTCATTTGGGTAAAAACCATGAACCTGCCTTGTTTACCAGCTTTTTCCCATTTGCCTCTTTTTCTGGAATAGAATTTCTCCAAATATCTTGATTTTTGGAGATTCCCTGCTTTTCTTGCAAGAATTTAGGGAAATAATATCTAGACATTTTATGGCAGATTCGTTGGCATAACCACTTTGAGCGTCACTAAAGTTCACTAATGCTCCCCTTGGTATAACGACATGAATTAGCAGGTAGACTAATGCTCCTTTATGCTTGTAAACAAGCTTTATAAAGTAGGTTGTCAGTGTATAGAGAGCGTTAGTGTGGATTTTGGGCCTGCAACTGTTGTCAATATTTCAGTCATCTTGTCCTTCTCCTCTGAGTTGATTAGGAGGTCAATTTGTCCTATAATAGTCATCTAGACCAGGTAGGAGCTCAACCTCTCTAATTTCTTTTCAATTCATTCTTTTGTCATTTCATGCAAATTTTAGGGTTTTTTGGGGCCCCTAGGGTTTCATTTTTTTTCCCTAGGATCAGTGTAGGCTTTTACATCGAAAACTGCCCTGAGCACCCAGATAGAAGGTTGCATGCTCTGTAGTGTAATGTCTCTGTGTCTAGGCCTCTGCAGTGCACTTTCTCTGTGTCTAGGCTGTGCTGGATGCATTTCCAAAGTTTGTTTTAGCTGTTTGCTCCAAAATTTGCCCTGTTTTTTGCATGGAAATGATCCTAATTTAGCTTATGATTGTGGTTCAGGATTTCATCAGATTATAATGTCGATTACATGATGAGAAAGAGAGCATGAATAACAATATTTGGTTTCCCTAAACAATATAGGTACAGTTGAGGCCCTCAAAAATTGTGGGTTACTCAAATACTTTATGTTGTCCGCAATGAGGCAACAAATAGAACTACTGTAGTTCCTTGTTCGTGCATGGGATCCAATAGATCACAATTTTCACATTAGGGACATTATGGTCCCTATTACCATTTAGAATATTTACTTTCTTACCAGAATGTCGAGGTGAGGTACCCCCATCTCACTTTCTAGATTTTCCCATGGAGGTGAATTAGTGAGAGATTATATCAAACTGTTTTGTCGGCCAGGTACACAACCTAACAAGGATGGGAAAAGAAATATCAGGGATGTAGGTGATTTGCCTTTAAGAATGATCCTCTTCACAATCAAAAAATTGGCTGGCAGTGTGAAACTCCATTTGGTGAACAGATCTTATATGCAATATGCACTGGAGTGTCTAGAACCAAAAGTTTTCAACTAGTGCGAGGTTGTGCTTTCTTTGCTGAAAGAACAACTGACTAAGGTAAAAAGCGGTAAAATGAAGAATTTTTGCTATGGCTCGATCTTAATTTCTTTTGCCTCAGAGAAAATCCCATTAATGCAACCACAACATGTATCACTAGGTGTGGCTGGTCCTAGAGATCCGCGTATGCATAGGTGGGTTGAATTGATGGATCGACATGTAGGTCAGTCAACAATCATTTTCTCCCCTGCATTTTTCAGCTGGCTTAAGCGACAACATGTTGTTATCGAGAAGCATCAATACTCAGGGATGGATTATCGTGGAGATCTAGATTTGATTCTACCAGTTGGAGCACAATGGGGTGCTATGGGTAAGTTGTTTGACCAAAGTGGTTTTGGATTTTTCAAGTTTCTACATGTTTTTTGTGTTTTTTAATGTTTCCAAGACTAAACTAAAATTACTCTTATGCATATAGATGTGGGTACTATTCAACCTACGACATGCCAACAAGTTACAGGTGGGCCAGCGCATAGAAACATCGGGAGAGCAGTTCTTCGGGACTTGGATTTGGCCGAAACCTTAGTAGAGTTGCAAGATCATATAGAGGGATTAATCCTTGGTATTCTAGATATCTAGATCGAGGAGTTACCTATGAGGCTACAGCAGCACACTATTGGTGTTCCTAACCATTGGGCAAGACTTTTTTGCATGATAGCACAGGTTGTGACCTATTACCATGAGCACCACTAGATCTACTTAGAATCTTTTGTATGCATTTTTGAGTTTTCGGGTCAGATGACCAAATGTGTCTTGGGCACAAATTTTGTAAAAACTTTTAAAAAGACCTATTTATTTTACTTTCATAGTTTTCTATGGTTATATGCAATCCTATTCAATTGATGATGTGAATTGAAAATACTACTTTTACATGTGTCATAAATGTCTATTTAACACATAATTTGCTAGAGAGTTAGTTAATGCGTTAAGATTTCTGGAGATATGTTGATATTGAACGTGTTCAAAATGTCTTTCCAAAATATGAACTCTAAGGAACATATGAAAAATTGTTGGATTTCAGACTGTATAAATGTTTGTTAATTGTAGTACAATGAGTTGCGAGTCCAGCCTAACGATGATTTGGCAAATGCCAAGTGAAATGGCATAAAAGAGTAGTTCAATCAACGCACTATACTCAACGATATCATTTGTCAATCGAATGATACAAATCCCTTGGAAACTCACTAACTCGCCACTTGGAGCGAAAATAGCCCATGCCACAGAAGAAAAATTCTGCTTACTACGACTATCACCATTGGCGTAACCAACAAAAGGTTCTGAAGACTCCTACATCTGCAACAAATGCAAAGCAAATTGCTAACTAGATAAAAATATCTAAAAGAAACACACACACATGAAATCAAAGCACATATACAGTGAGTTTTACTACACTTAATCAAGCATAGTAACGTTTGAGGTACAACCTGTTTCGGGGCTGCGACAATGGAATCCCATCATAATCTACTAACTCATAGGCACCTTTTGCTAGAACATGCTTGACAACATAAGGGCCCATCCAGATTAGTTCAAATTTTGCTACTCCAAGTTTATCAACTTCCTGATCATAAAGCATGACTAGGTCTCCTTCTAAGAAGATACGAGGCTTGATATTTCTATCATATTGTGCCTTAATACATTTCTTATGCACTTCATTAGCCAATGAAACATCACGACGGGTTTTATCCAGATGGATTAATTCCAAGAAACGCACTTCTTCTTCAGAAGTGTTGGGTAACAGGTCAATCGCGAGTTTGAGCGATGAAATTTCACATTGTATCGGTAAGATTGCTTCCAAACCATACATCAACTGAAAGAGTGTGAATCTAGTTGCATTTCTCACCGAGGTTTGATATGCCCACAAGGCAGAGTACAAGATTAAGTGCTAGTTTATTTTATGAACCCCTATCATTCTTTGCAACATCCACTTCAGGACTTTGTTGATGGACTCAACTTGTCCGTTTTCTTGCGGGTAATACGGGGTAGACCTATCATGTGACAGTCCTAACTTAGCAGTCAATTCAGCCATCATGTGATTGCAAAAATATGACCCATGATTTGTAACTATGGCTTGTGGTACACCAAACCAGGCAACCACATGGTTAAAAAATAAAAGAGTAGCCATTTCACCACTGTTGTTCAATGTTGGCATCGCCTCGGACCATTTTGTAAAATAGTCAACGACGACTATAATATACACATGCCCCCCGACCGAGGTGGGGTTACATATCATAAAGTCAATGCCCCATTTGGCGAATGGGCTAACAACAACGACTGGATGCAGTGGTGCAGGTGGTAATGTAGTTTTTCGGTCATATATCTGGCATGCATGATAGTGTCTGAGAACAATAATACAATCTTTAAATATAGTTGGCCAGAAGTAACTGGCACATAGAATTCTCTGTGTGGTTGCATAGCCTGATAAGTGTCCACCACAGGCACTAGAATGGCAATCATTCAATGCTTTCTCAGTTTCCTCATGCATGAGGCACCTTCGTAAAACCATATCGATACAACAACGGTAAAGTGTGTCACCAATGATCAGATAATCTTTGGCTTGGTAATGAATACGTCATTGTTGTGAGCGAGACGTATCTTGCCAGAAATTTTTGGTTTGGAGATAGATCAGTATATCTCCATACCAAGCACCAGATGACAAAATTAGAAACAGAGACTCATCCAATATTGATGGCTAAGATGTTGAATCAATGGAGGTCGAGGGAAGGTCACATAGTAACTCAGCGAAAACTAGTGATTTCTTGGATTTGGACTTGACGAATTCCAAATCAAAATCCTGTAAAATAACTATCCATTTTGAGTATTTGTCCCCCAACAATTTATGTGACAAAATGTATGTCATAGGGTTGCAATTTGAAATGACAGTTGTTTTCCGTAACAAGATATAATGGCAAAACCTTTGAACAACTTGCACAGCTGCCAAAGCTAGTTTTTTGACATAAATGTACTTACTTTTTGTGTCATTGAGATTTTGACTCAAGTAATGAATTGGATGTTCAATCCCATTTTCTCCCGGACTAAAACCATGCCAATGGTTGTATCTGCAGTGGTGAGATACAGATAATAGTCATTTTGGTAATTTGGAGAATACATTAGTGAAGCTCTAATCAAGGTATCTTTAAGAGCGTCAAAGGAATCTTGTGCGACCTGATCCCAATGAAAGGGTATCTCCTTTTTCAAAAGACATGTAAAACCTCTAGCCATCTCAACGTAATTAGGAATGAACCTCCTCAGAAAGTTTTCTTTCCCTTGGAGTCTATGTAACTGTAAAAGATTTGAAGGTGGAGGCAAATCCAGAATTTTCTGAACCTTTAATGGATCGAGTCGAATCCCCTCTCTAGACACTACAAATCCAAGCAATTAACCAGAACCAATGCAAAACACACACTTGTGTGGATTGAGTCGTATATTGTAGTGTCGGCACCATAAAAATATTGCTTTCAAATGTTGCGGGTGATCAATCCACTTTCATGAATGAGCAGGTAAATCATCAAGGTAAGGTTGAACAATGTGCTTGATGTCATGGAAGGCATAATTAATTTCCCTCTAAAAAGTGGCTTCAACATTCTTTAAACCAAATGGGAGTTTTCTATATGCGAATGTGCCCCATGGACAAGTAAAAGTTGTTTTCGATTGGTCCTATGGGCATATATTGATTTGATTGTAGCTGGAAAAACCATCCATAAATGAAAATATTTCGCATCCGACACATTCGTCAATAATTTGGTTGATAAAGGGAGTAGGATAATTGTCTTTTGTACATGCCTGATTTACATCCCTATAATCAACACACAGTCATATTGTCCCTTGTTTCTTCATGACAGGAACAATATTGGAAACCTAGTCAGTAAGAGGAACAGAGTATATGAAACCAGCCCACAAAAGTTTTTCAACTTTTGATTTAATTGCAATAGCTTTCTTTGGATGAACAAGTCGAAGCTATTGTCGAACTGGCTTGACATCAGGGTACATTTTGATTTTGTGTTCAACAATACTAGAGTCAATGCCTAGCATCTCCTCGTAAGACCATGAAAAAATATCTCTAAATTCACGAAAGAGAGTGAGGTAATTATCGAGTTCCAATGGAGAACAAGATTTTTCGACATGAATATTCTCTACAATATTGGGCTTGGTCAAAATATTAATAGAAATCGTTTCTTCAATATTTGACAGGTTTCGCTCAGATTCTATTGTGCCTATGAAAACTGAATTTGATAAGAAATCAACAACTAATAAGTGATATAGCTCATTTGAATAATCTTCGATGTCATCTGGAAGATGGGAACGATGATGAATATCTTCCCATGGTTCTTCTCCTATCATCATTGATTGGATGATTCCTTCATCCGTAGAATATATACGTGAAAAAGGATCTGAAGAAGTACCATATTCTAATGAACGATCTACCCATACAATTGTTGAGTGTAGATTTGGGTTTACCGCACAAGCATGAAAAATTGATTGCTATGATGATTCAATGGGCTTAACGACATCACCTCAATATTACTATCAACTTCAACCTTGTTGGTAATCCTCCTTAAACTAGATGAGGTGGAGGAAATCATATTACAAGTCTCTACTCTTTCCACTTCTGCCAAATCATATGGTGACGCTGAGGTAAAAGTACCCATTAGGGAAGGATCTTTAAAGAGACCTACTCCAACACTTTGAAGTGACAGTGGGGGTCCGTATACCAATAGAATGCTTCCTGTAGCCTGTGAACTATTGGAAAAGAAGGCTAGTTGATCAATGACTATGATTCCACCCTTAAAATGGAATGCAATAGTATGAAAGTACGTGGAAACCACAACAGCCATAGCGTATACCCATGGCCTTCCCAGTAAAATGTTGTAATCGAAGGGTCCGTCAACTACCTCAACTTCAACATTAACTATTTTTTCCCCTAGTTCGATTTGCAGGTTACTCAAAATCCGACAAGGAGTATATGTTCTTCCATCAAAAGCTTTCTATGTGGCTGGTGATCGTGACAATGGCGGTGAACCAAGTGTTTTCTAGCAACCCATTGACATAATGTAAGTAGATGCCCCCTCATCAATAATAGTTCACTGAACATTCTTATTGAGAGCGTTTACTTGAATTAGGAAGCCTAATTGTGCCATTAACTGTGGTGTATATCCCGCATGGTTAAAAACCACAAGATTAGAATCCATAGGATTTGTTTCGCCTATTGCTGATAGTAAAGCCTGCTTCTAGGAGGAACAATTTTGTAACACCTCGAGTGTCGACATAGCAAAAGGTGATTGAGAAAGATCTTCCACTATGTTATAATTCTGAGCTGCTCGAGCCCGAGGGTTAAATGTTGATTTATGCACAATTACCTTTGGTGGTTTTATTGTCAATTTTGGTACAACAGGTCGAACATTTTTAGATGAAGTCGAAGTCGAAGGATGAGGTTGATCAGTGGCTTGATTATTCAACGATGATGGTGGATTTCCATAATCTTTATTTCTCATTGACACCAAAACTTCACTTTGTGGCTTTGTGATGGATAACATGAGTACTTGGGATGTGGAAGCATGGTCTGTTGCAACCAAATGAGTCTCCGAGTTTGGAAACGGATTAGTGAACACTGTCGATGTGTTTGAAGTCTTTAAACTTTTGGAGACCTCGGAGCGGTGTGGACAATCTCTTGTAAAATACTCATCATTATAGATTGGACATGGATAACAAGGTTTCCTTACCGAAGCAAAAGAATCAAATGATTTCTCTAGAGGGGAATTATCTTGTTTCTTCTTGTTTTTCCATTTTTCTTGTTTCCTGGTTGCTTTGGATTTTTTCCTTTTCCAGATGACACGACATTAATTTCGGAAGCAAGAGTATTTTCTGATGCATTGGTAGTTTTATTGGTAACGACAAGGGTTTGACCAGATGGACTTCCCACCATTTGCATGCTCGAAGAACCAATCACACTGTTGTAGGCATGAGAGTCCTTACTCGATTTTAGAGGAGGCGGAATAGTGAAATCTGTTCGGGGTGCATTGAGAATTTTATCATAAAGCGTGCTAGATTGTGTGTAAATCAAATCCAAGTATTGGGAACGAGCAATTGCTTTCTCTTCCATGAAAACTCCACCTTTTTCCACATCCTCGGTGATTGATGGCAACAAGGATTTTCTAAACCACTCAGCTTAAAGCTGATCGGGAACAAATGTCTTAACCATTTGACAACGATGCCGCTACTCATGAATATGATCTGATATATGGGTAGAAGTCGTCTGTTTCAATTTGGTTAGGAGTTTCGTTCCAGTCTTGTATCTTATGGGTAACTGGAAGTGGGTCAAAAATGCAGTGGCTAAAGTGGTGAAATTGTCGAAAGAAGCTCTTGGTAACTCTATGTACCATTTAATAGCTAGACTAGTAAGTGTTCTTTGGAAAAGTTGAAGTCTAACTGAATCATCATTTAAGGAGTTTGATGAACACCACAAATGAAAGGTCATGACATGATTTGATGGGTCTTCTCCAGGATTCCCGTTAAGTTTCGAAATGTCAGATGGTAACTTATGTGGAATTATTGGCCACCAAGGTGCATATAAGATTGGATCATTAGTGAGCCGATTTAAATCTGGTAATTCTAAAGTTGCTACAAATGGCAACTGTCGATTCAAGTCAAGTTGAGCATACCCAGGATATGATGGAATTGCCTGAGCAATAGGTCTTTGCATACCAACATAGAGCATCTACATTTGGTAACATTGGTATGCTTGTTGATAACCAGGTTGAGTGTGTGGTTGTCCATAACCTGCAAAGCCTTGTTAACCAAGCCCTTGGTAAGCTTGAGATTGACCAAACCCAAGTTGAGCCTATTGGAAAAGTCCAAATTGGGGTTGGAATTGGGATTGTAGAAATTGAGGTTGCCATGGTTGTTGAATCAACTATTGTTGTTGTTGGTACAACTATTGTTGATTTAATGGTTGTTGTTGCCCAGCAATGAAAGGTTGGCCAAGCTGTGAATAAACTATACCAGTGTAAGCTTAGGTCAGTCTAGATAAGGGTATACTAACCTGAGGTTGCTGCTGAATGTCAGAAACAAGTGGTTGTTGTACGATAACTTGAGGAATTTGAACTTCTTGACCTAAAACTTGTGGTTGCAAGGTAGAAGGATCAGTTTGTAATGGTTGAGATACATCAGTTTGAACTTGTGACTGTGGTACAGTAGTAACAATAGGTGTAGTAGAAATAACTGACATAGTTTGCATTAGTTGTGTTGGATACACAAGCCTTGGTTGAACTAGCATTGTTGGTTTCCATTGACAAACTCTAATTCTAGATTGACTTGAATACTGCGAGATATTACCATATGATGGTGCTCCAGAATAAGGAGGATATGGTGAATAAGCATATTGCTATCTATATGGTGGTAATCCAATATCTAATGGATACATAGGTCTTTGTTGACCAGATTTACCAGCTTGATATTGATATGCATGATAAAATTGTTGAGTTCCTGTTAGAGAAGAACCAGGTAAAATTTCGTTTGAGGACATGGGTGATGACCATGGTGTAGAAGAAACCCCTAACTGGGTTCCAGATAAATATTGGTAACCAACCACGATAGACGATTCACCATACAGGTGTGAATCAGGTGTGGTAGAAAAAACCAAAGAGGTTGCAACAGAAGATTCTGCCACAGCTGCATTAGATGATACAGTCTGAGATGTTGATGGTTGTTCAACCATAGTTAACTAACCCAAAAGTTGTCCTAAATAATTGACAGGTACTTGAAAATAAACAGGATCAAACAGAGTGGTAAAATGAGGAGTATGACGGTAAAGATAAAGCCTAGCTCCAAAGTGGAAAGGGGTTCCAGGTGTAGAATCTTCTTCCAATTCTTCCTCTATAGCAATTAGACCTAGTGGAAGAACTTCACCGTCAGGTCTGTAAAATATTTCTGGTGTTGATAGAGTTGAAGTTTCAATAGTTACTGATGTCTGAGGGGTAACTGGTTGATCATCCTCTGGTAAAGTAACAACTTCTGAATGTTCAATTTCGAAGTCCAAATCTTCAAGTAAATGAACGACAATTTCAGTAACAGGTTCTTGAACAACTTCAAGTTTAGATGTAACTTCCGTTTGAACTAGGATAGGTTCTGGATTAACTTCTTGTTGAACTGATTCAAGTTCAGAAGTACTTTCTTATTGAGCAACTTCAAGTTGAAGATCAACTTGTTGTTGAACAACTTCGGTTACTGTTTCACTAGGATCAGTGCTAATGTCTTCAAGAAATTGTCAAACTTCTTCTTCAGGAACAAATGTACCAGAAATAGGTTGAGTAACTGGAGTTTGAGTACTTACCGAAATAGATGTTTCAGATAATTTAGATGAAGAACTAGGAGTTCTTGATGTACTAGACTCAGTTAAGCTAGACCACTTTGTCCGAATATGTGTTGCTTAGGGTGGCAAAGGCAGTTTTCACACTGTTCTCCGCGAACGATGGGGTAAGGGTTGATGTTCCTCCATGATTGCTGATTAATTTTATTATCAAAAAAGAAATAAACAAACAAGGGGTATACTAGGAAAAATCTTTACCAAGAAATTGTGAACTACATAATACCTCTTGGAGAACCAAGAAGTACAGGCATGCAATCTCCTCGAATGGTGTGTTCGGTGTATCACAGTTTACAAGGCGGTCGACTCAATTACTTAAGGATGGATAGTAACCTAGAGTTGTCCTCCCATATATTCCTGAAGGTACATGGAGGCCCAATCCGTATAAGCGTTGTCTAATGCAAAACGCACAGTGAGAGCATCCCCATATAATTTACGTACTGTAACACCACCCTATATACCTGAAGGTACGTGTACGAGCTACGATATACTCATGTACGTGGAATGAGGTATCACACTCGGGATGTATTGCAGACAAGTTAGGAAACAGATCCTAGGAGGATCAGCGCAGCCCAGAGTGGGAGACAGTGCACTTCAGAGCACTGTTCTTAATCCAGGGGTGCTCTGCAGTGCACTGTGTCCCTCACAAGCCTGCGCTGGTGACAATAGGCAATTTCAAGAGGAAAATTGACACAGTTTTGACCAATTTTTCAATGTAAACAATTGAATTACAATCTATGAACACAAATGATATCTACAAGGATGTCTTAGGAGGTGGATAAGCTACTAGGAAAGAGGATTCTTCCCCAGTGGAGTCACCCGTTTGTTTTGGAGAATTTAGTATCTACGGATAAATACCAATTCCCTAGATAAGTAGTTGTATCTAGAACAATAGTTTAAAGTGTTTTAGAATTTTCCTATAAGAAATAGATAAGATGAGAAGATAGAATGCCTACTTGTAGTTCCGCTTTCCCCTCATCTCCCTTGTATCGATTCCGTTGCTCCTTCCCGTACTTAATCCACTTGAAAAGTACCCTCTAAACACAACAGAAGACAAAAAATGATCAAAGCATATGATCTATTCAATATAAGTGAAAGGAATCAGATACAATTCACACATATAAGCATTATGAAATAATACAAACATATGGGGAAAAGGTTCAACCACTTTATTAGATAAAAGAAGGAATTACAACCATTGTTTTCTTATTCAAATCCATTCCTTCAGCTTGGATCGCATCCACATCACATCAAAAGCATGACAAACTTGTAGCATAACAATACTTGCTTCAAAGCCAAATATCATAGCAACATTATCTACTTAAAATTCAAATAGTCCAACCACTGATCACTTAGATGAGTGTTCAATTTAGAGGAAGATGAAGGAGGTTTTGTCATTAATAGTGGCATTGAATGGCCTTCCATACTTAGAATTAGTTCCATGGAAGAAGGGATGAGAGGATAGGATGCACCTTAACTCATTCCTCATCCATTTTTGAGCTCATAGGAGTTGATAAGTGAGGGAAACTTCTACATGACTTCAAAAGATAAGAATATTCCCCAAACCCTATGTGAATTTCACTTATTCTCACCCAACACAGGTGAAAGGAAGCCTAAGTGCTTTGCAGAGCACCCTGGCAGTGGACTTAATTGCTCTGCAGTGCACCTTCATAAGGGCTTACCTGCGCTGGTCCCTCTAGAGGCTATTTCTAGATGTCTTCAAGTCATGAAATTGTTTGGGAAGGAGGCATTCAAAGGGGTGACTTGTTTAGGGCATGCAGCAACCGAAATTAGGGTTTGATGAGCCCTAAAACACTGATCTGGATGTTGGGATTTGATGTGCCAAAATGGATCTGTAGCACCAGGTCACTGCTGCTCCCTTCACTTACTCATGGTCTTCATCACTCATCTTGGTAATTTTCTTCTTCAAGGTATCATATCTTCATTTAAATGTCTTCGGTCATGAAATGGTTAAAATCCTCATTTTAGGTCATGGTTTAGGATTTCACTCCATGTGTCATCATGATACCATATGCCAAAACAAAATCATGTCCATCATGTGGGTCAGTGGATAAAGGGAGTTAGCATCTTAGGGAAAGAAAAATATAGGTAAAGGTAATATTTTATTTCAAATAAGACAATGTTGCAGTACACTACCTCACCTCATCATTTCTCAAAAGGACATATGATGTCATGCCACTACCAAAGAAAAAATCAACTTTCAAGCTACAAAGGACCATTCAAAGCATAAAAAGGGTTTCATTTTAGTGTTCATAGTTTTAAGCATCTCCTTGGAAAGTAATTAAACATATGACACTTCTTATGCATCCTTCATTTTGAAGAACTCAGTGAAAATCCCTCTCCTAGGGTTCCGTTGTGCTTTTGGTCTCCAAATGTTTTTTCTTCATGGAAGTGAGAAACATCCTAGTTTTTATGTTCCATAACCCCCACACGTACCTTATATTCCCCTCCCAACCATTTCCCATACCCATTCCCTTCATTTCCCCTCATTTTCCCTAAACCCTAGCTCAATGTTGCGTTTTTGCAAATTTCTAGGCTAGGACTGTGTTTTGGACTTTTTCACACCTTTCCCTCACTCTTTTCAAGAAATTCCACCTCCATACACTCCCTAACATCTATCCCTACCACCTAAAATTTCCCCAAGAATTTAGATAGCCCTTAACTGCTTCAACCCCTCCATATACAAGACCGTCCAAAATCCCCTATTTCTCCCTACAACTAAAACCCTAACTTCTTTGCCATAGAGATAGGTTTCGCCATGGAGTCTAAATAATATGAACAAAGGAGGTCATATAAGTAGATATGATCCAAATTTAACACAAGAGATAGTGTCTTCACCATTTCTCAAGAAATCATTCCAAGATACAAATCATTTGTTGCACATAGGGGTAATTTTGCTTCAAAGTATGTTTCCGACCAACTAAATATGACTTTTACAAAAGTGAAAAAGGTTTTTGTCAATAATATAACAAGGAACACAAAAATACTTCAGTTTATACATAGGTGTTATGATCTGGGTAAATTCACAAAATATAATTGCTACAAGAGAGTTGCTCCACTTCTGGGAGTAGTCTTGGGAAAGTGAATTTTTCCCTGTCATGGAGTGTCAAAATGACTTTATTGATGTGTCAAATGATAAATATACATCCACAAATTTCCAATGACCTATCAAAATATGAATTTTTAGTAGGGGAAGGCCCTCAAAAGTCCTCTCAAATCTAGGCATTGTGCATATCCCTGATGACGATGCACTTTTCCAATTAAGTGACCAACTTGAAAGTTGGATTTTGAACGAATGCAAAACTATTTTGAAAATGGGAGGGTTTTTCTTCCTGAAATCATCAATAAAAAAAACCTTTCTCATTTTTCCCAAAATCATTATGGTTAGGTCTATATCACTTCATCGTTGAGCCCTATTTTTGTAGAAAACTCAGAATTTTTTGGTGACTTTTAGCCTGTTTTGAAACTCAGAAACAACTATATGCACAACGCCTAGGTGCTGTGATTTTTCCTTAGGGATCCTTTTGCCAAAAAATCACCACCATTGGATAGATAATGGCCTATGCATCTCAGCTATCCACTTTTTCAAACTTTTTAGTAGACAAATTGAGAGAAAATGTCAAAAAAGGGGTCAAAAAGTCACTTTCTGCCACTGTTTTGAAGTAGGCGCTGTGCATATCAGAGTAGTCTTGGGAAAATAAATTTTTCTCCCTTCTAGAGTGTCCAAATCACTTTCTTGAAGAGTCAAATGACAACTAGATATCCAAAGATTTCCAATGATCTATCAATCTCTAAATTTGGAGCATGGGAAGGACTCCAAATTACCCTACAATCCAAGTGCTACACATATGTCTGATGGCATTGTGCATATCACTGTGACAGCTTTTCCTCATCATTTCTTCAGAAATTTTTTACTTAATGACGTAATTTTACTATTTTGATGTCTTGATGATGTAATTATGGATAAATTAGTTTAATAATTTGTTTTTATGTTAACTTAGGCCTCATTAATGATGAAAAACTCAAATCAAAGTCTAAAAGAAGAGTTTGTATTCAACCTTCTCACTCTCACTTGTTGGTTGAGATATTCTTCGAAACTATTCCATCACTCATGGATTCAATCTCTGAGGGTGGGGAACTGTTTATTTTTGTCTATATGTATCATTTTATTAGTCAGAGAGTGAGGTTGGACATTTGAGGAGAGAACTCTTGTAACTTTTGCTTCAACAATTTCAGGAAATCAAAAGAACAATTGCAATTGTTATCTAGGAATTCGTGTGCAGTGATTTTTTGATCTTGTCTTTTCTTTGTTATAGTTTCATATGAAGGATATTAATCTTCTCTTTCCATTCATCAATTTATAAAGTGTTTTTTCCTAAGTTTGTAAGCATAATTCTTTTCATAAAGCTCTATTTTGATGGGATTATCGTTATATGTTATTTTTTCTTTTCAATATTGGGAAGATGTGTAATTTATTTATTTAAAATTATTTCAGTACCAAAATTAGATAAAATATTTGAATATTCATACCGACTAATATATTTCAATATTAACTCTATACATATTCACACAAAGATATAGGGAAAGAAATATTCTAGCGTTGAAAAGAAGAAATATATTAGTCGGTATGAATATTCAAATATTTTATCTGATACCATGTAGAAAATCTATGATAGGTTAACTCGATAATGCAATATAAATCAAAGCAGAATACTTATATCAATTTGCGGAAGCTTAAAGATTGAGCTGAACAATATAACCAAAAGAAGAAGAATAATTGACACAATACACATGAAAATACTTTGGGGAAAGTCTTAGATAAAAACCCCACACTATTGTATTATCATACATGGTGGAAATACATAGGAATTATACAAAGCCTTAGCTCTCATAGCTAGCCAGCTCTCAGTACAATCCTCACAGATGCTCATAGGCAATCTTGGCTTCTCTCCAACCTTCCTCTTTTCCCTCCAAGCTCCTATTTCCTTGCGCTGTTACTTGTGGATGATTTGCCTATTACCAAGTGGAAAAACCATCCTTCAAAACTGCGCAATCCTCAAGGATGAATCCTTGACTGCATGCATGAGTTTCCTCCATGAGAAAACACATGCAACTGATAGTACATTGTCCTTGAATATTAATCTCAACTGGGTCTTTCTTAGAATATGCATGCATGAGTTTCTGATGAGGGAGGTCTCGGGTGGCCTTCTGGAGGCTTTTCCCACACTCGGACTTCAAAAGAAAGCCTACAGGAAAATCTACAAGAGGACACAGGGAATCTACAGGAGGCCTTGCTTGAACACTAATGCCCCTGAGAGGAGGATCAATCCCCGATGCGTCAACTGCCGTGGGACGAAACCCACTAGCAATATTTCCTCTGCGCCTTCTAGGAGAAGGCTCTAAACTTGGTGGTGAAAGACCACAAAGTCTTCGAGACCGTCTAGGATGGATGGTATGGCGAGACCATGGATGTGACCGGTGAATGAAAACAACCCAACCCGATTGTGGTACGGAGGAAAAGTGTCATGTTCAAGAGCGACTTGCTACCATCAAAGTTTTCTTTAGTTTCTCCCAATTTTTCCCCAGTCATTGCTGACCAGTACCTCTTTATTCTTGTCAAGCTTGAGGAGGATAACATATGCTTGTTCTATAACCTGCCCTTCAGGTAAGCCCTTAGTGTTCATTAATGTGTAAAATAAGAATGCAATATTTATGATTAATATTCTTTACACTAACTAGTGATTTTTTATGTTGTACTAGTTTGTTAGGTGAATTTTTGTTACCATTTCCAAATAAGTTACCTTGCATATATAGAGATTTATATGTTGTTATGAAAGAAAGTGGAATGGAGTATCAAGCAATAGATGCATGTCCTAATGATCATACTATATATTATGGAAAACATGCATCAAAAACAATTTTCTTGAAATATAACAATAGTAGATATCGAACTAATCAAATAACAAAAAGGTTCCTCAAAATGTTCTTCGTTGTAATTGTGTAATTCCACATTTGTAGCAATTATTCAAGTGTGAAAGCATAGCACAATATATGGATTACCATGCACAAAAGATAAGTGGAGATGGTTTTATTGGAATGCCGATCGATGGTTATGCATTTAGGAAAATTGAGCAAAAATGGCCCCATTTTAAAGATGAACCTCATTCTTGCTTAATGAATTCATGATGTATATTCTCATTAATAACTCTTATTTCTTCTGAATACTACACTATACTAACAAAACCTAAGCCCTCACAAAAATGTTGCTACCTTTCTCCTTTATATCTTTGTTGTTGTTACCCTTTTGATACTTTGACCTAGTTACCCGGTTTTCATCCCTTGTTCAACATCAAAACCCTAAACATTCAAAACTTAGCTGAGTCTAGCATATCTAGCCTAAAATCCTTTCATATTCCATTGACTTCTTTGGCTGTGATCTCATAGAGAGAGCCCTCTCTGGTTTGGTAGGGCTAGCTACCAAACTGAAAGCTTGGTCTGTGGTTACCTTTGTCTATTCCTCTCAGCATAGGACATTGTAAGGGGTAACATTTTGGTGCCGTTACCAGGGAACAAAATATCATATCTTCCCTAGGAAATAATGAAAAGGATCAAATATGATTTCTAATGGTGAATAGTAATCAGACACAAGAAAGGTTGTGCATCTTTCACCTGACGACTCCAGTGTCGAAGAATCCCAACGTTTAGAATTCTCATGGCGACTCCACTGTTCAAAAACTGGTAGTTTGAAGAACTTCTTGGTGAACTAACTATTTTCAAAATGGATTCATCTGCTTGAAAGTATGCTCCTATGAATTGTGCTCACATTCCTAGTTTTCTGAATTGTATTCCTTGCATAGATTGGCAAACTAATCTTCCCAAATTCATAGATGGAAATGAGTATGAGGCTATTCTAAATCTAATAAAATTTCATTGGCATATACATAAGCCCGAGATTAGGTTTCATGAGGATTGTTTGATGAAAATGTTTATGGATACCCTAGAAGGAAAAACAAGATCATGGTATGAAGGATTGAAGTCAGGTAGCTTATTCTCTCTTAAAGAATTACACACAACATTCTTTGAGTTTTATGGAAAATCTCATCATTCATTCTTGTTGTTCAACAATTGTTGTGAATCCTATGAAAATTTCATTCAATACCTTGAAGAGACTTTTGGTCATGAAGAATGTATGATTATGAGATCATAGAGGCCCCTTATGAATATTCTTCCCAACAGAAAATAACAGAGATTAGTTGCTTTGATACAAAGGATCATTCACAACACACATCAACTCCTTCTTTTCTTGAAGATGAAATAGATCTGCATCCTAACAGTCAAGAAGAAATTGGTCTAAGTTAGAATTCTGAAATTGCATGTACAGAAAACTTAATTAGTGAACCATCTTATGACAATGATCATATACTTTTGCAAGGAAATAGTGAACAAGAAGTTATAGTCCTTGATTCTTGTGACAATCAAATTGATATTCTTCCTGTCGAAGCACATGAGGAATCAAATATAATTGAAGTGGTTGCTGCATTTAAAGTTTTCCATGAGCATCCAAAACCCTGTCTTTTGGATGAGAGGTATGAATATAGTCATTCACTTGTTTCTTCAGATTGTTCTTTCTCTGAGTTTTTATTTCAAGATTAGGTTTGTGAAGACCAAGATGAGGTTTCTGATGTAATGTACGAACGAGGATCTCTAGACATTCACCACTCATATGGCTCTCCAACTCATCCATTTTTTGAAGCACTATTTCAAGGGGAGATTCGTGAAAATAATAATTTTGAATTAGAATGTGTGAAAATGCATTTTTCTCTGTCATGGAGTGTCCAAATGAATTTATGGATGAGTTAAATGATAACCAAACATCCACATATTTCCAATGAACTATCAAGATATGAATTGGGAGTAGGGGAAGGCCCTCAAAATTACTCTCAAATCTAGGGATTTCGCATATCCCTGATGTCACTGCGCTTTTCCAATTTTAAGTGACCAACTTCAAACTTCGATTCTGAACAAATGGGACACTATTTTTGAAAACGAAAGGAGGTTTTTCTTCCTAACATACCAAATAAAAAAAATTCTCTCAGTTTTCCAAAAATCCTTATGGTTAGATACATCTCCCTTCATCTTTGAGCTCTATTTTTGCAGAAAACTCAAAATGTTTTGGTGACTTTTAGCCTGTTTTGAAACTCAGAAATAGTTATATGTGCATCACCTAGGTGCTGCGATTTTTCCTTAGAGATCATTTTGCCAAAAAATCACCACCATTGGATATATAATGGACTATTCATCTTAGATATCCACTTTTTCAAACTTCTCAGTAGACAGATTGAGAGAAAATGTCAAAAAAGTGGTCAAAAAGTCACTTTTTGCCATTGTTTTGAAGTAGGCGCTGCGCATATCAGAGTAGTCTTGGGAAAATAAAATTTTCTCCTTGCTAGAGTGTCCAAAAAAACTTTCTTTAAGATTTAAATTACAACTAGAGATTGATATCTTTCCAATGAGCTATCAAGCTCTAAATTTGGAGCATGGGAAGGCCTCCAAAATCCCCCTACAAGCCAAGCGCTACGTATATGTCTGATGGCACTTCGCGTATCTCTGTGGCAACTTTTCCTCAACATTTCTTCAGCAGATTTCGACTTAATGATGTAATTTTACTATTTCGATGTCTTGATGATGTAATTATGAATAAATTATTTTAATACATTGTTTTTATGTTAACTTAGGCCTCATTAATGAGGAAAAATGCAAATCAAAGTCTAAAAGAAGAGTTTGTATTCAACCTTCTCACTCTCACTTGTTGGTTGAGATATTCTTGGAAGTTATTCCACCACTCATGGATTTGAGCTGTGAGGGTGGGGAAACTGTTTATTTTGGTCTATATGTATCATTTTCTTAGTCAGAGAGTGAGGTTGGACATTTGAGGAGAGAACTCTTGTAACTTGTGCTTCAACATTTTCAGGAAATCAAAAGAACAGTTGCAACTATTATCTA
The DNA here is from genome assembly GCA_031772625.1 of Pinus tabuliformis. Lineage (NCBI taxonomy): Eukaryota > Viridiplantae > Streptophyta > Pinopsida > Pinales > Pinaceae > Pinus > Pinus tabuliformis. Next base: position 856,922,652 of record CM062820.1, on the reverse strand, counting down.
GGAATTCATGTGCAGTGAGTTTGTGATCTTGTTTTTTCTCTGTTATAGTTTCATATGAAATATATTCATCTTATCTTTCCATTCGTCGGTTTCTTCAGTGGTTTTTCCTAAGTTTATAAGCAAAATTATTTTCATAAAGCTATGTTTTGATGGGATTATCAGTATATGTTATTTTCTTTCTTGCTTAATGAATTCATGATATATATGCTCATTAAGACCTCTTATTTCTTTGGAATACTACAATACACTGACAAACCCTAATCCATCACAAAACTATTGCTACCTCTCTCCTTTATATCTTTGTTATTGTTACCCTTTTGATACTTTGACCTAGTTACCTAGTTTTCATCCCTTGTTCAGCATCAAAACTCTAAACTTTCAAAAATTAGTTGAGCCTAGAATATCTAGGGTAAAATCCTTTCATATTCCATTGAATTATTTAGCTATGATCTCATAGAGAGAGCCCTCTTTGGTTTGGTAGGGCTAGCTACCAAATTGAAATCTTGGTCTGTGGTTACCTCTATCGATTCCTCTCAGCCTGGGATATTGTGGGGGATAACAAGATCAAGTAAAGGGACTCATTATTTCCCTTTGACTTGGTTGTTTCTCATGTGCTTGACATCAACTGCTTATCTCATGATTGATTCGTACACTTGGCTGTTCAATGATCAAGATGATTGTCCCAGTGATTCTAGGGTGTGTGTGTGAGATGTTTCAGACCTCATGAGGGGTTGGTTCTTCAGGTAGCCACCCACATGCACGGATGACCAAAGATGTCGATCTAGCCTTATATGCAATTCCACAGATGTGATGGGTTCAGTTTCTAGTGCTTGCAGCACCCACAACATGAATGACTCCTTCAGATGCTCCATTCATATCTTCAGAGCCCTTTCTTGTTCAACATGAATTTTTTGGTTGTGATTCTGCCTCACCATGTCAGCTTGAGGGACATTATGTCTCATTTACTCAGATGTTATTATATTCAGACCTGGCCTATGTTTTTCTCGGTGCATTACATATATGGGATCCATTGTATTATTCTCTAGCCCATTGATTCCAGTGTATCATGTACTTTGTATCTCAATCCCACATTGATGGGCTCACCATTATGATTTGTATATAGTTATCTTGGCAGGCATGGGTATGCATCACCCACATCATTTGAGATCATATACTCCCACATAAATTGAGACTTCTAACAGTTTAGTAGGTCTCGACCCCTCCATTATTTGTCCGTCCTTGAAGTTGTTTAGTTCTTTCTCTCTCTATTTGACTCCCCTTTTGGTGTCTCATGGAAGTGTAACCTACAACGTATTTTAGTCATACGATTTTCTCCTAACACTCATAGTGTGGGGGAAATATGTTATCACCAAAAAATGATCACCTAGCCATTTCTAACTAGGTGGATCAAAATACACAATGTAGGATTAATTTTACCATCATAAAATCACTTTCACTGTGGAAATAATTTAGTAAACCACTTTTATTAAATTATTTTATAATTTAAATAAAAAAACCCATGAGAATAATTAGATAAATCATTATTTATTTAATTTTCTCTAGGAATAATTATTAAATCATTATTTAAATAATTGTTCCTTGTCACATTTGACTAAATTTCTTAGGAATAATTAAATAAATCACTATTTATTTACTTTTTCTTATTTTTGTTATTGGAATAATTGTTAAATCACTATTTAATAATTATTTCAATTTCACACCATTCTTAATTCTCGTGAAATAATTAATAAATCATTGTATTTGTTAATTCTTTCTAAATAAATATATTTAACCATTTAAAATATATTTTCCGTCTCCAATAAATATAATAAAGTATTCCAACTAGTTAGATCTTGATTTGGTTAATATTATTTTATTATTCTCCATTTTCGAGATTAACTCAATACTTTGTTATAAATAGTACATGCACCATAATTCATAGGTTAGGGTTGAGCTCCACACTTGTGTTTAAACATATATCTCTAGTTGACCATGATGAAAATAATCATGGGAACAATCAAGAATTATTAGTGCTCACAATGCATTGGATTACACCACACATATTCCACATCATCTAATTGGTTCTCACTAAGTTAATAATGGTCCTAAGACAAAACCATTATTCAAAATTAACTTGATCTCTAGGCATCTTCCTTTTATGATAGAAATGTTTTTGGACAATATCCCCTATTATATGGTTGGGCTTATATCCCCTAGCCTCATGCTAGTTATTGGGTTCAAAGTTATAAGTACCACAATGAATAGAAAGAATATAACGAGAATAGGAAAATGCATTGAATAATAAATCCTAATGCATTCAGAATATATTGTTTTGAATTAAAGATTCCTCTACATGTTTCATGACAGAAGTAGATATGTCCCTCCAAAGTTAATTGAGTGTGTATTGAAACAAAACCCAAATTTGATCCTGATTCATGGAACAAAGTAATAATCAACCTTAAGCAAAATGCTTAAGGTAAATTGTTAGGAATGACATTCAACAATATACCCTAAGTAACTACTTGAAACTTCTTAACCTAAAAACAAATAACTTAACACAATATATAGATTGAAATGTATATGAAATATCTAACAAGTACATAAGATACATAAAAATTTATCATTATTCACATCCTCACTTCTTGCTCTATAATACATACCCTTTCTAAATGTAGCTCAAATGATCCCTTCACATGCTTATTCCCACACTTGTATTTTTTTTTCTACAATGAATACAAAATTATCTTCTTTTTTGGGGGAGTTTCTTGGATCTTCCAATTTTTTTTGTCTCTTTAATTTCCACCATATTTTATCTTCTTCAAAACTTAACACCTAAAAAAAATGAATCGATGCAAAACTATGCACCTAAAAGTGTACAACCAAGCATTGTACATCTCCAAATTATGCACTTGATGTGAACAATAATGGTCACCCTATTTATAAAACCATCATAAATCCATATTTACTTCAAATCTATCATGCTTTGAGAGGGGATTGTCATAAGGCCAACCATTTCAAAAGAGACTATAAGGAATAGAAAAAAGAAGAATAAGAGGGAAAATAATTTTTTTGATGCCACGGCTAAAAACTATTCTTACAGTGATGAAAAATGTTCATTTATTGTAGTTCCAACAACTCCTAAACCAAAGTATATAAATAATAGACCCAATATATTACTTCCATATGACATCCCATTGGGACTGGTTTTTAGTGTATGAGAACTATTATGGTGAGATTGTATTACTTGGTGGTAACTATTTTCTTGACATAGCTAGACATGGTAGAGCCCTACTCATAATCTCAAATGGTAGAGTGAAGGTGTCAATGGATTTTTACACATTTTTCCATATAACCTAATATTAATAAAAGAAACTAAATGATGCAGCTGTGAATGCTTTTTGCTTTGGAAAAGGGTGTAAGATGGTCTAAGGGGCTATGGTGATCACCAAATATGTTTGTGTGGGAACTACATTCTAGCCTGAGCATTCATAAATTAGCATGATAGTTCTTCAATTTATACAACCCAAAGCATTGTAGAATCTCAACCTTCATAATTAAATATTGTATCTGCTTCTAATCGCTATTATTTCTAGTTACTTACGCAAAATCTTGCTTCAAAGATAAAGTCACATCAAAGAGGATAATATTATGGTACCAAATATTAAACATATAGGTGAGAGGGATTAGAAGAATTAAAAAAAAAAAATCTTGATTGATTGAATGATTGTGCTCATTGATTTGATTTTTCAAATCAAGAATATATGGAAATTAGTTCACCATGTTTAATTTATTATAGTTTTCACAAATATTTTAGGTTGTTAGACATAAGTTCCTTTGATTTCCAAGTATTTGTATTATCATGTGTGATTTGAGTCTTGGAGGACTTGGGGTATATTTTCTTAGAACTAAATATGAAGTCTTCAATTGGCTTAAGGAGATTAATGTTCACTTGGAAAATTAGACTAGTGAGAAGGTCAAGGTATCATAGACTAATTATGGTAGTGAGTTCTATTCTATAGAGTTTGATCAATTTTGTAAGAAAAATGCCATTGAAATACATAAGAAAACACCAAATACCCTTAAGGAGAATGGAGATCAAAATGGATGAACAATATGTTGATGGAGTGAGCTAGGAGTATGCTTAGTGGAGTTAGCTTAGAGAAGTAATAGATAGAATTCATTGCTATAACATGTTACTTTATTAATAGACCTACCATATAATATCTTACATATAAAATCCGTGTGGAGGTTTGGACAAGCATGAAGCCCTCACTTCAACATATTCATGTTTTGGTTGTGAGACACATGATCACGTGCATAACGAGAAGTTCTAAAAGTTAGCTAAAAGGAAAATGAAATCTATCTTCATTGACTATGGAGCTAATCATATAAACATTAGTCTCATATCACTAAGAATGTTTTATATAGTAGAATTGTTATTTTTAGAGATTTTTTCTTCGATAATGGTGTAACCAAGAGAGGATGAGAACAATATAGTTATTTAGATACCACCCAACATTGAGAAAATTGAACCATAATTTAACATGGTGTTCATGATGGACCTAATGAGGGGGAAGTATTGAATTTGGAAGGGGAGGGAGGAAATATACCTTAAACATCACACAAGTCCTCTTGGGAAATAAGGAAACCAAACATGTGTAATTATAGTTCATTTGATAGTAGATGCATATTCTCTTTATTATCTAGCATTGATCCTAAAACTATGAAAGATGCAATACATATGGAAGAAAAGGAGTCCTGGAGATTAGCTATGGATGAGGATATGGATGCACATAGAGAGAATAATACATGAAACTAGGTAGCATTTATTGATGGAAACCCATTGGATGTAAATGGGTGTTCAAAAGTAAGATTGTTGTAAATGGAAATGTTGAAAAATACACGAAAAGTTTAGTTGCTAAAGGATATTACCAAGTTGAGGGGATAGACTTTGGCAAGATTATTTGCCTAGTTTCTAAATGAAAGTTTAGTGGGTTCCTGTTGTCTATACCAATAGTCTTTAATTTAAAGATATAATAGATGGGTATTAAAAAAGCATTCATACATTGTGACATGAAAGAGGGATTTTGTATGACATGGTTGAAGGGACATGATGGTTTTTGGTCCATGGTATTGGATGCTTCGGCATGTATAAATATGTATGTATTATAGCATTGAAAGGAACATAATGAAAAATCAAGCTGGTAGTCCCGGTTTTGGATCCAGGGGAAAATATTTGTGTATGTGTTTTATGTGTTATGCTCTTGAATTTTTTATTTTATGTATTTTAGAATTTGTATGCAGGTAATTTCTGTACGAGATTAAAACCTACATTTGGTATCAGAGCTGTTTTGGCTTCAATGGGATGCCTTTGTTGCTGAGGGGTTTCGCTCGGGCCTGTGGTAGACCCTGTTCAGTGGGAGATATGCGAGATCAATTCTGGTGGTAAAAGAAGATGGCAAGCAGTGGAAAGACAGAGATCGAGAAATTTAATGGTCAAAGTTTTGAGTTTTGAAAACTCAAGATGGAGGATCTGTTGGTGGATAAAGATCAGTGGATCATGGTAGATCTGGGTACTAAACCAACAAGAGTGTCCGATGAAGAATGGAAGAAGTTGGATCGGAAGGCAAAGGGCACAATATGATTGTGTGTCTCAGATTTAGTATTTCTGAATATATTAGGGGAAGCTATGACGAAGGCTTTGTGGGAGAGGTTAGGGACTTTGTACCAATCTAAGTCTCTGGTGAATAAACTGTTCCTGTGGAAAAAGTTGTATAACCTGAGGATGAAAGATGGAGACTCAGTGACAGAGCATATGAATGCATTTAATACTGTGGTAGGCCAGTTAGAGTCTGTTGATATTAAAATTTCAGATGAAGATAAGTGCATGAGTTTGTTGTGTTCTCTACCAGATTCGTGGGATTGTCTGGTTATTGCAATAGGTAGCAATGCAACTGCCTTGCAGTTTGATGAAATAGTCTCAGCCTTACTGACGGAGGAGATGAGATGGAAAAATATGGAGAGCCAGAATGGTGATGCCTTTTCTATACAAGGACGGTTCCAGAACGGAAACAAAAATAACTCATTGAGTGGGAGATCTAAATCTAGAGGGAGATCTAAATCTCCAGGAAAACCTGTAAAGGTGGTGTGCTAGAAATGCGAAAAGGAAGGGCACTACAAAATGAATTGTAAATCTAAAGCTCCTGATAAAGGAAAGGTATTTTATGATGCTCCTTCTGTAGAGGCGAAAAATACCTTAGACGAAAGTGGGGATGTGTACTTGGCTTCTTCAAGTACACATGTAGATAATGAGGCATGGCTGATTGACTCAGGTGCCTCCTTTCACTTCACTCCCCATAGAGAGTGGTTCTGCGAGCATGAGAAATACAATGGTGGTGATGTCTTCTTAGGGGATAATAGGAAGGCTAGAATCATTATTCGTGGAAAAGTAAAGTTGAAGTTGCAAGGTGGAAGGGTTAGAACACTTCTAGGTGTTCTACATATTCCTACATTGGCCAGAAATCTGATTTCTGTAAGAAAGTTGGATGATGCAGGTGTAAAAACAGTGTTCGAGAAGGACACCTGCAAGATGTTTCGGGGAGAACTGTTATTGATGTAGGAAGTTCGGATTGGAACTCTGTACAAGTTGCAAGGTAGCACAATTGTTGATGGGTGCAACAGTTCTGTGGTTCCTGAAAGTGGAGCAGAAAATCTAGTGGTCTCTGGAGAGAATACCATGTTGTGGTATCAAAGACTTAGACATATGGAGAGAAGGGCCTTCGAATAATTCATGGTAAAGGTATGGTAGAAGGTATGAGTAATAGCTCTATGGATTTTGATTTCTATGAAAATTGTGTATATGGGAAGCAGAATCGGGTGTGTTTCCCCTCTGGTAGTAATAGGGCGAAACAGATATTAGAGCTTGTGCACAGTGATGTGTTTGGACCTGTGAAGGTTCCATCACTAGGTAACTCTATGTACTATGTATCATTTATAGATGATTTCTCAAGGAATACATGGATATATTTCCTTCAGAAGAAATCTGAAGTCTTTGATAGGTTTAAAGAATTTAAGGCTCTCATGGAAAATCAGAAAAAGAAGAAGATAATGGTGTTGAGGACAGATAATGGTGGAGAGTTTTGCAGCAAGGAATTTGAAGAATTCTATAAGAAGTGTGGTATAGCACAACAAAAGACTACTCCATATACACAACAAAATGGAGTTGCAGAAAGAATGAACAAGACATTGATGGAAAGGGCAAGAAGCATGCTCAATGGTGTTGGGTCAGGACAGGAATTATGGGCAGAGGCGGTGGATATTGCATGTTACCTGGTCAGCAGGTCACCTTCATCAACATTGGAGGATAAGACTCCACAATAGGTATGGACTGGTAAGAAACCCTCTCTTTCACATCTAAGGGTATTTGGATGTGATGCATATGTACATGTTTCAAAGAAGAAACGAACCAAGTTGGATAGTAAATCTGAAAAGTACATCTTTATTAGGTATAAGGATGGTTTAAAGGGTTATAAGCTTTGGAACCTAGTAACAAGGAAGGTTGTGTATAGTTGAGATTTGGTGTTTAGAGAGGTGAAAGATGTTATTAAACATGAAGTCCAACCAAAGGAAACTGAGAAGATAGAGTTTGAGCTAAAGGAGGAAGAATTAGACTCTATAGTAGAGGGGGAATCAGAAGATGAAGAGCCACAAACTTCGACTGTGAGAAGATAAATTTGAGAAAGAAGGCAGCCAGAAAAGTATAGTCCATCTGCTTTCTGTTCAAATTTTGCTTTGTCTGTTACTGATGATGATCCAAAAACTGTGAAGGAGGCAGTGGATTCAGAGGATAGAAAACTGTGGAAAGAGGCCATGATTGATGAAATGACATCTTTGCACAAAAATGAGGCTTGGGATCTAGTGGAGTTGCCGGCTGGAAGGAAACCTATTGGTAGTAAATGGGTGTTCAAAAAGAAGACAAATGTGGAAGGAAAAGTGGAGAAATACAAAGCTCGGTTGGTAGCAAAAGGTTATTCCGAGGTGCTAGGAATTGATTTTGGTGATATTTTTTCTCCTTTTGCCAAGGTAACTTCTATTAGATTACTTTTATCTGTTGCTACTTCTTTTGATTTTGAGGTAGAACAGATGGATGTGAAGATAGCATTTCTTCATAGGGATCTGGAAGAGGAGATCTGCATGAAGAAACATGAAGGCTTTGCAGTGAAGGGTAAGAAAGAACTAGTATGCAAGTTAAAGAAGTCTCTGTATGGGTTAAAATAGTCACAAAGGATGTGGTATCAAAAATTTGATACATTTATACGGGGACTTGGCTTCACCATAAGCAAAGCAGATCACTGTGTGTATTTTAAATTAATTGGTGACCATGTTATTTATCTGGTCTTGTATGTGGATGATATGTTGCTGGTTGGAAATGACAAAGAAATTATCTAGGATTTTAAGACCAAATTGTCCTCCAAATTCGACATGAAATATCTTGGTGCTGCAAATTATATTTTGGGCATGGAAATTAAAAGAGATCAGGTAAAGAGGAAACTCTGGTTAAACCAGAGGAAGTATGTCGAGACAATACTGCAAATGTTTAATATGCAGGATAGTAAACCAGTGAAGGTTCCTATTCCTGTAGGTCTGAGGTTATCTACTGAACAGTGTCCAAAGACACAAGAAGAGGAAGAAGACATGTCATGTGTTCCATATGCAAGTGCAGTCGGTAGCCTGATGTATGCAATGGTCTATACTAGACCAGACATTGCACATGCAGTGCGAGTATTGAGTAGGTTTATGTCAAAACTAGGGAAGGAGCACTGGACAACAGTGAAGCGAGTTTTCAAGTATTTGCATGGAACTAGTGATTATGGTTTGTGCTACCAAGGAAGATCAAGATTAGATAAAATGTTGGATATTCGTGGCTTTGTTCATGCAGACTGGGCTGGAGACCTGGATCAGAGAAGATCTACAAGTGGGTATGTGTTTAACCTATTTGGAGTTGCAGTCAGTTGGATGAGTAAGAAACAATTTGTAGTGGCACTATCAACTATAGAGGCAGAATACATGGCAGCCACTCATGCAAGCAAGGAAGAAATTTGGTTGTAGAGATTGTGTTCAAGTATGGGGTTAGTACAGGGAGCTATAAGGATAGACTGTGACAGCCAAAGTGCAATCTTCCTGGCTAAGAACCCCACATATCATTCAAAGACAAAGCACATTGATGTTTAGTATCACTTTGTGAGGGATATGATAGAAGACAAAAAGGTGTTGCTGGTAAAGGTGGACATTTTGAAGAATACTGTAGATGAATTGACAAAATATGTGAGCTCTGAGAAGTTCTCTTGGTGTAGAGAGACAATGGGCATTTCAGGGCTGGAAAAATGACTAAGCTCTCTTGTGGCCCCCTATGGAAAGAAAATAACAAGTGGGAGATGTTGGGTTGTGTTATATTCTTTCCATGACTAGCCCATGTAGTTAATTGGGGGGTTATACGGGGGCGGAGCCCCCCTTCATTGCGTCGATTGTGTAGCGGGGGGGGGGGGGGGTCACAAGGGGTTTGAGGCATACCCGTAACCCCACTTTATGGGGTCTGGGGCAGCGCCCTGGAAAATTTTGGTTTTGTACCCTATGTTAGGTTGGGCAGGCCTACCTATGGTTTTGTGCATGATTTTGACACATGTTTTTTGGATGCGATGGTTTTCTGTCCATGGTATTGGACGCAATGGTTTTTGGTCCATGGTTTTGGATGCTTCAACATGTATAAATATGTATGTATTATAACATTGAAAGGAACATAATGAAAAATCAAGCTGGTAGTCCCAGTTTTCGGATCCAAGGGAAAATCTCTGTGTTTATGTGTTTTATGTGTTATGCTCTCACATTTTATATTTTATGTGTTTTAGAATTTGTATGCAAGTAATTTCTATACAGGGTTAAAACCTAAAGATTGGGATTTTTGAGATCCACATCAAATCATTGTTTGTGTTACAAATATGATCATGTTCATTCCCTTATTATCACTTTGTATGTAGAATATATGTTATTTTTTAGTAATAGTAAGGATGTGATTCATGAATAGAGGTATCAAATTGTAGCACAAAATGACATGTAAGACTCGGGGCTACAAAATGCATATTAATACTAGATATCAAGAGAGATAGAGTGAGCATAATATTTTAGTTAAGCTAGAGTAAGTATGTAAACTTCATGCTATAATGTTTTTACATATGTGATTGTACACCATTGAGTGTTTTGATTTTTATGAGAACTAAGTTTTCGGTTCAGCAATGTCAGATAACACCCATAGAGATGGAGGGTATTTCTTATGTTTCTTATGCTAGTGTCATTGTTAGATGTATGTTATGGTTTGTACTAGACTAAAAGTTTCCCAAGCAATGGGAATCTTGAGTTTATTCATGATTAATCCTACACATGAACATTGGACAACAGTGGAGAACATCTTCAAGTATTTTCAAGATACTCCAATAATTTGGTTTATTAGGGAGATGATGTAAATAGAAGAAGATCTACTAGTGGATGCATTTTGATTATTTGGTGGATAGTAAGTTGGATAAACAAGAGAAAATCTAGGGTTGCTTTGTCCACCAGATAGGTAGAGTATATGTTAAATATCTATGGCTATAATGAGGCCATTTGACTTGTGAATTTTTCTTTAGATATAGGGTTAGGTCAAGAGCTATTGCAATTGAGTGTGATAGTAATAATTCCATTTATTGAACTAAGAATGCAACCTTTTATATAAATAATTTATGGGCTTCCTAAAGTCCATAAAAAGGAAACTACCGTTAGACCCATTTCTAACACAATAGGTGGGCCCACTTATTTTCTTGCTAAGTTCTTAGCGTAAAATCTTAGGTCCCTTGTTGGCCATATTGAATCTTTCGTTAAGGACACAACTTCATTCTTATAATGAGCTTAAGGGTTATAAGCTTGATCCATGGGATATTAAAGTCAGCTTTGACGTTGTCTCTCTCTACACTAATATCCCTATTAATGATGTAATGGAAGTTATTAACTGCATCACTGATCCTGATACTATTAAGTTGTTAGGTGTTTGCTTGACCTCTATGTTCTTCAGTTTCAATGGTGAGTTGTATGAACAAAATTGTGGAGTAGCTGTGGGATCTTGTTGGCTTAGGGGGTCCTGACCTAGGTTCAAAGTTAGTTGTGCCAACCAAAAAATCCCTACACTACTGGCCCTTTGGAAACAACCTGTGTGGCGCAAGCTGCAGTCTCACCCGAAGCAGTATGGGGGGATGCTAGAACCAAGTTTTTGCATCCAGAGACTAGTGTGTTGTCTTTTAGCGCATCAGATCTTCCTTCACGCAGATCAATACTCTCTTAGAGCACACTGTTGCAACTCTATCAAAATGGTCTTTAAACCTTCGTAAAGGCCTACGATTGATCTTTGCAGACCTTTGCTGGTAATTCTATCTACTTACGCACATCAGAAAGCAGTCCTAAATTAGGGTTCACACAGATTTACTTAAGTTATTAATAAACATTAGAGAATTCATGAGAGTCTGTGTAAAATTACATAAACATGCTTGCATACATCACTTAACAGTTATTCAATAGATTCGCGCAACATTCAATTAATATTCCATAAAACACATTATTCATAGGTAGCATATATCATAAATAGAAACAGAGATAAAATAGATATATAAAATAATTCTTCGATAACTTTCTTTATTGATCTTCAGTTCATATTTATAGAATCAAAACTACCTTGCGCACTTAGTTATAGACTCTACCTAGGCCTGTACACACTTATATGCAGATCCTTTCTTCTCCTATTTGACCCACTTCTCCTCGCTATCACTTCTCTTATATTGACCCATCGCTTATAATGACATCCAATACATGCCTTAAACTCGCTAAGACACACCTATTTATAGCCTTTTACATACAAGGCCATGGTTTGCGAACCATAGGTGGATCTCAAAACCGAATCAAACTTTACATAACACAAGGGGATAAACCCCTTTGACTCCTAATCATCTATGCACTCCACATCCACAAATCACAAAGACTTTATGTTAATTACAAAATTGTATCAAAACTTGGTTATCTTAACCCCAAAATTGACCCAGGGGACCCCATCCCAATAGGCCCCCAACACAGAGATTATGACTCGCCCTCAAGTCACTTAGCTGGCATTGCAATATTACTGTGAATATCCCCCAGCTCCACCTATATCACTGCGACTTCAACATCGGTCTGAGTTTTTGCCTGCTTAATTTCCTCAACCAAATTTTCTGTAGCTGGTCCCTCTGCGGCCAACCTCATTGTCTGTTGTGTCTGCTGCAAGCCTTTAATATTATCCTAGATGGTTGTTGTGACTTGATAAGTCTCTTCCAACCATGGCTGCAACTTGGCCTTTAGCAAGGCCTCCTTCTTCTGTGCTTCCTCTACCTGCGCTAGGAGCTTCTTTCCCTCCTATAATTTGGCTAGGCATTGTGCTAGTGCGATGGAGTGTGTTGTTGCCCTAACTTCATCGTACTATTGTTGCAACTCCCTAATCTCTGTGTTCAACATCTACAGGTTCAAATCCTCCTGCATATTGGTCACCAAATCCATTTCTTTCTCGAACAATGTCATGCAATCAATGATCATGGCATCGAGGGTGGTCATCCCTTCATTTATCGCGGCTCTGCATTGCTCCCAGACCTCAAGCGGAGTCATGGGTTGCAAATTTAATTGCAACTCTGTGATCTTAATATTGAGTTCAAACTGACCTTGGCCAGCCTTAGCTCTAGCTTCACGCACACCAACAAATATTTTTTTGAACTTTGCTTCTAGTTGTGCATCATATGAGATGTGAATATTAGGTACTGTCTTTCATGCCTCTGCGACCGCAGACTCTAGTCGTGAACTCTGTGCATATAGTGTCTCCTTTTTCTTTAGAGCCTATGTTTTCTCAACGAACATCTACTCATTGTTCACTCTATATTTGTTGATGAGGTTGAGGGTGCACTGCTCGCAGGCTCTTAACTCATCTACTACTGATGCATGTAGTGCGTGGAGGGTCTCGTTGCAGAGCACCACTATATTCAACCCAATTTTCTTGATGGTGCTCAGGATAATGCGATCATCAGACGACTCAGTGCGAAGAGACCCATCTAGAAATGCAATAGTCCTAAGGTCAAGGGACCTTACTAACTCTGCTGCTTGGCTGTCCGATGTGCTAAGCTCACTTGTTCCGCACTCACTTGTCTAGTACCCACATGTATTCTTCTTTCCTGGATATGCATCTCACACAGCCTTTTGGATGCTCCCCAATGTATGCATATATTGATGCTTGAACTGCTGCAACACCTTAGTCATGGTATCCCTAATTTTATCCCCTATCTCATCGAGATCACCCTCCATTAAGACCATGGGATCACCCTGCGACTTGTATGATTTCTGCTTCTTCCTTGTACCTCCTTGTTGTTCCTTGCCACGTCTCTTTAGAATAAATGGGGTGTGCTTCCCCTCATCTCCTCTGCTGCCTTACGTTGAAAGTTCCTCCTCCTCTATTTCCGATGAAGGTGACTTGACACTTTTTTGTGACTCGCACTACTCCTGTTCTGCCTGCTCCTTGGTAGTGCGTTCTTTCTCCACTCGAGCCTTCTCTGCGGCCTCCTTCTTTTCCTACTCTACGAGTGTACATGCAGCTTGCTTAGTTGCCTCCTTTCTCTTCTGTGTTGTAGAACTTTTCGCACCCTTTCTTGTTCCAACATTTAAGTTTGAGGGGGTGCACCACTTGGTAGGCCATCTTGCTATCACCTCCTGCACATCTATTTATGTCACCAAATATGGCAATTCATGCCATTTTTGCTGTGGATCCTTTTGCACTTGATTGTACACTTTGTGGAAGTCAACCTTGAATGCTGTGTAGGTTGACAACTATGTGTACAAGGTTGGGGACAACCTCGGATGCTGGTTAATGGCCATGCGGAGACTCAATTACATAAGGACCCAATTTTTTTTTTTCTCTGTGATCCAAGCAAGGTCCTTTGTAGCCCATAATGAAGTGAATTGCACTACCTCCGACAATCCTTCCTCAAGCGAAGGAAACTGGCTATCCTCTAGCAATTCCCATGTGACAAGTACAATCAACAACAATAACCAAGCATAGTGAAACAACTTGGTTTCATCTTAGGCCTTGCAGCAGTTTGTGAGGAATTCCTGGCACAGGTATCTGGGCCAATTGAATTGTACGCCCTTCACGCACTGTGCATCCAAGGAAACTACAGGCACTGGAACCTCATCTGAGTGACATTTCCTCATCACCTTCCCTGCTAATATCTAGGTGGCCAATTGAACCACTGGATCTATGATAGAGAGGATTGAATACCCTCATGACTTTTTCATGAGGCTGTAATCTCTTTTCATTCTTTCTGCAAGGTCATTTTCTCTCATCTTCCCACCAAACTCCTTTGCCAGATTCACACTTTCATATGGTAGGTGCGTGATTATGTGGATTAGCATGTCTATAATGGGTACAGGCCTTCCTAGCCATAGACAATTGGCGTGCATCAATGTGAGAAGCTCGCGCACATAGATTGTGTTAATGGAGGTGCGGTGATAATGGGGCACCCACAACAGATTGAATATCTCTGAGTTCTTGACACCATGGACCCATTCCTCTGTTTCTAATGTGGTAACACCTAACTCTGCATAGTATATGTGCCTAATGTACTTATTCATCACTAACTATGGAAAACATGCATGATCCGCGAGGTCCCAATCCTCCATTTTTAATAGTGGGATTTGCATGAGCCGCGAACCTTCAAAGGGAACCTGCTCAGGTAGCAAGGGCATGGAAATGGTAAAAATCTCTGAATCTAGGTCCATTGTGATTTTCACCTTTCCCTTTCGTGGAGGGATATACTTGGGTAGCTTCATTATAGGTTCCAATCCTTTAGTGTTAATATCTTCCATTCTATGGCCTTCTTCCGCATCCAGGTCCACAACTTTCTCCAACTGCTTGTATTACTTTTGTTTTTCTTGTGCTGTAGAATGCTTTCTTGGTCATTCGCACACTTGTAGTGGCTTTTTCTACTCGTCCTTCTTTGGTTTGGCTATTTTGGGTTTCTCTGGCAGGGGTAGGTTTCGTCTTAGGTGACCTCGGCACATGAGACAGAGCTTCCATAATCACAACTTCTGGGAAGCTCCTTCAGAGGTAACATCGCCACTAGTACTCACAGTTTCTGTAGGGCTTGGTCCAAGAATTTTCTCTAGAATGAACTTCTGATTTAGCTTAGACAACTTAGAAAACGCAGGGGTCACGACTAAATCCTCTCAATACGATCGTTTCATAGGAGATAGACAACAAATTTCAACAACAACTCTAAGAGTAAAAAGTGTTCTCTATTGGACCGACACATGTAATTTATAGGGGGTTTTGAATTCAAATCCGACCATTCCCCCCAAATTTTAAAAATTAATGCTATTTTCGTAGTAGATCTTCACTGATTTTTGCCTTAAATGCTACCAGCCCACTCCCCTTAATCATCTTCTGGCTGTCAAGTCATGAACAATGACTTCAACGGTAACTTTTCTACTATGCTGCACGAATCCTCCATCCTTGATGCAGCTTCCTACGCACATATTCCTAGGCTGAAACTTCATTACTTTCTATGTACCCAGCTTTCTGCCTTTTCCTCCAAACCTGGCAGTGTAGTTTATAGCCCCGTGTCCCCTTGAAACTGCTCAGAGCACTAAGACTATCTTGCCACCATATAGTCATTACACAGGATCCCCTGTATACAACTTCAATCGGCTTCCATTCACTCTTCTTGGAAAAGGTTTTCCATTCAACTTCGCGAGCTGAACTGTGCCTCCATCTTTAATTTCTTTGATAATATATGGCCCTAGCCAATGCATCTGGAATTTCCTCGGAAACTTAGTGAATTTACTATCATATAACAGTACAAGATCACTTACCTTGAATGTGTGAAGCTTTATGTGGTGATCGTGCCATGATTTTTCACATTCCTTCTGTACTTTCGGATGAAATCTTGCCAAAAATTGATCTTCTTCGCGCTTCATCAACTGCGCGAGGCATCCTTCCAAGGCCTCGTGATCCACCATACCTGTGAAGGCTGCTATGAGCAAACTAAGCACAATATACTCCATCAACATTAAAACTTCTACACCATAGACCAATCTGAACAACGTTTGTCCTGTCAGCTTCTTGCAAGTAGTCCTATAAGCCCATAGTACTGTGACTACATGCACATCCCAGTCATATCATTATGTGTTGCAGATCTTTTTCAGTGCGTTCTTCAAAATCTTGTTGAAGGCTTCAACAGTTCCAGTGGCCTATGGGTGATATGGTGTAATCTTCTGATGGTAGACTTGGAATTATTCTGTCAATGCCCTGATTGTTTCATTCAGAAAGTGTGTATCTCTATCACTCATCAACACTTTCGAGCAACCAAACCTGGTTAAGACATATTCAACCAAAAAAAAATTTGTTGTATCCCTTGTAAAATCCTTAACCGACTATGCTTCTGCCCATATGGTTAGATATTCCGTCGCGGTGATGATATAGCGCGCACCACTTTTCTTCCCTTGGGAATGAATTGGCCCAACGAAATCAATCACCCATTTCTCAAAGGGCTGCAAAGATACTTGGGTTTGTAATGGAAATTCATCCCTTCACGATGGTATACCTATTCTCTGACATGCATTACAAGCCTTATAATACACCTTGGAATCATTGTGCAGCGTTGGCCACCATAGACCTGCGTGAAAAATCTTCTGCGTAGTCGCCTTTCTTGCAGAATGTCCTACCGCAACCCCTCCATGAGATTTAGCGAGAATTCTATCTCTCTCAAAATCTGGCACATATCTTTGCAATATTTCATCTGCACCCATATTATACAGATGTCCTGCAATAATTGAAAAATCTTCCACGTGCACTACGAGTTCCTTATTTTACTGACTTGTATATCCTTTCGGTGCCATCCTGATGAGTGCTGGTATTGCAGCAAGAATGTTGCAACTCCTAGGCTACCAACTTTACTTTATCAACCTAGGGTTCATAGAAACTTGGAGGTGACAATGTTGTATGCACAAGTAAAAGTGATGGTTCTGCCTATTGTCATTGTTCAGCTGGTGAGATACCACAGGGGTTTTCAAGCCAGACTTCTATGGAGTTAGAAGAAGCTTGATTTATTGATGGAAGAAAGGTAAATCTACTCCAAGAGAGAGCTACTGTACTGCAATAATGGAGAAGAATGAAATTCAATGCTAAATCACACCGTTTCCTAATTAATTACTAAGAAACTATGCTTTGCAGAAATGCTGAATAAACATAAACCAAATGCTACTATCTAAGTTATAGAAGTAAGGAGCATCAAACTTCACTAATGTGCATGTAAAGAGACTGAACTAAATCGTTTTTTTCCTTTTTGTCTTTTTATGGAAAATCAAGTATGCAAACTAGTTTCTTCTGGTGATGTGGCAGGTGAATTAAGGATGTTTGAGGATGGATGGAAGGGTTAGGATATGGTTGGATGGTGTGGGAAACCTTTGGGATGGTTTTGGTGACTTCCTAGAGGTTTTCCCTCAACTCATCCTCAAAACAGGCCATTTCAGGAAAACCTACAAGATGTGTTAGAAACCTACAAGATTCCCTGTAAACCTACAAGATACAAC
This sequence comes from Pinus tabuliformis, assembly GCA_031772625.1. NCBI lineage: Eukaryota > Viridiplantae > Streptophyta > Pinopsida > Pinales > Pinaceae > Pinus > Pinus tabuliformis. The sequence continues at coordinate 856,904,973 of CM062820.1, read as the reverse complement.
TAAGAGAAAAATGTGAGGTATTGGAGGTGATGGAAGGCTTAGCAAAGGTGGTTGATCGGTGGAATGGAGTGGGAGAAGGTCTAGGATCACTTAGAAGTCAACAACAAATATAGGAGATGGTTGGATTCACTCAATGTTCTTGGAAGAATTTATATGAAAAATGATGAAAACTAGTGCAGGTGATGGTGAAAACAAGGGATGGCTAAGGTGGATGGAGTGGAAGGAAACTGCTGGCTATTAAGTCTTTGTCTCCTCTTGAAGCACCTAATCTACATAAAACATGTATATTTTCCAAAAAGCTATGTAAACAGAAAACATTCTCATAAACTAGAATAGTAGAATTAATGAACTAACTGCCTACATTATGCATGAGGAAAGTTGCTGAAAGGAATGAAAGAATGGATGAGATCTACTACAAAAATGAAGATGAAAAATATGACAATGGAGTCCTACCTTGAAAAACTGACCAAATACTAATTTAAACACAACAAACTCCAAATCTCATAAAAGAAATAGAAATCTGTGTTTTTGGGGTTTCTTAAGGGTCCCTTCCTCAAGTCATGATCCCAGAGGGAGGAAGTGAGGCTGAGACACCTGCTGACAACCTTATGGTTCTCCTTTTATCCCTGCTTACCTGCTACTAAAGTAAGGCACAAATGGAAGCAAACTAATAAAAAACCAATCCAATCTACACTACTTGGAATGGAAATGCATCTAAAAGAAAATTAACAATGAAGCTATGAAACTACACTAAACATACATATACAAGAAAGAGGAGCCTTGGCTGCTAGGATTGGGCCCTAACCCAAGAGATTTAGTGCTCTGAGTTAACTCAATGATGGCTCAAAACAAAACCCATTCTTATTACCAAAACAAAAAATTACATCAATAAAACTTTCACAAGTATGGAGCTCGAAAATAGCTTAGAGTTTTACCACCAAAATCCAAATCCTAATGAGGTTCTAGGCCTCTCTACTTATACAACTGAAGCACCCAATGAATTCCTTGAAATTAGGGAGGCTTGACTCTCTAACTTGAGATAAACTAGCTCTTTGTCTCTCACTTGCTTAGCTGGCCTTCTAATGCTCATGGCTTGGCTGCTTGCACTTCGAGCTAGTGTGATGGATGGAGGAATATTCAAATGGGGGATAAGTGAATGAGAAGGATTTACCTCCTACAATCCCTCTCCCTTGTCCCATTCAAGTTTTAACCTTAGTATTTGAAAAAGTTCTTTGGTTTTCTCCTTCAATCCTGCATTCAATGCATATTAGTCCACTAGGCATAATATCCAACTCTAACTCACCTCATAAGCGAATACAATAAAAAACATGTAATAAGTTGTGAGAAAAGTTGGTTTTACTAATCTAGGAGGTTAATTAAGGCCCATATAATTACCCAATGATGAGGCTCATCATCACCCCCATACTGAAAGTGTTGCTCATCCTCTAAGAAACTCAATCAATATCCATATCCTTCATAGCTCTAGTGGCCTCCCTAACATCCCATGCCTCTGATGTGGTTTCCTCTTCTTGTTCCTAGAATCCTGCTTTCCTTTCTACCTCCTCCCACTGCCTCCTTTCTTCTTCTTCCTTCCTTCCTTCTAGCATTCCTAAGAGTAGTGGTGGCCTGAGTTTTAGGCCAATCCAATTGACTTTCAACCTTTGCATATATTGCTTGTACATGGGTGTCTTGGTTAGTTATTCTCTTAATCTTTGAGGAGAGTGGTACTCTCTTATCTTTAAGCTATATGGAAATGTGTTCCATCTCCTTAGGCAAGCATGTATGCTATCATGCCCTAAGAGCCTGAAAATGCCGTCAAAATGTGAAATTACCTGCTCTTGGGTAGCAATATATCTAGGTGCAAGCCGAGGATCATTTGTAATCAAATTATGGGTACTGATGAGGGCCATGGGATTTGACTGTTCAGATATGATCATAAGAGGTTCAGTTTTCTCTCTTGCCAATATCTTCTTCATCTCTGCAGCCCTTGACTCCTCATGGTTCATCCATGATGCCAATGCCATCAAGTATAAATCTCCTAGCTTGGCATTAAGGTCCCATACATTCTTGTCTGTTAAGGCCATGTTGTGAAAATAAAACTCATCCATCTTGGCCCTATATTCTAGTGTGCTATGATCACAAAGATCAATGAACTACTTATAGTCCTGAAATGACATGGTGCCTCTCTGTGCTAGGGTCTTGATCTGGAATTGAAACCACTGTTCCTTGAAGTATAGGGCATAAGATTTAGTTGGCATCCTACACTGGATTGCTTCTAAAGAGAGACCGGCCATACATGCCAATTGATTCTCTCTTTCGGGCAACTGTCCTCTCAACCATGCATTTTCTATCTCTAGTTTATTTTTCATTATGGCCTCTTTGTCTCTCAAGCTACTTATCTCTCAACCCATCTCCTTGAGCTTATCCTCCATGTGCCCAATGTCTTCCACCCCCTTGGATTTGGTGATCTGCATCCATCGGTGAGTTCTATCTCTCTCCTTCTCGAGCTCGAAGAATAATGGAATAACAAATTTTTCATGTATGACCCTGCCTCCTTCAGTAAACCTGTAGTAGGAGTCAAGGTTAGGTGGGGGGCTAGGTTATTTTGACTCTGGGTCCTCTTCTTTAGTTTCTTGCTGCTTCCCTACCTCCCTTTCTAATTTTTGTGCCTCCTGTAGGTTCAGCAGAGTATCTTGTAGGACTGCTTCTACTTCCTGTAGATTCTGTTGTGTATCTTGTAAGATTTATTTTCCCTTGGAGGAGGTTGATCTAGTCATAGGCCTTTGCACATAGGTGATAGGAGACTTAGGGAAAGGCATTTTCTCCTTTTTTTAAGGGATTCTTCAATCACAATGGGAATTTTGGTTGGTGTCTGGGATTTCCCCTGTCTTATTCTTGTGCTTTTCCTTGTCTTGAAATATAAGGGGGTTTGCCTCTGTCTTTTGCATTTTTCTTGATGGGGGTGATAAGAGCAGTGAGGGCAACTGTTGCCTCTCTCTCAATAGGTTTTGGAGACACCCTAGGAAACACCTCCTTGTTTTTTGTCCCCTCTTTTCCATTGCTTTCTTCACCTATGTCCTTCCTTTCTTCTTTCTCTTGTAGATCCTCAACTTCTTTAACAGTTTCCTCCTTAACCACCTCCTCCATTTCTTCATCATCCTCCTTTTATTTCTCCTCTTCTTCTTCATCTTCCTCATTTTCTTCTGTTTCATCTCCTTCTTCATCCATCTCATCTTCATATCCTTCTATTTCTTCTTCTTCCTACTCTACTTCTTCTTCCTCTGATTCAATCTCTTCCTCTTCCTCTTCACTAACAGTAGGACTAACATCATATATGAGAGCTTTGATGTCTTCCTCTGCCTACATGTCTCTGAAAACTGACCATGTTATAGGAATTCTGAGGTTTTGGAGGGAATCTTCTATAAGGATTCTAATTAACCCATGGTGAGCTAACTATTGGGAATTTCCCTCTTGCACTTTGATGCTTGAGTCTATTAGTGATTGTAGCAAGAAGTATGGTATGCTGAGCCTGTGGTGAGGGGGTGTTTCTGCTCCAAATATTAATTCTTCAAGAAGCCTAAAATGATAGCCATAGACCACACTATACCTACCCTCACATGAAATGTATTTGATCAGTTGGTAGCTTACCTCATTCCAGGGATATGGCAGACTTGCTCTCCTTACTCCATTTTTGTCCTCAGTGGGTTCCTCACCTTCTAAAAATAATTTTCTTTTGGCAACCTGGCTATCTCTTTTGTCTTCCTTCCTCCATGGTATTCCTAGGGGAAGTGTGGTAACTCTGTTGATGAGTTCAGGGGTGAGTTCTATGGATAGGTCTCTTACCACAATAGTGGCATGGACTCTAGTGAGTGGAATGAAGGATAGAGGAGAATCTCGGGCCACATCAATATCGTACCCCCTGAATTTTTTGGAAAACCCCATCCACTTAGGCCTTGTGAAGATTTCTAATACCTAAGGGTGTTATTTGATTCTCACAGTGTTTGTGGGCTCCCTCTTATTAAACCATCATGTCATCTTGGTTGGTGGGGTTTTGTGGAGATGAGATGGTTGATACAATGCAGAAGTAAAAAACTAAGATGACTGCGTGGACAATTCTCTTGCACAACGACCAAATTCACTCAAACTAGAGGATTTTTTGATCAATTTACTTGGAAAGAGGAATGTAATTACAGAGCCTACCTCTTCATAATGTTTTATGTGGTCAACCCCTGAGATTTCCCCTCTGAAACGCCTCTCATCCTATCCTGTAGACTATCTCTATGTATCCTGTAGGAATTCCTGTGCATGATCTTGTAGGAGTTCTTGTGCAATCCTATAGGAATTCTCGTGCATGATCCTATAGGAATTCATGTGCAATCCTATAGGAATATATGTGCAGTAAAACGATGGAGTTTTGCTTTCGGTAGGTTGCCTGGGTATCAGAGAAACCTGTTAGAGCGAGCCTTGATGAAGTGAATGCATGAATGCATGGGGATAATGATTATTTCCTCTTATGGACATTTGGGGTGAGGTGGTTTGTTGGCGGCATAGGTACATTTCCATTTTTGGACCATTGGTCCCCACTACCACCTCATCACTCCCCACTCCTTGTAATCAGCTCTCACCTTATGCATTTGTAGCCTTAACTGCTTTTATCCTTCTCCTTCTCTGTTTTTGAGTTTACTGTTGCCATGTGTGAGAGAACACCTTGTTTTGTCTTTGTGGACTAAGTGAAGGTGTCCAAGTTAACTGGCCACCTTTTCTCTTATAAGCCAACTTACTCGTAACCTTTACATTTTTTTGACTACATGATGCATATGAGAGAGTGAGTGGGATACTTACCTGTGGTGCCAATACCTTACTGCAGTTGTTGAATACCGGAGGTGCTTGTTGTGTGTATTGGTTGCAGGCTATTCTTCTTCCCTTCTTGTTGCTTTCTAATGATCCCTTTATTTGTGCAGGTACCTGTTGTTGAATATGGTGGCAGTGCTGCTACTTTAGAGTTCCTTCTGCCCTTAGATCATCATGATGGAGGCCTGTTGTTATTATGATTTGTATTTTCTGGGATAGGTTGCTACAGGATTTCCTACAGGATGTCCTGTAACTACTTCTCCCTCATAACTCTTAATCATACACTTTTTCCAGGTTGTGAGGATGGTGAGAGAGACTAGGAGTGTGGAGAACAAGGAATACTTAGGTGATGCTCTCTATTGCTCCCAGTTTCCCTTCTTTTCGAAGACTGTCAAAATTTCTTCGAAACTGATTTTGTTTTTAAGGGTTAATGCAGGGGTGATGGAATGATGGTGAGTAAGGTATGGTGATGGAACGATGATGAAGGGGGTACTATCATTGACATAGCAGGTCATTTTTTCTTTAGGGTTGCTTCCTGTAGGATTTCTGGTCACTGTGATTCCTATAGGATTATCCTGTAGGTTTTGAGGGGATCCTGTAGGTTAACAGGGGATCCTATAGAAAACACGTGCCCGTTGTAAACTGAAGGAAAGTAGTGGAAGAAAATGAGAGAAATGCAAGAGTGATGAATGAAAATGAGTGGAAAAATAAGATACGAGTGAAATAGGTCTCTTGGTGATCCTCCTTTGCTCTTTGATTGTCCTTCTTGCTGACTTGCAAAAATATAAATTTTCATGATTTTTCTCTATTTGTTTTTTTTTAAACAACTAGGCTACCTCTGAGAGGTTTTCATCCTAGTTTTTTGCCCTATGTGCCTCAAGAGAGGTTTTCACCTAGGGATATTTTTATTCTCATTTTTTTCTTTTCTTTTATATTTACACTTATTGGGCTGCCCCAAGAGGTTTTCAACCTGATAGTGGGACTGAGGCACCTCATGGAGGTTTTCACCTAAGCCCTTTTTTTTTTCCTCAGTGGTTTGGTGAGGCAGGAGCTGAAACTTGCTCCACTATCATCACTATTTTATTGATATCATCAATGAACTCTTGTCTTGAAAAAGGTATTTTGTATATTTTCATTCGGTGTCCATTAACAAGTAAAGGAATGGCCTCTTCATCTATGGTTCTGACTTTCACTGAACCATTATCATGGCATCTTTCTACAACATAAGGTCCTATCCATATTTTCCTTAACTTTCCCTTGAAGTATTTATACCTAGAATCATATTACAAAGCCCGATCAACTTCTTGGAATTGCTTTTCCTTGATGTTTTTATCATGCCAGATCTTCCTCTGCAGTTGAATTACCTTTGTATGTATGAGGGCCTACATTCTAAACTCATCCAAACCATTCAACTAGAGAAATCTCTCTTTTTATGCACTGCTGAGATCTAGATCTAGTTGGGCTGCCATCCTTAATGTGTTATACTAAAATTCAATGGACAACAAGTCCTTTTTCCCATAGACCAACTCATAGGGTGTGAATCCATTGGTGGTCTTCCAAGTGGTGTTATAGGCCTAGGTGGCCTCAACTAGTCTATCTGCCAAATCCTTCCTGGTGCTGCTTACCACTTTGGTCAAGATGCCTTCTAGCATTCTGTTGGTCACCTCCACTTTCCCATTAGCTTGTGGATGATAGGGAGTGGAGGTTCTATGCTTGATCTTGTGCTAGCTAAGCAAGTATTCAATCATGTTGGAGGTAAACTGGTTGCCTTGGTCTGTGACCAGCTCTCTAGGGTACCCAAATTTGTATAATACATTCTCCCTAAGGAACTCAGCCACCTTCTCCTCTGTTACTGCCTTAATTGCCTTGGTTTCAGCCCACTTAGTCAAATAGAAAATGCATAGTATTTTTTCTTGGAAGGTGGGTCAATAGGCCCAATGAAGTCCATGCCCCACTCGTCAAATGGCTCAAAAGTCACTTGAGGATGTAGAGGCATTTCATATCTTGGAGTAGGCCTTCCCATCCTTTGGCACTGATCACACTGACTAGTATATCTTTTCACATCCTAATGAAGAGTGGGCCAATAATAGCTTGCTTGTAACACTTTGAATGATGTCCTCTTTGCTACAAAGTGACCTCCACAAGGCCCATCATGATAGGTCATAAGGATGTGAAAGACTTCCTCCTCCTTGACACACCTTCTCAAGATTTGATTTGGGCCAAGTTTGAAGAGATTGCCCCCAATCCAAGTGAAGGGGGAGCTCATCTTTACTATCTTGCTCTTCTCTTTGGAGGAAAAATTCAGTGGGAACTGTGCTGATACCAAATAGTTTTCTATGTTAGCAAACCATGGAAAGAGAACTGAAATAGAAAATAAGTGCTCGTCTGGTAACTGGTCATCAACCATTCCTTCTTCACTTGCAGGAAAATTCAATATGGACAAAAACTCTGCAACAACATTTTCCTTACCAAGCTTATCAACAATAGTTAGATCAAACTGCTATAATTAAAGTAACCATATTATAATTCGAGCAGTCACATTTGGTTTATTCATTAAATATTTGATTGCAGCATGGTTAGTATGCACAAATGTTTGATAACCTGTAATTTAATGCCTAAATTTGTTCAATGAATGCACAACAGCCAGGAGTTCCTTTTTGGTTGCTATGTAATTAGTTTAGCCTTTGACAGATTCTTACTAATAAAGTAGATATCATAAGGCAAATTTTCATCTATCTGACCTAGGGCTTCTCCTATGGATTTATGTGAGGCATCAACATGAATATGAAAGGGGAGGGCCCACTTTGGGCCTTGGAGAATCAGTGCAGTGGTTAACTTGTCCTTTAGGGTGTCTAAGGTCTCTTGACAACATTTTGACCATATAAACTCAGAGTCCTTGGCTAACAAACCAAATAAAGGAGAGGCCAACTTGCTGAAGTCCTTTATGAATCTTCAGTAGTATCCAGCTAACCCTAGGAAACTTCTAACATCTCTCTGCTTTTGAGGAGGTGGGACCATTTGGATGATAGCTATTTTGTTTGGGTCCACCTGCAGTCCTTAATGAGATATTGAATGACCTAGCATGGTCCCTGAAGTAATTAAGAATTCACATTTTTTAGGACTAAGAGACAGGTTCATTTCAATGCATTTGAGTAGTACTTTGCCTAGGTTGGACAGAGCCTCTTGAAAATCACAACCATAAGGTGTAAAATCATCCATATAAGTTTCCACTGCATCATGGACTAACTCAGCAAAAATACTCAGGACTGCTCTCTGGAAAGTGGCAGGAGCATTGCATAGGCCAAAGGGAAGGACCTTGTAGGCAAAAGTACCCCAAGGACAAGTGAAGGTGGTTTTATCCTAGTCTTCCGGTCTAATTTGAATTTGGTTGTATCGGCTGAATCCATCTAGGAAAGAGAAAAACGTTTTCCCTGCCAAACCATCTAGTACTTGGTCAATGAAGGGTAGAGGGAAATGGTCCTTCTTTGTGGCTTTGTTCAACTCCCTATAATCGACACAAATTCTCCACTTACCATTTTTCTTTGGAACAAACACCAAAGGAGAGACCCACTCATTGTCGGAGATAGGGTAAATGAATCCTGCATCTAGTAGTTTTTGCAATTCTTCTTTGACTATATCTTCAAGAGTTATATTCATCCTCCTTTGGGTTTGTCAGATTGGCTTGCAACCCTCTTTGATGTATATGTGGTGAGTAAACATTGAGGGGTGTACTCCCTTCATTTCTTTGTAAATCCAAGTGAAGGCTTCTAGATTTTCCTTTAGCATGTTGCATAACTTCTCTTCCTGGAGAGCATAAAGAGATGGATTGATTTTCAAGGTTCTCTCAGGGCCGAATTCTATGGTTTTGATACGGAGGGGGTTGGAATCGACCAAGGATGATTGTTCTGGGTTTCCTTTACTACATCTTCTAAGGGAAATGTACTGGGAGACTTTCGAGTAGGTGTTCAATCAATTCATCCTCATCCTGTTGTCCTCCTCCCATGGTTGTTTCTAAAGTACAAAGTTGGGTGGAATAAACTTCATCGTCTTCCTCCTCCTCCAACCATAAAGTTAAATCATGCTGTATAGATGGTTGAGTAGGGAGATATAGGACAAACTTCTTGGACATATGCCCATTCTTGATGGTCATATTCCCATCTCTGCAGCTAATGTAAGCATTGACAGTGGCCAACAATGGTCTCTCAAGGATGAGAGGGTAACCAGTAAGCTTAGCCTTAGGCTAGAGAACTAGAAAATCTGCAGGGTACTCCCAAGAGTCATGGAGACCATCACATCCTCCACAATCCCCTAAGGGGTTATTGTGGAGTGGTCTACTAGCTACAGAACTATTGTGGTCTTCCTAAATGAACCTTGGAGGTTTAGATTGAGCATGATGTCCTTGGTCATCACATTAATGGCAGCCCCAAGATCAATCAAAGTGTGTCGGACAATGGTTCCATTGATGTGCACATCTACTATAGGGCTTCCAGGGTCCAAATATTTTGGACAGATTACCTACCCCAACATTAATTTGGACAACTTCCAATGACATTAATGGTAGGGGAATCATTTCTTTGCCTCCCTGGATGCTTGAAGAAATTCTCCTTAATCAACTTATTGTAAATAGGAACATCTTTTATTTCTTGGAGAAGTGGAATCTTTACACATAGATTTTTCAATTCTCCCAGAAGTTTAGTCTCTTCTGGGGTAGGCTGGAGTGATTGGGTTAATCTCTCAGGAAAGGGTGGATTCAATTTAAGAATTCTTTCCTCTCTTCCTTCCTCAACCTCCCTAGGTGGAGGTGGAGGTTGGTTATCTGGGAGAACTCTCCCAGATCTCAGGTTAATCTCCTGTATTTCCACAGCATAAGCTGGATATGATGTCTCTCCACTGTATACTTGCTGAGCCTATATGTTGATCGGGTTTGGACTTGGTTGGGCAGGCATCTTGGGTTGCTTGGGTGGAGTGGAGTTTAGAAGCTATGGTTGGGTAGGTGGTGGAGGCAATAAGGCTGGAGCATTGTTGTATTAGGGCCTCCACCCCTGGGGCGATGCATTCAATTGAGGTTGTGGCAGACCATATGGTTGAAATGACTGGCAGGCTGGTTGGGAGTGATACTAAGATGCAAAGGACCAAGGAGTGGGTTTAGACCAGGAAGGATGAGCAGGGGGTCCCCAAGAAGGTATGCATGTGGTTTGGTTGGGGTTGTAATATGCATGGGATGACCCTTGCATGCCCTACTGGTATGGTCTAGGCTCATTAGGTCTTCTATGGTTTATGTAGCAGAGTTGCTCAGTGACCCCTTCAACTCCTTGATATACAACTTTGAGTCCAAGAAAAGAAGGGCACTTGTCTGTGGAGTGGTTTTCTTCACAAATTTCCATAGAATTCAATGGACATTCATTCCTAGGATGCCTCCTGGTGCATCTAGGACAAAAAATGGCCAAGGCTCTCTCTGCTTCCTCCTTCTTTCTCTTAATGTGCATAGTCTCCATTTTCAAGGCAAGGGTTTGTAGCATCTCATTTTTGAAATATTCCAACATGTTTCCAATTTCAACCTTGATGAATGAGTTGGAAGAGGATTATTGACCATAGGTTGACCACCCCTACCCTTTTTCATAGCTGCCCTAGAATGGTTTCTAAAGATAGTCTTGATATCCTTATAGGGTAATTGGTAGATATCTCCTCTTGCTAACAAGTGTAGGGTATCCAAAATATATTCCCTTACTCCCCCAAGCAAGACTAGCTTTAGTGACTCAAGGTCAAGTGTGCACCTGTCCCTTTTGTAACTAAGCTAGAATCTTTCTTCATAATCCTCTAGGGATTCATCATTGCCTATGGTCATCCTGAAAATTTCCTCTTTAGTATCCTTTGACTGACAGTAGTCTCGATACTTATTGTTAAAGGCTTGCTGCATCTAAGCCCAAGTTGTGATGCTATCCCCAGGTAAATCCATGAACCAGTGCAATGTTGCATCCTTGAGGGTAGGTGGAAATATTTTTAACTTTTGCTAATAATCTGTATAGTCATAGGTTCGACATATAACAACAAACTCAAATAGGAAAGTGTCGGGGTCTTCTGTGGCCAAGCCATGGAAATGAGGTAGGGCAGAGGGGCTTATATTTTTCATCTTAGTGTCCCCATTGGTTTCCGTGATGGGGAAGGCACCATCAACTCCCTCTCTATTCCCTCTGTCATTTCTGTTTCCAGCCATTGGTTCAGTAGGAATGGGTTCTTCTTCTTCTTCTTCCCCTATAGGTTCTTCAAATATGTTAGGTTACTCACCTAAGGGTCCCTCTAGTTCATAGCCACCGAAGAAGAGGGAAGGTTTGTTGTTTGATGCAGTGGGGGTATTTGGAAAAAAATTCCCTAAGTTATCCCTATTCCTACGAGGCATGAAAGGAAATGTTTTTGGTTTGGTTTTATGTTTTTTTTCAAACTTGGAAAGTACTTTCCAGAATTGAAATTGTTGATTGAATGAAAACTACTGACTGAGTGAAAAGGCTACTTGCTGAATTGAAATATTGCATGCAAAATGGAAAGGAAAGAAGAAAATGCAAAATGGAAAAAAAGGAAACAACTAATTTACTTTTGCAGAAATAAACTAATGGAAAAATATTGAAGACAAGAAATAGAAGAAAAGAAAGAAGCAATCACATTTTACTTAGACACTTCCCCGAAAACAGTACAAAAAAGTGATGAGCGCTAGTATTGTAGCAAGAATGCTGCAACTCCTGGGCTACCAACTTTACTTTATCAACCCGGGGTTCGTACAAACTTGGAGGTGACAGTGTTGTATACACAAGAAAAAGTGTTGGTTCTGCCAGTTGTCATTGTTCAGCTGGTGAGAGACCACTGGGCTTTTCAAGCCAGAATTCTATGGATTCATAAGGAGCTTGATTTCCTGATGGAAGAAAGGTAGATCTACTCTAAGAGAGAGCTACTCTATTCCAATAATGGAGAAGATTGAAATTCAATGCTAAATCACACCATTTCCTAATTAACTTCTAAGAAACTATACTTTCCTTTTTGTCTTTTTATGCAAAATCAAGTATGAAAACTAATTTCTTCTAGTGATGTGGCGGGTGAATTAAGGATGTTTGAGGATGGATGGAAGGGTTAGGAGATAGTTGGATGGTGTGGGAGACCTTTGGGAGGGTTTTGGTGACTTCCTAGGGGTTTTCCCTCAATTTGGCCTCAAAACAGACCATTTCAGGAAAACCTACAAGATGTACTAGAAACCTACAGGATTCCTTGTAAACCTACATGATACAACCGAGAGAAAAATGTGAGGTGTTGGAGGTGATGGAAGGCTTAGGAAAGGTGGTTGATGGGTGGAATGGAGTGGGAGAAGGTCTAGAATCACTCAGATGTCAACAACAAAGATAGGAGATGGTCGGATTCGCTCAATGTTCTTGGAAGAATTTCTTTGAGAAATGATGAAAACTAGTGAAGGTGATGGTGAAAACAAGGGATGGCTAAGGTGGATGGAGTGGAAGGTGGCTGCTGGCTATAAAGTATTTTTCTCCTCCTGAAGCACCTGTTTTGCATAAAACATGTATATTTTCCAAAAATCTATGTAAGCAAGAAACATTCTCATAAACTAGAAAAGAAAAATTAATGAACTAACTGCCTACATTATGCACAAGGAAAGTTGTTGAATGGAATGAAAGCATGGATGAGATATACTGCAAAATTGAAGATGAAAAATATGACAATCGATTACTACCTTGCAAAACTGACCAAATACTAATTTAAAGACAACAAACTCCAAAGCTCATAAAAGAAATAGAAATCTGTGTTTTTGGAGCTGCTTAAGGGTCCCTTCCTCAAGTCATAATCCCAGAGGGAGGAAGTGAGGCTGAGACACCTACTGACAACCTTATGGTGCTCCTTTATCCTTGCTAACATGCTACTGAAGTAAGGCACAAATGGAAGCAAACTAATAAACAACCAATCCAATATACACTACTTGCAATGGAAATGCATCTAAAAGAAAATTAACAATGAAGCTATGAAACTACACTAAACATACATATACAAGAAAGAGGAGCCTTGGATGCTAGGGTTGGGCCCTAACCCAAGAGATTCAACCCTCTGAGTTAACTCAGTGCTGGCTCAAAAAAAACTCATTCTTATTACCAAAACAGAAAATTACATCAATAAAACTTTCACAAGTATGGAGCTCGAAAATAACTTAGAGTTTTATAACCAAAATCTGAATCCTAATGAGGCTCTAGGCCTCTCTACTTATACAATCGAAGTCCCCAAAACTTCTTTAAAATCAGGGAGGCTCGGCACCCGAACTTGAGATAAGATAGCTCTTTGTCTCTCACTTGCTCGGCTTCCTTCTAATCCTCATGGCTTGGCTGCTTGTAGTCTGAGCTAGTGTGATGGATGGAGGAATATTTGAATGGGGGATAAGTAAATGAGGAGGATTTACCTCCTATAATCCCTCTTCCTTTTCCCATTCAAGTTTTAACCTTAGTATTTGCAAAAATTCCTTTATTTTGTCCTTTAATCCTTCATTCAATGCATATTAGTCCACTAGGCATAATATCCAACTCTAACTCATCTCATAAACAAAATATAATAAAAACATGTAATAAGTTGTGAGAAAATTTGGTTTGACTAAGCTAGGAGGTGAATTAAGGCCCATTTACTTACCCAATGATGAGGCTCATCACATCCCCGTAGTCAAGAATTGAATGATATATACAAAATGATTATCTGCTACGTGCACTATAAAGAGCTGTGCATCTTCTAGCCCTTCCCCCAGGTTATTGGGATCCTCACCAGCTTCAATCCGTGATAGATGGTCAGGTCCTGCATTTAACTTCCCTGGCTTCATAATGAATTCAAAGTCATACTCCTGAAATGGTAGTAGCCATCTGCAGATCTTCCCTCCCAACACATGCTTATTGACCAGGTATTTCAAGGCAGAATGATCAGTGTACATTTTGAAATTCCCTCCTAATAGATAATGCCTAAACTTCTGTAATGCGTACACCATGGCCAATCCTTCGTGCTTAGACATTGAATAATTCTTCTCATCCTTCAATAATTTCCTACTTGCAAAGTTCATAGGGTGGTCCATTTCTCCTTCACCAGCTTTTGTTAACACTTCACCCAACGCAATGGAGGAGGCATTCACATGTACGTGAAACTCCTTTTTCCAATCGGGAAGTACCAGGATTGGCACGTTGACCATATTTTCCTTCAATACATCTAAGCCACGCTGAAATTCTTCATCCAACATAATGTTGCATCCTTCTTCAACAGTTTCTCCATCGACGTGGTAATTTGAGCATATGCTTTGATAAAATTTTTGTAATATCCCGTATGTCCTAGTGTCATGCGCAGCTGCTTAAAATTCCTCGGGGTCTCCAGATTCACTATCACCACAATCTTTGCAGGGTCCACCATCCGCTTTTTCTTGCACACCACATGACACAACAAGATTACAAAGGGAACACAAAAGATGCATTTTTTTGAATTCAACACGATATAGTATCTGTGACACGTATTCAACATCAGGCGTAGACTTGATACATGACACTTTACTAATCTGAACACCATTCTTGAGAATATTGTAGATGCATTCTTGAGTCCAAACGGAAACAAATTGTATTGAAAACAACCCCACTCTATCGTGAATGTCATTTTTCTCCTATCCTCAGGTGTGATCTTAATTTGATGGTACCTAGAAAACCCATCGGTGAATGAGTAAGCCTCCTGCCCTCCAACATTGTCTAGTACTTCATTGGTAAATGGTACCAGGAAAGGATCATGGACACACACATCATTAAGTTTCCGCAGATCTATGAAAATATTTATCTCACCCTTCTGTTTTTTCTCCTGAACCACCATTAGGCTCATCTAATCAGATTCCTCAACTGGTTCTATGATGCCTGCTTCTAGCATCTTATCCAACTCTAGGTGAACCTTTTCCTTGTATTTAGGACTAAGAGGATACGACCTCTGTTTAACAGGCTTCGCATCCGGCTTCAGAGTGATTTTCATAACACCCAAATCACCAATTATGCCCTTAAAATCTGAAAACTTGGTAGGGAAGAGATCCTGATATTCACAAAGTAACTCAAAAACTTTATCCACAGTAGTGTCATCCCAATAATCTCCAATTTTTGCAAACTTTGGTTCTACTTCAGTGCCAATAGTACTTTCTTTTTCTTCAATGATGTGGTGATGTCCAGGTTTTCTATTTGTGGGCCCTCAACTTCACGATGCCCTTCTGCCTCTAGAATATTAATGTTTCTCGGGTCTTCATCATCCTCTTCAACGGTCACATTATAACATTCCAACTCATGGTGTAGCTGGGTACTCCAATCCAATTGAACCCATTCCATAGGTTCTTGCGGAATTCTGAAGATAACTGCCTTAAGCTCCCATAGTGCTTCATCGATGTTGTCGAAGCCATCTTTAAAGCTGAAGGTCAATAAAAACCCTTCCCTAAATATATCACACTCCACGGTGCCATGGCGAAGCTCTATTTCAAAATATCAGTTCATGGGAATTATATTCAAAGTATAGAAAAATGTGTGTACCCACTCCGGCTGTGGTTCTATCCCCCATGCTTTAGTCCATTTTGCTAGGTGATCACATAGATCATCCTTCCCACTATATTTCTTAGTCAATTTAGTGTTAGGACACCTAAACAGTAACCTCATCATTCTTCTGTAATCCCTCAATCCATCAAAGCTACCCCTATGTGTACCACACCATCGTTCAGGTGTAGCGTGCAAAGCCAAATCTAATTCTTCGAAGCAGTGATCCTTAGGGACTTCATGCTCAAATGCATCGAAAAACTTATTCACGTTAGTTGACCCATCATAATAGGGTAAGTTCCTTACCTCCGATGAAACACAGTGCAATGACTTCGTCATCATATTGCATCATAGTGTGGATACTTCATGCAAATGCTTCTACCAATGTTCCAACCCTTCATCTGAATCAGAGGTGCAGGAACTCTCCCAGTACCATTAAATCCATCCATATGCCATCGGATTGATCTAGTCTTGGTCTCACACTGTTATTTTATAGATTTGATCCAATTCATCCTCACTTTCTTCATAATCACGGATTGGTTCAGTATAGCATGCCCCTTCTGCAGGGTCCAACAACACTACAGTTCGAAGCGATTTCCTTTCAAATGACATTGTCCGCTTCTTCAAATTTATAACCCCATTCATGTCAATGGCCCAGTCAATTCCCAGGAACACGGGGTATGGATTACTATCATCAACGATCTTTATCACCTCAAATTCAGCCATCACGCTTGGACCTTCTATATCAACTATTACTCCATATAATCATCCCATAAGGATGATTTTCTGTTGGTTCGCCACTCTGAGTTGAATCAGAGACCACAACAGTTCAGGTCTCCCCATTCCTTCCCATGCTTTCTTTGGTAGTACCTTCGCATCAGACCCCAGATCCAAGATGACCTAGTCCATATCATAATATCCTATCTACACAGTGAGCTACATCACGTGCCCCATTCTTGCCTTATGTTTACCAATTTTTTTGACCACCTGGTGTTCATCGAGGACCTTCTCTTTGCTGGTGCATTTGTTTATTAATTCCTGCAGGCCTTCCATAACTTTTCTATTGCACAACAGTTTTATGCAGGTCTCTAAAAATGTAGTAAGCACAGAGGGGTCAACCTCTGCAGGCACACTGATGTCTTTCATCTTGTCCTGAATTCTTGAGGTGGATACCTCGGCGAAGATTTTCTTGGCCTCCATAAATTTTTCCTTCGTGTGATTTAGATCAAAACCCACTTCCTTCTCTAGGGCCTTGCAGACACATCCATCCTCTTTAGGCTGTTTACCTTTATCATCGCTAGTCGTTACTCCACTTCTAAGCACTATATTCACACTTTGATCTTCCTCATGGAGCTCGTCTCTCATCATCTGTAAGTTCTGCTTAGGCTGCTGACGCTATGCTTTCTTCCCTTGAATTTTAGCTATCAGCACCATGAATTCCTCTATAGTATGGTCAAACTAGCTACAATATTGACATGATGGGTGTGTATGGTTCTAACATTCTCACTCATAGTGCCCTGGAGTTCCGTAGTTGTAACAGATAACCTGACACCAGCCTCTACCAGGCCCTCCTCCTCCTTGGCCCTGTCCTTGTCCTTGATAACCTCCACGCACTCCTCTAGCACCCTGATCTGGAGGTTGAGTTTCTACTTGCATATGATATCTAGGTGTTCTTTCCATCATCATCTCATAGTTGCGACAGTGGCACTCATCGTGGCCCACTGATTTGCAAAAGTTACAAAATAACTGTTGGGGTGTCTGGATGAAATTTTGAAGTAAATAACAATTATATGTTGCGTGTTGTCCAACAACATGAAAAATAACATACCATAGCGCAGCCATCAGGCTCAGTCCTGTTGGAGCTTCTAGCCTCGAAGGTATAGGTTCCCCTCCTATAATATAATTTGAGTACATGGGACAGTGGTCTTTATCGTGCCCCTAGCTCTTGCACTTCAGACACCAGACTTCTATGCACAACTTTGATTTAGTCTCCTTGTCTTTCTTCAAGCTCTGCAATTCTAAGTAGAGGCTCTATAATTAAGGGTGAATTTTTTGCACCCCCAAGTTCACATCCTCAACAGGTGTTGCATGCAACCTCATCGCGATTTCCAAAGCTTTCACCTGTGTTCCTATCTTTTGGTGTGATAGAGCAATCCTCAGGTGGGGTAGAAGCGAAGCTATAAACCATTAGCGATAATGATCGTTTGTGAGCTGCATGCTATCTTCTTGAATTTGGCATTTAAACCTTTGATCTAATTCCCAAGGCATCTCATCAACCTTCATCATGATTTCCTTAAATCCAACTACTAACTTTGAGTCAAAAATAGGCTTAATAAACTCCTTGTTTAAAGCATCCTTAGTCTTTGCTAGTGATGCCAGAGGATTATCAGAACAATACTTAATATAACAAGTCAATGTGTGATCTTGCAGATCGGTAATCAATTGTGCTTTCTTTATATTATCATCAATAATCTGTTGCATAGTCTAGACAACATTAGCAACAAACTAAAATTGTTCTGTATCTTCACTCCCTATGCCCTTGAAAATCGGTAGCTTCATAGTGTTTGTCATGTTGAATGGAGGTAATGGAGGTGGAGGTGTGGACGAAGGTGTATGCAGTGGAGGTGGAGTGTATGGATGACATGTTCATGGAAAACCTTGTGTTATCAGCTAGACAACACTCTGTGGTGAGGCCTGTACCACTCTATCATCATTGCTCGAAGGAGGTCTGATCAACAGGCTATATTATGGAATTAATCTCTCTCGATCTCTAAAGAGACTTCCACTTCACGTAGCTTTGAACATCAAGGAAATGGCATAACCCATTTTTCCCATAACAACATTTTAATCCAGGTATTCAAAGATCTTAAATAATTACCTCATGTTCCTTTGAAAAATTTCCGCTCTGCTTTGTTGTAGCTGACTAAGGTATCAGCTGTGAATTCTGTAAGAAATCCTCCCAGAATCCAATCAAGCCAATGATCAATAGCCCACGCGATCTAGTTTTCAGAGGCTTCTAATCATTGCACTAATTCAAGAGTCCACACTGTAGGATTATCAAGCTTCCAACTTCCTTGGATATTGGTCAGTTTAACTAACCACTCATATAGTTCAATATGAAAAGTGCAGAAGAATATTTCATGTATCTCTATATATAGATACCTGTTCAACCACTCTTCCTTGGACAGGCGTAGATTCCTGTGTTCTTGCACCACGAACTTGTGAATTTTTTGATCCAACCACTTTTCAATTCTTTGTTGGTCAGATTCTAGTTTGGTCAATTCAGTGTCCTAACTTGCTCTACATAAATTATCAATCCTGGTATCGTAAACTAATGAAGTGTAGTGCACTATATGTGCTAGATGGCCCTTCCTACTTCAGTGTTTTTGAGTTTTAAGTTGTTTTGGGGTTTTTAATCTTTAATCCATAATGATGTACAATGTATTTAACAAAAGTTTAAATCTACTTTTTCTAATGAAATGAGGACTAAGAGTGCTTTAGGCTATATTTGGAAATAAAGCTTTTAATCAAGAAAAGAAAAAAAGAGTTTCTATTCTTGCTATTTATTATTGATTCCCAATCATGAACTAAAAGGACTTAAGAATGAAATTGCAACTACTACCTAATCAATTACAAAACCAAGGCTTAAATGAGATATTCAAACTGAAAATGAGATTGCAACTATCTATGATGAACCAAGAATGAAATACTAGAAATGAGATTACAACTACTATCTAGTCTATTGCAGAATCAAAACTTAATGAAAAACTGAAAATGAAATTGCAACAAAACTAAATGAAAAACTATGACTAAAAATGAGATTGCAACTAGTCTATTATAACAACTAAATGAAGTGCTTTGTCACTCTACTACACAATTTTGGGAGAACAACCTCCTTGTGATAACATTTTGAGAAATTCCATACTTCATTGTTCTAAATGGAAAAAAACTAAGACTGAAAATGAAATTGCAACTAGTCTACTATAAAAACTAAATGAAGTGCTTTGTCACTCTGCTACACAATTTTGGGAGAACAACCTCCTTGTCATAAAATTTTGAGAAATTCCATACTTCATTGTTCTAAATGAAAAAAAACTAAGACTAAAAATGAAATTGCAACTAGTCTACTATAAAAACTAAGTGAAGTGCTTTGTCACTCTGCTACATAGTTTTGGGAGAACAACCTCCTTGTGATAACATTTGAGGGATTCCATACTTCATTTTTCTAAGAGAAAGTAAACATGAAAATGTAGAGAAAGACTCATTCATAAATAAAATAGTTCGCCACTTAATTTTAAGATGAACCGCCAACTGAAAGGGCTTTTAGAAACATTCACTTACAACATGAGTTACTAAACTAACAATAAAATGACATTGATCAGTTTAATTCAAATTCTAAAGACCAATGAATAGCAAATGAAATTAATTACTCTATGCCGCTGAACTCAACTTCAAGCTACTGATAAGAAACTAGAAAGTAGTGAAATGAAAGAACTATTATGTGCTGAAATAAAACTATTCTGAGTTAGTAAGAAGATGACAAAAACTGCATTACAAACCAAGTTAGAAAATGGTTATAAACATCATGGAAAAACACAGTGAATTTATAGTTTAACTATGAAAGACAAAACAAAAATAAAATGTAACCTTAACCAGCGTAGGGGCCCTCTGCAAAGGTCTCAGGTTATATGCACTTAATCAACACTCCAACAATGCTTTCAGGTATCCATGAAACACAGTCTTTATATTAAAAATAGAGAATGAGTTCTTCAAACTATAGAGCGGAAATCTGAACATAATACATGAGCAAAATCGAACTTGTTCTGCTTTCTTCACACGGGTATTTATAGATAAATTATATAACTATTTTAAGGAGAAAAATAAGCTACAACAAAACATGTAGGTAGGCAAGTATGAAGAACTCTTGTCCTTGGTTGCTTGGAAACATAAATCTATGGTAATGGCTATTGGATTTAGTTTGTGCAAGTGGTAGATGAAGTCCGTGGCCTCAGGAAACTGCTTCGGATCCCATCACTGAGAAACGTGTACAGAACAAAGTCCTGTTTGCCTTAGGTTTCTATGTTTGACTTCCCTTTGACCGGAGTCTTCCTTGTTGATCTAGGCCAGATGAATAGGATACGATCCATGCCCTGATGTTTTCCAAGCTACCCATGTAGTTATTTTCCCCTCTTGACACCTAGAACCTGCAAAAGCATGAAAGTAGTTGTGGAAAAACTGATTAGCTGCAAAATGTGGTTGAGTTCCTTAGCTAAAAAAAAAAAGTTTATTCAAATAGAAAACATAAAAGTGATAACATGTAAATCACTGAAATATACTCCTTGAGGCAATGTATAATGGTTTTTTATGATAAGGACGCATTTTTCATGGAAAAACAGAGAAGAAAGGATGAGAAACGTTGTTAAGGGAAAGGTAGTTTTGGAGCTCAACATACCCCCACTGCAAGACTATTGCATGTCCCCATGCACTCAAAATTGTGAACTCCCTCCTCCTACTACATTTGTACTAAGACTTCAGCCAAAAAATCCAACCTCTTCTTGCTTTTCTTTGCACCAACTGCCATCCTTGGCTTCCTCATGAGAAACTTGTACTTGAGGTTAATAAGTGCCCTATTTAGCTTCTTATTCTTCCTTTTTAGTTTTCTATTCTTTTTGTGCCATAAGCCCAAGTGAAGCATACTATTATCATGGATAATCTTATCCAACTTGTTTTGTTCTTTTAAGGCTTCATTTTTTCTTTGGATGTGCCTATTTAGAAATTCTACCTCATAGATCTCCTGTTTAAGTGAGCTAGTTAGAGTTTCTTGTGAGGTGGCAGGATGCTCGGGATTAGCTGAAGTCACTGGGTCTACTGATGTACTCTTTTTCTCCAATGACTCTATGTAGTCATAAATTTTCTATTGGATTGTATCAATGCCTGGAGGCTCTTCTTGGGCTGCTCTCAAAGTTTTGTGGAGGATAGTTTTGTGGGCTTTACTCATATGGAATATTGTCAAGGGACTGAGTTGGAGTTCCTCCCTCTAAATCTATAAACTGAGTTTATTTTGATTCCATTTTCTTCACATTGCCCCTGAGCCTAGAACTCCTCCTCAAGTTTTGGGAGCCTATGATCTCTTCTTCTATAACCTTTTTCCTCTTTCCTTTCTCCTTACCTTTCTTGATTTGTTCTCTGATTTTGATAAATCTCTCAGAAAGTAGTTGTTCATCCTCCTTAGGTGATGAAGGTTCAAGAATATCCTTGTGGATTTCCTCAACCTTTTCTTTCATTTTTCTCCTTTGCTTTGTTTTCTTTCTGATCTTTGTTAATGCTTCAAAGATTGGCTCTTATTCATTGTTTTTCTGTGTTGAAGTTTCAGGGGTGTTTTGAATGGTGAGACTGGTCTTCCTTCTCCTACTTCTTTTTACAGGACTTCCCTTAGGAAATTCTGGAACATCATGGAAGAAGTTTCTTACCAAAAATTCCTCTCACGTGTCCCCACCACTTCTCAAATGCAATTCAACTAAAATCTTTACTAGTCCATGGTGATATAGAGTGGTTTCTATTGACTCAATTTCTTCTGAACATTAGTTTCCATTCTTCTCAGACTACTCAACAGGAAAAATGGGAGATTGAGGGTTCCATCTTCTCGAAAATTCATTAACAATCGTATATGATATACATACATAGAAAAAAACCTCCCTTTGCATGTAATAAACTTTTGAAAAATTAATAACATGCTACTCCATTTGTTTTTAAGTGCAGAGATTGGAATCCCTTTTCTAAAAACTGAAGTTTCCATACCTGGATTTTTGAGAATGACCTTCCAGGATTCATCATGAAACTATTTATTCTTAAACCACCTCTCTCCTAGCCTTGGTAGTTCGGTTGCTTCAGCTATAAGGGACCTGGTAATCGCAAATTTGATGTCACCTATTTCCATGTCCATTCCATCAAATGACCCACCAAAGGATTTGGTGATTTCTTTATGGTAACCGTTGAATTTTTCAATGAAATTCAACCAACCAGCCTTCTGTAACATTCCTTTTAGCTGCGGATAACCGTCCATGTACTTCACCCCTATGGGTTCAGTTCTAACGATGAGCCCCATCACCTCTGTTCTTGTCTATTCTTCAAAATACCCTTCACTGTTTGAAAAATGGAGTGACTACGTAAAGAGAACTGTGTA
This sequence comes from Pinus tabuliformis, assembly GCA_031772625.1. Taxonomy (NCBI): domain Eukaryota; kingdom Viridiplantae; phylum Streptophyta; class Pinopsida; order Pinales; family Pinaceae; genus Pinus; species Pinus tabuliformis. The sequence continues at coordinate 856,882,374 of CM062820.1, read as the reverse complement.
TACAACATTGAAGCAATTGGTATATAGAAACAAAAACAACTATGGATATGGAGACAAAATGACAAAATATATGGAAGCATAACGGCTATGAGTATGAGATAAAATGACTGTACATACAGGATATACGATAATAGAGTAGTTGCATGCATAAAATGTGTGGAAATAGAGTGACTATGTGCACAAGGGATATGAAAATAGAGTGGCTGTATGCACAAAATATATAACAACAGAGTGATTGTATGCACAAAAAGGCTGCGGAAGTATAAGAGAAAAACTTGGTGTAATAAATGAACAATTAGGGTGTTGAAGAGTCATGTTCAAATAGGTCATGTCGTTAATCTTACCATTTAACACGTGTGCTGTAGAAGTCCGGTTAAGTACGAGTCATTGAGTTTAAAATAGAGATTGCATCATTAGACCATTTCGCATTGAAGATGGAAGGTGTGGTGGAATCATCATGGCAGTCAAATCACATAATGATAAATCAAGGACTCATGTGATTATACAAGTTATACAAACTTATTTTTTTGTATTGATTTTTGAAATAATTTTTTTGTTTTTACCTTTGGAACCTTACCTTCTGCTTGCTAATATCTTGTTGTTTGCTTCCATAGGTGCTTAGATGTGATTGGTCTTCAAAGTTGTTCTCTCTTCAATTACTTGCATATGAGATTTTATTATGAACTAGCCTCTTTGTGCTTGGACTGATAATCAAACTGTTGCTGCAGAATCAGATTGGCTGCAGAACAGGATTAGCTATGGAATGGGAACAACTGCAGAACGTGGAAACAACTGCAGAATGTAAAACCACTACAAAATGTAAATTAGAGAACAAAATATGGCTTATGAATGAATGGAATGGAAATGGCTGTATGGGTGAAAATACGACAAGATGATAAATGAAAAATGGAGATGGAAGAAATGATGGAGAGGAAAAAATTTATTGGTGGAATATGGTAGTGGAGTGAAGTGAAACTTGCAAAATTAAAACAAAGTGAAATGAGATAAAACAATGAATTTTGAAGAATGCATAATGATTCACCATTTTTTTCAGAAAATAAATGGAAAAGATAGGGTGTTAGAGTCTTCTAATTTTCACCCTGTATTTTTTGTATAATCATGCCAATCAGTGATTGGTTTTCAACCTTATACATTTTCTTTTAGATAGGAAAAAAAGCAAAGACTAAGTTGGTGGAGAAGAAGGATTCTTCTTCACCAACTCATTTCAAAATTGTTCTGAAAGATCTTGATGAACTCCTCCTTTGAGATTGGTTTTTGATAAATTTTCAATCTATGACCATTCACAAGGAGAGGAGTTTGACTTTCATCTATTTTTCTAATCCTTACTGCTCCATTACTCAAAATGTTTTCAATCTCATATGGCTGAAAACTTTTTCAATCTCATATGGCTGAAAAACTTTTCAATCTCATATGGCCCAAGCCAATGAGTTTGAAACTTCCCTTGAACATATTTAAACTTTGAATCAAATAATAGTGCCCAATCTCCCTCTTGAAACTTCTTGTCCATGATGTATTTGTCATGCCATTGAGCTATTCATTTTTGGACTAGACCAGTCCTTTGAACTGCTTCTTGTGTGATTTCATCAAGTTTATTCAATTGCTCCATTATATGCTTTTGAGCTTCTGATAAATCCATCCCCAACTGAACTGTCATCTTGAATGTTTTGACTTGGAATTCTATAGGGAACATGACTTGTTTCCCATAAACAAGTCCATAGGGTGTATTTCCAGTTGTGTTCCTCCATGTAGTTCTATAGGCCCATAAGGCTTCAAGAAGCCTTTCTGCCCAATCTCTTCTATGTAGATGCATAGTCTTGGTGAGGATTCCTTCGATCACTTTATTTGTAGACTCCACTTGACCATTTGCTTGTGGATGATAGGGAGTGGATTTCCTATGCTTGATCTTGTAATCCTCCATAAGCCTCTCCATCATGTTGGATGTGAATTGTGATCCCTGATCTGTCACAATTTCTCTTGGAACACCAAAGCGAGTAAAAATATCCTCAAAAAGAAAACTAACTACAGATTTTTTGTTAGCAAAAAGTAATGCTTTGGCTTCTACCCATTTGGTGACATAATCAATGCATACCAATATATACTTTTTCTTCTTGGATGGAGGATTAATAGGTCCAATAAAGTCTAAAGCCAAATTTTCAAATGGTTTGATAAGTACCTGAGGTTTTAATGGCATTTCATTTGAGGGAGCAGGTTTCCCTACCCTTTGGCAACTATCGCACCTTCTGACATATTCTTTAGCATTTTTGAAAATGGATGGCCAATAATATCCTAAAGAACAGATTTTATAAGCTGTCCTCTTGTTAGCAAAGTGTCCACCACACGGCTCATCATGACATGCTTTGAGAATATCAGGCATTTCATCTTCCCTGACACACCTTCTGATCATAACATTTGGCCCTATTTTGTACAATTCGTTAGTGATCCATGAATATCTTACACTTTCTTGAATAATCTTTATTTTTTCTCTAGGAAATAAATGTGAAGGTAACTTCCTTGTAACCAAGTCATTAGCAACATCTGCAAACCAAGGAGTTTGAGTAGTTACTGCAAAGAGATATTCATCAAGAAACTTATCTTCAACTAGAGAGTCTTCTTTGATATTCTGAATCCTGGACAAGAAATCAGCAACTATGTTTTGTTTTCCAAGTCTATCTAACACAGTAATGTCAAATTCTTATAAAAGTAAATGCCATCTTGTAACTCTGCCATTAGTAATAGGCTTATTCATCAAATATCTAACTGTAGAGTGATCTGTATGAACAAAGGTTTCATAGCCTGTTATATAGTGTCTGAACTTGTTAATTGCATGAACAACAACTAAGAATTCTTTTTCAGTCACAGTATAATTCAACTTAGTGGGAGTCAAATTATTACTTGTATAGTAAATGGCATAAGGAATCAAATCTTTTTGTCCCAATATAGCTCCTAGAGCTGTATCTGAAGCATCTGTAGAAATATGGAAAGGAAGTTTCTAATTTGGTGCTCCAAAATTTAGGTGCTTTAGATATTTTTGCTTTCAAGGTTTCAAATGTTATATCCTAAAAAAATACCTTATGTAAACATCGTAAAGAATTTTTCATGGCTTAGTGAAAGGTTTGTTTCTTTACATATTTTAAGGACTTTTTCCAAATTTTCCAAAGCTTCTTCAAATGTGTTACCATAGACTGTAAAATCATCCATATATACCTCTACACAATTATGTATTAGATCAGAAAAAATTCCTAGTACTTCTCTTTGGAATGTTGCAGGTGCTTACATAACCCAAAAGGAAGTACTCGGTAGGCAAAAGTTCCCCATGGACAAGTAAAAGTGGTTTTATCTTGATCTTCAGGTGCTACCTGAATTTGATTATAACCACTAAAACCATCCAAGAACGAGAAATACTTCTTACCTGCTAATGTATCTAATACCTGATCTATAAAGGGAAAAGGAAAGTGATATCTCAAGGTTTCTTTATTTAATTATCGGTAATCAATGCACACCCTCCATTTACCATTCCTTTTAGGCACAATCACCAAAGGAGAAATCCATTGGCTATCCGAAATTGGGTAAATGAAGTTTACATTGAGTAATTTTTGGAGCTCTTCTTTCACAATTTCCCTAAGATTTGGATTCATTATTCTCTAAGGTTGTCTGATTGGTCTATTATTTTCCTCAATATATATATGATGGATACAAGTCTTAGGATCAATACCTTTCATGTCGGTGCACTCCCATGCAAATGCAGCAGAATGTTTTTGTAATATTTTGGTTAGCTCTTCTTGTTGTAGTTTCTCCAAGTTTTTATTTATGTGCAATGTCCTACTTGGAAGAATTTCAATTGTAGAGCTACAAAACTCTTCCATAAAATAGAGAGACATCTGCCTAGATGACAAGTATTCAACATTAGATTTTTCCTGGAATTGTGCATGATCATATTCTGAAGATGTTTCAATATTTTCCAATGTGTTCAAAATTTGAGTATCTTCACTAATTTCTGACATAGTAAAGAGAGTTTGAATATCATATTCTTCATCAATCCATTCCTTGTCATCTATTTCAGTAATTGCTTTTGCTGGGGGATACAAAGTGAATATATTTGTTGAATTACCATAAAAAATATACATGTCACCGGATCTACAACTAATAAAACCATCAGCTGTGGCCAGCCAAGGTCTTCCTAATATGAATGGGTGTCCTCCTAGAATATTCTTGGGAGTTAAAATCATGAAATCAATAGGATATTCCCAAGAGTCTAAGGATATTGAATGTCTTCTAGCACACCATCTGGTTTGATTACTGATCTATCTACAAGTTGTAGCAAGGTAGGTGTGTAAAGAAGATTAGGAAGTTTAAGTTGCTCCATAGTTTGTCTACTCATAATGTTTATTGCTGCCCCTAAGTCAATCAATGTGTTTGGAATTTCAATTCCATTTATATGTGTCTTGACAATTGGACTTCCTGGATCCACATATTTCTGCATGGCAATCTTTCCCATCATGATGTCTACTATCTTTCCTACCAGGTGAATTCTTTTTGTTTCTCTTGGTTTCCTTCCTAGTCTTTTAATCTTCAACTCATTTATTGTTTTGGCTAGAATAGGAATTTCTTTGATGGCTTGTAACAAAAGAATTTTGATACAGACATTCGTCAATTCATCTATAAATTCATAATTGGGCAACAAGATCTGTTTTTCTACCCCTCTATCAATTTGTAATCTCTCAGGAAAAGGAGGTGTAGAAGTAGATACTGGTTGCTCAATGATAGGAGTTGTGTTTATTGATTCTTTTTGTTTTTCTTTTTCAATGTTTTGGTTTTGGAGGGATGTTCCCTCAAAACTTTTATTGACTTTTAGAGAGTCTTCCTCAGAGTTATCTTGTTCTTGAATGACTATAGAAGGTTTTTCCTTTTCTAATATCCTACCAGATCTAATTTGAACATCATTGAGATCTAGAGGAGTAATCACGTAAGTTGGAAATTGTTGTCCTTCTACGATGTAAGCATTCTGAGGGTTTTTATTGTTGGGGTTTGACAATGGTTGGGCAGGTAACTGATTTGATTTTTGTGGAAATGGAAGTAAGAGTTGAGGATTTTGACTTTGTTGTGGAGGTTGTTGTGGAAATGGTATTGAAAGTTGAGGGTTTTGATTTTGAAGTTGTGGTTGCTGATTTTGATGCTAATTTTGTGGGGGAGGATAGCTCTGATGAGATGGAGGATATTGATAATATTGAGCAAATCTCCCATAAGGATTTTGTACCCCTTATGCCCACGGTTGAGATTGAGGTTGAGGCCAAGGTTGCTGCCAAGAATTCCAGTTTGGTGGGGGCTAAAGATACATTGGATTGTTAAATCCTTGATTTTGTGGCCCCTGCAAAGGTTTTCTTGCAACAAAACAAAGAGCTTCTACAGGATTTGGGACTGTTTCCTCTTGAAAGATAGCCTTAAGACCTGGGATTGAGGGACAACCCTTGGTCTCATGACTTTCTGAACAAATCATACTAGTTTCTACAATTTTTGCATCTAAAGGGCATTCCCTTAGAGCATGTTTCGTTCTGCATTTTAGACAAAATATGGCTAAAGCATCAGTCTCTGTTTTCTACTTGTTTTGAATTTTAAGGGTGTCTAGTTGCTCAATGAGGCTCCCTAAATTGTTAGTTTTAAACTCATCAAGCATATTGACAATTTCTGCCCTACTTACAAATCCAGTTGCAGATTTGTTTGCTCTAACAAGAGAAGGATCTCTCAGTCCTTTCCCGGTTTTAGATTTCCCTCTTGAGAGGTGAATACATAGTTTTGCTATGTCACTCAATGGAAGTTGAGAGATATCTCCCTTCCCCATCATGTTAAGGATATCTATCCATTCATCTCTAATGGCCTTTAACAAAAGAGCTTTCAAAGTTTCTTCATCTAGATTGATTATTTTTGCTCTTTTCAAATTATAGTTGAATCTCTCAAGAAAATCCTCTAAGTTTTCATATTCTTTTTGCATCATTTTTAACACCTCATCTTTATGATTGGTAGGCATACAATAATCCAAGTATCTATCCAAAAATTCCTGTTTCATGTCATTCCAAGTTCTAATGGATTGAGTGACTAACCCCATAAACCATTTCAAAGTAGCCCCTTTTAGTGTTGAAGGGAACAATTTGAGTTTTTAAGAGTCTTCTAGATAGTCATATGTTCTGCACAAGACTTCAAACTCAAACAAAAATGTTTCAGGATCCTCACTTCTTAACCCATAAAAGTTTGGGAGGATAGATGGTGAGATGTTTTTCATTGTGGTATGTGTTTCCTCATCCACTATAGGGAATCCAAATGAGTTATCTACTTCCCTATTTCCTCTGCCTCCTCCATTATTACCTCTACCTCCTCCATTGTTTCCTCTACCTCTCCCTCTACCCCCTCCTCCAAACAGTGAGAATTCTCCATCTTTTTCTTCTTCTGCCATTATAGTTTCTTCAGAGTCAGTATAGGGCTCAACTTGCAAGGTTATTCCCTCTTCCTCTAGTTCTTCTATCAATGGACTATGAGAGGGAGTTTCTATTTTTTCTTCCTCACTAGGTATTCCTAGTTCTTCAACTACAATAGGATCTCCTGTAGAGGTGAAAAAGGTCTTCTCTCCTAGGACTGTTTTGGTGGATGATGTAGGAGAATCTTTTGATTGAGTTTCTGCCCCTTGAATTCCAGGAATCCTATGGCTAGGAGTATGAGTCTAGGATGGAGGTGTGTCCTTTCTAACTCTTGGTGGAGTAGGTGGAGTTTTTGTAATTGAACTTCTGCCCCTAGCTATAAATCTACCCCTAGAATCTCTTTCTCTATGCATGTCATTGTTTTGTTTTGTTGTTGTTGTTGTTGTTGTTTTTTTTTTTTTTTTTTGTTTTTTTTTTTTTTTTTTTTTTTTTTATGAATGTAAGAGATAAGGCTACCTAGTTACACTTCCCCAGCAATGGTACAAAAATGTTTGGTCAATTTAGTGTCTTAAATTGCTCTACATAAATTATCAATCTAGGTATTGTAAACTAATGAAGTGTAGTCCACTATATGTGCTAGACAACCCTTCCTACTTTAGTGTTTTTGAGTTTTAAGTTGTTTTGGGGTTTTTAATCCTTGAATCCATAATGATGTACAATGTATTTAACAAAATCTTAAATCTAATTCTACTAATGAAATGAGAACTAACAAATTACAGTGCTTTAGGCCAGATTTGGAAATAAAGCTTTTAATCAAGAAAAGAAAAATAGAGTTTCTATTCTTGCTATTTATCATTGATTCCCAATCATGAACTAAAAGGACTTAAGAATGAAATTGCAACTACTACCTAATCAATTACAAAACCAAGGCTTAAATGAGATATTAAAACTGAAAATGAGAAATTCCATACTTCATTGTTCTAAATGGAAAAAAACTAAGACTGAAAATCAAATTGCAACTAGTCTACTATAAAAACTAAATGAAGCGCTTTGTCACTCTGCTACACAATTTTGGGATAACAACCTCCTTGTGATAACGTTTTCAGAAATTCCATACTTCATTGTTCTAAATGAAAAAAAACTAAGATTGAAAATGGAATTGCAACTAGTTTACTATAAAAACTAAATGAAGTGCTTTGTCACTCTGCTACACAATTTTGGGAGAACAACCTCCTTGTGATAACATTTTGAGGGATTCCATACTTCATTGAATCTAAGAGAAAGTAAAAATAAAAATGCAAATAAAGACTCATTCATAAATGAAATATTTCACCACTTAGTTTTAAGATGAACCATCAACTGAAAGGGATTTTAGAAACATTCACTTACAACATGAGTTACTAAACTAACAATAAAATGGCATTGATCAGTTTAATTCAAATTCTAAAGACTAATGAACATCAAATGAAATGAATTACTCTATGCTACTGAACTCAACTTCAAGCTACTAATAAGAAACTAGAAAGTAGTGAAACGAAAGAACTATTCTGTGCTGAAATAAAACTATTCTGAGTGAGTAAGAAGATGAAAAAAATTGCATTACAAACCAATTTAGAAAATGGTTATAAACATCATGGAAAAACATAGTGAATTTACAGTTTAACTATGAAAGATAAAACGAAAATAAAATGTAACCTTAACCAGTGTAGGGGCCCTCTGCAAAGGTCTCAGGTTATATGCACTTAATCAACACTCCAACAATGCTTTTAGGTATCCATGAAACATGGTATTTATATTAAAAACAGAGAATGAGTTCTTCAAACTATAGAGCGGAAATCTGAACTTAACACATGAGAAAAATTGAACTTGTTTTACATTCTTCACATAGGTATTTATAGAGAAATTATACAACTATTTTAAGGAGAAAAATAAGTTACAACAAAACACATAGGCAGGCAAGTATGTGGAATTCTTGTCCTTGGTTGCTTGGAAACATAAATATATGGTAGCGGTTGTTGGATTCAGTTTGCACAGGTGGCAGATGAACTCCGTGGCCTCAGGAAACTGCTTAGGATCCCATCACTGAGAAATGTGTACGGAACAGAGTCCTGTTTGCCTTAGGTTTCTATGTTTGACTTCCCTTTGACCAAAGTCTTCCTTGTTGATCTAGGCCAGATGAATAGGATATGATCTATGCCTTGATGTCTTCCAAGCTACCCATGTAGTCGTTTTCCCCTCTTGACACCTGGAACCTGCAAAAGAGTGAAATTAGCTGCGAAACAACCGATTAGCTATAGAATGTGGTTGTGTTCCATAGCTAATAGACAAAAACTTATTCAAATAGCAAACATAAAATTATAACATGTAAATCAATAAAATATACTCCTTGAGGCAATGTATAATGGTTTTTTGATGATAAGGATGCATTTTTCATGGAAAAACAAAGAACGAAGGACGAGAAAAGTTGCTAAGGTAAAGGAAGTTTTGGAGCTCAACAATTCCATTGATGCAACATCACACATCTCTTTCAAGCAGATCTCGGTCCTAGAAACGGAATTATTTATTGTCTTAGGGGGTCCTGACCCAGGTTCAGAGTTAGTTGCACCAACCAATAAATCCCTACACTACTGGCCCTTTCAACAATGACCCGTGTAGCACAGGTTGCAATCTCACCTGAAGTAATATGGGGGGATGCTAGAACCAAGTTTTTGTATCCATAGACTAGTGTGATGTCTTTTAAAGCCTTAGATCTGCCTTCGTGCAGATGGATACTCTTTTAGGGCGCACTACTGCAAATCTTTCAAAATGGCCTTTAAATGCCTACAATCAGTCTTTGCGGACCTTTACTGGTCAATATATCTACTTACGTGCATCAAAAGGCAATCCTAAATTAGGTTTCACACATATTTAGTTAAGTTATTAATAAACGTTAGAGAATTCATCAAATTCTTTGTGAAATTACATAAACATGCTTGTGTACATCACTTAACAGTTATTCAACAGATTCATGCAATATTCAATCGATATTCCATAAAACACATTATTCATAGGAAGCATATATCATTAACAAAAATAGAGATAAAACAGATATACACAAGAATTCTTTGGTAGCTTTCTTTATTGATCTTTAGTTCAGATTTATAGACTCAAAACTAGCCTACGCACTTAGCTGCAGGGGTCCATGCACACAACTGCGGACTCTCCCTAGGCCTTTGCACACTCAGCTACAGAGCCTTTCTTCTCCTATCTGGCCCACTTATCCTCACTAGCACTTCTCTTCTATTGACCCATTGCTTATCATTACATCCAATACATGCCTTAGACTCTCTAAGACACACCTATTTATAGCCTTTTACATACAATTCCATGGTTCGAGGACCATGGGTGGATCTCACAACCAATTCAAACTTTACATTAAAAAAGGGGCTAAACCCCTTTGACTCCTAATCATCTGCATGCTCCACATACACAAATCATGGAGACTTTACATTAATTACAAAATTGTATCAAAACATGGGTTATCTTAACCCCAAAACTGACTCAGGGGACCCCATCCCAACATATCTCCACTCTCCCTAGTTGTTTCTAACCTGTTCATGGACGATTTTAAATCTAAATCATTGGCTTCTTCTCTGTTTGCCCTAAACTGTGGAAAAGGTTTGTTGATGATACCTTCATCAATTGTCCCCATGGTTGAGACCTTTTAGATTCCTTTCTTTTGCATCTTAACAATCAATTTAGTTCTATTAACTTCACAATGGAGACTTAAGTTAATGATAGCCTTTTGTTCCTTGATGTTCTTATCTCTAATAAAGGAGATGGTTCATTTTCACATAATGTTTTTTGTAAAAAAACTAACTGAGCAATACCTTCATGCAAGTTCTCATCATCGTCCGACTCAATGCTCTAGCATCCTCAACATGCTAGCTACCCGAGATTTAAGGATATATTATGAAAGTCACATTGAAGAAGAAAAATCCCATCTCCTATTTTTTTTTGAAAATAATGGCTATTGCAAGCCCCTAGGTCTCAAGGATTTCCAAAAAGCTAGCTTAGGACCTTGGCATAAAAAGGATTCCAAGGATTTGGTTAACTGTGTGCATATTCCTTTCATTCTTGGTACCACTAATAAGATTGCTTGTATTCTTAAGAAAAATAAATTTCATACCACCTTTAAGCCTCTTAACACCATCCGTAACTCCATGAGATTAGTCAAAGACCGTGTGGACCCTAAGGATTCTAAGGGTGTTTACTTAATCCCTTGATCCTGTAGAACACCCGACATAGGAGAAACATGCTAATTGATCAAGTAAAGGATTCAAGAGCACGCAACAGACATCAAGCATAATCGATCTCACTCGTCGACTTTAGTAGAACATGAAGAAAAGACTTGTCATCACAGTTGTATTGAAGAACCCATGGTCCTTGTAAAGATTGATCACTTCCACCTTAGCAAGTTAAGGGATGCTATAGAAATTGAGAAACCTACTAGTAATATGAATAGGGATGAGAGGTGGAAGATAGGGAACAGTTGGATTCTTGCCCTTTCTTCTTAGTGTCCTTGTTTTTTTTAATAACTTTCTCATATTCTTTTGATTAATTATTAGGTTGTTGGTTTGATTGATTGTTGTGATATTTTTATTCTTTTGTAACTTATTTGTTGTTATATATTTTTTAGAGGTTTTATTTTTCTATGTTGGTTCTATCTTTTTTATATATACTTTGTTGAAATTATATTATATTCTATTCACATGATTTAGTTTGTTTTATTATTATAAGTTTTTGGTATTTCTAGTTTAATCATTCTTCATTTTTTTTTGAATTTATATGTAATATAATTCCAAATTTATCTATTTTTATTATTTTATATTTTTTAATTTTTATTCTAGTTTATTTAATTTTATTTTATTTAATATCTTTTATTAATTAATTATTTTTTGTTAGTTTGTTGGAATGTTCATTTTTATAATTTTTCTTATTGATTATGTGAATAATGTATTTAATGTTTTATTAACTTCTTGACTATTTTTAGTTTATTCTTTTTAGTAATGGGTACTTTTACTAATTTTACATTTATTTTTTCTAATTTTTAATTATATATTTTTTTTATAGTAATATCTAACATTATTCTTTTTGTTTTTATTTTTTATTTCTAACATCTAGATCATTTTTTACCATTATAGTAGATAGTTTTTTGACTTTTTTATTGAATTGACTCTCTAACATATTATTTTGGAACTGTTTGGAGCATCTCAATGCTATTTATTTTCCTTGTTAGATCTATTCCTCCATATTTGTCATTATGATGAACCCCAGTGGTGGGTTTGAAACATTGGCACCAAATAACTAATATGTGATTATTCTGAAAGAACTTTTCAATCATTATGAATCACAAAAGTTTGATTTCACAAAGATTCTAAATCGTTTAAGAGCTTTAATTGGTTGTGGCTTGGTTTAATTTTTTAAAGAAACCATTACATGGTGTCACACTAAGCAAAGATCAATTTTTTTTTGAAATGTATATCAAGTATGTTTCTATTACATCAATGGTTTTATTATGGATTGTGCATTATTGTTTATCAAATGGAATTGTTTCAACCTAAGAATGGTAAATTTGATAGGATATGGTTCAAAATCAAGAATAATAAATTTGATAATTAGTTACAAATGAAATAATGGAAAACTAGATATGTATTATGTCTACAAACAATTTCTCTTACTCTATATTTATGGGCATTTTAAAAGAAGTGAGTGTGAAAAAGAAATGCATGGATCTACGTGTTGATGTCAATATCTTAGGATAACTTCTTGTAGGAAAATAAATGTTGTAATATATTGAAAAAAATTGCAAATTGAGATTATTAGCACAGTAAATAATGGCGTCTACAAGTGAGGGAAGCAATATATCCCTTAAGTACATTGTTATTACCTAAGTCTTCCATAACCCATTTTCAATAATTTTCTAAGTACAATATATATCGAGCATGTAGAGTTAATAGACAAATAATAAAATATATTCTCTTTTATGAATCCTACAAGAGAAATAAATTGTCTCACTCGGCAAGAAGTATGGCAAAGACTAACCCTTCACTTCTCCTCTTGTGGGTTAACTAATTTTCTACTTGCCACTATCTCTAACCATTCTCTCGTGCAACTAGCAACCAACAATATATAGGGGCATGCTACTTAGAAACTCATGTTTTCAGTCACTTCCAATGCCTAGTATAGGCCAAATGCAGATATCAACAAATGAATATGTATGTAATAGAGGACGTTTCTAGACCTCTAGAAGCGAGATTGTCGACAACCAAATCAAAGTTCCTAATGGTTACATCAACAGAAACTATACAGTACAAACTGTTATAAATGCCACAACCTTGGTCATATAGAATGTGATTGTAGAATTAGCTTGAGATAGTCTCCTAAATAAATCAAGGAAGATATTTCTACAAGGCATAAACAAAAATACACCAAGGTGTGGAGAATAAAAAAATAAGAGCCAAAGGTTAAAAATCATGAAATAGCCTTGATTACTCAAGTATCCACCATATAAATAAGTTGACTATTGATGCAATATACTACTTTGAGTGTGTCATCTATAAGAAACCACAATGGAAAATATTGAGGGCTGCATGAATGAATGTATGGAGAATAAAGAAGACAACCTTCCAAATGTTAGAGATATGGGTTCACCAATGAATCAAGTGTAGTATACATTATGTTCTAGTAGTGAGTGAAATTATTGCATCATGTTTTGTAATGCAAACTAAGTAGCTTATCATAAAGATAATTATAAAGTAGAAAGATTGATTGAAAGGTGCTACTCGTGGGTCACAGTTTCTTGTATTTCATAAAGATTTTATTAGTGGCTATTCTCAAGGTTCTAATTTTAGTGTTGTGATGGATAATATTTACTTTAAAGGTTGCGAGGAGTTTTATAAATACTATGCTTATATTATTGATGTACCTGGACCAAGAGTAGAGAGGATAGTAGTTGTAACTACAAAATATAAAGTGTTGAGGAATCTAGGGTGGTAGTGTAAGGATGATTTCTCTTATTATGATAATTTCTTGTGAATTTTTTTTACTTTTATAGATTAGGTTCTTCTTTAGCTACATTATTATTGTGTTCTCTTTATCAAAAAATACCAAAAAATAATAAGAAATGAGACAGAAGAAACAAGATATAAGCGATCATCCATGGCAAAAACCTCTCCAACATTGAGAGGAAAACCAACTGAATTATTCTTCTTACAGAATCTCCAATTGATGAATTCCAAGACCAAGACCCTTGACCTAAGAACCTCTCCAAGACCAAGTCACAATGCTTCCATGAATATGTCTTCTTCTTCTTGAAGTCAACAATGGTAAAACTATCTTCTACACCACTATTCTTGGCTTCTTTTGAATTTCTACCTCTTACCACATACCTACAATCTTTGGCCTACTTGTAATTACCACGATGTCTCACGTGTGTACTTGATGGGGCAGATTTATAATATTTTTACCGTTCACTATACTGGTACACTTATCTTCATGACTTTGGCTTGTAATGATGCTTCCTTCTTGACACCTTATCTCATCTTGTTTAAGAATTGTTGTAACCCTACTATTATAGCCCTAGTTGCAACCACACCCATGAGTAGAGGGATCGAAAAACAACACTAGAAACCTTCGATATTATTCTCCTTCTCTTCACTACTTAAGAGGATTTCTCCCTTCCTTATCTTTCACTTCTTCTTCATAAACAATTTATTGATGTATACCAAGAAAGGTTGAGTCCTCCTTTATTTCGATGTCATGAATTTCATATTCTTTGTTATGGAGTCTTGATCTTTGGGACTTTCTTCGTGGAATCATGTGAGTGATTTCATCATTCCCTTCATCACAAATTGATTCATTAGTCCATATCTTGCCTTCATACCTTGCTACTTTCTTCACATCATGTTTCCTTTAGGATCTTCCATCATTCCACATGAGTATGAGTTGTAGATAACATCCACACTTATCTTTAGGTATCCCTTTATTCGCCCATCTAGATGTTGTTCAAAAATCAGAAATGGTCATCAAATAAAAGATTACCTTTTGTGATGGCCCTTCATCATGAGTTTTTCTTGCTGCAACATCAACATCCTACATTCATATTGACACATCTCCAAGATATTCATTTTTCAAGGGTCTTCTTTCTTTTTAGACTTTTCCAAGGTCTTCATATCTTTCCCATGGAGATACCATAGTAAATTATTTTAGTCATAGGATGTTGATTTCCTTCTTTGTAGTTGCATTTCACGATCTCTTCCTTTCTCTTTATTCACATATTACTTCCCAGGTGATGAGCCTCGGTATTGCAACAAGAATGATGCAACTCCGAAGGCTACCAAATTTAATTATCAAACCGGGGTTTGTACGAACTTAATAGGTATCGACACTATATGTGTGGCATACAATGTGTCCTTCCTTTTCTTTCATGATGTAATGGAGTGAATGTACTGAAGCCAAATCCTAAACTAATTACATAAAATGAAATGTTCGAAATGGAACGTTAACCTATTGCAAGAAATAAGTACAAGGAAAGAGACTGAAATCAAATGCTAAAACTCACCTTTTTCTAACTAACTACTACTAGGCTTTTCTTCAAAAGAATGCTAAGTTAACATGTATGCAATCCTACCGTCATAAGAATGCAGATTCAAACCATCAAACTTTCTACTGTTGTGCATGTAAATGAATAAAATAAATATTTCTTTCTTTCTATCCTTTTTTATGTGAGAGTGTGAAAGCTAATCTCTTTTGGTGATGTCACAGGTGGCTTGGATATGATGGTGAATGGTCAGAAGGCTTGGGAGATAAGTAGGGACCCTTTGCTAGCTTCCTAGAGTCTTTTTCCTCAATTCGGCCTCAAAATAGGTTTTTGCTACAGGATGCTACAGGATTTCATATAAGCTGTCCTAAAAACCTATAGGATTCCTTGAAAACCTGCAGGATACAACTGAGAGCAAAAGGATGGATGTTGAAGGTGATGGAAAGCTTAGGGAAGCTATTTGGTGGATGGAATGAGGCAAGGGAGTGACTAGGACCACTTTAGAACTCAAAACCAAAGTTGGGAGATGGATGGATTTTCTCAAAAATCTTGGAGAAGTTTCCTTGTGAAATGATGAAATTGGTGAGGGTTTAGTGAAAGAAAGTGAGGACCATGGGTGGATGAAGTTGGGATGAGGTTGTTGACTATGAAATCTCTCTATACTCCTAAAACACCTGCACTGCATCAAACATTGACATTTACCCAAAAATCATGCAAACAAGAAGAATTTCAATTATCTAAAGGAAACAAAATTTCATGAGCTAGCTATCTACTTCATGCATGAGGAAAAATTTGTAGAATGATATAAAACATTGATGAGATCTAATGTAAGACTGAAGATAGAAGAAATGGAAATCAAATCCTACCCTTGAAAACTAGAAAAATGCTGACCTAAGTGTGGAGCAAGAGGGTTAAAATGGTCTTGATGGCATGGAGGTCAAGTAGAGGCCTAATCCCAGCTTCAATGATGTTTTTTCTCAATTCGGGCTCAAAACAAGATTTCCTACAGGATGCTACAGTGATTTACTACAAGATGTACATATTTACTATAATTCATCGAATGGCCAAGAGTATCAAATCCAAATTGGATGGGAAATTTTTTTATATTAACTAGGATGCCTTAGGTCTCCATTCCAAGTGGAATCACTCAAAAAGACCTCTACAAATCCATGCAAAAAGAATAGAAAAACGTTACTAGTCGAAAATCTAGAAATCTAAGAACTAGTGAGCTAGTAAATCTAAAAAATTCCTAACCTAATCAAGTGAAAATGCAGTGGGGTAATTTTTTTTATGAACTATAATGTCTTTTTTATCTAATTAAAGTGTAAACAACTCGATTGAATCTTGTTAGCATGCTCTAAAAAATAGCAGAAATTTATTGTTCTTTGCTAAAAAGGAGTTCCAGAAATCTAGATTTAGGAATAAGAATACTAATCCAACCAGCTCAATGATTACTATGAACTTCCAAATCTTTTACAAGGATGAAATAATGCTTGTGATTCTACAAAATAACTTTCATTAACCATTTAACTCAATCATACATCAAGAAATCATTAATACTAAATGTAGAAGTAGAAAGACATAAAAACTAGAGATGCATGTGATTAAGAAGTGAAAAGAAGGAAAGGAAATGATACAAATGGGCTTTGAGGCTCCTAGGATGACCAAGAAAAAGGAAAATCAGAGACCTATGGAGGAGAACAAGATTTAGAAGCTGAACATCACACGAATATTCATTATTTTCATCAATAGAATTACATCCCTGCAAGAAAATACAATGGAGCTACAAAAACATGAGTTCTCTCCACAAGAACACTAATGAAAATATCCAGAGGAAAATTTGACGTAGTAATTATACAAAATGATTAGGAATCATTCCCCATGAATGGAGGAAGATTTCCCCACCAAAATCCCTTGATTAATGGATCTGGTCCCTTGATTTGTGGAACACATTCCTAGATTTTCTCAATCATTGGAGTTCCACAATCTGTGCCATAATTCCATAATATCTTGTTGATTTATTATTTATTATTGATCCACCTATAGTAGGGAACAAATCCCTAAATTATCTCCTCCTCCAAATATTCATAACCTTCCCAATATTCTTATAATATTCCACAAAATAAATAATATTAGGCACAAATATCCAATTATCCATAAACCTTCCTAATGAATATGTTAAAGTTAAAAATAAATTATCTGATGTAGAAAGAGAGGTTTAATGTGATGAAGGATGGTCATAGGTCTTAATTTATGTTTTAATTTAGAGGCACGGGCCTTAATTTATTTCTAATTTAGAGGCCCATGATACACCCCTGCTAAAAGTGTTGCTCATCCTCTGAGCAACTTAGTGACCTCATTGTGCTTCATCCATGGCCCTGTTGGCCTCTCTCTTGTGCATTAAGAATATTGACTGCAAGTTCTGCAAGGAAAAGCCCAAAAACATATTTGTGCAACGAAAAATCATTGTTTCTTGAGACCATTAGCTTTCTTTGTTTCCCTTATTCAAGATGAGTTCTTGAATATTTTTCAGTTTAGCAAGGTCTTCCATATCCTTATCAACCTTCTGCTACCTTGTTCCACCATTTGGACACCTTTAACACCTTCAAAATGCATTTAGATGAGAACTAGGACATCCTATAGTAATTCTTGTCAAAACTACAGGAAACCTACAGGAAACCCTGTTAAAACTACAAGAAACTATTTTTGAGCATAAATGATAGTCTGAGCCTAGGACAGGCCCTCAACTTGACTCTCATGCCTTTCTCTCATTTCTATAACATCTTTTAGGCCTTGGAAAAAAGCTAGAAAGAGATTAGAGACCTCTTGGAAAGCCTCTTTTCATCACTGCCATTTGAGTTCTGTTTTGATGGTGGATGCCTCATTTCCTTTTGTTGTCTTCTTCTTCTCCCTTGTGGCCTAGATGATTGCCTAATGGCCTTGGAGTTCTCTGTTTTGATTAGGTCTCTCTTAGGCACTTTCATTTTGGGTTTTAGCACAATTATTTTCTTTTCTTCCATCTTGTAGCAACATTCTGCCTTCATGTAGTAGTCATTCCTTGTTCCTTCAGAGTCTTCTAACTGTATGGGAGTGATGAAAAATGATGAAGATGGATTGGATGATGATGATAGGGCTCAAAGGGAGTAGTGTAGGTTTGTGAAAATGGAGAGGATGCTCTTTTTGTTTTTTGAAGAATGAAATGGGATCGATGGATGATGAATAAATAGTGAATATGAAGTGGATGGAGGGCTTGGAGTGTTATGGTGACTTGGCCTTTGCAAAAATTTCTTCTTTTAACTGCTATCCTCATTCCTTGAAATCATCACCCTTCATAATTTGACTTTTCAACATTGCATGAGTGAAGGAGTGAGTTGCAATTAACTAGTTGAAGATGGCTGAAACTACTGACCCATCCTTAGCCTATAAAACCTTATCTCTCATGCATTGACAACAAATTTCTAATTATAATATGCTCAAGAGAAGAGGTCAAGAATATTGCATACCTGTACCTACCTGATGGTTGTTGCAGAGACCTACATGCTGCTGCTGAGTTGATGTTGATGTGCAGGTGTTATATGGTGATTCTAATGATCTTGATGCTGCAGCTAAGCTCTGGAGGAGCTTCTTTAACGTCTGGATCTCCATGCTGAAGCTGACTGCAAATATATAGCTACTTCATGATCATATCCCCTCAAAATTTCAAAGAAACCCATCCAATCGTGCCTTGTGAATATCTCTAGTACAAGAGGGTGCTGATGAATCCTCACTATGTTGATGGGTTCCCCCTATCATTTTTTCTGATGGATGGAGTTTCGTATAGGTCTGGTACCAAATTTAAAAATTTTGTGTATACAATTCCCTTATGTTGCAATCACTTTCAACAAACTAGAAGGGATTTTTATGTTCCTTTCACTTGGAAAAATGTGGGGAAATGTAGATCCTACCTCTTAATCACTGTTTGATGAAGCCAACCTCTATTTTTCCCTTTTAAAACTGCTCACTACCAATCCTGTAGGTGTTGTTCTGTATCCTGTCGGATCTTAGGGAATCCTATAGGTTTTCAGGATAACGAATTGTTTTTTCATATCTCCTAAACGGTAGAATGGATTGACCTGAAACTTTCTGAGCATGTTTCCATCATCATTATGCACCTCCCCATCAAAAAATTTTGGTCAATGGATGCATGAATCTTGAGAAGAACTAAAACTAGCTGAAGGTGATGGAGGCCGATTTTTTGGAAACTGTACGTTGGAATTTTCTGAAATTTTTTGGGAATGTTATCATCATCCATATGCATCTCCCATGAAACATCTTTTTAAATGGATGCACAGATATCGAGAAAATTGCAAAAATGGTTGTAGGTGAGGAGGCTGATTTCGTGAAAACTGTGCACTTGAATTTGCTGAAATTTCTTGAGCATGTTACCACCATCCATATGCATCTCCCCCTAAAACAAATTGGAAAATGGATGCATGGTTTTCAAGTTATGGCAAAAATAAATCTCTTCTCTATGTATTTTTGTATCTTGTAGTAAAATAGAGCATCCTATAGTTTTGTAGGATAGCAAGCAAACTGAATGGTAGAAGCTTGAGAATGATGGGTGGATGGTGAAAATATAGGAGGATGTTGGATTGGGATGGCCTTGGCCTTGCCTTGTTGGAGCATTTTAACAAAGGAGGAGAAAGTCAAAATTTGACTTCTTTTGACTATGTTTGACCTATTTTTTTCTTTTCTTTTGGTGACAACTTGTTTTTGTTCCTCGTAGATGTTGGAGGGCACCTACATTCATCACAGTGATACATGGAGCAAGGTTTTTTTTATTTTTTCCTTTTTTTTCTTCTAGGCCTACGAGCCGCCTCAAGGAGGTTTTCAACTAGTAGGTTTGCCTAGGCGCCTCAAAGGAGGTTTTCACCTAGGATCCTTTTTTTTTCCCAACCCATTAACCACCTCATTGGGGTTTTAAATCAATGAGCCAATCTGAGGTGCCTCCAAGGAGGTTTTCACCTAAGATTTTTAGTTTTTCTCTTTTTTCATCAATTTTTTTTTTTTCTACCCTACCCTACTTGGAAAACAAAATCACATTCAAGTATAAGAATACTTCCAATTTGAGCCATGTGCACGTCAAGATGACTGACAAAATGATGTGGAGTCTTGAAATGTATGCTTTGACATGTACCTAGATTTGAGTGATCAAATTCTTTTACTTTGATGATATCATGCACAATTGAAGAAGAGAGTATTGCTGCAACTTAGTGACTGTCTAGAACCATATTTCAATATAGTTGGGATGCCTCTAGTCCACTTGCTGATTTGGATCATCTTGGATGTCTTCTTCTACCATGACCTTCAATTTTTATTCTTTTTATTGATTGATCTCTTGAATACATGGATGATTTGATAGTAACCATGAGGGGGCTTTCTCAATCTCTGATTTTGATGTCTGCTCTTCATCAAGTGTAGCCCATGATTCCTTGATCTTCTCTTTCGAATATTCTTTTTTTGGAGGTGGTCCTTCAATGATATCAAGGTAATCTCTTTTTTGCAATACTCTTCCTGAGCTATGGTGAATACCATGATCTAAAGAGGATATGTTTGGAAGTGTTGTACCTCAGCATGGTAAGTGGATTGAGCTACTTCGATGTGTGGGTTTGGAAATGGTGGCATAGGTAGTTGAGTGGGAGTGTACATTTGAGATGGATGTGGATGGGGTTGTGGTTGTGGTGGAGGTGAGTGGGAAGGATAACATTGAGTTTTGTATGGAGGATATTGAGGAAAACATTGAGGATATTATGGATGGCTCCCATAATTTCCTTGCAAACCTTGTTGCCAATATTGGTTTTGGGGTTGAAATGGCCAATGTTGCCAAGGAAAGGGTGTGTTCCAATTAATTTGAGGTGGATGTGCATAAGCTTGAAATTTTGAATTAGGCTCTTGCATCATATTAGGCTGAATAGGTTGTCATGGTCCTCTTGGAGCTACATAACATTACTGCATTGACAATTGACCTCTTGGTGAACTTCCTTCAACCATGGTAATGAGGAGCAACATTTAACATCATGTGATTCTGCATGGACAACACAAACATCTTATTTTTTCTCATTTTGTATTCACAAAATTTCTACTTGTTTGGTTAGATTGCTAAGAATTTCCAATTTCCATGTTTAGCTTGACTTACCAATATTGATGTTGATTGACATACTCTTGCCTTTCCTCTTGATATGTGTTTTCACGTTTCACAAAATTCATCAAATGATAATTGGTATACATCACCTCTGCTCATGAGATTAAGGAGATCAATCCATTCATCCTTAATTGTTCTAAGTAAGAGGGTTTTTAGTGTGTCGGATCCTCAATGATGTAATTTTTCCCTCTTAAAATTATACATGAACCTCTCTATTAGATCCTCAAGGCTCTCATCTTCTCTTTGATTCATTCTAAATATTTCTTCTTTAAGATCATGATCATTATATTTTTCTAGAAATATATTTTGCATATTGTTCCATGATCTTATTGAATTAGTCCCTAAACTCATGAACCATTTAAGAGCTCTATACTTCAATATTTCCAGAAGCAATCACAATTTTTGAGTTTTTAATAAGTACCAATAAGATCTACAACTAATTTCAAATTCAAAGAAAAAGGTTTCCGAATCCTCTGACCTTAGACCATGAAATTTTGGAAGAAATGATGGAGGGATGTTCTTCATGTGCACACTACCATCAGTATCTTGAATGGGAAATCTAATATGATCTTCCTCATTGTCATCATCTCCATCCATTTCTTGTGCATTCTTTGCCATATTCTTCTTATACTTGCAAAAGTGAATGGTGATGTGGCTCTTATTGCACCATGTGATCAAATGGGGGGGTGGGTTGGTGTTGGATATATATATATATATTATGATTGAATGAAAACACTAATGCAATGCACTTTTCTATTTTTGAAATGAAATATGCCTAATGCAATTATGTTTTGTTTTTGCAAAAAGTAAAAGAACTGAATCAACTAGGGAAGAAAACAATGCATACTTTCACAACTCCCTGACAATGCGACCAAAATGTGATGAGCCTCAGTATTGCAACAAGAATGCTACAACTCCTAAGGCTACCAACTTTAATTATCAACCTTGGTTTTGTACAAACTTAAGAGGTATTGGCACTATATGTGCGGCATATAATGTGTCCGTCCTTTGCTATCATGATGTAATGGAGTGCATGTGCTGAAGCTAAATCCTAAACTAATTTTAGAATATGAAATGTTTGAAATGGAACCTTAACCTATTGCAAGAAATAAAGTACACAGAAAGAGAGTGAAATCAAATGCTAAAACACACCATTTTCTAACTAACTGCTAATAGGCTTTGCTTCAAAATAATGCTAAGTTAACATGTATGCAATTCTATTTTCCTAAGCATGTAGATTCAAACCATCAAACCTTCTATTGTTGTGCATGTAAATGAATAAAATAAATCTATTTTACTTTTTGTCTTATTTTTTTATGTGAGTGTGAAAGCTAATCTCTTTTGGTGATGTGGCAGGTGGCTTGGAGATGATGTCGAATGGTCAGAAGGCTTGGGAGACAAGTAGGGACACTTTGCTAGATTCCTAGAGGATTTTTCCTCAATTCAGCCTCAAAATAGGGTTTCCTACTGGATGCTACAAGATTTCCTACAGGATGTCCTGAAACCTACAAGATCCCCTAAAAACCTATAGGATATAGCTGAGAGAAAAATCATGGATGTTGAAGGTGATAGAAAGCTTAGGGAAGGTGGTTGGTGGATGGAATGAGGCAAGGGAGTGCCTAGGACCACTTCAGAACACTAAACCAAAGCTGGGAGATGGATGGATTTACTCAAAAATCTTGGAGAAGTTTCCTTGTGAAATGATGAAATTGGTGAGGGTTTAGTGAAAGAAAGTGAGGACCATGGGTGGATGAATTTGTCATGAGTTTGTTGAATATGAAATCTCTCTATACTCTTGAAACACCTGCACTGCATCAAACATTGACATTTACCCAAAAAACATGCAAACAAGAAGAATTTCAATTATCTAAAGTAAACAGAATTTCATGAGCTAGATGTCTACTTCATGCATGAGGAAAACTTTGTAGAATGATGTAAGACATTGATGAGATCTAATGTAAGACTGAAGATATAAGAAATGGAAATCAAATCCTACCCTCGGAAACTAGCAAAATGTTGACCTAAGTGTGGATCAAGAAAGATAAAATGGTCTTGATTGCATGGAGGTCAAGTAGAGGACTAATCCCAGCTTCAATGATGATTTTTCTCAATTGGGCTCAAAACAGGCTTTCCTACAAGATGCTACAATGATTTACTACAAGATGTACAGATTTACTATAATTCATCGAATGTGTTATGCTCTTAACCTACAAGACAATACTAGAATACCAAATATGCGAAGAAATATACGCAGAACATAAAACAATGAGAAATAATAGCAAGTCTTTTATTATTCAGAAAGCAATGTTCACTTGCCTCTTCGAGGAGGAAACCTCCAATAGAGCTGAGCTCAATACAAAATAGGACATGATGCTCCTCTAGGGGAGTCTCTATCCTTTATAAAGGATTCATACATGCAATACCATGGTTCTTATTAATACAATATATCTAATACCATGGCCCATTTGCAACTAACTATGGTCCTTCATTAAATGTGGGTTAACCACTTACAATTATTAATATGGGATTTATTGACTCTTTACTTAACTATAACCATGACTCGATCCTATTACATAAACAATGGGATTAGGGTGGGACCCTAACATGCCCTCCCCCATAAGAATAGCCTTGTCCTCAAGGCTGAAGCTGCGAAACTTCTCAAGAATAGTGGCTGATTCCCAGGTTGCATCTTCCGAAGAGGTGTCTTTCCACTTGACGAGGACTTCCTTGATCATGTGGCCACACAAGTGCCATTATCGTGTGTCCAGAACCTATTCAGGTTGGAGCCATATTGACCCTTCTTCATCCAGTTCAGGTAGACTGGTTTGAATTTTGCAATTGTTCCCAATCACTTTCTTGAGGCATGAGACATGGAAAACTGGATGGATTTTTGCAGTGGGTGGCAAATCTAGCTTGTAGGCAACTTCTCCAATGTGCTGAAGTACTTAATACGGTCCATAGAATTTTGGAGATAGTTTCTAACAACCCTTGTCTTTGAGTGATGTTTGCTTATATGGTTGCAGCCTTAAAAATACCTGATCCCCTTCTTGAAATTGGTATTCTGAGCGATGTTGATCTACCTGTTGCTTCATGCGGTTTTGATCTTGATGAAGATTCTCTCGAAGATGGGCCAGCATGGTTGTGCGGTTCTGTGGGAGTTGATCCATTGCTTGTACCTTCAAGCATCCCTTGATATAAGAAGTAGGGGAAGGAGGGAGTTGACCATAAACTGCTTCATGTGGAGTCATTTTGATGGTGGCATGATAGTTGGTGTTATACCACCATTCAGCTAGAGGTAACCACTATACCTAGAGATGTTGCTTTTCTGAAGTGAAACACCTAAGGTAGGTTTCCAAACATTTGTTGACTACTTCATTTTGACCATCAGTTTGTGGATGATAGGAAGTACTGTGTTGTAGTTGGGTACCTTGTAGCCGGAAGAGTTCCTGCTAAAAGTTACTGGCGAAGACCGGGTCACGATCAGACACAATGGAAGTGGGCATGCCATGCAATTTGAAGATCTGATCCATGAAATATTGAGTGACCAAAGTCGGTGTAAAAGGGTGGGGTAGGGTGCAAAAATGAGCATACTTAGAAAGTATGTCCACAACCACCATGATGACTGACTTGTTTCTTGACTTTGGAAGACTTGTTTTGAAATCCATAGAAACCTCCATCCAGATTGATGTCGGGATGGGAAATGGCTATAATGTGCCTGGTGATTTGATTGTTTCTCCTTTTTGGTTTTGACAGACGTCGCATTCATATACAAAAGTAAGAATGTCCTTTTTCATGTCTATCCAAAAAAATGATCTTCGAGTGTGGGCATATGTCTTCTAAAAGCCTGAATGTCTTGCAGTGGGAGATGAGTGCAACTCTGCCAAAATGTGGCTTTTGAGGGTGGATGTTGGTGATATTAAAACTATGTCCTTGTAGTGAAGAATCTCATCCTACCACGAGTAGCCCGTTGTGGAATTTAGATCTGCCTGTAATTGAGTAATGAGTTGGGAGAGCTAGGGATGTGAAAACCATTCCTTGCGAGCCTCTTCAATCCATTCTGGAAAGGGAAGGGAAATTGCGAGCAGGGTAATTTCCTCCTCAAATTGGCAGGATAATGCATCTGATACAATATTTTCATGCCCTTTCTTGTATATTATCTCATAATCATATCCAAACATTTTAGCGAGCCATTTATTTTGTTGTGGTGAGGATAGGTGTTGCTCCAAAAAATATTTAAGGCTTTGATGGTCTGTGCGGATTTCGAAACGCCGCCCCAATAAGTATGGTCACCAGGTATCTATTACATGTAAGATGGCCATGATCTCCTTCTCATAGGTAGATTGTCCCAGATTCTTCCCACTTAGTTATTGGCTCGTGAAGGCCAAGGGTCAACCTTCCTGCATTAAGACCGCCCCAATACCTGTACCCAAAGCATCACATTCAATCACAAAAGATTTGGTGAAGTCAGGTAGTGATAAGACTGGAGTGGAACACATGGCGTCTTTGAGAGCTGTAAAGGCCTGTTGTGCTTCATCATTCCAGAGGAATGATTTTTTCTTGAGGAGTTGAGTGAGGGGTCTTGCAATGCAACCATAATTGCAGCCAATCCTACATTGCCTGGATCTTTTTGGGGTCCAACCTGCCACCTTCACACCCCACAATGTGGCCCAAATACTCAACTTCTTCCATGCCAAAAGAACACTTGGACATCTTCACAAATAATTTATGCTTTCCGAGCAGTTTGCAAGAGCAGATCTACATGCTGAAGATGCGCAGCCCAAGTGTGACTGTAGATGAGGATGTCATCAAAGAAAACAAGGACAAATTTTCTGAGATATGGTTTGAGCAGGTGGTTCATAAGGCTCTGAAAAGTGGATGGGTCATTACAAAGACCAAATGGCATGACCAAGAACTCATAATGGCCTTCATGAGTTCGAAAAGCAGTCTTTGGAATGTCGACTTCTTTCATGCAAATTTGGTGGTAGCCTGAGCGAAGATCAAGCTTAGTCAAGAATTGAGCCCCATTTAGTTCATCCAACAAATCATCGACAACAGGGATGGGAAATTTATCTTTGACTTTCAACTTATTAAGGGCCTTGAAGTCTGGACATATATGCCATTCCCCATATTTCTTGAGCACCATGACCACCGGCGATGAATAAGGACTAATGTTGGGACGAATGATGCCTGCTTCCAAAAGTTCCTTGATTATTTTTTATATTTCATTCTTTTGGGCGAATGGATATCTATATGGGCACACATTTGGTGGTTGGGCCCCTGGGACCAAAGTGATGCTATGATCATGTTCCCCTCTCGAGGGTGGAAGCTCATGAGGCTTGTCAAAGACTAGTAGATGGTTATTTAAGATCTGTTGCATCTGAGCATGAATATGAAGAGAATTGGGTTTGAAGGCATGGATGGCATTAAATTGAGCTATAACTCCATGGTGGCCTTTTTTTAACAAATTTTCCATCTGATGTGAGCTGATGATAGAGGGAGCTCCTGCCTGGAGTCCGCGGAGGGTATGTGTGTGGTTGTTCTGCTTAAAGCTCATATATAACTCCTAGAAATCCATTGCGATTGGGCCAAGTGTGCGAAGCCATTCAGCACTGAGGACAATGTCACACCCTCCCATGTGTATGGCAAACATGTGGGTCTTTAACTGATAATCCCCCATTTGAAGTTTGACATTTTCACAGCAGCCTTCACATTTCATTGTTCCCCCATTAGCAATTTGGACCTGGAAGTTAGAAACTGCTCGGACAAAACAATGCATTGCTTCTGCAACTCTTTGATGGATAAAATTATGTGTACTTCCACTATCAATCAAGTCTACTACTGGGTGATTCTTAATAAAACCTTTGATTTTGAGAATTTGAGGCAAAGAAATCCCTGCCAAAGCATGCAGCGAGATAACTAGTTCTTTAGGTACATTGTCCTGCTAGTTGTCCTCTTCTTCCTCCTCTGGTTCCTCAAGTGGTGGGGCTTCCTCCAATGAACTGTGATCAATACCATCAATTTGAAAGAATTTGGGCTCCTTGCATTTATGCCCGGGGGAGTATTTCTTATCATAGTAGTAACATAATCCTTACTTTCTTCTTTCCGCCATTTCTGCTGCTGACACCTTTTGAACCTTGCTTGTTTGGGTAGTGCTTTGAGCCTGTGGGGGGCGACCTTTGGCGATGAAATTTGGGTGATTGGACTGGGCCGCTAGCACACCTTCTAGTTTACGAGCTATCCTGCAAGCCTGTAGCCATGAGCTAGGGTGGTGCAGTCGGATGTGGGCTTGTATGGCTTCTTTAAGACCACTAACAAAACATTCCGTGTAGAACTCATCTTGTAGACCTCCAGTGCAGAAAGATAAGGCTTCAAAGGCTGTAATATATTCATCCACTATTCCTGTCTTTCAGAGCTTAGTGAGACAACCCAAAAAGGTAGATTCATAGTCAAAGCGATCCATAAGAGCTTTCTTGAATGTCTCCCAAGTCAAGGGCCTTCCATAGCAACGTTGATGCCATTGCCACCATTGCCATCTTTCATTGTCCAAGTACATGATACCCACATTAAGCTGAGTTTCATTATCCAGGATGTAATTCAGATTGAAATATTTCTCCATTTGTGCTATCCATGATGCCGGGTGAGAGCCATCAAATTTATACATGTCGAGCTTGGGTGGTCGTGGATGGGATTGTTGGCGGGTGCCAAAGAGGTGAAGTGACTCGCTAGACTCACCCTCACTATTTTCATTGCCAATATAGGCCTCCTCGCGTGCCTCCTCCTTGCCCTTAAAGAGTGTTGTAAGTGCTACAACAGCGTCACGACCTTGTTCAATGTTAATTCAAGTCTGTCAATCCTCTCATTCGCCATAGCTTGAGCTCTAGTTTCTACCATGCACCGATCCGATGTACTTGAAATTTTGGGACCGCTCGAATTTTTTTGGCATTAACAATTGATTGGTACCACCTTGCTTAGCTCATCATCCTGATTTTGATGGGCTAAGTCACCAATAAGTGCCCCAGGGGAAGGTCCTTTTTTTTTTACTCTGAACAGAGTTTTACTCTTTGCTTAGGAATACTGCAGTAGCCGAATCCCAGAAATGTCAATGCTGTCAAAAGTCCTGTGAAAGTCACGCCCAGGTATAGGAACCCACACAATTACTCAGATTTAGATGGCGGATCTGATGGATCTGAGAGATTTGAATGGCTGATCTGATAGATCTGAATGGCAGAACTGATTACTGCTACGGCTCTGATAGATCCAAATGGTTGTTCTGATAGATCTGAATGACAGAACGGATTTCTGTTGTTGCGACCAAAAACCCCACTTACGAGAGCTGATCTGGAAAATATTATACGTGATCCAGAGATAGAGAAGGGAACTATGGTATCCAGGAGTGTTAGGTGCTACAGATCGCAATATACACAAGGGTCTAACAGTAGTACTCGGCTCAATTTTTTAGAGCACTAACCAAGGAGGATCAACTGTACCCTTAGCCGTACAACTCGACTACCCTATCGTATGTGCCAGTAGTCTCTCCAAGTGTTGTTCTCGGTGTACTGTAGTAGCAAGACGACCAACGGTTTATCTATGGATAGGTTTCAAGGGAGCTAGGGGGCTTCCAATATACCCAGAGGGTACTTGGAAGACAGTCTGTGCACGGTTCTATTTAATGCGCGACTACTCGAAGGGGTACCCACATGGGTTACAAGGGAGTCCAACAAGCGTGACCACCTCTTGTATTTCCTACGTGCATGCCTCCCCAAATCCACAGATTTATGCCCTCAATGACAGATCCCGTGGTTTAAAGATGCCGGAACACGTCTCTAGCCAAAAAAATTTTTGCTAAAAATTGGATATCCCACCAACCCTGGAAAGCACTATGATACCACTTGTTATGCTCTTAACCTACAAGACGATACCAGAATACCAAATATGTGAAGAAATATACCCAGAACATAGAACAATGAGAAATAACATCAAGTATTTTGTTATTCAAAAAGAAATGTTCACTTTCCTCTTTGAGGAGGCGACCTCCAATAGAGGTGATCTCAATACAAAATAAGACACGATGCTCCTCGAGGGGAGTCTCTATCCTTTATATAGGATTCATACATGCAATACCATGGGGAAATACCATGGTTCTTATTAATACCATCTATCTAATACCATGGCCCATTTGCAACTAACTATGGTCCCTTCATTAAATGCGATTTAACCACTTACAATTATTAATATGGGCTTTATTGACTCTTAACTATAACTATGACTCGATCCTATTACATAAATAAGGGGGTTAGGGTGGGACCCTAATAGAATGACCATGCAAATCAAATCCAAACTGGATGGGACAAATTTTTTTATTTACTAGGATGTATTAGGTCCCCATTCCAAGTGGAATCACTCAAAAATGCCTCTGTTAACCTGAGCAAAAAAATAGAAAAACATTACTAGTCGAAAATCTAGAAATTCGAAAACTAGTGAGCTAGTAAATCTAAAAAATGCCTAACTTAATCAAGTGCAAATGCAGTGGGGTAATTTTCACTATGAACTAGAATGTTTTTATGATCTAATGCAACTAGAACCAAATTGATTGAAGCTTGTTAGAATGCTCTAAAAAATAGTAGAAATCTATTGTTCTTTGCTAAAAAGGAGTTCCAAAAATCTATATTTGGGAACAAGAAGACTAATCCAACTAGCTCAATTATTACTATGAAATTCAAAATCTTTTCCAAGGATGAAATAATGCTTGTGATCTTCCAAAAGAACTTTCATTAACCATTTAACTCAATGCTACAACAAGAAATCATTAATACTAAATGCAGAAGTAGAAAGAAATAAAAACTAGAGATGCATGTGAATAAGCAGTGAAAAGAAGGAAATAAAATGATACAAAAGGGTTCTGAGGCTTCTGGGATGCCCAAGCCCAAGGAAGCTCAAATAACTATGGAGTAGAACAAGATTTAAAAGCTAAAAATAATGCCAATCTTCATTATTTTCATCAATAGAATTACATCCCTGCAAAAAAATGCAATGGAGCTGCAAAAATACAAGTTCTCTTCACAAGAAAACTAATGAAAATCTCTATAGGAAAATTCAATTTGGTACTTATAAAAAATGATTAGGAATCATTCCCCATGAATGGAGGAAGATTTCCCCACCAAAATCCCTTGATTAGTGGATCTGGTCCCTTGATTAGTGGAACACATTCCTAGATTTTCTCAATCATTGGAGTTCCACAATTTTTTCCATAATTCCATAATATCTTGTTGATTTATTATTTATTATTGATCCTCTTGTAGTATGGAACAAGTACCTAAATTATCTCCTCCTCCAAATCTTCATAATCTGCCCAATATTCTCATAATATTCCACAAAAATAAATACTATTAGGCACAAATATCCAGTTATTCATAAACCTTCCTAATGAATATATTAAAGTTAAAAATAAATTATCTAATATAGAAAGAGAGGTTTAATGTGTGGAAGGATGGTCATATGCCTTAATTTATGTTTTAGTTTAGAGGCATGGGCCTAAATTTATTTCTAATTTAGAGGATCATCACCATCCTTTTAATGAAAGAGGTCCTTTTCCATTGATCATGCTCATGAGGTAGAGTATGCATCTTTACTATCTTCAACTATACAATGTCACGACTTCATTAAATACAAGCATACATACCTCATCTCTTCCTTTTGTTCATTTAGACTTCCTCTGGCATCTTCCTTGATTGAAAGTGCTTCAATCCTCTTGATTTGTTTCACTTCTTTTTCATCATACCATCATTTGATGAATCCCATACAAGTTGGAATTCTCAGTGAGACACTTGTTTTTTCTAGTAGGTGAATCTTCTAATGAAGATTCCAATGGAGGATCTTGACCATCCTCATCTTCCAAATTCTCCTTTTCAATAATGTATGATGAGTTATATACTAGATGACTTACTTCTACCCATAAGTGTTACTTATGCTTCTAATCAAGTTACCAAGGGCTACTTCCTTCTAATGATGACTATCATAGAATTCTACTTCTGCTATCTTTCAATCTTCTTATGATGATGTCAGTGAGATCTTGCTTTAGTTGTATTCTCCTATGATTCCATCTCTTAAAGTTATGCATTGTATCACAATTCTAATGATTATTACCATGATAGCCATATTTTACAAGAATTGAAAAGTACTAGGTGGAGAAGACTTATCTCAATCGTAGTAGATATTTTTTACTACTTCCTTCTTAGATTTATTCTTTTTAGCTTCTTCCACTTCTTCAATGATATGGACTTCTTCCCTTCCTCTTTTGTGGTTTTCCTTCTTGATTTTGGGACAATCCCTCTTATAGTGCCCATATTATTGACATCCATAGCATTGAACCTTCACCATATTCTTCTTTCTGCTCTAAGGACCAAATTTCCTAAACTTCCCTTTCCTCTTTGTGATGGAAACATATGCTTGAGTTTGCTCAATTGATCCTACATTAGTTTTTGCCTTCAACTTGGTTTCTTCAATTTTTCATAGTGACCATAGATCATTGAATGTAGTAGCTTCCTTCTTCCCATAAATGCTTGATGTAAAGTTACTCCATTCCTTTGGTAGTGCATTTAGTACAATAGTAGCCATTTCCTTGTCAGACATTATCTCTCCCAACTCTTGTAGTTGGTCCCTTATTTGAGACACCCTCATCAAGTATGAGGCTATTCATTCTTCTTTTGATATCTTCATCTTGTAGAGTTCTTGTCTTAATGAGATTACTTCTCCTGCAGTGCTTACGAAGAATAATTCCACAAGTTTTCCATATATTTCTTTTGATGTTTCTAATTTTGATACATAGGGAAGGAGGGGATACTAATGGATTCTATGAGAATCATTTGAGCCCTTCTACTTTCATGAATTTTTCATGAGCTTGAGCTTCTTTCTTTGGAGTTTCAGTGATTGAGCCCTTAACATGCTCCATAACTTCATTTTTTATGAGATTCAGGTATGTCCAATTCTTCCATGAAAGAAAGTTTGAAGCCCCAACCAGCTTGTTTCTTTCATTGCAAAAGGAAATTGTGATAGATTAAGATGTAGACATAAGTGTACTTACTTGTGAAGATACCTTTTGATGAAAAAAATTTCAATTTATTTCCTTCTTGATTTTGGTGACAATGTCCTTGCTTTCCTTGGATGAGTGGACATCAAGATGCCTCGCCTTGTAGGTCTTCTTGAATTTGTAGAAGAGGTAGGGTATATTGAGGTATTCTTCTTTGAGTGAGGTTCCCAAGAGCACTTTCTAGAATCTTTCTTTAAACAAACTAGGGTTTGTAGGTCTTCTTCCTTCAAGATGATGATGTAATCCTTTCCCTTGAAGATGTCTTGGAGATGATGTTATCTTCTTGATGATTTTATGCCTTCGATAATATTCTATAACTTTGGTCCTTTAATGAGATTACCGTACTTGACTTGCCACCTTATCTCTAATACCATGTGGAGAAATCTAGGGCAGTGGTATAAGTATGATTTCTCTTATTATGATAACTGCTTGTGAAGAATTTCTACTTTTCTAGATTAGGTTCTTCTTTAGCTAGATTATTATTGTGTTCTCTTTATAAAAAAAAATACCAAAACATGGTAAGAAATGAGACAAAGGACAAAAGATATAGTTGATCAGCTAGGGCCAAAACCTCTCCAATATTGAGAGGAAAACCCATCGAATTCTTCTTCTTATAGAATCTTCAAATTGATGAATTACGAGACCAAGACCCTTGACCTAAGAACCCCTCCAAGGCCAAGTCACAATGCTTCCTTGAATAACTCTTCTTCCTCTTAAAGTCAACGATGGTCAAACTATCTTCTACACCACTGTTCTTGGCTTCTTTGAATTTCAGCCTCTTACCACAGACCTGAAATCTTCGACCTACCTATAATTACCAATATGCCACATGTGTGTACTTGATGGGGCAGATTTATGAGATTTTTCTCCTTTACAATACTTGTACACTTCTCTTTGTGATTTTGGATTGCAATGATTCTTCCTTCTTGACCCTTATCTCATCTTATTCAAGATATTATGTAACCCTGTTATTGTAGCCCTAGTTGTAGTCACACATGTGAGTAGAGGGACCCAAAAACAACACTAGAAACCTTCAATTTTCTTCTCCTTCTCTTCACTACTTAAGAAGATTTCTCCCTTCCTTATCTCACAGTTATTTATTTTTCATAGATTCTTTATTGATGTATACCAATAGAGGCTAAGTCCTCCTTTATATAGTGATTTCTCCATGCAAATAAGCCAACTTGACATTTTCCTTGTGCTGACTAGTCTTGATAGATCAATTTACTTCTTTTGAGCACCAACTTGATTGTGCACTTGTGACAAGGCCTTGGAGGGTATTTTGACTCTTACAATGACTCAAATAAATATGTAACATTCCCAAGAAGGGTCTCTTATACATGACAAAGAATATTTTTACTTATAGACCACATGAAAATCCCTAGAAGCTCTCAATGGGAGCCTTATTTAAAATAATAAAATTCCCTAAGCATGCAATCCATGTCTCAAGCATAAAAAAAAAAAAAAAATTATTTTTTTGCTTTACGTAAATTACATAAAACCATAATTACACATCATTATGAAGGTTGAACCTAGTTACATATTTCAACATAAAGTGCATGTAGTATTGGGTGCGATAGAGCGATTAGGTTTCACATTGTGATAGAGGTAATGTTTGTAGTCTTTTGTTTGTTATGTTAGTGCCTTGGATGAGAATGAGATCATGAATGAACCCTTGGATATGTAGTGAGTAAGAGTTTAGATTATGAGAAAAATTAATTGATTTTATTTAAGACAAATGCATGCACTTTTGTTAATTGAATAACATTCTGTGAACAAACTACCTTCCAAATCGTACACATTATTTTTCAACAACTACAACTTGAAAACCTATCGCACTATGACGATTTAAGAAGGGTTTGATGAAATGCATTAAAATGATTATCTTCCTTCATATGTTTCATAGGATTTCACTCCATTAGATATGGTTTCAAATAGTGGTTATGATTTTAATCCTATGGTTTGAGTTTCAGATGGAGGCTAGGGATTTTCTCTTATGGATGGGGTTTCAACTAGTGGCAAAGGTTTTCAAGACGAGAAAAAAAATCATTTCACAGTAAACATATCTAAAACATGCTAGATTTGTTTCTAGCATAATCAAGATCATTGTAAGGTAAAATAAATCTAGTGTAAGGGAAAAACAAAAGCATTGCAAAGTAAACCAAAATCTCAAGCACAAGTAATGTAGGGTAAAATAAATCTAGCTTGCGATAGATTTATTTCTAGTATAAACAAAAGAATTATTGCATAAAACAAATATAGTGCATGCTAGATTTGTTTCTACCATGAACACAAACATTGTAGTATAAAACAAATCTAGTGTATGCTAAATTTCCATCTAGCACAAAAAATAAGCATTACAAGGTTTTGTAGCGGTTCCAACACCCTCCAAAATGTTTGGCCTACATCTAATTTTGGAGCCTTCGTTGGATTTTTCCTTGATGTTTGCAAGCACTTCGGTTCATCTAGTGAGCCCGTGTTGAGTCTTTGTACCCTCCTTTCTTGACCGTTCATTGGTCATATTTTTGCATGACGGTCACAATGTCATGGTTAAAACCATGTTCTGACTGTGCATAAGGTCCCTCTTCATGTGAACAAGTTGTATTCGCTATATAAACGTCTGTCACACTCACACATGAAGTTGTATGCACTATCGCACAAGTTTCATCGCAATCGTTCAATGATCTATCACAAGTGTCGTGCTTGTCGCTCGCACCATCGATCTATCACACTGAGTGAGTGTTGTCTTGATGGTTCGAGGTGTCTTGTCGTCAAGTCATGTTGAGTGTGCGTTCTCAAGGTCATGCATGTACAAAGTCACTCATTCACACACTTAGTCATTCTGTTGAAGCTATGTTGACTGGACCAACCCCAACAACCGAACCTTCACTAAGCTGCACTGCGCATTTTCAACCCTCAGTGAACATGTACAACTAACCAAAATTGTGTAGATCTTGAGGTTGCCTCCTAGGTAGTCTAGATTGTGTAATCCTAGAATCGAATCGACTGGATATCATCAAAACAATAGACAATTTTCCCAACAATCCATCTCAATCTATGCTGCTCGCAAGTAGCATCAACCAAGCCTCCAACTACTCAACCGAAGAGTTTGACTAGGCAGTGACCCCGGGTGTCACTCCTCGAAAAAATTACGTAGAAGCTACCAAGCATGATCAATTTCACTGCCTGAAGAAAATGCATAGACATGCTAGACAAACACCCATTTCCTGTCACTACACTGTGCTAAAAAATTGTGCAGTTTTTCCAGCCAGTCACGTGTCATTCGACCTGTTTCTCCTCCTGAAAACTGCACAGTTTTCATGAGAAGTCTCCCAGCTACCTAGCATCCATCTCAACTCATAAACTACACAGGGATATCCAGCAGGCCAACCTCCCAGCTCTGCGTAGTTTTTTCTAGCAGCCGCCTGCAACCCGCTACCAGTTCCCCAGAGAAATTGCACAATTTTTTCCAGCAGCCTCTCGCAGCCTGCTGCCATATCCTCGAATAAATTGCCCAATTTTCACTACTAGTATCCCCCTACTACCTGCACTATCTCCCTAAAAAAATTGTGCAGATCTTCCCTCCAGTTGAGCCAGATCCCATGGATAGTTACTGCCAATCTGGATTTTCCATTTCAGCCTCCCAGTGACCTTTGCACCATTTTCATGGATAGCGCTCGGAGTTTGCATCCCAACCTAAAATGTGCTCCATACAGTTTCAGAGCCTTGTCCTCGCTCCTGGTCACCTACATCCGAAAGCGAAATACAATGCATCATGGTAGACTAGGAGATTTCTGGATTTGATGTTGTCTCATTATGAGTGATTGCATATACAAGTACATGGATGAGACATGGCACGAGGATGAATGGGATGAAAAAGGAGCACATCCAAGGAGACTTGTTCATGAACAAATGAACACATGTAGCATGCCAGAGTACAAGCGAAGGAGTGACATGCATGTGCAACATCAAGTGAACATGAAGAACATTGAAGACTCTATGCACCTTACCATGCGGAGGTGAAGCTATGATACACCAAGATAGCATCCATCACTCAGAAACACTGCAACTTGACATGCACACCACCAACAGCATGAACATACTAGCTCTACTGTGTCGAGTCATGTCATGAGTCATCTCAGCCACATCACTACTGTGGGCCATACTGTTGTAATCAATGTAATGTAATGTGGAAGTCCAAGAGACCCACATGTAAATATGAAGAGTCATGTAAAGTTGAAGAGTCATGTAAATCAAATAGTCATGATGGAAGTCAAATAATCACAAGGGCCAGTTTTACCCTTGGCTATAAATACCCCTCATTTGTACATGAAAAACACTTTTCACCTTGTCTCCTCCCACATAGCCTTGAGATTTTGTAATATTTTTTTTTAGGAGTGAGACATGGATCCAATGGACTGCTATTAGGGTTAGTGATGTAATGGTGTATGAATGTGTCTTGGAACTTTTGCTTAATTAAGAAGGTTGTTAACAAGACAACACATTTTCACACATGTATTGTATTTGTTTGTAAGACAATTCTTTGGATGCTTGTAATGTATGTTGTTTTAACCTGTATTAAGATAGTTGAACTATTTCGGTTGTTTTAGTACATATATGCTATTGGAAATGTGTTGTATCATTTGTTAATGTTGTCTCGCCCATGTGGGATATCTCACCAGATACTTGAAAAATTCATTCTTGTAAAATTGTTATAAAGTCCGTCACACTTGTGTGGACTATTCCGCTGGGTGTTGTACGTGTTACCTATTCACCTTGTGTTTGTGACTATCGCATCCATGTGGAATACTCCATTGGAAGTTGTACATGTTCTGTTGTGTTGTGTGTCTCTAATAGAGTTGGGACTATTCCCTTTCAACTTGAGACTCACTTCCACCCTCTCGCTTTGCAGTGAAAAAACTTCGACAGAAGCGACACTAAGCACTCACCAGGTACATAAACCTCATTGTTCGAAGAGAAAGTAAACAACTCTCATGTGCTGGTAAGTAAGAACTATAGAATGTTTTTAAGATAATGAAAAATGGGCCATCGTACTAGATGGGACTCCTACATGAAACAGTGTGAAGTCTAGTTGGGACTTCATATTGGGGAGATCCCCTGAATGTTGGCGGGTTCAACACTATCAACATTTTTGGCACTAAAGGAGGGTCAGATGGCAAGCTGAGCCCGTTACATCTGGTTTGAATCTCTTACTAAATGGATCATACACAATTCGTGCTCCCAAGGTGTTTCTCTCATTTCTCCCTTAATCAAATATCAATCCCTGATGAGCTTCTCGATTACTTGTCCTTGTTAAAGTTTGATGGTGAGGAAAAAATGCTCGTAACCAAGAAAATTTCTGATTTTCTTCATTTCTACGAATCTCACAAAATCGATAGTGAATATATCTTTTGCATGCTTTTCTTCCTCACCCTTCTGATTCACAAACTAGCTACGCACATTCTCTTGATTCTCAAGCTGTTGGCTCAAGTTGCGGTCATGTGCAAGCAGTCTCATTATACAGGCGGAGGAGCAAGAAGGTGAGGACATAATCAATTCCTCTTCTATGTTTCAAAATGGTTCACATAAAAACATTGAGCTTCCATTCTTGATCGATTCTAAATCCGTGAATCTTGGTGAAACATCATGCACAATTATTTCTTTTGATCAACCTCCAATCTTGGGCTATCATCACTCCCATGCTTCTGTATGTTGTCATGAACACCCAAGCACATCATATGATCTATTGTCCTTTCATGTACACTTTAACTCAGATTTGGAATGTGCATCAATCAAAGAAGATGTCTATATCAAAACTTCCATTGCACCTCACTTTGTTGTGTTCCCTACCATTCACAGTGCATCTACATGCAGCAAAGATACTCCTTGTTCTCTTGTTTCTTCATTTGATGAGTTATCTCCTTGATCGGTACCAGGAAGTGAGGATGTTCATGATGAAAATAGTCTCAATGCACATGACTCTTCCCATTTTTCATAATCTTGTGCGTTGCATGAAGAAAACTCGTCAAGTCAGATTGCTAAAGCTGGAAAATTTGATGAAGCCCGTGACAGAGATGACTGCCATCCTAAGAGTAGTTTTGAAATCAATGACAACAACCATCCTGAAGCCATACATGATCTGGTTCACATCTCAAAATGCCATTTTTTAATTTTGGAAAGTTTCGGGATGTGCCACGGTGTCCAGGCACTTCAACGTCTATTTATGGTTGTGTCAGGACCTCGTGACTCTGGTATGCCCCTCGAACTGAATCAAATCTGGTTTCTCATGCACAATCTATCTATCTACATGGTTTCACTCGATGTGGACCCTCGTGTAAATAATATTTACTATGATGTGCGTGATATTTTGAATTTTCAAATTTTCATTAATGACCAAATCCACGAGTTTGTTACAGCATGTCCATCTTCATGCACTTCTCTTACATCCAATTCGGGTTGGGAGTGTTTGTCCCTCATGTAATCATGGAACAATGAAGTTGATCATCTCAAAGACTATCTTTGTTCAGAATCATACTTATCAAGTGTTCTCTCTCGTGATCAACTCCTTGGTCTTCTTGTGATTTTTCCATGTCAAATATGCCCACTCATCACACTAGCAATCTCCCTGTGTGATGATAAGCGCACAACCTATCACGTGAATCAAGTTACTCTCATTTCATGAAATCCCACCTGGCTTCACACATTCACAGTGATGGCATCCTTTCTACATTTCTATGATGACAATGATGTCTCCGCAATTTTTCACAAGTTGCGAGTGGGTGTTCTATCATATCTAGTGCACAATGAACTTGGTTCCCTCATTAAGAGAGTTCACAAGATTGTTCAAAAATTTTCTTTGTTCATGTCAAACTGGAACCTGGAATCTCAACCAACTGGTCTGATTTTTCTTCTATCTTGGGTGGCTGTTATACAATTTATCATTTTCCCAACATTACATCCAATGACAGTTGCTTCACACACTATGATATTCACTGTGTAACATCTTTCTCCTTAGACTTATGTCAAGAAAGTGAGGCACTTCAACCTGCAATGATGGCTATGGCAGGCCCTCACTGTCTTGACATGACTGAAGAGAATGATCAGATCTATCTATCCATACCATATGCCCATCGTGATCCCCTCTCTTGAATCAGGAATCCATATTTTCAAAGATCATGAGTCTTTCAAAATATGAATCACGAATTTTATGATCCAACCGCTGAATGGATGGAACAATATTAATTGGCGAGTCGTGTTGGAGGTAACAAGATTCAATCCTTCATCGCACTCACTAAGAAACTTGGTGTAGAAGAAAACACACTTGCAAGAGGCCTCCGAGGTTTTTTGAAAAATGGTAGTCACCGAAGAGGTAAGCATGTGTGTTTGGTGGTTGTGACACATATTTCTTCCCATAGGAGAGACCTTATCTCTCATGTGAAACTTTGTCATGTTTTTGTATTTTTTGTTGCACACTATTTTTTATCTGCCTTAATTGCTGGTATCTTTGTGGTTGCAGGTCAGGTACACCTACGGTGGCTTCACTAGAAATTTCATTTCACATAACCCTGACTGTCTAGCATACGAGTAGGAGTACTATTTTCTTTCTTGCTTGCATTTGCTTGATGTTTTTCATGTTTGTTTTCTTGCTCACTTTGCTTGCTTGTTGTCTTTCCAGTTTACTTTGCTATTTTTTCTTCTCTTTGTTTTGTTTGGTTAATAGCATGCTATTTTTTGTTTTTCCAATAAGTGCTGCCCTCTACTCAGTTCTGGAATTTGAATGAGTATGTGGTTGAGATCTAAGGAGTCTTGTGACACTACATCACTTGGCCAGTATTGTGTCTGTCTTCTTTGTGCTTGGTTATAACCTTCAGCTGATGAAGTCTTGACGAAAAATATGAGTCTTCTGCAAGGGAATCTTGGGTCCAACCATGAATTTGTGTCCACATCGAGAAACCCCATGCCTGTACTCGACCTTTTTCTCTGTGTGTTCAAGCTCATCAAAATAGTAGAGACGGAGAAGGGGAAAATCTAAACAAGAAAACCTATGTCATAGGTCTTACATTCTTCTCTAGAGGAACAACCTCTCCTACTCTTGATAAGTCAGGATCCCTCTTCTGCCCCAAAAATAAATATTTCCTATGCACAATACTCTTTTAAAAAATACAAAGGCAAAAGAAGAGAAAGGCTTCCTACAAAGAGAAGTGAATCATGCAACTCCATCGAGGTATTGACTAGGCTTACTAGCAGAGGAGTAATGTGTGTGTTCCTGCATGACTCCATCGAGGTACTATCGAGGCCTTGCTACCAGCAGAGCAATGCTAGAGATGAAAACTTACACTCTGATTTTTTTTAACTCACGAGCCAAAGTACCCTTCCCGATTTCGAAACACTGTGATCAAGCTGAAACTTGTTGTTGTGTTCGACTGAGTTGGCGAAAGGTTAACCATATTTGTCCATGGGGTAAGTGGGGAAGCCGAAGTAACTTGCACAATGATTCAATACTCCTTTAAAGACCAAGGACCTGTGTTGTCAATGGACCAAAAAATAGAAGTCAGAGTTTAACCAGTGTGTCGACAAGTGTTGTAGTGGCTGCAATACCCTCCGAAATTTTGTCCTGCATCCAATTTCGAAGCCTTCCTTGGATTTTCTTGTGATGTTTGCAAGCACTTGGGTTCATCCCGTG
Source organism: Pinus tabuliformis (assembly GCA_031772625.1). NCBI lineage: Eukaryota > Viridiplantae > Streptophyta > Pinopsida > Pinales > Pinaceae > Pinus > Pinus tabuliformis. The sequence continues at coordinate 856,841,415 of CM062820.1, read as the reverse complement.
AGCTCGTGTTGAGTCTTTGCACCCTCCTCGCTTGACCATTCATCGAGCATCTTTTTTCATGATGGACACAATGTAATTCTTGCAGCTATGCTCTAGCTATGCATAAGGTCCATCTTCGTGTGAACAAGTTGTGTTCACTATATAAACATCCGTTGCACTCACACGCGAAATTGTATGCAACAATGTAAACTTTGAAACGGAAACTATAAACTCAAAATGGGAACTCTGGCTAAAAATCCTCGAAAAAATGAAAAGCGTTGATACTGGAATAACACCTTTTTTTTCTTGGGTAAATTTTCAACATGTTTTAAAAATGGCGGTGAAAACCAATTTTTTGCGCAAAAATTGTCCAAAAAACACCCTTAAAATGAAAAGTGTTAACGCTGGGAAAAAAATAAAAAACATAAATTAAAATATATACTAAAAAAAAATCAATCATAAAAAAAAAAAAAAAAAAAAAAAATTAATGATAAGAATTAAAAAACTAAAAAAAAACATTATAAACAAATAAATAATAAAATAAATGGAAAATAAATAAATAAATAATTATCTTGTAAACCATTAAAAAAATTGGCAAAAGAAAAAAAAATAAAAATATGGAAAAGAAAAAAAAACATTTAAAATAAATTGAAAATTAAGTAGGTAAAAATAAATAAATAAATAAATAAAATTAAAATTTAAAAACAAACTAGATTTAAAAAAAAAAAATAGAAAATTAACAAAAAAGTAAAAATAAAAACTACTAAGATTAAGATTAAAATGTTGATTACTTAAAAGAAAACAAATATAAATATATATATATATAAAAAAGACAAAAATAAAAAATAAAAAATGTTTAAAAAAAAATTATCTCATAAACCATAAAAGAATTTGGAAAAAAAAAACAAAATTAAAAAAATAAAAATAAGTAAGTAAAAAAATAAAATAAAATAAATAATAATAAAAAAACAAAAAAATTAACAAAAAAAATAGCAAAAACTAGGAAAAAAATTAAAAACAAACTAGTTTAAAAAGAAAAGAAATTTAACGAAAAAAATTAAAAAATTAGTAAAATTAATATTAAAAAAGACAAAAAGAGACTCAAATTAAAAAAAAAAAAAAAGAGAGAGAGAAGATATATATATATATATATATATATATATATATATATATATATATATATATATGAAAATTATTAAAAATACCAAAAAAAATTAAAATTTATTTTTTTTAAACAATTTTCTTTTTATTAAAAAAATATTATTATTAGTTTTTTTAAAACAATATTTTTTTTTTATTTAAATAAATCAATATATATATATATATAAAACAAATTTCATTTTTTAATTTAAAATTAAAAAAAATTTAAAAGTTTTTTATTGATTTTTTTTATTACAAAAAAAAAGAGATTGGCATGGTCGCCCGCGCCCCCGCCGCCCGTGGTGGCACGACCATGGGTGGAGGGTCCTGCGTGCAAACCCTTCGCCCACAACCACGCCACCACAGGTGGCCGGGGGGTGGGTGGCCGATTACTGGAATCGGCGGCCTACCCCCGGCCGCCCACGGCCACACCACCATGAGCAGCTGAGGGGCGGGCGACCGATTCAAGGAATCGTCCGCCCGTGGTGGCGCGGCCGTGGGCGGAGGGCCTACATGCAGGCCCCTCCACCCATGGTCTCACCACCAAGGGCGGCTGGGGAGCGGGTGGCCTTGCCATTTTTTTTTTTAATAAAAAAAATCAATAAAAAACATTTAAAAATTTTTTAATTTTTTTTTTAAATAATTTTTTATAAGTTTTAAATTTTAAATTAAAAAATATAATTCGTTTAAAAGAATTTTTTTTTTTTTTTTAATGATTTAAAATATATATATATATATAGATAAATAAATAATAATAATAATTTTTTTTTAATAAAGAAAAACTGTTAAAAAAAAAAAAATTATTGATTTTTTTAACACTTTCATTCTTTTGGATTTTTTTAATAATTTTCATATATTTTTTTTTGTTTTGTTTTTTTTTTTTTTTTTTTTTTTTTTGTAAGCTTAGGTGGGACCTTCTCATTTTCGAGTTTTTACATGTCCGTTATTCACCCCATTTCTGGGGAGGGTAGCACAAGAATCGAACCCAAGATCTCCGATTCGGTGAGACTTCATTTCCACGGCCATTGCCACTTGAGCTACCCCTTGCGGACTTTTGTTTTGTTTTTTTAACTTGAGTCTATTTTTGTTTTTTTTTTTTAATATTAATTTTACTAGTTTTTTTTTTTTTTTTTTTTTTTTAAACTAGTTTGTTTTTAACTTTTTTTCCTAATTTTTGCTAATTTTTTTTTTTTTAATATCTCTATTTTTACTCTTATGTATAATATATATAATTTTGTTTTTTTTTTCCCAAATTCTTTTATGGTTTATGAGATAATTTTTTTTAACATTTCTTATTTTTTATTTTTGTCTTTTTTATATATATTTTTATATATGTTTTTTAGAGACAATTATTTCATGTGAATTGAAAATTTAATTAACGATGTATAAATATGTAGAATATTGAAAATGCAAAATATCGACCTTCTTCTTTAAATATGCAAAACAATAAAAGCCTCACTAAAAATAAAAATAAAAACAAGAAAATATAAAGAAGACCACTTCCAAAATTATTAAATTTAAAAAAATAAGTATTTACATTTCATACCTTATAAAATTAAAAGTAAAAAAAAAAAAAAAGCCTTTTAAAAAAAGGGCATGGTGTAAAATTACCAGTTTTTTAAATCAACATCAAAATCACTACCATTCTAAGATGCAATGTACATAAAAACATTTATAGTGCCAAAAACTATGCTCTAAAAAAAACATGTGTGTTTTGCATCACCCCTTTTCAAAATGGGGTCACGTTTTTGCTATCTCTACAAAACGGGTAACAGTATCAGTTCCCGTTTCAAAGTCTATGTTGTTATGCACTATCATGCAAGTGTCATCATGGTCGTTCAATGATATATGACAAGTTTCATGCTTGTCTCTCGCACCATCAGTCAATCACATTGAGTGAATGTTGTCTTGATGGTGTTGGGGAAAATTAATTGCTTAATAAAAAAAAACTAATTACCTGGATATTAATTATCAACCCGAGGAGCGTCTTTTTATTTCAAGGAAATCAGTAAAATATATGCATAAAAAATACCAACAACCAACACTCGTTATATATGATTGTGTTCTATACTATCAAGCTCAATCAACAAGAAATAAAATGCAAAACTTGAATAATAAAACTAAAATTAAAAAGAAGAAAGTAAATCATAGGAAAAACAATTATGATAATCATGCAACTTGAATCATTGCTAAATTAAATCACACATTTTTTAATTGGAAATTTAATCTATTGCAGCCAACATAATTCAAATGCTAATCTAGAGCAATAAATTAAATGAAATCTAGAAATTGGATGAAATAACAGATCTAGAAAATGTAGAAAACAACAACTTAGTTAAAAGAAAGGAAATCTACTTTAAGGAATGACAATTGAAATTCAACCAAAAAACACATAACTACACAAATTTACATGTTCAACGTAGCACCTTGTCCAAGGTAGTGGTCCCAACTTCTCAAGACTCATTTCCGCCTTGAGAAATAACTCATATCAGATTACAAATAATAGATGTAGAACTCAGTGGATATATTCCTTCATTAAAACATATGAGAGAAATAATTACAGCATAATGAAGCTCTTACTTTTCCTAAAATTCAACAATTGTTCATCTCCCATCTCTCATCTCTTATCTCTTCTCCTACATCCTATCTAACAATTTTCCATTTCCTATCTCCTAATTATCCCCTCATTATCCCCCCTCTCTTTTATCTCCGTTTTCATTTAAATACACAGAGCAAAGGCAAGTTACAACAAAGATGATTACAAAATGATTTCCATTACAATTTTGGATTGATTAAATAATCTCAATAAACAAGATCAAACCTAAAAGATCTTCCCATCATCATTCTAGAGGAACAAGTCAAATCTGTTATTGCAATTAGGAGAATTTGGAAAATGGTCGCAACATTAAATCTGAGAAAACCACCTTCAGAGAACCTTGTTTTTCTCTCAATCCAACCCGAATTTTGGAAAAATTCATTGAAAAAATTTGATTTGGTCTATTCTACACAAAACCCATGTCTCAGATTTTCCAGATTCATCTTCATTTGCCTAGAATGTCCAACACAAAACTGTCACTTCTTATCCCAACGAATTTCTGAGTTGGAATATTTGATTATGAGCTGGAAATCAAATTTGCAATCTAGAAAATATCTTGGAGGCTAAAATCATGAGTGATGTTATAAAAAATTCATTAATAAACCATCATTGGGAAAATAATGCATAATAATATTCAATATATTAAAAATAAAAGAGAAAAAATAATATTTATCCATAAGAGCATAAATAATTATAAAATGGAATTATATGATAACTTATGATAAATGATGTGATAAAGAATGGTAGAAATGGATGAAATAGATGTTAAAAAGTGATAATAATAATGACAAATTAGTGGCTCAATAGATGGTTTGAGGCATTTTGTCGTCAAGTCATGTTGAGTGTGCATTCACAAGGTCATGCATATACAAAGTCACTTGTTCACACACTTAGCCATTCTTTTGAAGCTATGTCGACCGGACCAAACCCAACAACCAGACCTTCACTGAGCTGCACTGCACAGTTTCATCCCTCAATGAACATGTACTCCTGCCCAGAATTGCACAGAGCTTGAGGCTGCCTCCTAGGTAGTTTTCACTACGCAATCCTGGAATCTACTGGAATTACTATCACTAGAACAATGTAGAAGTTTCCCAATAAGCCATCTCAATCTGTGCCATTCACAAGCAACATAAACCAAGTCTCCAACTAGTCAACCAAAGAGTTTGACTTAACAGTGACCTTGGGCCTCACTCTTCCAAAAAACTGCACAGACACTGCCAAGCATGCCCGCTTCCACTGACTAAAGCAACTGCATAGACATGCTAGACAAACACCCACTGCCTGTCATTACATTGTGCTAAAACATTGCACAATATTTCCAGCTGGCCTACTGCTCTTAAAAACTGCATAGTTTCAATGAGCAGTCTCCAAGCTGCCCAACATCCTGCTCAACTCAAAAACTACGTAGGGATGTCCAACAAGCTAGCCTTCCAGCTCTGTGCAGCTTTTGCTAGCAACTTCCCGCAGCCCGCTGCCAGTTCCCTAGAGAAATTGTGCAATTTTTGCCAGCAGCCTCCCGTTGCCAGCTCCATGGATAAATTGCATAGTTTTCACTACTAGGCTCCCCCTAATACCTGCACTGTCTCCCTGAAAACATTATGCAAATCTACCCTCTAATTGAGTCAGATCCTGCAGAAAGTCACTACCAATCCGAATTGCCCATCTCAGCCTCCCAGTGACCTCTGCACAATTTTCATGGACAATTCCCAAAGTTTGGGATCCTGGTCTAAAATGTGCTCCACGTAGTTTTAGAGTTGTTTCCTTTCTCTCGGTCACCTACATCTAAAAATGAAATACAATACATCATGGTAGACTAGAAGATTTTTGAATTTGATGTTGTCTCGTCATGAGTGATTGCAAATATAGGTACATGAATAAGACATGGCATGATGATGAATAGGATGAATAAGGAGCGCATACAAGGAGACTTGTTTCCGAACAGACAAACACATGGAGCATGACAAAGTACAAGCGAAGCAGAGATGTGCATGTGCAAAATCAATCAAACATGAACACCATTGAAGAATCCGCACACCTTTCCATGCAGAGGTGAAGCTATGATACATCAAGAGCACATGCATCCCTCGGCATCACTGCAGCTTGACATGCACACCAAAAGCAACATGAACATACCAGCTCTACTGTGTCGAGTCATGTCATGAGTCATATCGGCCACATCACTAATGTGGGCCATACTGTTGTAATTAATGTAATGTAACGTGGAAGTCCAAGATACCCACATGTAAATTTGAAGAGTCATGTAAAGTTAAAGAGTCATGTAAGTCAAATAGTCATGAAGGAAGTCAAATAGTCATAAGGTCCAGTTTTACCCTTGGCTATAAATACCCCTCATTATACATGCAAAGGAATTTTCACCTTGGCTCCTCCCACTTAGCCTTAAGAGCCTGTAATATTTTCTTTGAGGAGCGAGAAGTGTCTCCAACGCCCCACTATCGGGGTTAGTGATGTAATTGTGTTTGTATGTGTCTTGGAACTTTTCCTTAATTTAGAAGCCTGTTAACAGGCCAACACGTTTTCACACATGTATTCTTTGGACGCTTATAATGCATTTTGTTTTAACCTGTATTAAGACAGTTTAACTATTTCAATTGTTTTAGAACATATGCTATTGTAAATGTGTTATATCAGCTGTTAACGTTGTCTCGCCCATGTGGGCTATCCCACTAGACACTTGGAAAATTCATTCTTGTAAACTTGTTGTAACGCCCGTTGCACTTGTGTGGACTATTCCATTGGGTGTTGTATGTGCTATCTGTTCACCTTGGGTTTGTGATTGCCGCATCTGTGTGGACTACTCTAACGGAAGCTGCACATGTCCTGTTGTGTTGTGTGTCTCTAGCAGATTTAGGACTATTCCCTTTCAACCTGAGACTCATTTCTACCCTCTCCCTTTGTAGTGAAATAACTTCGACACAAGCAGCACTAAGCACTCACCAGGCACGCGAACCTCATTGTTCGAAGACAAAGTAAACCCCTCTCATGTGCTGACAAGAAAGAGCTAAGGAAAATATTTAAGATAATGACAACTGGGCCATCGTACTGGATGAGACTCCTACATCAAATGGTGTGAGGTATAGTTGTGACTTCATATCGGGGATATCCCTTGAATGTTTGTGGATCCAGCACCATCAGCACAAGGTATAATAAATCTAATGCGTATTAGACTTGTTTCTAGTACAAAAACAAAAGCATTGCAACATAGAAAAAATATATCATGCACAAAATTTGTTTCTAGCACAAATGAAATCATTTTGGGGTAAAACAAATATGGTGCGCACTATATTTATTTCTTGACAAAAACAAGCACTAAAATGTAAAACAAATCTAATGTGCACTAAATCACGTTAGATTTGTTTTTAGCACAAACATAAGCATTGTAGGGTAAAACAAACCTAGCGCTCCCTATTTTTCTTTTAACAAAAACATAAACATTGTAATGAAAAAACAAATTTAGTGCACACTAGAATTCCTTCCAGCAAAAGAAAAATCATTGCAAGGTAAATAAAATCTAGCATGTGCTAGATTTTCCTTTGAACAAAAAAATGGACATTGCAAGGTAAAACAAAGCTAGTTCATGTTAGGTTTGTTTGTGGCAAAAGACCAAGCATTGCAAGGTGAAACTAATCTAGTGCATGCTACATTTGTTTCTAGCATAATCACAAACATTGCAAATGCAAGGTAAACCAAAGATAGAGCATGTTAGATTGGTTTTTAGCAAAAAACCAAGCATTGCAAGGTAAAAATAATCTAGTGCATGCTACATTTATTTCTAGCATAATAACAAACATTGGAAGGTAAAAAAAATCTTATATGTGTTAGATTTGTTTCTTGCACAAATAAAACCATGGTATTGTAACACAAATCTAGCATATGCAAGATTTACTTCTACCACCAATACAAACATTGTAAGGTAAAATAAATCTAGCACTTGCAATTATTTTGTTTATGCTAGAAGGAAATATAGCATGTTCTAGATTTGTTTTACCTTGTAATGCTTGTGTTTGTGATAGAAACAAATCAAGATTTATTTTTAGACACAAGTAGAACAGCGTAAAAAAAAATAGTGCTTGTTAGATTATCTCAAACAAAACACAAGCATTGTAAGTAAAGAAAATCAATCACACACTAGATTTACTTTTAGCAAAACACAAGCATCACAAGGTAAAAAAATATAGTGTAAGGAAAAACATAAAAGTATTGTATGGTAAAACAAAAGCACAAACATAAGCATTGCAAGTTAAAAAAAAAAATCTAGTGTGCACTAGATTTGTTTCTAGCACAAAAAAAAAATGTAGGGTAAAGTAAATCTACCATGCACTTGATTTGTTTCTAGTACAAAAAAAAGTGTTGCTAGGTAAAACAAATCTAGCACGCGTTAGATTTGTTGCTAACACAAACAAAAGCATTCTAGGGTAAAACAAATTCAGCACGCACTAGATTTGTTTCTAGAACAAGCACAAACATTGTAGGATAAAATAAATCCAACACAATCTAGATTTATTTCTAGCATAAACACATATATCATAGATTAAAACAAATACAGCATGTGCTAGATTTGTTTCTAGCATGAGCACAATTACTACAGGGTAAAACAAATTGTGTGCATGCTAAATTTGTTTCTAACACAAACACAAATATTGCATGGTAAAACAAATATAATGCGTGCTAGATTTGTTTCTAGCATGAACATAATCATTGCAGGTTAAGACAAATATAGCATGCACTAGAATTATTTCTAGCACATGCAAGAGAAACAAATCTAGCACATTCTTGATTTATTTCTAGGAGAAACACCAAAATTGCAAAGTAAAACAAATCTAACATGTTAGATTTCCTTTTAGCATAAACACAGGCATTGAAATTTGAAAGGTAAAACAAATCTAGCATGCACTATACTTATTTCTAACATAGACATAAGAATTGTAAGGTAAAATAAATCTAATGTAAGGAAAAACAAAAAATTATTGTAGCGTAAAACATAAGCACTAACTAAAGCATTGTAGGGTAAAATAAATATGACATGCACTATATTTGTTTCTAGCACAAACAAAAGCATTGTAGGGTAAAACAAGTCCAGCACACACTATATTTGTTTCTAGCACAAACATAAGAATTATAGAGCGAAACAAATATTGTGCATGCTAGATTTATTTTTAGAACAAACACAGCCATTGAAAGGTAAAAAAAAATTCTAGTGTAAGGAATAACACAAAAGTATTGTAGGGTAAAGAAAATCTACTACACGTTAGATTCGTTTCAAGCAAAAATACAAACATTCTAAGGTAAGATAAATCTAGTGTATTTTAGTTTTCTTTCTAGTACAAACACCACAATTGTAATGTAAAACAAATTTAACATGCACTAGATTTCCTTCTAGCATAAACACAAACATTGCAAGGTAAAATCAATCTAGCGCACACTGTATTTCTTTTTAACATGGACCCAAACATTGTAAGGAAAAACAAATCTAGTGTAATAAACAACACAAAAACATTGGAGGGTAAATAAAATTACAAACAATTTTTTTTCAAGGTAAAACAAATCTACTGCACAATAGATTTGTTTCTAGCACAAATAAAAGCATTGCATGATAAAACAAACCTAGCACACGCTAAATTTATTTTTAGCACAAACAAAAACAATGCAAGGTAAAAAAATTCTACCACATGATAGATATTTTTTTTAGAACAAACACAAACACTATAAGGTAAAACAAATATAATGTAAGGAAAAACGCAAAAGCATTGTAGTTAAAACAAAAGCACAAACACAAGCATTACAAGGTAAAACAAATCTAATGCGCACTAGATTTGTTTCTAGCACAAAAGAATGCATTAAATGGTGAAACAAATCTAGCATGCACTATATTTATTTCTATCACAAACATAAGAATTGCAAAGTAAAAGAAAATTTAGCATGTGCTAGATCTATTTCTAGCACAAAAAGAAGCATTGCACGATAAAACAAATATAGCATGCACTATATTTCTTTTTAGCATAAACAAAAGCATTGCACGGTAGAAAAAATCTAATGCATGCTACATTTGTTTATAACATAGAAACATACATTGCAAGGTAAAACAAATCTTATATAATGAAAAACACAAAAGCATTGCGAGTTAAAACAAAAACATAGACAAATGCATTACAAGGTAAAACAAATCTAGTGTGTACAAGATTTGTTTCTAGCATAAACAAGAATATTGTAACGTGAAAGAAATTTAGTGTAGATTTTATTTATTTCTAGCATAAACACTAAGCATTGCAAGATAAACCAAATCTAACACATTCTAGATTTGTTTCTGGCACAAACACAAGTATTGTAAGGTAAAACAAATCTTGTGTAAATAAAAACACAAAAGTACTACAATGTAAAATAAATCTAGTGCCCACTAAATTTGTTTCTAGCACAAACACAAGATTTACAAAGTAAAGAAAATCTAGTACCCAATATATTTTTTTCTAGAACAAATACAAACATTTTTGGGGAAAAAACTATCACTTGCTAAATTTATTTTTAGCACAAACACAAACATTGCAAGGTAAAACAATTCTAGCATCCACTAGATTTGTTTTTCGTAGAAACTAAAACAAATCTAGCATTCACTAAATTATTTTCTAGCACAGACACTAACAACATAAATTAAAACAAATGCAATAGTCATTACATTTCTTTCTAACATAAATACAAGCATTATAAGATATAACAAATCTAGCATACCCTAAATTTGTTTCTAACACAAACATTGGAATTGTAAGGTAAACAAATCTAGTGTAACGCAAATCACAAAAGCATTATAGAGTAATAAAAATTTACAAATAAAAACATTTAGGGAAAATAAATTTAGCACCCACTTGATTTGTTTATATAATAAAGAAAATCATTGTAGAGTAAGTCAAATTTGGCGCATGCTAGATTTGTTTCTAGCAAAAACATAAGTATTATAGGGTCAAACAAATATAATGCATGTTAGATTTTTTTCTAACACAAACACAAGTATTGTAAGGTAAAACAAATATTGTGTAAGGCATAAGATAAAAACATTGAAAGTTTAAACAAATATATCACTCACTATATTTGTTTGTAGTACAAACACAAGCGTTGCGAAGTAAAATAAATCTAGGGTTTGCTAGATTTGTTAATAGTACAATCATAAGCATTGCAAGGTAAAATAAATCTAGCGCATGCTAGATTTATTTCTAACACAAAACAAACATTGTAAGGTAAAACAAATCTAGTGTAAGAAAAACACAAAAGAATTATAGGGTAAAACAAAAGCAGAAACAAAAGCATTGTAACATAAAACATATCTAGTGAATGCTAGATTTGTTTATAAGACAAATACATGCATGAAAGGGTAAAATAAATCTAACATTTGCTAGATTTGTTTCTAGCGTAAACACAAGCATTGCAAAGGAAATAAATCTAGTGTAAGAAAAAACACAAAAACGTTGTAGGGTAAAAAAAAAAGCACAAACACAAACATTGCAGGGTAAAACAAATCTAGTGCATGCTAAATTTGTTTCTAGCATAAACAAAAGCAATGTTGGGTAAAACAAATCTAGTGCATTCCATATCCGTTTGTAGCACAAACAAAAGAATTGCAAGGTAAAAGAAATCTAGTGCATACAACATTTTAATTATAACACAAACACCAACATCACAATGTAAAATAAATATAACATGTACTATCTTTTCTTCTACCCTAAACAAAAGGATTGAAAGGTAAAATAAATCTATCATAGGCTAGGTTTGTTTCTAGGACAAACAAAAGCAATGGATGGTAAACAAACCTAATGCATGCCAAATTTCTTTCTAGCTGAAACACTAATATTGTAAAGTAAAGCAAATCTAACACACTATAGATTTATTTCTAGCATAAACACATGCATTTCAAGGTAAAACAAATGTAGCATTCTTATTTGAATCTAACTTAGACATAAACATTGTAAGGTAAAACAAATCTAGTGTAAAACAAAATAAAACCAAAAGCATTGCATTGTAAAAGAAAATCACAAACAAAAGGATTGTAGGGTAAAACAAATCTAGTGCACGCTAGATTTGTTTCCAACACAAATAAAAGCATTGTAGGGCAAATCAAATCTAGCATTCACTAGATTTGTTTCTAAGAAAAACATAAGCATTGCAGGGAAAAACAAATCCAACATGTGCTAGATTTGTTTTTAGCACAAACAATAATGTAAACTATGAAACGAGAGTTGTAAACTCAAAACGAGAGCTCTAGCAAAAAAACACCAAAAAAAACATGAAAAACAACTTGAAAACAAAAAATGTTGATTTTGGAAGAATGTTTTTTTTTTTCGAGGTAAATTTTCAACATGTTTTAAAAATGATAGTAAAAGACAATAAAAACCATTTTTTTTTGTGGAAAAAACACCTTGAAAACAAAAAGTGTTGATGTTTTAATAACACCTTTTTTTTCGAGGTAAATTTCCAACATTTTTTTAGCAATGGCGTTAAGAATAAAATATCATGACTCCGAAAAAACTTAAAATCAAATGATTTTTAGGCATGACATTAATATAAAACATCACATTTATGAAAATCCTTAAAATTCCAACAATTTTCAGAGATGGTGTTAAAGATAAAATATCATGACTTAGAAAACCCTTAAAATTTTGACAATTTTTTAACCATGGAATTAAAATAAAAAATTATGGCTATAAAAGACCTTAAGTTTTCAACATATTTCAACCATGATATTATGAAAAAAATCTGACTAATTTTTTTTTAAAAATGAATATGTAAATGAAAGAGTCATTATACGAAGAGTAATTTTTTTTTTCAAATACTAAAAGTATAACCACTTTACATTCTTAGCCTATGACAACTTGACACATTGCAACAAACATTTACAAATCAACCATGAAATTGACACACCGTGTAGGTGAACTGACCCATTGTAATGAAATCTTAAAGACCAACCATGAAATTGACAAATAGTGGGGTTGGACTTGATTCATTATTACAAAAACTTTAAAATCAACTATCAAATTGACACATAATGAGATCAAGTTGCTAGTTAAGGATCGACATAAACCCCACATGAAAAAATAAAATAAAACAAAATAATAAATAAATAACTATTTAAATAAATAAAAATTAAAAATACAAAAGAAAATAAAAATTAAAACATTAAAAAAACACAAAAAATTAAAAAATAGTAACCAATAAATAAAAATATATATTAAAACATAAAAAAATTAAAAAACATGACAAAAAAGGAAAACAAAATTTAAAACATTGAGAAAAATAAAAACTAAAACACAAAAAAAAAGAAATCACAAATTAAAAAAAATAATAATAACAATTAAATAGAAATATATATTAAAATTTAAAAAATTTAAAAAATTTAAAACATGGCAAAAAAAACACACACATATATATATATATATATATATAATATGACAAAAAAAAACATAAAAAAATGAATTAACTTACAAATGATTTTATTAAAAAAAACAAAAACAAAATAAAATTAAAAATACAAGAAAATATTTCCAAAAGAAACATAATTTAAGAAAAAAAATAACCAAAAAAAATGATATCAGATAATAAAAAAAAAATAAAAAAGAAAATAAAAAAACATTTAAAAATATAGAAATCATAAAAAGTAATAAAAACTTTAAAAAAAGAGACATTAAAACGTGCAACTCCCACCTCACCCACCCCCGCGTCCCAATGGGCCCAAGGGTGGTAGGGCCACAAGGGTGGGCGAGGAGGGAAATGGCTCAGAATCGGCCTTGCAACCCTTGGGCCCATTGGGCAATGGGGGTGGGTGCGGGGGGTGGGTGGGGTAGGAGTCACCCGACCCAACAAGCATTGGGGATGGCAGGGCCAATTTCTAGAATTGACCCAGCCACCCTCAAGGCTCATTGGGTAGAGAGATGGGCATTTTTTTTATATGTTTATTTATTTATATTTAATGTATTTTATTTATTTATTTGTTTTTTTTAATTTTAATTTTTTAAGTTTTTTTTAATGTTTTTTTTTTTAATTAAAATTCTCATATATATATATATATATATATATATATATATATTTGTTGGTTAAGTTTTTTTATTTATTTTTACTTAAATTATATTATTTATTTTTACATTTCTATGTTCGATTTTTTTTTTGTCATATATATATATATATATATATATATATATATATATATATATATATATATATTTGGCCATGTTATGTTTTTAAGATATATTTTTATTTTTTTAATTTTGTGTTTGTGTGTGTGCTTTTGTTTTTTATTTTTTTTCTCAATGTTTTTATTTTTTTTGTCCGAGAATTAGACAACTTGAAAAATATTTAAATAATCAACATTTAAAAAAAATTGTGCATAGTTAAGACACAAGAAAATTTAAAATGTCAAAAATATGCTTAAAAAAATGTGTATTATGAATCAACACTTTTCAAAATCATATGATTTTTTGCTACCTCAAAAAAATGGGTACTTGGTATGGTTCGCATTTGATAGTTTACATTGTTAAACATAAGCATTGTAAAGTAAAATAAATTTAGTGTAAGAAAAAACACCAAAGCATTGGAGGGTAAAATAAAAACACAAATACAAGCATTGTAGGCTAAAAAACTAGCGTATGCTAGATTTGTTTCTAGCACAAACAAAAGAATTGCAAGAACAAATCTAGTGTATGCTAGATTTTTTTCTAGCATAAACAAAGTAAGATAAAACAAATATAGCATGCACTAGATTTGTTTCTCGCACAAACAACAATATTGCAAAGTAAAAGAAATCTAACACATTGGATTTCATTCTAGCATAAACACAAGCACTGCAAAGTAAAACAAATCTAGCACGTGCTATATTTCCTTCTTCCACAAACACAACTACATTGCATGTGTTATATTTGTTTCACCTTACATTTCTCTTTTGTTTCTACTAGAAGGACATCTAACGTGCATTTGATTTGATTTGATTGCAATGTTTTTATTGGCAACATGGTTATTTTTGTTGGAAATCAATCTGGCATGCACTGCATTACTTTCACCATGTAGTTTTGTTATTCGCAATGTACTTGTGTTTAATTTAGAGGGAAATCTATAATATGCTAGACTTCTTTTGATCTAAAATGTTGTTGTTGGCCATATGTTTGTGTTTGTGATAGAATGAGTTCATTGATTTGAGGCTCGACGTAGGTAAATCAAAATATTGAAGCATGTGATATGTGTTATTAAGAGTATACTAAATGTTTTGTTTGAGAAGATACTAAGATTATTTATTTTGTTTTACAGGTGTAAATGAGTCTTCTACATTTTATGTTGGAGACAAAGTAACTCTTCTATAAGATGGAGGGAAAATGGGTGAGGGCCCCATATTCAATTCAGATCTTAGGCATAGCATTCATGGAAACATGGTAAACAAGTAATGCATAGTGGTTACAATTGGGAAGGTATTAAAACATGATTCTCCTTTACCACATCCAACAGGATTTGAGCATATACTAGGGAGTGCATTGGAATCTTATTAGATTTGGCCAAAATTAAATTTGGAACCTCACTATCATGATCATGCCATAAATATTTCCAACGTTAGGTTTACCTTCACATGTGCAAAGGTTTCTCTTACACATGAATTTAAAGGAATAAATATGTGCATTGAAAAATGAATAATAGTTAATATCTATTAGGATGACATGATGGAGGTTGAAACATTACGTGAATTGGAATTTGGTGTTTTTGTGGAAGAGATAGATAGAAATTTCCAAATATGTAGGATTGGGAATAAGTTGAAACATTGTTTGGTTAGGTGGCTTATAAGTTAGTGTACAATAAAGGTGAGATGTTGAGGGCAAAGGAAAAGTCCAAGGAGCCACCCAATGAAATGGTAATATGGGATGTTATAGAAGATGCAAGTCTCTTAAATAGATGGCATAACGATGATTATAATAAAAAAATATCTAAACTCAATAGATATGTATGTAATAAGCCATATAAAAGGATTAAATGACTTATGGCTATGAAAAAATTGCAAAATGCCAATAAGAAATATATGAATATAATGAAATTCGACTTTTAATAGTGACTAAATATTGTAGACAATATTGTCTTCAACATGTGGATAGGAATACCATTGTAGTAGATATAAGGGATTTGAAAGACAAATAGAAATGGTATTAGAGAATTTTTCTTGAATTCATTCCTCTAAAATATTCATTTCAAAGAGTCATGGCCATGGTTTATGACATATTGTTAGAAAATTAAAGAACATGAGATTTGATGGAAATAATATTTGTAAGAAAGCATGGTACAATATACATAATATTCCTAAAAGAAAATTCTATAACTACCAAAATTATTTCCAACCCGGACATACTAAATACATTCATGGCAACACTAACATATGTAAAGAACATGCACACACTTTGGTGGCTAGAGAAATATTGCACATGATTGTAATGGATAATTCTTATTTTTCACCAAATAAAACACGTCAAGTTCAAGAAGAAGAAAAGTATACTCCTTTAACGTTGTTTCTTTTGTCTTACACAAAAATTAATTATTTAAAAGATATTAATGAGGCTATTCAAAATCTGAATTACCTATCAATATCACAACCAATAATGAGCAATATCTATAATACCCACTTTCGTATTGTGGCATTTTCAAAGAGCACCAACTTTAGTAAATGTTGTGAATGTATTGTTTTGAAAGAAAAAATGAAACTAGTGACTACAAAATAGTTGGAAGAAAAGGCATGAGGTGGATTGAACAAACATAACAAGACTATTATGTGGGGAAGATATTTATATCATGCAAAAATAATTATGCCAAATTGATTTCCAATGAAGTATTTGAGTATTATCCATGATAAAACGGACAAAACAAAGACTTCAATCCCATGGATATGTGTCAAACCAAAATATATTGCATGAACAACATTAGGATTGTCATTGATAGGTATGTTAAAACATGGGCATAACATAGGAGGATTTGGTAATTTATCACTACCATTTGTACATATAGGATCACAATCTACTTTTACATTACTTGCAAAGTGTTTAAGGGAATTAGAAGACCCACACCTTCATATGTATGGTGGTCTGCTTTATGAGAGTGGATGTTCAAGAAACACATTTTCAAATGCATTACTTGACACTTGTATTTACTGAAAATGTAAAGTTTACAAGGATGATTCCATGTGTCATGGAGGATCAAAATATTATAATTTTGATTTGTTATATAGTAATTTGTTGCACTCCCTGTCAGTTACCCTAAGCTGTCAAAATTTGCCCAAAATTTCGCAAAGTGACAAAACATGTCAATAAATTCACCATGAAAACATTGATCAAAGCATACTTGAATAAAAGAAGAAGAACTACCTTGAAGTAATTTTGGAAGATCTTGTAAAAAAAACCCTATTTGTAAGCCCAACTCTAATTTTAGCAGGCAAACCCATGTTGGTATCCTTTGGGCTAACTAGTGACTAGTGCTCGCAGCGCGACTTTGGATAGGATAATCTACACTAATCCTCTTCAGATAGTTTCTCCAAAAATGGAGCAAAAGCATCTCTTACTAGAAGCCTTGACAATGATGAGCTGGTTATTGTTGAATAAGGATATGGCCGAATTCTCCCATTTTGAGTCCTTGATCCTACCTTTAGGGATATTCCCCTTAATATGTGGACCTTCGCCCCCCTTTTATGGATCCCTAAATCCCTCTCCATCCCTATAAATGCATTCCCTGAAACCCTCAAATGGTTGGTCAAACTAAATTGGTCATGCTATTGCTAAATTATGCTTAATTGCTGCCAATTTTTTAAGGAGAAAGGAGATCTTGAGAAGTCTTAGCTTGAATTTGGAAGCCCATCCCAAAGGAGTCTTCCAACATCAAGGCAATGGTTTTATACTTCCCTCTTGTGTTTATTATTAATACAATTCATGTTTACTTTCCATAAGCATGTAAATGATTACTTGCTTAGTATGATGATCCTTGGTCTATCATATGGTTTACATTAGCGTTGGCTTGTTGGGGCCTGACCCAGGTTCAGAAGAGACCAACAAATCTCGAAACTACCGGCCCTTTCAGTAACAGTTCATGGTGTGTGGACTGAGGTCTCACCTAAGGTAGTATGGGAGGGTGTTGGAACCAGGTTTCCACACCCTAGGGATGTCTTGATGGGATCAAGGAAGTTTGTGAACCGAATCTGCATGCTTGCGCTGCTCTGTGTAGTTGTTTGTCCTTCACAACTTATGCAATTGCTTCCACGCAGCTCTATGAAGAGTGCAAAGATGTGCTGTCTAGATCCTTTATCCTTACTGTGCTATTATTACAGATCTTAACTTAATTATGTGGGCCAAATATTCTCATTAATCATTCAACATTCATAACAAGTGTGCGCAATCATAAAACCATAAAGAGATGCATAAATATAACAGGAACATAGACACAAAATATTCCAGAATCAACTTATCTTTTATTAATTCTCTGTCCAAGTACAATCCCAACTCCACCCTGCGCACTTAGCTGCAAGGATCCACGCACACAGCTGCGAACTCTACCAGGTCTTCACACACTTAGATATGGAGCCTCTACATATCACTACAACCTAAGACTCGAACTTACAGATTTAGAGCTAATTCATCATCCAAAAGAACATATTATTTTTCCTCAAAACTAAGATTGACTCTTGCACTTAGATCCTTGCTCTATTTATACAATCCCATGCTCTTTGGACCATGGGTAGGCTGACACACTTTACATTAAATTACATTATCTTAGGGTGGACAACCCTAGACTCTCGCACTCCACACCCGCATTTTGCAGGATCTTTATATTACATTGACCAAAACTTAGGCTTTAAGCCCCAAAAACCCACTATGGGGGGATCCACTACCCAACAGGCCCCCAACACAATCATTCTGACTCATCTCGAGTCACTCGGCTGGTGCGATGATCTTCACCTGGAGTCCATCCAACAGCATTTGTGCTTCGCCCAAGTTCGCAACACATTCTTCTGTAGTCCTTTGTACCAGTTGTGCGCAGATATCCAATGCATCGTTGTCAGGGCCACCTCCTTGCCTTAGCACATATATGCCCTGCATCTGTGCTAGCGTTCCCTCGATCTTGGCAGTGACCATGAATTCTTCCTTGAGCCAAGGCTGGATGCACGCTTTAAGCACTGCTTCTTTCTAGCGTGCGGCAGCCACCTGTTCCTTTAGAGCCTGGGCCTCCTTCATCTTGGCCAGTCGCCGAGTAAGGGCAACCGTCCGCGCAGTCCCCTGGAAATTGTCATATGCCTACTACAACTGTTGTGCTTATGTCTCTAGACGTTGTATAGTTGGTTCTTCTATCAGTAAGGTTAGCATGAAGAGTAACTGATCCAACAAGCTTGTGCAATCCTGTATGGTGTTCTCTATTGCTTCTAACCCCAATTGAATTGCACGGTGGCACTGCTCTCTGACTCTTGGGGGTGTGGAGCACTGCGCCTTCAGCTACAGCTCTGCAATCTGTAGGTTGGGGTCTAGCTGGATCCTCGTAGCTTCCTCCTTCACCTTGTGGAATCCACTGGCCAATTTGTGGATCTGCATTCCTACTGGCAGATATGTCGCAATTTCCAGTTCTGGGATGCGACGACATGCTTCCTCTACGATCTTCTCGAACTGCTGATTCTATGCTACCGCTTCATCCCATTCGAGGCTCAGTTTCTCGATTTTGATTCGCTATTCATTGATCATTTGTACTTCAAACCATGGACTTTCTCTCACAACCTCCAAATTCATCAAGTTCATACCCAATTGATATCGCAACAACTGAATTCTCAAGATGCCGAGGGTTGTTTGGTGGATGACCATCTATGATTTATAGGCCTGTCGGAATTCAAATTCAACTGTTCCCCCCTCCTTCGACTCATTAATGTGAGATTGGCAGCAGATCGTTCCACATTTAGTCCTGAATCTATATCTTAATTGCCTGTGCCCACACCTTGTTGTCTTAAATGGGATATCTTGTCATGAACAGTGACCCCTACAGTCACTTCCCAGTCTACCCACACGGCAATGTAGCCTCCCATGCATGGGTGTGATCCCTGTGACATACCAATCCTGCATGCAACCTCCTTGTCACCCAGCTCCCATACAGACTCTTTTAAAGTTTCGCGCTCTCTTTCAACTGCTTGGAGTGTTGAGACTATGCTTCCTACAGATAGTTTGGTGGTCGCACCATCGATGCAAGGCTTCAAGCCACCTTCTGACCTGGTCCGCAAGCCTTCCTTAGCTACCATCGCGCCAGTCAACACCTCGTATTCTTCCCTATGTGGTGCGCTTCCCTGATTACTTTGTCTGATAAGGTTCGGTCGCAACCATGGTAATAGAGCTAGAAATTCTTAGCGACAATCTCCTAATGTAGTGGTATGGTTGCCCATATCTTGTCCTGTCCTTCTATCAACACGACATGTTTGCACGATTTCGGTTTCGAGTTTTCTGATTTCCGCGTCCATTAACATTATTTTTATGCTTCAATCGTACCCAATCTTCTTTGAGTTCGTGGAGCTCAAGGTTCCCTTGCCGAATGTCTTCTTGAATTTGCATATGTTCATCCACGCACGACTTCATAATCCCTTTGTTCTAGTCCTCGCGTGCTGTCCCCATTATGGGAGTTGGTGTATGGGGATTTTTCTCTAAAGCTTTGGCCTCAACACTACTCATTGTCTTTGGCATCATTCTCGTGCTCAGGTTCTTGTGCATGGCCCCATAGGCCCATCGGACCACTGGTACACACAGGTCCCAATCAGTTCACCTTGCCTAGTAAACCTTATTCAGGATTCTACATACCTTCTAGAATGCTTCTACGAGGAACCTCTGTGGGGTGTGGCACTTTTCTTGCTGTTGCGTCTAGTTCTCATTTTCGATCCTTAGTATGGGATGTGCTTGCATAGCACACGTCTATACCCATCGACACAGGTGGCGCGCAAGCTGCTTCGTCCAGGCTGCCCGATTCTCGTTTGATGTTGGGGGCTCCCAACCCATCTGTGCCAATTTGCCTTGACCTGTTGATGTGTACTCCCACTTTTTGCAATTGTTGCGCAGAGTGCCCCTTCCATTGCATCGTATTACTACTGTTCTGGTACTACAATTTCAAATTTTTCCAGGAATTCATCAACCGCTATTACTCCATTATTAGTTGGTAGTTCTCTTGCCTTTGTCATCATGCGACAGAGTGATCTAATCATCATGCTACAATTTACCGTTGTCACCTCGTACAACCAATTCTGCCAGCACTCTACTTCCTCATCTGAATCCAAAGTGTAGGAGCTATCGCGCTCCCACAAGATTCTTCCATCCGTAGTCAAGTTCACCTAATCATGGTCTTGCGTAGTTATCTGGTAAATACAATCCAACTCATCATCGCACACTGGTTCAATGTAGCGAGCTCCTTTGGATGGGTCTAACGGGACTACCATGCGTAATGACTTTTTAGCAAATGTTATCCTCCACTACTTGAGGTTGATGACTCCATTCATATCAGTCACCTAGTCTATTCCTAACAATGTGGGATAAGGATTGTTGTCATCGACAATCTCTATTACCTCAAAGTCCATCTGTGTGCTCACACCTTCGATATCAATTGTTACTCCTTGCAACCTCCCGATCGGAAAAATATTTTGTTGGTTCACCATTCATAATTGAATAGGGGAACACTGCAAAGCGGGCCTACCCATGCTTTCCCATGTTTGCTTTGGTAACACATTTGCGTCCGATCCCAGATCTAAGATGACCTGATCCATTTCATACTCACTAATATGCGCAGTCAACCTCATCTCCCTTCCAGTGCACAATGTATGCTTCCCCACTTTCCGGACTATGTGTGGTTCTCCTAAATGCACCTGGTGATCAAATCCTATAGTCCCTTAACTGCCTTATTATCACGCAACAACTTCATGCATATCTCTAGAAAGGTAGTAAGCATAGACGAATCCATCCTTGGCTCTGTTTGATCCTTACTACCTGACTTAGAGGCCTCCGCGAAGCTCTTCTTAGCTTCCATGAACATCTGCTTTGTGCGTTTTAGGTCAAACTTAGGTTCCTTTATAGGGGCCTTGCGAACCCATGTATCTTCCTCAGGCTACTTCCCCTTATTCTCCCCTATGGTCGCACCGCTTCTGAGCATCATATTTACATTTGGGTCTTCTTTGTGCAGTTCAAACCTCATCATTTGGATATTCTAAGTCGGAGGAGCCTGGAGTACCCCTTTCTCACACATCTGTGTGATCAACATAGGAAAATCTATCATTTCATGATCAAACTAAGCACAATATGAACAATATATTTTCATCAGGTTGGTACAATCATGGGCGTAGTGCCCTGGTCCTCCGCAATTGTAACAAATTAACTGTCTGTGGCCCCTTCCTGGTCCCATTCCTCCCCATCCTTGACCTCGCCCCTGAAATCCAGTGCGCGCCATCCCCGCAGTTGGGTCGAGGCCTTGTATTTCTGTCTGCATTCTATACATTGGGGTCTGATCCATCATTAACTCGTACCTGCAACAAGTATTCTCATCGTGGCCTACTGACCTATAGAAATTACAAAACAATTGTTGTCGAGTGTATGTATACTTCTGTAACAAATGAAAATTATCCTACGTGTGTTTTCCTCCTATCTGAGAGATCGCGCACCATAATATGGGGGTTTCACTTGGCCCTGCTTGTGCCTCTGGTCTCAATGGCATTAGCCCCCCTCCTACCAAGTAGTTAGTGAATACTAGACAATGATCCTTGTCGTGGCCCTGGCCTTTGCATTTTATGCACCATACTTCTTCATGTGCCTTAGATCATGGTGCCCTAGCCTGCTTCAAACTCTGCATCTCCAAGCATATATTCTATAGTTGCGCATGGATTTTTTGCTCTCCCAACCCTAGATCTTGTATTGGTGTCTCATGCAATCTCATCGCCATTTCCAATGCTTTGGTCTGGGTATAAATATTCTGTTTTGATAGCGTCGTCCTCAGGTGTGGTGTCAGAGATGCCACAAACCATGTGCGATGTTGTGCATCTGTGAGCGTCATGTTAGCGTCATGAATCGTAATCTTTAGCTGCTGATCTAGATCCCAGGCGGTCTTGCCTGGAAACATCGTGATCTCTTTAAACCCGATGATTGATTGTGTCTCTGATTTCGGCTGGCTAAATTCTCTGTTCAGCACATTCTATATCTTTACTATTCCTGCATTTAGGTGATCACTAGAGTGCTTGATATACCATGTCAACGCACGATCCTACAACACACTCACCAATGTAGCCTTCTTAATGTTGTTATCCGTGACCCCTTGTGTTTCCCACACTGCTCTTACCACGAGCCAGAACTAGTCCGGATCCTCATTCCCTACTCCTCTGAATACGGGTAGCTTGATCGTGCTCGCCATGCTGAACTGTGGGGTCAGTGGTGGTGGAGTGGTTGGAGACAGAGGTGAAGGAGGTGAAGCGGGTGGTGGCATGGATGGAGGTGGTAACTGTGTAATGCACTATCTTATCAGACTGACCGCACTTCTCGAAGAGACCCGAGCGAGCTCCTCCTCGCTCTCTCGTGAAGGTGAAATTAAGGGACTGTTTCCTAATTCCCCGCTACTTTTGTAGATCCTTCCACTCCGCGTCATTCCAACCATTAATGTATTTGCATAACCCACTTTTCACATTACAACATCTTAATCTAGGTATTAAAGGATTTAATGTATTTACATTGCGGTCCCTTGAGAAAGCGTTGTTCTACTTCACTGTAGCTCACGGTCATGTCTATCGCAAATTCAGTGATAAGTCCCCCTATTATCCGGTCGAGCCAATGGTCCACAGCTCATGCAATCTTATCTCCTAATGCCTCTAGTCTGCACACTAATTCGGGGTCCACACTATTGGTTGGTCGAGCTTACACCTTCCTTGGCTATCGGCTAACCTCGTGATCCACTCATATAGTTCAGAAGAAAAGGATGTGAAGAAGATCTCATGGATTTCTATATACACATAGCGATCTAGCCATGTTTTCTTGAATACCTGTGGAGTTCTGTTTTCCTGTGTCGTGAACTCGTGAATCTTTTTGTCCAACCACTCTTCAATTTCCTTCTTTGTTGGGTTCCTATGTTCCGACATCAGACATCCCTTAGGTAGATCCCAGTTCCAGTGTTGGGTCTCACTTGAGGTAGTATGGGAGAGCGTTGGAACTAGGTTTCTGCACCCTAGGGATGTCTTGATGGGATCAAGGAAGTTTGCAAATCAAATCTGTGTGCTTGCGCTACTTCGTGCAACCATCTATCCTTCACAACTTATGCAAATTCTTCCACACAGCTCTGTGAAGAGCACGAAGAGGTGTTGTCTAGATCCTTTATCTTTACTGTGCTATTATTACAGATCTTAACTTAATTATGTGGGTCCAATATTCTCATTAATCATTCAACATTCATAACAAGTGCACGTAATCATAAAACCATAAATAAATGCATAAATATAACAGTAACATAGACTCAGAATATTCCAGAATCAACTTATGTTTTATTAATTGTCTATCCAAGTACAATGCCAACTCTGCCCTATGCACTCAACTGCAAGGGTCCATGCACACAGCTGTGGAATCTACCAGGCCTCCGCTCACTCAGCTGCAAAGCCTCTACCTATCATTACAACCCAAGACTCGGACTTACAGATTCAGAGCTAATTCATCATCTAAAAGAACATATTATTTTTCCCCAAAACTATGACTAACTCTTACACTTAGAGCATTGCTCTATTTATACAATCCCATGGTCCGCGGACCATGGGTAGGTCGACACACTTTAGATTAAATTACATTATCTTAGGGTGGACAACCCTATACTCTCATGCTTCACCCCCACATTTTGTAGGGTCTTTACATTACATTGACCAAAACTCGGGCTTTAAGCCACAAAAGCCTACTATGGGGCGATCCGCTACCCAAAACGCCCCCAACACAATCATCGTGACTCGTCCCGAGTCACTCGGCTAGTGCGATGATCTTCACCCGAAGTCCATCGAATATCTTTTGCACTTCGCCTAAGTCTGCAACACAATCTTCCACTGTCCGCTGTACCACTTGTGCATGGATATCCGATGTGTCATTGTCATGGCAACCTCCTTGCCTTAGCGAATATATGCCCTACATATGTGCTAGCTTTCTCTCGATCTTGGAAGTGACAGTGAATGCTTCCTCGATCCAAGGCTGGATGCGTGCTTTAAGCACTGCTTCTTTCTAACGCACGGCATCCACTTGTTCCTTTAGAGCCTGAGCCTCCTTCATCTTGGATAGTCGCTGAGTAAGGGAAACCGTCCATGTGGTCCTTAAGACATTGTCATATGCCTGCTGTAACTGTCATGCTTCTATCTCTAGACGTGTATAGTTGGATCTTCTTGCAGTGAGATTAGCATGAAGAGTAACTAATCTAACAAGCCCGTGCAATCCTGTATGGTTCACTCTATTGCTTCCAACCCTGATTAAATTGTGCGGTGGCACTGCTTTATGACTCTTGGGGGTGTAGAGGGCTGCGCCTTCAGCCGTAGCTCCACAATTTGCAAGTTGAGGTCCAGCTAGATCCTCATAGCTTCCTCCTTCGCCTCGCGGAATCCACTGGCCAATTTTTGGATCCGCATTCCTACTGGCATATTTGTTGCAATTTCTAGTTCCAGGACACGTCGACATGCTTCCTCTATGATCTGCTCCAACTGTTGATTCTGCGCTGCCACTTCATCATGTTGCAGGCTCAGTTGTTCGATGTTGATTCACTGTTCATTGAGCATTTGTACTATGCATCCTTCCCTAGCATGGAGTTCTACCATCGCTCCGTCTTGCATCTGGTATAATATCTCTTGCATAAGGGCTGCCAAGTTTAGGCCAAGTCCCTTGATCCATCCTATCGCAACTCTGTCCTCCATGCTATCCACTATCAGCACTCCTTCTGGCAGTGCGACAGTATTAGCCATTTTGGCCTACAAAAACTGCTCTATTGCCGATGTACCTGTAGCCCCATAAACGACTACCATTCCCTATTGTGAGCACTACACCTAAAGTCCTTGTAGTTGCGCCCTGAGGGTCCCCAACACATTCTGCTACTCCGCCATTGCTTCCTGGAGTGCTTCCCTAGTGGCCTTGCGAACTGTGTCGCCAATGTCGAATAGGTCACCCTCGATCAATGTAATAGGTTCCCCATCTAGTTTGGAATCCTTGGTCTTCTTTTGGGGCCCTGTCTGTTCGGTACTGTGCGACTGTTTGAGCTATGTCGATGATGTGTTTGGGTCCACACCTGCCATTGTGTCATCTGTCCCCTGTCCTGTAGTCAGGTCTGGGCTACTTTCTTCCTGCGTTGTGGTTTCCCCAGATGCTGGTGCTGCTACTTCTTTGTTCGCAGCCTTGGTCAACTCCGTGGTGGCCTTCGCTGCCTCACGGAAGCCCTTACTTCTTTAGCGAACTACTCGTTCTGCTTCTGCTATGCCAGCAGCTTGGAAACATCCTTCTATTTTTGAATCATTGTAGTCTAGCAAGTTAGGATACTCATCTCTCACCCGATCAATGTGGGTTCGAGTACCGGCAATGAAAACATTTGTTGGCTTGTTGAGGCCTGACCCAGGTTCAGAAGTGATTTATCCCAACAAATCCCGAAACTACCAACCCTTTCGGTAATAGTCTGCGGTGCGCGGACGGAGGTCTCACCCGAGGTAGTATGGGAGGGTGTTGTAACTAGGTTTCTATACCCTAGGGATGTCTTGATGGGATCAAGGAAGTTCACGAACTGAATCTGCACACTTGCGCTACTCCGTGCAGCCGTATTTCCTTCACAGCTTATGCAACTACTTCCATGCAGCTCTATGAAGAGCACGAAGAGGTTTTGTCTAGATCCTTTATCCTTACTGTGCAATTATTATAGATATTAACTTAATTATGTGGGCCCAATATTCTCATTAATCATTCAACATTCATAGAAAGTGCGCGCAATCATAAAACCATAAAGAGATGCATAAATATAACAGGAACATAGACACAGAATATTCTAAAATCAACTTATCTTTTATTAATTCTCTGTCCAAGTACAGTCCCAACTCCACCCTACGCACTCAGCTACAGAGCCTCTACCTACCCAAGACTCGAACTTACAGATTCAGAGTTAATTCATCATCCAAAAGAACATATTATTTTCCCCAAAACTAAGACTGACTCTTACACTTAGAGCCTTGCTCTATTTATACAATCCCATGGTTCGTGGACCATGGACATGCCGACACACATTACATTAAATTACATTATCTTAT
The DNA here is from genome assembly GCA_031772625.1 of Pinus tabuliformis. Classification (NCBI taxonomy): domain Eukaryota; kingdom Viridiplantae; phylum Streptophyta; class Pinopsida; order Pinales; family Pinaceae; genus Pinus; species Pinus tabuliformis. The sequence goes on along the minus strand of CM062820.1, from coordinate 856,814,398 downwards.
GGCGGACAACCCTAGACTCTCGCACTCTGTGCCCACATTTTGTGGGGTCTTTACATTACATTGACCAATACTCGGGGTTTAAGCCCCAAAAATCCACAATGGGGGGATCCGCTACCCAACAATTAGAATGCATATGCTATGTTTTTCCTTTGTTGTCTTTGTTTAATCTCTCTTGCAGGTTTTCATTCACAATAGAATATGAGGATTGAGCTTGTAAGTGAGGAGACCGAGATCGTTATTGAAAAGCGACCTCATAGGAGTGAGGTAGGCCATATTTTGTCTCTCATGTTATTCTGATTTAAGCTAGGAGAGTTTTGCATGTATTTGTTTCAGTTGTTACTATATCCACTCATTGGACTAGAGGGATCGCTTCTATCCATATATTGTATTGCATAGATAACAATTGGTGAATCCGCTAGGGAGATTATAACCCTTCAAATCTCCTCTTTATGTTTGGTATTTTTCATTAGTTTGACCAACCTCCTTCTGATCTATGATTTAGGGTCATTTTGGGTCTGCATTCGAAGTAGTACATTCTTTAGAGTGTTAATTCTAGATATCACTTTGGATTTCTCCTCATTTTGTTGATCCACATCCGTACACTTGCCTCCATGAGCATCCAGAAAATCTTGATCTCGTGGATTTGTGTGGCGTGCCTTATCGCCCAGAGAAACACATATTTTGCTACCTCTGGCAAGTCCTAGTCAAGAGGAGGAAACTGACTATCCTCCGGCAATTCCCCTGAAACCAACAAGTTGGATAAGAGCAACCACGTGTAGTGGAAGGTATTACCCTACCCCTAAACCTCCTTGCAATTTGTCAGGAACTCCTCACAGAGGAACTGCGCCCAGTTGAACTATACCCCCTCGGTGCATCGCTTGGCCGACGTGATGACCATTGCTGGTACCTCATTGCTGTGACATTTTCTCATCACTTTTCCTGCCAGTAGCTGGGTGGCTACGCCCACACATTTTTCTTGAATGCTAGTAATTACATAACCCCTTTGCTTCTTCTCCAACTTGTATTTTTTCTTCATGGCCTCTGAGAGCGTCAAGTCTCCGCTTTGGCCGGCTATTTCCACGAGGTCCCTTCCTGTATAGGGAAGCTAAGAAATCCAATGAATAAGCTCTGTCGTGATGGAAATCGACTCCTCCAGCCACAAGTACCCACCATGGACTAGGCAAAGCAGTTGCCTGATAAGGAATATCGTGATTGGTGCCCGGTGAAAGTGTGGAATCCAAAGTAGGTGGAGTTACCCAGCCTCCTCCACCCCGCGCAGCCATTTTCGTGGCTGTAGTGTTGTAACTAACCCCTCCTGGCTTTGTTTCATAAGTTGGATAGTCTCCAAATGTGGTAACTTTTTGCTTTCTACGAGGTCCTAATCTTCAAATTTCATCGTGGGCACTTGGCCTAGGACTGAACCCTCAAATAGAATTCCATCTGGGAGGAGTGGGGTCTCGAGTGCGCTCTTAATGGTATCGACATCCTTGGGTACTTTTTCCTTCCCTTTTCATGGGGGGACATATTTGGGCAGTTTTGCTGCAGCGCGCACTGGCTGAATGTCTTCCTCCACTTCTTCATCTAGTTTAATCTCTTCTACAAAGGCCTAAAGATCCTCCTCCTCATCATTTGTCTCAAAGTTAACCATGTTTCCCTTGTCTTCCATAGACAACTTACCAAACCGCAGGTTCCGCGGAGACATACGGACCGGTCCTACTACTTGTGGGTCCTTTTTGGGCCTTGATGTCTGGGGCAATTTAGGGATTTCCAGTGCATCCCCTATCAGTGGCATAGATCTCTATGCAGCTCCCTGAGTTGTTGACATCATTCTAATTAGGGAATCCTGTGTCTCCTTTAGCAATTCTTCAAACCATGGACTTGCTCTCACAGCCTCCAAATTCATCAAGTTCATACCGCAACAACTGAATTCTCAAGATGCCAAGGGTTGTTTGGTGGATGACCATCTATGATTTATAGGCCTGCCAAAATTCAAATTCGACCATTCCCCCCTCCTTCGGCTCATTAATGTGAGATTGGAAGCAGATCGTTCCACATCTAGTCTTGAATCTATATCTTAATTGCCCATCGCCTGCTCCTCATTATCTTAAATGGGATATCTTGTCATCAATAGTGACCCCAACGGTCACTTCACAGTCTACCCGCATGGCAGCGCAGCCTCCCATGCGCGCGCGATCCCTGTGACATACCAATCCTGCATGCAACCTCCTTGTCGCGCATCTCCCATACAAACTCTTTTAAAGTCCCACGCTCTCTCTCAACTGCTTGGAGTGCTGATACTATGCTTCCTATAGATAGTCAGGTGGTCGCACCATCAGTGCAAGGCTTCAAGTCACCTTCCGACCTAGTCCGCGGGCCTTCCTTAACTACCCTCACACCGGTCAGTGCCTCATGTTCTTCCTTATGTGGTGCACTTCCCTAGTTACTTTTTCTGATAAGGTGCAGTCGCAACCATGGTAATAAAGCCAAAAATGTTCACCGACAATCTTCTAATGTGGTGGTATGGCTGCCCATATCTTGTCTTGTCCTTATATCAACACAACATGTTTGCGTGATTTCGGTTTCTAGTTTTCTAATTTCTACATCCATTAACATTATTTTCTGCTTTAGTTGTACCCGATCTTCTTCGAGTTCATGGAGCTCAAGGATCCCTCGCCGAATGGCTTCTTGAATCTGCATATGTTCGTCCTCGCGTGACTGCATAATCCCTTCGTTCTGGTCCTTGCGTGCTGTCCCTATTATGGGAGTTGTTATATGGGAATTTTTCTCTAAGGCTCTGGTCTCAACTCTACTCGTTGTCATCGAAATCATTATCACGCTCAGGTTCTTGTGTGTAGCCCCATAGGCCCATCAGACCACTGGTACGCGCAGGTTCCAATCAGTTTGCCCTACCTGGTAAACCTTATTTAGAATTGTGCATACCTTCTAGAATACTTCTACGTGGAACCTATGTGGGGTGCGTCACTTTTCCTACTGCTGCGTCTACTTCTGATTTTCGATCCTTAGTCTAGGATGTGCTTGTACAGCACACGTCTATACCCATCGACACAGGTGGGCGTGCAAGCTGCTTTGTCTAGGCTACCCAATTCTCGTTTGACACCTGGGGCTCCCAACCCATCTACGCCAATTTTCCCTGATCTCTTGATGTGTACTCCCCCTTCGTGCAGTTGTTGTGCATAGTGCCCCTTCCATTGCATCGTACCACCGCTGTTCCAGTACTGCACTTTTAAATTTGTCTAGGAATTCATCCACCGTTGTTACCCCATTATTAGTTGGTAGTTCTCTTGCGTCTGTCATCACGTGACGTAGTTATCTAATCATCATGTTGCAAATTAGTGTTGTCACCCCATGCAACTGGTTCTGTCAGCGCTCTACGTCCTCATCTGAATCCAAAGTGTAGGAGCTATCGCACTCCCACAAGATTCTTCCATCCATAATCGGCTTCACCTAATCATGGTCCTGCACAATTATCTGGTAAATACAATCCAGCTCATCGTCGCGCACTATTTCAGTGTAGCGCGCTCCTTCAATGTGTCTAACGGGACTACCACGTGTAGTGACTTTTTCTTGAATGTCATCTTCCACTTCTTCAGGTTGATGACTCCATTCATATCAATCGCCCAGTTTATTCCTAACAACATGGGATAAGGATTGTTGTCATCGACAATCTCTATTACTTCAAAGTCCATGTGTGTGCTCACACCTTTGATATCAACTGTTACTCCTTGCAACCTCCCCATGGGAAAAATATTTTTTTTGGTTCGCCATTCATAATTGAATAGGGGACCACTACAACACGGGCCTGCCCATGCGTTCCCATGTTTTCTTTGGTAACACATTCACATCCAATCCAAGATCTAGGATGACCTGATCCATTTCATACTCACGTATATGCGCATTCAACCTAATCTCCCTTCCAGTGCGCAATGTATGCTTCCCCACTTTCTGGACTACGTGTGGTTCTCCTAACCCTATGCACCTAGTGATCAATTCCTGTAGTCCCTTAACTGCCTTATTATCATGCAACAACTTCATGCATGTCTCTAGAAAGGTAGTAAGCATAGACGTATCCATCCCTAGCTCTGGTTGATCCTTACTACCTAATGTAAAGGACTTCGTGAAGCTCTTCTTAGCTTCCATGAATGTCTCCTTTGCATGTTCTAGGTCAAAATCAGGTTCCTTTATAGGAGCCTGTTCTAACCACCAACAACCCCCCTCCTCCTTTAGTATTAGCAATAACGCTAAAGAAGTGGGGACACTTAGTAATAAAAAATCCAAAAAAGATTTTATAATTTTTTTTTTCTATTATACTCCTCAAAGATACATCGCATGAAGAAGAGTCAAGCATTCCTTTATGAGCACATTAAAACAACTGCGAAGAAGCAGCGCGAAATTCATCACATTGCGTACATTGAAAAATGCCCATAAATGACTAATCTTAAGAAAATCTCTGATGGCCGATATGTGATATCGCATATCGCAACGTCGCATAAGCAGCACACGGATAACTTGACAAATTGCAGCAATCTGCGATCTGCGATCAATGCGATCCGCGATCTGCGATATATGCGCTCTGCAATCAATACAATAACCACGATCTGCGATAACTGCGATCTTCGATAACTGCGATCTGCAAGTCGCAGAAATCACCCATCGCAAATTTTCCTCGGCTCAGCACCCAAGAAAAGTTGTCCCTAAACAAAAAATTGAGCGCGCGGCTTTAAGAAAATTAATGAATGTACGTCAAGGTATTCATGAAGGACAGTTTTGTGTTTTTCGAAGAGTCAGTTCACTGTGGGTGTCATGATTTTACACATTCGTTGAACTTGAAGCTTTCATGTCAAAATTTATTATCACTACTTTTTCCTTTGCGTGAACTGCAAGAAACATCTAAGGAAAAAGGGGAAAGCGCCAATGCTCGGAGAACAGAGAAGAGATGCTCTCATACACGAATGCCGCATACAACAGAAACGCAGATTTCAGAGTGTTACTGAACAGATACTGATAATAGGCGATTCGACACTCAAGGTCAAGAAACTCACAAAAGCAGCATGTCTACAAAATTCTGAAGCTCCTGCCCGGTAAAGGAAAAAGCGCTAAAGGCCCGGATCAAAGAACGGAGGCAGTTTTTGATACGCGATTAGCGCTTAGCGCTAATCGCGCATCGCTAAGAAAATTTTTCAGAAAGCAAAGTCCCTAACTTTCTTAGTCATCCACGAGTCCGGAAGCCTAAATAGCAAAAGCAGAGGCAGCTAAGAGGAATCTGGGTTGTTACCAAGCATACACGCAGTAAATTCGCTCAACCAGAAGATAATTCTCAAAAATATCTTCCAGTTTACTAAACAAAGGTGCCAGCGCTTATCATTTCTATTTCATAGCTCAAACAAAAGCAGAAGATGACCAGACGACTCTTCCCAAGCAAATATTGCATACTCACAGCACTAAGGAGCAAATGCAGAAATAGCTAGAAATTAGATTCAATTTTTAGAAATAAGTTTGCTTAGATAAAGGGCGGTCATTTTGAACCGTATCCGAAATTTATGTAATTAACTTGTTTAGTTAGCAGTATTTAAACCCTTCTCATGCATTTGGAGAAGGGTTCGGAAATTTGTCAAAAACTTGTCCTCAGAACATGCACTTCTGCACCCTCAAAGGAGGTTTTGATGAATGAATGGATCAAGGTTTATTAATTTTTGCATTTGATGTCTGCAACTGATGTTGCACTTCTGTACTCTTAGTAGGTATCAGAACAAGGAGAGATAAATCATTATTACTTGAAGCTTATGAGTAGGACCAGTCATAAATGGTACTTTTATCTCTTGGCCATTTCTGCTTATATTCTTAAAGTGATATACAGTTTTTAGTTGTTTATATGTTATTGCATGAATGTGTGAGTTACCATTTGGCACTTTTGTACGGTGGAGTCATTTATTTATGTTTGATATATGAATAACTTATTATGCGATATGTTGTTCACAACTGTTTTGCCTAACTTTTTATGAAAAGTGGTTCATCTTAATTGATTTCCATTCTTATGATAGCTGAATGATCTTTATTACTAGTTATTGTTTGAAATCTCTTTAGATCGCATAATAGAAGAAATACACCCCGGGTTAGCATAGATTAGATGTGTTGTTTTCATTAGATTACAATAGCATAGAATTAGATTAAAGTAGCTTAGATTAGAACTCTTAGATCAGCATAATCCAACTCTGCACACACACACCCTTAAATTGGGGAACTGGTCCCATTATCCCCAGTCGGACCCGCTATACCAAACGGATAAGGAGATGCCAACCAAGGTCCAGATCGGGTGGGTATCCCCCTTGTTGTCGACCCGATTTTCAGGGCCTCAACATATTTGGCGCTAGAAGGAGGGCCCGAACTATGAATGGCACTTAAATAAAAATCTAAATACCATTCTGAGAGTAAATCGCCCTTATCATCTCCCCCGACTTCTCCAGTATATTTAAATCCAGAATCGGAAGTCGCTCGAGTATCAATCGCTGCTGCACACGTTGATATTTCAGACCAATTTACCATTAAACCTCCTGAAGTCGAATCTCTGATTCACAAACTTCAGGATTTTCCATTCTCCTCAGAGGTCTGATAAATCTCAAAGTAGTGTGACTTCACAGTACAATCCTGCTCATCCCCTAACCAGATTGAAAAGTGAAAAATCTGGCATCCAGCCGACTGAGTTGCCTCTTCCCACCAGGAAAAGAGCGAGGAAATCACCACAAGAGTCTGACAGTGAGACTCTTTCATCTACATCACCCATTTCAACTACCTCACTGCGAAGTCAACCACCCACACCTCCATTCCAAACCATCATTCATCCGTCTACCACAATCCCTCTTCAATCATCCACGATCATAGTATCCTCATCTTCCCAACCACAGAGATCATCTCCTGCACTTTTCTCTACTAGCAGCTCAACGATGGCCCAATCTCCATGGAACAACCCTGGGGCAGTCTTGATGCCTGCACCCTTGAGCCCAATACCGGCCCATCCTGAGAAATGGCTGCCTAAATTCAATCCAGAAGCAGGCATGCTAGTAGAAGAACACATAAACAATTTCATGCTTTCTATCAATCTCAATGGAGTTACTAATGAAGATGCTGTTGTTCGGCTTTTCCCATACACACTGCAAGGAACAGTCGGGTCATGGTATTTTTCATTACCTTCCGGGTCTATCACAAGTTGGGATATCTTTCACAATCAATTCCTTATCAAGTTTGGTGATGACAGATCAACAACAACATTAATCAATGACCTATCCAATCTCAAGGCCCATGCTAAAGAACCTATCAAAGATTTCGATTTATGGTTCAATAAAATTCTCAACAAAATTCCTACTGCTTCCCAACCTAGCGAAGAAGTACGATGTGAATGGTATATTACTGCTTTACCATCAAACATAGCAATCTTCGTGGATAGAGCAAATAAAACAACTTTAGTTGAAAACATGACCGAGGCGATAACAGTAGAGAAACGCGTAATAGCCCTAGAAAAGAGATCCGCGATAGAGGAACGAAAGTCTAAAAAAATCACCTTCAAGGAAGACCCCAAGAAGAAACAAACAAAAGACCCTTTCGATTTGGAAGGATTGCAGAAAGTATTAAAGACCATGTCTAATGAGATGATTGACATAAAAAAACAAGCAGTAGAAACTTCTTTTAAAAATCCCTACAGAACTTTTAAAAGAGGTCCTTCAATGGATGCAAAACCACCCAATGCCATCTCCAATGCTGAAACTGAGGAAGAGGAAGAAGAAGAAAGTGACACTGAAGGGCAAATCGATGACGAAGGACGCAAGCCCTACAACAAAAGATAAAGTTGCAACAAAGAAAGCAACAACTAAAGCGACTCAGTCTAGCCCAGTCCGAGCATATCAAACAACTCCATCAAAAACACTAATAGTGTCGAATGAAATGGAGTATTGTTGATGACATGAAAAAGACTAGGGCTAACATTACCCTTTATGAATTGAGCAAATTGAAGCATCAACAGAAGATAATGATGAAATAATTACCTGTTATGCCTATCGTACCTTTGCCTACCGCTGTACTCTCTCAAGCTTCCCATAACATGGGAAGACCTCCAACTAACGCGATCAATAAGATTGATCCAAATGATATCGCCTTAATTGGAGGAAGATCAAGATCTCACACTCCCCTGTTTCTTCTCACTTACGAGATTTTCAACAAAAATGTGCACAATTGTTTGGTAGATTCCAGTGCTTCTTCGAATATTTTACCCAGATCAATATGTGCTAAGCTAAATGTTCAACCACAAAAATCCGCAGTGCATATAGTTCAGCTTGATCGATCTCAAGTCGAAGTGATTGGTGAAATTAATCAAGTAACCATAAGATTGTCATCTAACCCGAAGGTATGTCAGGTTATTGACATTCTAGTGGCTGATATCCCAGAATTCTATGGATTAATTCTTAGCAGGGATTGGTCCGAGAAACTCCATGGATACTTTGCAACCGACTGGTCGCACATGTGCTTAACCTATAACAGTAAACCGAATCAGATAAAGGTTGAACGCGAATTACACCAGAAGTACATAGTAACGGAATTAGAGGGAGAAAATGAAGCAGTATCATATAACAGCAGTATCATAGGCAATTACTCGGTAGATTCTTTTCTCGGTAATTTCAATGCTCACCCATCACCTTACTTAGAAAATTCAGTTTTGTCCCAAGTCGAAAATATTTCCCAAACTGATAGTTCGAGGTGTGTTAATTTTGTAGATGAACCTGTAAATACATCTTTTTTTTGGAAATTATATTTCGATGGCTCTAAATCTAGCGAAGGAGAAGGAGCAGGATGCGTTCTGATTAGTCTAGAAGGAAACAAGACCATGCTTACATGCAGACTCGAATTCAATTGCACAAACAACACAACAGAATATGAGGCCTTGGTGCAAGGCCTATACAAAGCAATCGGGTTAAACATCAAGTATCTTCAGGTCTTTGGAGACTCTGAGATTATCGTCAAACAAGTACGTAACACTATACATTTCCTATCAGGTCATTTAAAACACTATCAATCTTTAGTACAAGATCTGACTGAGCATTTCATAGCATTTAATATCTCTTCAATCCCGAGACTCCAAAACGCGAGTGCAGACCTTTTGGCTAACGTAGCCTCTAGGCTTATTCCCTCCGAAGATTTTAGTCTAGATAGATTCTCAATAGAATTAATCTTTAGACCATCCATCCCTGACAACATTACAAATTGGAGAGTATTCAATGATGATCCTGATATTGTAAATTTCCTCACTTCTGAAGGATCCTACTCCAATCAGATAATTGACGAAGACCATCACGATCGACAAACACAACAAAATAGCACTGATAATGCTATACCTAAATCGGTGGTTAAGTTATAAGACTTGTACGATTTGAAAAATCGGTTTAAAAGGTCTACCAATTCAAAGCTCTACAGTTCAACTCTGAACTACGAATTAGTAAACCTAGGAACCGAAGATAAACCACAAAACATTAATCTAGGCATAGGCCTGGCCCCTGAAGAAAAACTAGCGTATATTCGTCTTTTGAGACAATATAAAAATGTTTTTGCCTAGAATTACGATGAGCTGAAGACATACGACACTTCTATCATTCAACACACTATTCCTATGATTGACAACGAAAAACCTGTCCAACAGAAGCTGAGAAAGATCCACCCCAATTTAGAAAATCAGATAAAGACTGAGCTAAATAAGTTATTAAAAGCCAAAATAATTTTCCCTGTCAGACATTCCAAATGGGTCTCCAATATGGTACCCGTTAGAAATAAAAACGGAGATATTAGAATCTGTATCGATTTTCGGAATCTTAACAAAGCCTGTCAAAAAGACAATTTTCCTCTTCCACCTATGGAACAGATATTACAGGCAGTAGCAGGCTCAGAACTAATGTCTTTCTTGGACAGATTTTCAGGATATAATCAAGTGTTGGTGCATCCCAATGATCAGTTGAAAACCACATTCAGAACTAAATGGGGCACATACGCATATCGGAAGATGCCATTTGGTTTGATTAATGTCGGCGCTACATTTCAAAGAGCCATGGACATCGCATTTAAGGGTTTAGTCAACAAATTTGTAGTGATTTATTTGGATGATATAACAATTTATTCCAAGAAGCGAAGCGACCATCTCAGATATTTAAAGCAAATTTTTCAACGATGTTTAAGGTATGGGATTTCACTTAACCCAAAGAAATCTTTTTTCGCATTAAGTGAAGGAAAACTTCTAGGATTCATAGTGTCAAAGTCCGATATTCACATTGATCCTGACAGAATCAAAGAAATCTCAGAAATATCCCTACCTCATAATAAAAAAGCCATGCAATCTTTCCTTGGTCAAATCAATTTTGTAAAGAGATTTGTACCGGATTTTTCACGAATTGTGTCTCCTTTGCAAACCATGATTAAAAAGAATTCAACTTTCAAATGGGGTCAAGATGAACATGAAGCATTCAACCTGATCAAACAAGCTATTATTAATGCTCCATCTTTAGCAACCCCGAATTTTTCAGAATCTTTTGTTTTATACACATTTGCCTCAGAAAAATCATATGATGCGATTCTAACCCAAGCGAATCAAGAAAAAACAGAAGCTCCAATTGTGTTTTTTAGCTCGAATCCACAAGGTGCTGAACTCAATTATTCAGACGTAGAGAAACATGCCTATGCTGTTTTCAAAGCGATTAAATATTTCAGACCTTTCTTACTCAAAACCCATATTAAGATCATAGTATCGTTTCCAGCGGTAAGAAATCTCCTAGTACAGAAGGATATGGGTGAGAAAAGAGCGAATTGGATCACTTCTTTACAGGAATATGATCTTGAGATCAAACTAGCAAACATTGTAAGAGGTCAAGGCTTCTGCAAGATGTTGGCTGGAGCATCGCAAATCCCCGAAAAGTCATCCGAAGAGGTACAAATGTATGAGGTAAGCCTGAACGATGGAGAATCATTGTATGTTGATATAATTTATTATCTTAAGAAAGGGTATGCTCCATCACACCTGGATCACACTAAGAAAAGAGTTCTGAGATTGAAAGCTAAGCAATATCAGCTCATAAATGATATTCTCTTTAGAAAGAATTATGATTCTTTTCTTCTTAGATGTCTTGAAAAAACTGAAGCCGAAAAAGTTTTGCATGAACTCCACGATGGACCAGCAAGCGGACACTACGGTGGAGATACTACTGCACATAAAATTTTACATGCAGGATATTATTGGCCTACGCTGTTCAAAGATTCACACAGTTACGTGAGGAAATGTCAAGTCTGCCAAACCACTGCTGGAAAACAAAGGAAGTCGTCCCTGCCACTACAACTGGTAAACATCGAGCAACCATTCAGCCAGTGGGGCTTGGACATAATAGGTGAGATCGTTCCTCACTCTTCTAAGCAGCATAGATACATCCTCACGGCAACAGATTATTTTACTAAATGGGTAGAGGCAGTTCCTCTCAAGACAGCTAATTCTGAAAATATTATCGAATTCATAGTTCAATTTATAATCACTAGGTTTGGATTGCCAACGGCTTTAATATTTGATAATGCATCATACTTTTCCGGAAATGCAATGACTGAGTTCGCACTTAAAAGGGGATTCAAACTAAAATATTTGGCCAATTACTATCCGCAAGGTAATGGGTTAGCTGAGTCAACAAATAAAAACCTAATCAGGATTATTAAAAGAACAGTTGACCAGAACCAAAAGAATTGGCATAAAACTTTGATAAACGCTTTATGGGCAGATAGAATAAAAAAAAAAGCTTCGATCGGCACTTCCCCCTTTAATTTAGTTTATGGGAAAGAAGCGGTTCTTCCAACTCACTTAGTCATTCCCTCTTTGTCTTTAATACAATACATTGATGAAGTACCTACTTCCTCCATACAACTAAGACAAATGGAAATAATAAAATTAGAAGAACAGCGAGAACAAGCTAAAAGAACCCATGCTCATCATCAAGCGCTAATAAAATCTTCTTTTGATTCAAACAAAATGACCAGAAAAAATTTTTAGATGGGAGATTTAGTTTTAAAATGGGATAAAGCTCATGAAGGAAAGGGCAAACATACAAAATTTCAAAAGATGTAGCTTGGTCCTTTTCAGATTGTTGAAGTTATAGGTCCATCAACGTTTGTCTTACAGGATCTAGCAGGTAGAAGGGATTCTTTGCCTGTGAATGGTCAAATCCTTAAAATATATTTTCCATAGAAGATTATTCTTCTATTTTGTAGAATAGTTTCGTTTTTTTTTCTTTTTCTTTCTTTCATAATAAAATCGGCTGTTAATGGTTACTATCGGTATTCACGAAAAAGGCACCAATTCTATTTCAGATTTTGAGCTTTTCGCTTGTATAAACAGAAATTTTTTGAAAAACTGATCTTTATTATTGACGGGCACAGTTAAAAAAAACTTTAGCCTAGATATGATATTAGTTTCAACTTCAAAATATTTGATGAAAGCAACCTTTAGCGAAGGAATTGTTTTATATCAGCACAATGAAAGGTATCAATAACAAAATAAAGATTCTCTATAAAACTACTATTTGCAAACTCTATTGTTGTCGTCTAGATCTTTCTTAAGGAAAACAATGATATCCTCCCTGTTAAAGAAAATCGCAGCATTCAGAGGGACAATCCAAGAAACACTATATCTCAGAATAAGAGGTCTCATCACGAGCCGGCTTATCATGATCACAGATATTATAAATTTGCTGACTTTGCCAAACACTGTCCATCAAAACAGGGCAATGACTCAAGATTATTGAAATCAAAAGACAAAGGGGTCTCATCACGATCTAGCTTGTTCAGCAAAAGTGTAAATCAAGTGAATGACTGTGTCATAATTTGGCTACCAAACCAAGACATTGTTCTTTAAGAATAAAAAAGGAAAAAGTGTCAAAATGGATTTTCTTTGAGAGTTGTAGATAACCTTAAACAGGATAAAGGATCATTGGTGGGTAACAGGTAACCCTGTCGAGGCTATGGACGCCTGCTGGCAGCAAAGGCTCTACCTACGGCAAACGAGCATATTTTAAGGCTAGCACACAGAGAAAACTTTATTTTTTCTTTACATGACCAAGTAATGGTTGATGTAGATGCAAGGACAAGACTGAGGAAGCAAACAATTAGAAAAGAAAGAAGTTGAAACAAAATATCATTGATAGAATAAGGCATAATGTACTCTGTCTGTCCATAACAAAGTTTAGATTTATGAAAATTTTTCTGTTTTGGAAGTTTAAAAAATTCAATAGAAAAGCAGAGATAACTGGTCCTTCCAAGTGAATCGCCATTGTTGTGACCACCAACAACCCCCCTCCTCCTTTAGTATTAGCAATAACGCTAAAGAAGTGGGGACCCTTAGTAATAAAAAATCCAAAAAAGATTTTATAATTTTTTTTTTGTATTATACTCCTCAAAGATACATCGCACGAAGAAGAGTCAAGCATTCCTTTATGAGCACATTAAAACAACTGCGAAGAAGTGGCACGAAATTCATCACATCGCATACATTGAGAAATGCCCATAAATGACTAATCTTAAGAAAATCTCCGATGGCCGATATGCGATATCGCATATCGCAACGTCACATAAGCAGCACATGAATAACTTGACAAATTGCAGCAATCTGCGATCTGCGATCAATGCGATCCGTGATCTGTGATCAATGCGATAACTGCGATCTATGATAACTGCGATCTGCGATCTGCGAGTCGCAGAAATCACCCATCGCAAATTTTCCTCGGCTTAGCACCCAAGAAAAGCTGTCCCTAAACCAAAAATTGAGCGTGCGGCTTTAAGAAAATTAATGAATGTACGTCAAGGTATTCATGAAGGAAAGTTTTGTGTTTTTCGAAGAGTCAGTTCACTGTGGGTGTCATGATTTTACACATTCGTAGAACTTGAAGCTTTCATGTCAAAATTTATTATCACTACTTTTTCCTTTGCGTGAACTGCAGGAAACATCTAAGGAAAAAGGGGAAAGCGCCAATGCTCAGAGAACAGAGAAGAGATGCTCTCATACACGAATGCCGCATACAACAGAAACGCAGATTTCAGAGTGTTACTGAACAGATACTGATATCAATAGGCGATTCGATACTCAAGGTCAAGAAACTCACAAAAGCAGCATGTTTACAAAATTCTGAAGCTCCTGCCCGGTAAAGGAAAAAGTGCTAAAGGCGGAAAACACACTAGAAAGACCCGGATAAAAGAACGGAGGCAGTTTTTGATACGCGATTAGCGCCTAGCGTTAATCGCACATCGCTAAGAAAATTGTTCAGAAAGCAAAGTCCCTAACTTGCTTAGTCATCCATGAGTCCGAAAGCCTAAATAGCAAAAGAAGAGGCAGCTAAGAGGAATCTGGGCTATTACCAAGCATACACGCAGTAAATTCGCTCAACCGGAAGATAATTCTCAAAAATATCTTCCAGTTTACTAAACAGAGTTGCTAGCGCTTGTCATTTCTATTTTCGTAGCTCAAACAAAAGCAGAAGACGACCAGCCAAATCTTCCCAGGCAAATATTGCATACTCACAGCACTAAGGAGCAAATGCAGAAATAGCTAAAAATTAGATTCAATTTTTAGAAATAAGTTTGCTTAGATAAAGGGCGGTCATTTTGAACCGTATCTGAAATTTATGTAATTAAGTTGTTTAGTTAGCAGTATTTAAACCCTTCTCATGCATTTGGAGAAGGGTCCAGAAATTTGTCAAAAACTTGTCCTCAGAACATGCACTTCTGCACCCTCAGAGGAGGTTTTGATGAATGAATGGATCAAGGTTTATTAATTTTTGCATTTGATGTCTGCTACTGATGTTGCACTTCTGTACTCTTAGTAGATATCAGAACAAGGAGAGATAAATCATTATTACTTGAATCTTATGAGTAGGACTAGTCATAAATGGTACTTTTATCTCTTGGCCATTTTTGCTTATATTCTTAAAGTGATATACAGTTTTTAGTTGTTTATATGTTATTGCATGAATGTGTGAGTTACCATTTGGCACTTTTGTACGGTGGAGTCATTTATTTATGTTTGATATATGAATAACTTATTATGCGATATGTTGTTCACAACTGTTTTGCCTAACTTTTTATGCAAAGTGGTTCATCTTAATTGATTTCCATTCTTATGATAGCTGAATGATCTTTATTACCAGTTATTGTTTGAAATCTCTTTAGATCGCATAATAGAAGAAATGCACCCCGGGTTAGCATAGATTAGATGTGCTGTTTTCATTAGATTACAATAGCATAGAATTAGATTAAAGTAGCTTAGATCAGAACTCTTAGATCAGCATAATCCAACTCTGCACACACACACCCTTAAATTGGGAAACTGGTCCCATTATCCCCAGTCGGACCCGCTATACCAAACGGATAAGGAGCTGCCAACCAAGGTCCGGACCGGGTTGGTATCCCCCTTGTTGTCGACCCGATTTTCGGGTCCTCAACAGAGCCTTGCGAACCCATGTATCTTCCTCAGGCTACTTCCCCTTATCCTCCCCTGTGGTCGCACCGCTTCTGAGCATCATATTTACATTTGGGCCATCTTCGCACGGTTCAGACCTCATCATTTGGATATATTTTGAGTCGAAGGAGGCTGGAGTACCCCTTTCTCGTGCATCTGTGCGATCAATGTAGGACAATCTATCATTTCATTATCAAACTGAGCACAATATGAACAAGATATTCTCGTTGGGTTGGTACAATCACAAGCATAGTGCCCTGGTCCTCCACAATTGTAACAAATTAACAATCCGCAAGCCCTTCCTAGTCCCATTCCTCCTTGTCCTCGACCTCCCCCCTGAAATCTAGCACACGCCATCCCTGCAGCTAGGTCAAGGCCTCGTATTTCTGTCTGCATTCTATAGCCTAGTTTCCCCTCCATCATTAACTTGTAGCTGTGACAAGTACGCTCGTCATGGCCTATCAACCTACAGAAATTACAAAACAACGGTTACCGAGTCTGTGTATACTTCTGCAACAAATGACAATTATCCATCATGAGTTTTCCTCGTATCTAACAGATCGTGCACCATAACGTGGGGGTCTCACTTGGACCTACCTGCGCCTCCAGTCTCAATGGCATTGGCCCCCTTCCTGCCAAGTAGTTTGCGAATACTGGACAATGATCCTTGTCGTGGCCTTGGCCTTTGCATTTTATGCACCATACTTATTCTCATGCCTCAGACTGTGGTGATCTAACCTACTTCAAACTCTGCATCTCCAAGCATAGATTCTGTAGTTGTGAGTGGATTTGTTGCACTCCCAGCCCTGGATCTTGTATCGGTGTCTCATGCAATCTCATCACCATTTCCAATGATTTGGCCTGGGTAGAAAGCGTTTGTTGTGATAGCGCCATCCTCAGGTGTGGTGTCAGAGATTCCACAAACCATGTATGATGTTGTGCATCTGTGAGCGTCATACTAGCCTCACGGATCGTACTCTTCAGTCGCTGATCCAGATCCCAGGGGGTCTAACCTGGAAACATCCTGATCTCTTTAAACTCGATGATTGACTATGTCCCCGATTTCATCTGGCTAAATTCTCTATTCAGCGCATTTTGGATCTCTGTTATCTCGGCATTTGGGTGATCATTAGAGTGCTTGAGATACGATGTCAATGCATGATCTTGTAGCACGCTCACGAATGTAGCCTTCTTAATGTTGTCATCTATGACCGCTTGCACTGCCCACACTACTCTTACCATGAACCATAACTGGTTCGGATCCTCGTTCCCTACTCCTCTGAATACGGGTAGCTTGATTGCGCTCGCCATGCTAAACTATGGGGTCGGTGGAGGTGGAGTGGTTGGAGATGGAGGTGAATGAGGTGAAGTGGGTGGTGGTGTGGATGGAGGTGGTAACTACGGAATGCGTTGTCTTATCAGCCTAACTGCACTTCTCGGAGAGACCCGAGTGAGCTCCTTCTCACTCTCTCGCGAAGGTGAAATTAAGGGACTATTTCCTAATTCCCTGCTACTTTTGTAGATCCTTCTGCTCCACGTCATTCCAACCATTACTGTATTAGCATAGCCCAATTTTCACATAATATAATCTTAATCCAAGTATTCAAGGATTTAATTTACTTACCTTGCGGTCCCTTGGGAAAGCGTCATTCTACTTTGCTATAGCTCATGGTCGTGTCTATCACAAATTTAGTGATAAATCCCCCTATTATCTGGTCGAGCCAATGGTCCACAGCTCGTGCGATCTTATCTTTTGATGCCTCTAGTATGCACACTAATTATTGATTGGTCAAGCTTACACCATCCTTGGCTATTGGCTAACCTCGCGATCCACTCATATAGTTCAGAAGGAAAGGATGCGAAGAAAATCTCATGGATTTCTATATACACATAGCGATCCAGCCACCTTTTCTCAAATACCTATGGAGTTCTGTTTTCCTGTGTCATGAACTCGTGAATCTTTTTGTCCAACCACTCTTCAATTTCCTCCTTTGTTGGGTTCCAGTGTTCCAACATCAGGCATCCCTTAGGCAGATCCTGGTTCCACTGTTGGGTCTCACCTGAGGTAGTATGGGAGGGTGATGGAACCAGGTTTCTGCACCCTAGGGATGTCTTTATGGGATCAAGGAAGTTCACAAACCGAATCTGTGCACTTGCGCTACTCCACACAGCCGTCTGTCCTTCACAAATTATGCAACTACTTCTGCGTAGCTCTATGAAGAGCATGAAGAAGTGTTGTCTAGATCCTTTATCCTTACTGTGCTATTATTACAGGTCTTAAATTAATTATGTGGGTCCAATATTCTCATTAATAATTCAACATTCATAACAAGTGAATGCAATCATAAAACCATAAAGAAATGCATAAATATAACAGTAACATAGACACAGAATATTCTAGAATCAACTTATCTTTTATTAATTCTCTATCCAAGTACAATCCAAAATATGCCCTGCGCACTCAGCTGCAGGGGTCCGCGCACACAACTGTAGACTCTACTAGGCCTCTGTGCACTTAGCTGTGGAGCCTCTACCTATCACTACAACCCAAGACTCAGACTTACAGATTCAGAGCTAATTCATCATCCAAAAGAACATATTATTTTTCCCCAAAACTATGACTGACTCTTACACTTAGAGCCTTGCTCTATTTAAACAATCCCATGGTCCGGTAGGCCGGCACACTTTACATTAAATTACATTATCTTATGGCAGACAACCATATACTCTTGCACTTTGCACTTGAATTTTACGGGGTCTTTACATTAGGTTGACCAAAACTCAGGCTTTAAGCCCCAAAAACCTACTATGGGGGGATGCGCTGCCCAACAAGCCTCCAACAAAATCATCGTGACTCATCCCGAGTCACTCGGCTAGTGCGGTGATCTTCGTTTGGAGTCCATCCAACAGCTTTGGCGCTTCGCCTAAGTCCGCAACACATCCTTCTGCTATCCACTATACCAGTTGTGCACAAATCTCTGATGCATCATTGTCAGGGCCACCTCCTTGCCTTAGTGCATATATGCCCTGCATCTGTGCCAACTTTCCCTCGATCTTGGTGGTGATAGTGAATTCTTCCTCGAGCCAAGGCTGGATGCACACTTTAAGCACTGCTTCTTTCTGATGCACAACGTCCACCTGTTCCTTTAGAGCCTAGGCCTCCTTCATCTTGGCCAGTCGCTAAGTAAGGGAAACCGTATATGTGATCCCCTAGACATTGTCATATGCCTGCTGCAACTGTCGTGCTTTTGTCTCTAGATGTTGTATAGTTGGATCTTCTTGCAGTGAAGTTAGCATGAAGAGTGACTGATCCAACAAGCCCATGCAATCCTGTATGGTGCGCTCTATTTCTTCCAACCCTAACTGAATTACACAGTGGCACTGTTCTCTAACTCCTGGGGGTGTGGAGGGTTATTCCTTGAGCCACAGCTCCACAATCTGTAGGTTGACGTCTAGCTAGATCTTCGTAGCTTCCTCCTTTGCCTCACGGAATCCACTGGCCAATTTGTGGATCCACATTCCTACTGGCAGATCTGTCGCAATTTCAAGTTCTGGGACACATCGACATGCTTCCTCTATGATTTGCTCCAATTGCTAATTCTACGCTACCACTTCATTGTGTTGGGGGCTCAGTTGCTTGTTGTTGATTCACTATTCACTAAGCATTTGTATTGCACATCCTTCCCTAGCGCAGAGTTCTGCCATTGCTCCATCCTGCAGCTCGTATAATATCTCTCAAGAAAGGGCTACCAAGTTTAGGCTGAGTCCCTTGATCCATCCTACCACGACTCTGTCCTCCATGTTGTCTGCTATTAGTGCTCCTTACGGCAGTGCGACGTTATTATCCATTTTAGCCCACATAACTGCTTTGTTGGCAATGTAACTGTAACCCCATAAACAGTTACCATTCCCTCTTGTGGGGGCCACACCTGAAGTCCTTGCAGTTGTACCCTGAGGGCCCCCAACACATTCTACTTCTCCGCCATTGCTTCCTGGAGCACTTCTCTGGTGACATCACGAACTATGTCACCGATGTCAAATAGGTCACCCTCGATCAGTTTAATAGGTTTTCCATCTAGTTTGGAAGCCTTAGTCTTCTTCCAGGGCCCTATCTGTTCCATACTGTACAGCTATTTGAGCTGTTTCGATGATGTGTTTAGGTTTGCACCTACTGTTGTCTCATCTATCCCCTGTTCTGTAGTTAGGTCCGGGCTACTTTCTTCCTACGTCATGGTTGCCCCAGATGCTGGTAGTGGTGCTGCTTTATCCACGGCCTTGGTCAGCTCCGTGGTAGCATTCACTGCCTCATAGGAAGCCCTTACTTCTTCGGCGAACTGCTCGTTTGGCTTCTGCTATGCCAACAGCTTAGCGGTATCCTTCTGTTTTTGCATCATTGTAGTCTAGCTAGTTAGGATACTCAGCTCTCACCCAAGAGACTCGAGTTTGAGTCCCAGCAATGGAACCATTTATTGGCTTGTTGGGGCCTGAGCCAGGTTCAAAAGTGATTTCTCCCAACAAATCCCAAAACTACTGACCCTTTTGGAAATAGTCCACGGTGCGCGAACTGAGGTCTCACCCGAGGTAGTATGGGAGGGTGTTGGAACCAAGTTTTTGCACCCTAGGGATGTCTTGATGGAATTAAAGAAGTTCACGAACTAAATCTGCATGCTTACACTGCTCCATGCAGCCATCTGTCCTTCACAGCTTATGCAACTAGTTACTCGCGGCTCTATGAAGAGCGCGAAGAGGTGTTGTCTAGATATTTTATCCTTACTATGCTATTTTTTTTTTCACTTACTAGTTCACGGATACCCGAGTCAGTGGGTAGCCGCTACATCCAGGGTTTTAAACACTGAGTGGACGCCACCCGAAGGGCATCAACACCCCTCGGCCTATCTACTGACCTAACCCCAAGAGCTTTCGGGATTCGACCCTGTGACCTCCCATTGGCGAGGCACTTGATTTGACCGATTGAGATAACTCTTGGGGCTATCCTTACTATGCTATTATTATAGATCTTAACTTAATTATGTGGGCTCAATATTCTCATTAATCGTTCAACATTCATAATAATTGCATGCAATCATAAAACCATAAAGAGATGCATAAATATAACAGGAACATAGACACCAAATATTCCAGAATCAACTTATCTTTTATTAATTCTCTGTCCAAGTACAATCCCAACTCCACCCTACACACTCAGCTATAGGGGTCCACGCACTCAGTTGTGGAGCCTCTACCTATCACTACAACCCAAGACTCAAACTTACAAATTCAGAGCTAATTCATCATCCAAAATAACATATTATTTTCCCCAAAACTAAGACTGACTCTTACACTTAGAGCCTTGCTCTATTTATACAATCCCATGGTCTGCGAACCATGGGTAGGCCGACACACTTTACATTAAATTACATTATCTTAGGGCGGACAACCCTAGACTCTCACACTCCGCGCCCACATTTTGCGGGGTCTTTATATTACATTGACCAAAACTCAGGCTCTAAGCCACAAAAAACCACTATGGGGGAATCCACTGCCCAACAATTAGAATGCATATGCTATGTTTTTCCTTTGTTGTCTTTGTTTGATCTCTCTTGCAGGTATTTGTTCACAACAGAATAGTGAGGATCAAGCTTGTAAGTGAGGAGACCGAGATCGTCATTGAAAAGCGACTGCGTAGGAGTGAGGTAGGCCATCTTTTGTCTCTCATGTCATTCTAATTTAAACTAGGAGAGTTTTGCATGTATTTGTTTTGGTTGTTACTAGATCCACTCATTGGACTAGAGGGATCGCTTCTATCGATATAAGGTATTTCCTGTATAACAAATTGGTGACTCTACTAGGGAGATTATAACCCTTCAAACCTCCTTTCTATGTTTGGTATTTTTCATTAGTTTGACCAGCCTCCTTCTGATCTATGATTTAGGGTCATTTTGGGTTTGCATTTGAAGTAGTACATTCTTTAGAGTGTCAAGTCTAGATCTCTCTTTGGATTTCTCCCCATTCTCCTTAGAATTTATCACTCAACGTGCTTTTTTCCAGAAATAGTCGTGCTCTAAGCGCTGGTTTTTTTCATTACAGACAGCACAAGGTTTGACCATAAAAGTGGCGCTAACAACACAGGTTTTGACCATAAAAGTAGATATGATCACCTTATCAACATGGATTTTTACCATAAAGGTAGTTTTGATCCAAAAAAATGTTACTTTTTTAGGGTTTTTATCAGAAAGGTCTAGTTTGTCTTGACCTATGAAGTGTTCTCCTGCTTTGTGTGCATATAATTTTCCATTATTTTATTGATTTCTTATTGGTTTTCAAAATCCCATCCCATTGTTTGAAGTAGTAAAAGTGAATTTTGGTTGAGTCTTTAGTTATTGGGTCAATTGAATTTATTATTTGGTGCTTGTATGTGAGGATGATATACTAATTTTCTATTGATTAAAACATTATTAGTTCTTTTGAAAACCATAAAAGAAGTCACATTTGCATTTTCTTAGCTTTCATCTCAACGTTTACTTTTCTAATTTCATTAGATTACATTGCATTGAAAATTCATTTTTGGGATTATCATTGAGCATATATTACACTACTTAGTGTTGAAAGCTAAAAAATAGATTTTCATCCATTGAGAAGAAAAGTAAAAAAAAATCATTTCACTTTTGTTAGGTAAATTGGAATAGTGAAAGCGAAAATTCTAGTTAGGAAGCTTTATTTGTGGCATACTTGATTGTTGCATCAATGTTTGCATTTTTTGCTTATACTAGATAACTTTCAACGAAGTGAAAAGAATATTTTTTTCTCATATTAGTTGCATCATAGGTGTGTTCAAGTTATCAATCTTTGAGCGTTAAAAATGAAACCTAAATCCTAGATCAATGTTAAAATTTACCTCAATTAACCTAAGGATAATTTGGAACATTAAAAAAACATTTAGAGGCCTAGGATTGAGATGCTTTTCGATGTTGTTAAATGTAGGAGTTGTCATTATTTTCCAGAATTGTATCTTGGGGGTGAAATCTCGTTCGATATACGAAAGTGTATAGGATTGTTTTCCAATAATTTCGGGTATATCAAAGGTGCTCCACGCATGGTAAGTATATGGGAACACTCTCATCGAACGGTTACGCATGAGACAACACTATTATGGATTGAACTCCCATGGACCATCACATATATTTTTGGAGTCCCCTATAGGTTGTTATCTATTGGGTGTGGAGCCTAATTATCTTGTTTATTCAAAGGTATCTTTGCATTGGAACCTAGTTCGTAATGTGGTGGCAAAGCTGCCCATCAATGTACACCGCCAGGGGGGTCTAGGGGGCATTGCTCCCAAAGCTAAAATTAGATGTAAAATTGCCTTGTAAAATGTTGTAATTTCTTAGTCAATCCGGGCCTTTCATTAGGCAGAGATCTGACGGTAGAAGTTATGTTTAATTTAGGGTTTTTTTTCCCTAGAAGGCAACCCCTTGCTATATATGAGGGAATTGTATTGCATCTATGTAGAACTGTATTCTGAGTGAGAAAGAGAGAGGACATTGTGTGAGAGCGAAGAGAGGATTACAACGGATCTGTTGTAGGTTGTATCTATTCCATTTTCTAGATAATATAAAAGGAAGGACTAGTTGTTTCTCTATGGATGTAGCCCAAATTGGTTGAACCACATATATCTATGTCTCTCTTGTTTTATGTGTTTTATGTGTTTATATTTATGCAATATTTTATGTTTTTTATGTGTTTATATTTATGCAATATTTCATGTGTTCCATTTCTCTGTAATATATATAATTTTCTAACAATTGGTATCAGAGCAGGGTTTATTTGATTAGTAAACTTGCAGGAGAGAAGGGTTCCTGGTTCAAGTGGGAGCAATGGTGGAAGATGGTAGGTTTAGGGTCAAAAATTTTAACGATCAAAACTACTAGATGTGGAAGATGTAGATGGAATATTATCTGTATCAGAAAGATTTGTACCTACCATTAAGCAGAAAGAAAAATAAGCCAGTGAGTATGACAGAAACATAATGGGATATTCTTGACAGAAAGGCACTTGGAACAATACAGATGTGCCTAGCAGCATCAGTAGCATTTAATATTTAAAAGGAAATGACAATAAAGGGTTTAATGTCAGCATTGGCCAAATTATAGGAAAAACCCTCAACCTCAAATAATGTATTTCTTATGAAGCGTTTATTTAATATGAAGATGCCAGAAGGTGAATCTATTGCTGAACATTTAAATGAATTTAATACAGTTACTAGTCAATTAAGTTTTGTAGGACTTACTTTTGATGATAAAGTTAGGGCTCTATTATTTCTATGCTCATTTCCAGAAAGTTGGAATGGTTTAGTTATGGCCATTAGTAACTCTATCTCTAGATCTAGTACTTTAAAGATTGACGATGTTGTCGGTGCAATCCTTAGCAAGGAAATGCGACGGAAAAAATTGGTGAGACATCAGGTAATGCTTTGACTACAGAGACTAGGGGAAAAAAATGGAAAGAGGAAAGAGCCCAGGATATCGTAGTAAGTCAAGGAAAGGCATATCTAAGTCAATATCGGGGACAGTGTGCTAGAAATGCGGGAAGGAAGGACACCTGAAGAGAGACTACATGTCTCGGAAGGGAAAAGAAGGAGACACACAACAAGAAAACAATCATGAAGAGAATGTGACAGGTGATGTGTTGCAAGATGCTTTGATTCTTTCATTAGAAAATATTATTGATGCCTGGGTGGTAGATTCAGTGACCTCATTCCATGCCACACCTGATAGGAAACATTTTCATGATTATGTTCAAGGATATTTTGGACAAGTTTGATTGGGTGATGATAAACCCTATAAAATCATTGGAATGGGTAGAATTTTCATAAAACAATAGAATGGAAATCAATGACTATTGAAGAAGCTAAGGCATGTTCCAGACCTGAAGAAAAATATTATTTCAACAAGGTAGTTGGGAGGTGAAGGTTGTGTGACTAGTTTTACAGATAAAACCTGGAAGGTCACTAAAGGAGCCCTGGTAATAGCAAAAGGATAAAATGTTGGTACATTGTATTTATGCAATGGTATTTCTAATTATGTTAATGCTTTAACCTCTACAGGAGAAGATATGACATTGTGGCATCATAGGCTTGGGCACATGAGTGAGAAGGGGATGTATATTCTTCACTTAAGAAATTTTTTGTCAGGTTTGAAGCATGTTGATTTACAATTCTGTGAGAATTGTGTTTATGGAAAACAAAAGAGAGTAAGATTCCTTAGAGTTTGGAAAGAAAAGAAGAGCGAAAAATTAGAGCTTGTGCATATAGATGTATGGGGACTGGCTCAGGTATCATCTCTCGATGGCTGTCATTATTATGTTACTTTTATTGATCATGCAACCATAAAACCTGGATTTATTGTATTAAAAATAAATATGATGTATTTGATACTTTCAAGAAATGGAAATCTTTGGTTGAAAATGAGACAGGAAAAAGGTTGAAGTGTCTCAGATCAGACAATGGAGGTGAATATTGCAACAAAGAGTTTGATAGGTACTATTTAAAGAATGGAATTTGTAGAGAGAAGATAGTTCCAGGAACACCACAAGAAAATGGTGTGTCAGAAGGATGAATAGGAAAATCATGGAGCATGCAAGGTGCATGAGATTGCATGTAGGATTTCCTTTACAATTTTGGGCAAATGCTATAGATTTTGTTGTTTATCTAATAAATAAAGGGTCTTCAAGTTCCTTAGATGGTGGTATTCCAGAGGAGGCATGGATAGGTAAAAAGGTAAACTACTCGTTTTTAAAGACTTTTGGTTGTGAATCCTTTGTCCACATTAATAAAGAAAATAGAACAAAGCTTATGGAAAACTCAAAGAAATGTACCTTTATTGGATATGGTTTAATGATTTTGGTTATTGCTTTTCTGATTATGAAAAACGCAAAATCATTAAGAACAGAGATGTCATATTCAATGAAAAGGTTTTGTATAAGGATCAGATGTAGGAAAAGAAACGGGAAAAAGAAAACAAAGAATACACATTGCTTGATGAGATCACAGAAAAAGTGAAGGTGTCTGAAATGGCCAGAACAACAACAACAACAAGCACCTAAAACACCTAAAAGTTGTGTTAGAAGATCTACCAAGATAAGTAGACCCCATGAACGATACTCTCCTTCATTATATTATGTATTATTGACTGATTTCGATGAACCAGAGTATTATGAAGAAGCAGTGCAAGTAGAAACTAGGAAGAAGCGGGAGAAAGCAATAAAAGAAGAGATGGACTCCTTAACACATAACCAGACTTGGGAGTTAGTCAGGTTGCTTGCAGGTAAAACAACATTTTATAATAAATGGGTTTATAGGTTGAAGGAAGAAGATGGAGGTAGAAAAAGATATAAAGCTAGACTTGTGGTGAAGGGGTTTGCACAGAAAAAGGGTATAGAATTTGATGAGATATTTTGTCGTATTGTTAAAACGACTTCAATCAGAACTATTTTAAGTCTAGTAGCAGCTGAAGATTTGCATCTTGAGTAGTTAGATGTAAAGACAACCTTTCTCCATGGGGATTTGGAGGAAGAGATATATATGCAACAACCACAAGGATATGAGGTAAGAGGGAAGGAGAAACTAGTGTGAAGGTTGAAGAAGAGCTTGTATGGCTTAAAACAAGCTCCAAGGCAGGGGTATCTAAAATTTGATAGGCTTATGTCTGAATAATGTTATACTATATGTCACTCTGATCATTGTGTTTATCTCGAAAGGAAAAAATGATGACAGATATATTATATTGTTATTGTATGTAGATGACATGCTTGTTGCAGGTTCTAACATGCAAGAAATAAATGTGCTCAAAAGAAAATTGGCAAACTCTTTTGCAATGAAGGATTTGGGTGCTGCAAAACAAATCCTTTGTACGAGAATAACTAGAGACAAGAAGAATAAAAAATTAACATTGTCTCAGAGTGAGTACATAGAAAAGGTGTTGAAAAGATTTAATATGCATAATGAAAAACCAGTTAGTATACCTTTGGATAGCTATTTCAAACTAAGTAAGGAGGTGTGTCCCAAGACTCAAGAAGAAATGGCTTATATGTCTAAAGTTCCATATGCATCAGCAATTAGAAGCTTAATGTATGCAATGATCTGCATAAGGCTTGATATTGCACATGCAGTGGGAGTTGTAAGTAGGTACATGAACAAGCCAGGAAAAGAACATTGGATGGTAGTGAAGTGGATTCTCAGGTATTTGAGAGGTACCACAAATCAAGCATTATGCTTTGATGGTTCAAACATTTCTCTATAGGGATATGTTGATGCAGATATGGCGGGTGATAGAGATAACATGAGGAGAACCACAGGGTATGTGTTTATTGTAGGTGAAACAATTGTCAGTTGGGTCTCAAAACTACAAAGTGTTGTTGCACTCTCAATGATGGAAGTAGAGCATGTTGCTGCTATAAAGGCTAGTAAAGAAATGATTTGGTTACAAAGGTTTCTAGATGAATTGGGTAAGAAGCAAGAGTTGGGTAGGTTATACAATGACAACCAGAGTGCAATACATATTGCAAAGAACTCTGTATTTCATTCCAAGACTAAAGATATACAGCTCAAGTACCATTTTATATGGCCAGTGTTGGAAGATGGACAGTTGAAGTTGGCAATGACACACACTAGCCATAATCTTGCAAATATGTTAACAAAAGTTGTAATGAGGGAGAAACTGAGATTTTGTTTAGTTTTAATTGGCCTTCAAGTTTGATGATGAAGATGAGAAACAACCAGGTCCAAAGTGGAGTCATTGTCCAACAAATGAAGTAGTGGTGGAGTCGCCATCATCAATCTCTAAGTGGGAGATTGTTGGGTGTGGAGCCTGATTATCTTCTTTATTAAGAGGTACCGTCACATTGGACCCCAGCTCGTAATGTGGTGGTAACACCACCCATCAATGTACGCCGCCAAGGGGGGTGAAGATGATTATTTGGAGACCCCCCCCCCCCCAAGTGAGGAATCGGGGGCAATGCCCTCAAAGCTAAAAATAGATGTAAAATCGCCTTGTAAAATGTTGTAATTTCGTAGTCAATCTCAGCTATTCATTAGGCAAAGATCTGACTGTAGAAGTTATGTTTAATTTAGGGTTCTTTTCCCTAGAAGGTAGCCCCTCACTATATATGTTGGAATTGTATTGTGTCTATGTAGATCTATATTCTAAGTAAGAAAGAGAGAGGAGATTGTGTGAGAGAGAAGAGGGAATTACATCGGATCTGCTATAGGTTGTATCTCTTTAGTTTATTGGATAATATAAAAGGAAGGATTGGTTGTTTCTTTGTGGACGTAGACCAAATTGGGTGAACCACGTATATCTGTGTCTCTCTTATTTTATGTGTTTATATTTATGTAATATTTTATGTTTTCCATTTCTCTGTAATATATATAATTTTCTAACACTATCCATCCATAGGTAACCGAGTCTACCGCCTTGTATACCATGATACACCAAACACAACATTCATGGAGATTGGTTTCCTTATGTTAAGTCCTTGGTTTTCAAAGGTGTATATTGCAGTTCACGGTTGCTTGGTAAACCTTTATGCCTAGTTACCCCTTTTTAATTTATTTTTGTTAAGTTCTAAAATGAATTAATTGACTGCAGAAAAACATCCTTCCTATGGAAATAATGCTTAGTAAATTTTATATTGAGACTAATGGCAACAGTTCCTAAGTTCACCAACCATGGAAACCCCTCTGACAGAAATCCTAGTCATTTTCCTTCTTTTGGAAATGTTGGTTCTCCCTATATGGCAACATTATCCCTTCCTAGGTTTACCATTGATTTTCCTGCTTGGTTATTTTTGACCCCTATGGTTTCGAATCTCCAAACAACTCCTCAACTAAGCTCTCCTCCACCTGAACAGTATCAAACTCCGGTTGAGCCTAAATTTGACTCTTTTCCTTCTTTTCTTATTCAATCTTCTTCATCTTATTCCTCTTCATCTGGTGAAAGCCCACAAGCTAGTAACTACGTAGATAAGAAGAAGAAGAAAAGGAAGATTAAGAAGAATAAAAATAATCAAAGGGTTAACCAAGCAACCATTTCTATAGATGAAACTGATGTTGAAAAATATTCCAATTAACCCTGTAAAGTGAAATTCCCTTGCAATCTTTGTAAGGGTGACCACCTTCTTCGAGAATGTCCTAGTATTCCCAAGATATCAAAAGTGTGGTCTACAGGCTCACATCGAATGTTATGAAACCAGCTCACAAAAATATAGAAAAGATAGATCAACGCCTTAGAATTGACCCTCTTCGAGGGGGAAACCTCCTTTACATTACATAAATGAACAATTCTTCGATGATACAAATGACAAGACCTCCTTTCTATATATAGGAGTCTAAGAAGTCATAATATAATCAGAGCCGACATAACAATAATAATGTAAGGGCACAATAATAACAATAGTGGGCTTCTATGGGGCACAATAGTAACAATATGGGGACTACATGGGTACAACAATATAGTAATGGGGTTGTACTAATAACAATAAGGGGTTACACTAGTAGTATAGGAGCCTAACATGCCCCACTCCTTCAAAAAGTGTTTTCCTCAACGCTTGAGTAGTTCTTGATGCTTCTGTAGAATATTCTTGTCCTCCCATGTTGAATATTCAGTGGGTAAGTTCTTTCACTTGATGAGATACCCTGAAATTGGTCGATTTCATCGTTGTCGGGTTCTTGTTTCTATGACTGCTCCAGGTTCCAATATGATTTTTCCTTCCTCTTGAAGTTCTAGCAATATTGTTTGAATTGGGATCTTCTACAAATTTTGAATGAGTCCACACTTCTTCATCCTTCTTCCATTCATCCCTTGCTTCGTTTATCCAATCTGGTTGGATAATAGAAATAGCACAAAATAATGTTTCCACATCCTCATCCTTTCTTGAGAGTACATCTGCAACAAAATTTTGCTTCCCTTTTCTATAGATGATGTCAAACTCATAACCCAATATATTTGTGACCCATTTTTTCTATTCTTCTATAGATAATATTTGTTCTAAAAAGTATTTAAGACTATCATGATCCATTTTTACCTTGAAGTGTCTTCCCATTCGGTAAGGTCGCCATTTCTTAAGTGCATGTAGTATTTCCAACATTTCCTTCTCATAAATAGCTTGCTTGAGATGTAGTAGTAAAAATACCTAATCACCTACATCAAAACATTTTTCACTACAATGTTGATCTACCTGTTGTTTCATTCGATTTTGCACCAAAGTGGCGTTATCCTTTAAAAGTTGGAGAACTTGTTGTTGATGCTCGATGTGATCTTTCACTGCTTGAACCTTTTTCTTCTTGATATGTCCTTCTATCTTGAGAGTTTGAGGAGTGGTAATTTCTTCCAATTCTTTACAAGATATGGTCAGATTCATTTCTTGATGCTCTATGTGATCTTTCAATTCTTAAACATTTTTCTTTTTGATATGTCCTTCTATCTTGATAATTTGAGGAGTGATAAGTCCGACCAATGCATTACAAGATATGGTTGGATTCATTTCTTCTTTATCAATGTGATCTTTCACTTCTTGATATGTCCTTCTATCTTGAGAGTTTGAGAAGTGGTAATTGTTGCCAATGCTTTACAATATATGGTCAGATTCATTTCTTCTTTCTCTGGGGTTGGTTCCTGGTGTATATACTCTTCTTTTGATGTGTCTTGATCCTTTTCTTCCTCCTCTTCATAATCTATGTAAAATAATTTCTTCTCAGTACACTTATGACCTTTAGTGCATTTTCTATCACAATTGTAACAAATCCCCTTTTCTCTTTTCTCTTCCAATTGTTGTGGTGTAACCCTTGTAGGTTATGGAAGGCTAGGAGAAACAACACTTCCATTATTATAGTTCTGAGGGGTAGACTTCCTTGTTACCATAATTTTACTTTCCACTACGTAACAAAGCTCTTTTACTCTTTCCAATTGTTGTGATGTTTCTCTATGAGTGTTTCTCTTTGTATCCTCATAATGTGCTATCATTTCCTCCGTGAAAATTGACCACATAACAGGTTGTTTACGAGAACAAATCCCTTTATACCATAAAAATTGATCCAGCTCTAAATATGAAGATGCAATACATACCTTTTGTAACAGTGGTACACCATGTAGATCAAAATATTGCTCCATCTGAAGTATCCAATTTACCAGATCCTTGCCATCAGAATTCCTCTTATTGCCTTTTCTTGATTTTAGGAGCTCGATCTTGAAACAACTATAACTCTATAATTTCGATTCTTCCAGTTCCGAAATTGCGACCTACAGTAGCCCTTTGTGTCCTCTTTCCAATGCCACTAGTCTGATCCAAATTGGATTCTCCAAGGAAGAGTTATGCCATATCTCCCACGGTGACCTGATTATAGACTAGTTTAGTAGAGTGAACTTATACGACGTGACACGTGTCACTGTTTTGGACCTTTGGTTCTAAAAAATGTATACAAGAAACTAAATCCTGTCCTTGTTTTGTAACTTCTTACGAAATTTCAATCTAATGCTCAAAACAAAAGTTATCACTATTTTCTCCAGGTCACCTGTTTGGAATGTAATTTGGGAGTCTGCAAAAAGGTCAACTTCCTCAGATCATATCTCCGCAAATATAGCACCAAAAGCTCTAAAATTTAGACCTAAGCTTCAAACTGATTTCAACCCAAATGGGTTTTTATTAGCATCTGAAACATCGCAAAAAAAAAATTATAGCGAAAATGCCATGATGACCTATTTGGAGCAGCGAAACCCTAGAATCCAAAGCTCTGATACCAAATGTTATGAAACCAACTCACAAAAAGATAGAAAAGATAGATCAACGCCTTATAATTTAGCCTCTTCGAGGGGGCAACCTCCTTTACATTACATAAATGAACAATTCTTCGATGATACAAATGACAAGACCTCCTTTCTATATATAGGAGTCTAAGGAGTCATAATATAATCAGAGCCGACATAACAATAATAATAGAAGGGCACCATAATAACAATAGTGGGCTTCTATGGGGCAAAATGGTGACAATATGGGGACTACATGGGTACAACAATATAATAAGGGGGTTGTACTAATAACAATAAGGGGTTACACTAGTAGTATAGGGACCTAACATCGAACTTTGTCATCAACCTCTGGAGACAATGCTGGTGATAAACCTTCAACTAGTGACAATAAAGCCAAAGGGAAAAAGGGAAAAATCAAATTTCCCTGGAGGTTATGTGAAGGGAATCATCCTAAACACCTTTGTCCTTATATGGGTGAAGCCTATAACATGTTGGATAACCTTACTGCTTCTCAACCTCATCTTCTGACTGGTTATCAAAACCTTTCCCTTGATCGTCCACTAGTTGGTCAAATGATTGATCAAAAATCATCTTTGGTCAATCCCACTCTTTCAAAAAGTGAATCCCATGAGACTGTTTCTGACCAACCATTGGTAAAAAATGGTTGACTAGATTTCACTTTCAGTTGATCATATCTATCCTATAGAGAGTGAAGTTCATACCGCTCAATTTCTTTTGGTTTCTTCAGACTCCAAATAATTAAGGGGCAATCGTCCTGTTCCCATGGTACAAGGGGGTGATCCTCCTATTGCCATGGTACAGGGGGGAAACCCTCCTATTCCCGTAATGCAAGAGAAAGTCCTCCCTTTCCGATGGATCCCTCTCCAAGTCTTTTAGTCACTTTTTCTTATTGCACTCGACTAGCAAGATATCATCTTCCTTATTATGTTCCTTTTCAGACCACATTATGAGCTTATAATATACCTGTACCTGACACAATCTTAGATGAAGGCGCGTCTGTTAGTATTTTACCTTCAACTACATGGAAATATTTAGGTCCTCTGGAGCTTTGTGTCCGTTACCCAGAATTTGTTAGCTTTTAATAGAAGAACCCATAAACGCTTAGGGATCCTTCCTAATTTGCCTATTACTTTGGGAGGAAAAATATTCTGTCTCGACATGATGGTTGTTCAAGGCCCTTTTTTATTTTAATTTAATCCTCGGTCGTGACTATGTTTATGTTAAGGGAGCTCTTTTCTCTTCTCTCTTTCGTGTCATATGTTTCCCGCATGAAGGAATAATTGTGGGAATTGATCAAATTTCGTTTGTTGGTCCTAATTTGACTCCCGATAAACCATCGTCCCTAAATGGTCCTTGTATGAAAGTGGTATCACCTTCGCCATAGGCTAATTATGTGACCACCTGTCTTGTGCCCACCTCTACTAATGATCTAGTCAATGATATAGTGCATCTTGTATTAGGGGCATTGGAACTTCATCTTTCCATTAGATCCCTTGACATGTATCCCTTCTAGAGTGTGGTTCTCCCATCTAATGAGAACATCTTAGAAGCCATGACCTCTTATAGGTCGTGATCAAAGTGTCATGGGGATAGTTCTTTTACTATGTCAACCTCGTTAAAACATGAAACAGGTCCTCATGAGGATAGTTCTTTTACTATGTAAACCTCATTAAAAAATGAAATAGGTCTCCATGAGGATAGTTATTTTACTATTTCAACCTCATTAAAAAATGAAATAGGTCCCCATGAGGATAGTTCTTTTATTACATCAACCTCGTTAAAAAATGAAATAGGTGTCGAAGCACAGTTCCTTTTCTTGTGTCAAACTCCTTAAAAAATGAAACAAGGTGTCATGAACATGGTTCTTTTCCTCTGTTAAGCTAATTTAGAAAATTGAAATAGATCCCCTTCCAACTCGAGTATTTTTTTAGATCTCGTAAATTCCTAGTCAAGTCTTTCACTTGATCTCGTAAGTGAACCTTCATTCCATCCACTTGTTCGTAACCGTTGTCTACATAGGTGAGTGAAATGAAGCTTCGAGGGCATGTACCTTGAATTGAGTCATTATGCTAGGGGCATGCAAACTCATCTCAAGAACAATTTATTTTTGTTTCAAGCTTGTGTAAAAATGAAACAAAATCCAAGCATAGTTTGTTTCTGTTTCAAGCTTGTGTAAAAATGAAACCAATTCTAAGCATAATTTGTCTCTATTTCAAGTTTTTGTAAAAATGAATCCAATCTCAAGCATAATTTGTCTCCATTTCAAGCTTGTGTAAAAATGAAATGAAATCCAAGCATAGTTTTTGCTCATGCTTCAAGCTTGTAAAAAAATGAAACCATCCTCATGTATACTCAAGCATAGTTTCCCATGTTTCAAGCTTGTGTAAAATGAAACCAATTCCCATTTTACCTCTCTTTTTTCCCATTTTTATCAACCCATTTTTGCGAAATTCCCCTTGGTTTTTTCATTCCATCATCACCATCTCTTTGGTCGATCATACAATTTCACTTGGTTGTTTTACCCTTGCTTGAGGAACATCTGCGATGAGTGGTCTTATTAGCCAACCTCTTGACCTTTACATGCTTTGAGTAGTTCCATCAACACTGGAACCAGTTGCTACCCTTTATACCACTCATTCCTCCAGGAGGAGTCCTCTTTTAGCTCTTTTTAGACTCCAAAAATATGAAAAGATTTTTGAGCACTTGTCTTTTCGAACTCGTAAAAGTAAATGAAAATACATATACTCAGTATAAGTTTAACCCTTTTCTAGACTGAGATAGACTAGCTATGAAAAAGGAATACCTTAGTCAAACATGGCTAAGAGGTTCTCTTGAATATCACTTTCTACCTTTTCATATTCGAGAGACTATCTACGAAAATGGGACTTTGGAGTTGTTAGTTCCAGTCTTCGCAGCCTCTTACTAGGGATCAACATGAGCTCTTACTATATCTGGTTTTGTTAGATGCTTTGCACATGATGTTCAGAAAAAATCATGTCACAAGTCCATCAGAAGGAGCTTGGAAAAATATTTCCAACAGTATATCATGATCCCGTAACCGGCTCCTAGATTAAAAGATATGATCAAAATGGATGAGTGATTCTGGGTTATGCATGTTTTGAGGTCAGTCACTGCACACAATGACAAGTTTACTACAAAATCAGTTTCTAAAATAATGGTAAGGAATTTTTCAAAAGTGAAAGAGTTTTTTGTTCATCACATACCAAATAGCAAAAACCTCCTTCATTTTATGCACAGGTTCTACTATGTTGGAGATATGCAATGATATTTGGAACCTGCATTAAAACAAAGCAAATTTTTCATTTATTTGACTGTTTTAGTCATTTAGTGCAGTGCCATTTTACAACAGACGGAAAGTAATTTTGAAAAACCCAAGGATATTTTTGTTAACCGCAAGCCATATAACAAAAATCTCTTTCATTTTATTCATAGGTATTGTGAATTTCGATATGTGACTAGATCTTTACAGCTCATTTTCACATATTTAAATTTTTAATGATTTTCTGTTTTATAGATGATTTTGTGGTACAGATTGCAAGCAACTGGAAATGCATTTTCAAAATTAGAGAGAGGTTTTTCTCTTAAATGACCTTATCTACAAAAACCTCTTTCAGTTTTGTAACAGGTGCTATGGTTTAGGAGATACAGTTTCATCTTCAACACCTATTTTTAGAAATTCGGTCCAAGTTTAATGTAACTGATTCTATTTTAAAGAAGATGGATGAGCTCAATTCCCTTAATACAGGGATGAGCTAAATGTATAAATTTTATGAATTTCATAGTGTGGAGGTTCGATTTTTGAAGCAGAGAGGCTGTCTTGGATTTTTGTAAATTGTTTTCCTAAATATCATTTTAATAAAGCAGCCTTTTGCCCTTAAGATCTGGGATTCATCACGGTGCTGATGTTTAGTATGTTTTTCCTGTAATTCATTCACACATGTTTTTTCTACCTTTTTACAACATTACCTAAGTGATATGTTAGGAATTCATCTGTAATGATGCTCCTTTCATGATGATTTTTCTGTTAGTTGTAATGGTTGTCTTAGCAGAATTCATCCTTGGCTAGATGCTCTGTTGAGCAACCTCGTGATTCTCTTTCATCTAAAGTTGTTGTTGCAGATTCATCCTTTGTCTAATGCCTGTAGGGCAGCAGGCTTTCTCCCCTATACTTCTCACATTTACAATCTTCACTTGGCTGAACATGGCACTTAATTTGCCCCAGGTTTGCCGGCAAAAACTGACATCGATTCCATAGTCCAAATCATCCTTTCTCTTGTTGTTTCGACCCAAAAAAAATCCAATCAAATCCTCTGAGCTACTATACCTAGCCTAAAATCCATATTTGATTCAATCATCTTGACTGAAATTCACAAGGAGAGAGCCCTCTCCCGACCTAGTAGGGCTAGCTCCCAGGTTAAGCGTGGTTTGATGTTACCCTAGATCCTACCTTTCTCAGTCTGAGGTAGATTTAAGCCCTAACATAGTGGTGACCGTACTGGGGAAGAGGTGACAGACATTCTCTAAGAAAGATCATTCAAGTTGCAGATCTGGTTGCTGATGGTGGATAGCAGTCAGACACATATGAAGGCTGAAACATTCACCTAGCGACTCCAACTCAATCCAGAGATTCTAGTGCTCACTGATTTGTTCATGCACTAAAATAAAATGGTAGGGTATGTGGCAAATCCTATGTTTTGTGAAGTTTTAAAAGAAGTTAGAGATCAGTTAGTGGATATTGAAATTTATGAAGTATTTTTCATTACCGTGCTTCAATGTTTGAGATCTCTGAAGTTTCCTCCTAAAGCTAAAACTAGTTTCTTTGAGTTAGCTGTTGAAAATGTTGAGGAGATTCAGTATTTAAATGATCAGATCCAATCATATGAATTCTGAGATCCCAAAAAGTCCTTGAAAAGTCTCCCTCCTTCAAAACAAGAAGCAATAGAGCTTCCTGTGGATGTTTGCATTGATATTTTGCAGCTAGAAGCATGTATTGAGGAGTTGGGGCAGCAAATAGAGTCTGGTTTTTTCAATCCTATTGCAATGTACATGGAATTTTTTTTCAGTTTCAATGATAGATCAAATTGTCTTTTACATAACCAGACTCGTTATGTGCATGTATGGTTGTCAGCATTTACATTTTTGTCCTGGTTGAAGCACTTTCAAGCAGCATCCTTGTCACAGCTACTTGATTGGTTGATCTAGCATTACAGTGTTACTTGATCTATCAATTTTGCAGCAAAGTAGGTAATATTTGTACATAAATAAGCTACCTGAGGCAACATTTTAGTTTTCGATATTTTTTTATGTACATGTTGCAGTATGTATATGTTTTTGAATTGGTATGAGTTGTTTTGGGTTTGTAGTTGTTTGAATCCATGCCCAATGGATGAGGCACTTGGTCTACGGTGTTCTTGACACCTCCAAGGAGCTGCATCCCCAATGGAGTCAATGTTAGTTCCAGTCTTCGCAGCCTGTCACCAGGGATCAATATGAGCTCTTACTATGTCTAGCTTTGTTAGATGTTTTGCACATGATGTTTAGCACAAAACATGTCACAAGTGTGTCCATCAGAAGAAGCTTGGAAAAATATTTTTGACGTTATATCACAGTCCCGTAACCGGCTCCCGAATTAGAAGATATGATCAAAATGGATGAGTGATTCTTGGTTATGCATGTTTTGAGGTCAGTTGCTGCACACAATGACAAGTTTAGTACAAAATCAGTTTCTGAAATAATGGTATGGAATTTTTCAAAATTGAAAGAGGTTTTTGTTCATCAAATAACAAATAACAAAAACCTCCTTCATTTATGCACAAGGGCTACTATGTAGTAGATATACAGTGATATTTGGAGCTTGCATTAAAACAAAGCAAAATTTTCATTTATTTGACTGTTTTAGTCATTTTAGTGTGGTGCCATTTTACAACAGATGGAAAGTAATTTTGAAAAACCCAAGGAGATTTTTTTTAACCATGAGCCATATAACAAAAACGTCTTTCATTTTATTCATAGCTATCATGAATTTGGATATGTGACTAGATCTTTACAGCTCCTTTTCACAGATTTAAATTTTTAATGATTTTCTATTTTAGAGATGATTTTGTGGCACAGATTCCAAGCAACTAGAAACAAATTTTCAAAATTTGAGAGAGGTTTTTCTCCAAAATGATTTTATCTACAAAAACCTCTTTCAGTTTTGTAACAGGTACTATGGTTTAGGAGATACGGGTTCATCTTGAACACATATTTTCAGAAATTCGGTCCAAGTTTAATGTAACTGATTCTATTTTGAAGAAGATGGTTGAGCTCAATTCCCTTAATACACGGATGAGCTAAATGTATAAATTTTATGAATTTCATAGTGTAGAGGTTCGATTTTTTCAGCAGAGAGGCTGTCTTGGATTTGTGTAAATTTTTTTCCTGAACATCATTTTAATAAAGCAGTCTTTTGCCCTTAGGATCTAGGATTCATCATGGTGTTGATGTTTAGTATGTTTTTCCTGTAATTCATTTACAGATCATGTTTTTTCTGCCTTGTTACAACATTATCTAAGTGATATGTTAGGAATTCATCCGTAATGATGCTCCTTTCATGATTATTTTGTTGTTAGTTGTAATGGTTGTCTTACTAGAATTCATCCTTGGCTAGATGCTCTATTGAGCAACCTCGTGATTCTCTTTCATCTAAAGTTGTTGTTGCAGATTCATCATTTTTCTGATGCCTGTAGCGCAGCAGGCTTTCTCCCCTATACTTCTCACATTTACAATCTTCACTTGGCTGAACATTGCATTTAATTTGCCCCAGGTTTGCCGGCAAAAACTGACATCGATTCCATAGTCCAAATCATCTTTTCTCTTGTTGTTTCCACCCAAAACAAATCCAATCAAATCCTCTAAGCTACTATGCCTAGCCTAAAATCCATATTTGATTCAGTCATCTTGATTGAAATTCATAAGGAGAGAGCCCTCTGCCGACCTGGTAGGGCTAGCTACCAGGTTAAGCGTGGTTTGATGTTACCCTAGATCCCACTTTTCTTAGCCTGAGGTAGATTGAGGCCCTAACAGGAGTTTTATTTTCTACCTCTTTTTCAAACTCTTTAAATCTGAAAAATATGTCAAGTTACCCCTCCGTCGGACTCGTAAAACTTAAACGGCGTAGGACTTGTCACCATGATGATACTGAGTTACTCCTTCCTAGGGCCTGTTAAACTTACTTGGATGGATTCATCCAAAGGATGAACTAATATGACAAGCATATGGTATCCTCTTCAAGCTTGTGATTAAAAATAAAGAGGTACTCATTAGAAATAGTGGGGGAAAAATGGAAGTAAATGTGTCTTGTATTCTATATGAAAGGCAACATGTCTCTTTTGAACATGACACTCATCTGCATTTCGTGTAGGGTTTGGGATATCCTCTCTTAGTCACTCTCTTTCCTAGGTTTGATAAATCCATTTGCCTCTCATTTGATCATTATCTATCATCATCATGACCATTGATCCCATTTTGAGTAAAATGATGCCAAATTCTAGAGTCGTGTCACCGATATGTTCAAGAGAAGTTTCATCTGCAAATTAAAACCTTTTATACCCCATTTGACCTTCTCTACTAAAATCATGAATCACTCTCACCATTATTTACAAAGTCCTTTGTTTTGTGTTGATGATGAGGGAAACATTATGGCCCTCGTTCGACAGATCACTTCCTGTCGATTTGAGCTCATTATCCAGAAAGATGATTTAGAAAATTCCTTTCAGTACCTTGGGGCTTGCATGCATCAATGGCAGGTTCTTTTCATTCAAGGATAGGTTCAGATCATTCACCTTTGATCCTATGATTCTACAACTGTTTGAATTCAGCTTCCTTATACACAGTCGTGGATTCTGTTGTTGTACCTTGAGAGCCATTGTCACTATTGGTGGTTTACCTGTTAACGATTTACATCATTGACTGGTAATTAGGTGGTTTCTACCATGTTCGACTCTAACATGTTGATTCACATGGTTAGATTTATACTTTGGTTGGACTGGGACAGAAATAAAGACCCTAAATTTCATCTAATAAATCCAGGTAGTGTGGATTTATTTAGCATTCATGATTGTATGCATGATCCCTTTTAGTCAGATGGTTGTGTCCATGTCGTGGATTCATACATATGATCCTTTCTAGTCAGATAGCTGCATACATTTCATGGATCCATACACATCATCCTTTCCTATCAGATGGTTGTACCCATGTCGTGGATTCATGTATTGTTAAATGACTACTCAGAGATGTCATATATGTTGTATTATGTTTGATTTTAGGTCTCCTGATGGTAGTTCTCCAAAGTCCTTGCCTTGACCTGTAAATCACTTTGACCATCACTTCCTATTTCGAATTCATGTCTTAGGGGGCATATTTTATGCAGTAATATGTCACACTCCCTGTCTCATACCCTGAGCTGTCGAACTTTTCCCAAAATGTCTCCGAGTGGCAAAAGTTGTCAATAAATTGACCATGAAAACACTCATCAAAGCATCCCTGTTATAAACATATTTGGGCACTGTAACCCCAATCACATATGCCCATAAACCAAGGGCTTCTAATCCCCTAAAAGTGTTGTTTCATACCCTAAAGGAACAAGGTCATCTGATTACATCATTTCCCATAAGTTCTCCTTGAAAAACTACTCAGAACTGGTCAAAACTAGACCATACAGACTGCTCCATGCTAAGGGTGCGATGCATATCACCTGTTACACATGGGGGGTGCAATTCATACTGAGAAGCCCTTCTATACGGTGCGATTAGCAGCAGCAGACAAATGGCAGAGGCAGTTTGCTAGGTGGAAACTCAAAGAATCTTCTAGAAGCTGCTCATATGACACTTGCCTCTCTGAATTCGCCGAGGGATGAGTAAGAGATCATGAAATCTCCAACTAGAACCAAGAACTATCAGTGAAATGACACTAATCAAAATCCCAGAAGCTAACTCACTCTCTTGTAAACATCTATATATGGAGCCCTCATCCTAGAGATCCGGAGGGCTGGAATTTTGTATTTTGTAAGGAAGTGATGTTGGTTTCTCTTTGAAGACATTGTATTCTTGGGTGATATTGATTTATATGAGGTGAAGATGGCTTTGATGCTGGGAGGATGATGCGGATCAGATAGCTTGGTTGTAATCCTCTCTTCTACTACTTCTATCAATAAAGCTATTTGAGTTTTCCTCCATATATTTGTATATCTCTGAATCTTGTATTTGTATATGCATTTGTATGGTTAATATACATCTGATCCTATATTGTTTATGGTTATTGATCTCTATGCTTTGATGGTCTTTTGTTGCATTGACTCTACAAGTGTTCTTTGAAGCAGGACAAGTGGAGAAAGGAGTGGCAAAATATCTATCAAGGGAGAGAGGAAACAAGCAAGGAGACTCTTGAAACACTGACATTGGTACTCTCTACTTCTCTCCCATCTATCTCTCATAAAGGAAAACACAAGTAACTTTAGTTTGTTTGTTTCTAAGATAGCTACCCGTCTTAGTGGGACTAGCAGCTCTGAATGGACACTAGTTTTCTCGATAACAAAATGGCGACTCCACTGGGGAGCGAATAGTTTGTTTTTTTTGTTATTGTTGTTTGCTTTATAAACTATAGACGGAGCCTGAAGCTAAACCAGCTAGCCTTCGAACTGCTTTTGCTATGCAACTGCAAAGTAGATCAATGCTGCCTCAGTCAATCTCTAGGTTAGTTTATGAACTAAACATCTAACTTGCAAACATCCTAAGTGCCCTGGTGGTAGCTCAAAAAACCTCATTAGATCAGCCCCTATACTTTGTGTTTACTATCTATCATTAGCTCAACCTAAACCCCTAAACTTAGCTGCAAACTGTGAGTGAAAACCAAGCTCAGTCTCATCACTAGACCATCACACTGTCTCTCATTGGAAATCTAGATATATCACACCTCCCATGTGTTGCAGGTGAGATGCATCCCTGTTTCCCTATGTTACAGGTGCAATGATTGAGTAAGATTGTTTCTGCCTCTAGATTTTGGTTTTTTCTTCATTGTCTTCAGCTTTATTTAGTGGTTTTGTTGTCTATGATCAGTATATCACTATTGAAACCATCTTCCTTTGCATTATTCAGCCTCCATTGGTAAAGAATTGTGAATGTTTTTTATGTATTTTTCATCATTTACAATTCTCCTTTGCAAAATTAGCTTAATCAAACTGTCGTATTTTGATTCAAAAGTGTCGCAACTATCATTTTCCGTCAAATAAAAGAGTGTCGTAAAGTCTTCTTCTTTTAGATAGTCAATTACACTTTTGCTATTGTACTTGATTTTGGAATTATTAGTATTTCAAGTGTCGAAAGTAGTTTTAAATTCGAAATTGCA
The DNA here is from genome assembly GCA_031772625.1 of Pinus tabuliformis. NCBI lineage: Eukaryota > Viridiplantae > Streptophyta > Pinopsida > Pinales > Pinaceae > Pinus > Pinus tabuliformis. The sequence continues at coordinate 856,772,641 of CM062820.1, read as the reverse complement.
AAGTGTCGTCTTAGTCTTCCTTTTGGTTTTTGAAGAGAAAATTGTTAGTACTATTGCTTTGAAAGAAGATAGTTCAGATCAGTACTTAGTTTTCTTTTTTTCGTTCTCACATTAATGAAATTGAAAAACAAATACATGCATGTGAATTTTCATTTAGACTACATGCAGTAATTGATTTGGGAAAAGTGCATCTAGTGTGTGCTCTCTGCTCTATGTTGAAAGAATTTCATTTCTCTTTCCCTAGTAGCTAGGACTTTCATTGCTGAAAGAAAGTAAACGATTGTTTATCATCTTAGATTACACATTTAGGAATTGTATATCTACATCACGTGGTGAACCTTAAAGGAAAATTTCTTAAGAAAGATCAACTATAACATAAACCTCAATGAACATAAAAATGCTTTGGAACCTAACGCACAACATCTAGAAGTCTAGGCTAGAGATGTATTCCGGTGTCCTAAAGCCTGGTAATTATCATTTTCATCATAGGTTGGGTGATTCCTCCTCTTTGATATGATAAGTGCCAGTATGGACTTATGCTCTCACGTATCGTCGAGTATATATTGGGAGACCACAATAGGCTATATCCTTTATCCTTAGGAAGCCATGTTTGTCGCCATATCGATTGCAATGCACTGAACACAGCATTCAGGAAGATTGACTGTCGTACCGTAAAAAGTATTTTGCAGTTTTGTGATTGGTTTGGTAAACCCTCTGTCTATATTTCCAGAGAAGTCACTTTTTTTCCTTTTTAGACTCCTTAAAATAAAAGGTCCATCTGAGCACTTATCACTTCAGGCTCATTAAAAATCAAAGGCGACTAGAGTCATCTTTATCTTTTTCTCGGCTCTCAAAAATTGAAAAAGCAAGTTGTGTCAAGCGTTATAAAATTTATTTTAATCAGAATAACATCACTATTCCCTCATTGGTCTTAGGTTGAGAAAATGGAGTCTACCAATCAAGGATTTCCCCTTGGGGGTGTTAGCGCTCAAATCTGCCTCAGGTTGAGGAAGGCAAAACTCAAGGCCACATCAAACCAAGCTCAGCCTCGTAGCTAGCCCTACAAGGACAGGAGAGGGCTCTCTCCAGGTCTATCTCGGAAAAAGTTCTTCAAAGGGACTGAGATGACTCAAAATTAATACTGATTTTAGGCTAGTAAAGAGATAGGAAAGTTTGATTTAGATTTTTTGAGTTTTTTGTTGGAGAAACGGGAAAACCAATTTTGGGTCCAGGCATTAAGGTCAGATCTTTGCAGAATTCGAGTTGGGGTAAGGTAGGTAGTAGTATTGATGCTTTTAATCAGGTGCATGGATGGATCAGAACGAAAAGGAGCTGAAGAGGGAAAAGGAGAACATGGATCCTCTCCAAACTGGCAAAAACATATAAAACTAAACAAATTTAAAGGAAGAGCACTGTAAACAATGAATTCAACCTCATTTACTCATTCATTTAGTTTCAAAAGCATAAGAAGGGAATAGCATACATTTAAACATGAATAAAATTACAATAACTAAGAGATAACACCATCAAGAACTGAAAGCCACAACAATCCCAACAGGTGCTACAAAACCTCTGAACTTTCCTTAGCCAAAATATGAAAAATATGTACAATAGTGTGCCAAAATCTTCCCAAGAGTCCAACTCTCTACCAAAATCCAACCCCTACACTATGAAATTCATAGAATATATACATTTTCTCATCCTTGTAGTAAGGGATTGAGCTCAACCATTTTCTTCAAAATAGAATTAGTTACATTAAACTTGGGCCGAATTTCTGAAAATAAGTGCTGAAGATGAACTCGTATCTCCTAAACCATAACACTTGTTGCAAAACGAAAAGAGATTTCTGTAGATACGGTAGCGTTGGAGAAAAACCTCTCTCAAATTTGGGAAATTCGTTTCCATTATCTCATAATCTGTTCCACAAAATCATCTCTAAAACCGAAAATCATTAAAAATTTAATTCTGTGAAAATGAGCTGTAAATATCTAGTCACAAATCCCAATCCATGACACCTATGAATAAACGGAAAGAGGTTTTTGTTATATGGCTCATGCATAACAAAAACCTCCTTGTGTTTTTCAAAATTACTTTCCATCTGCTGTAAAATGGTCCCGCACTAAAATGACTAAAACAGTAAAAAATATGAAAAATTCGCTTTGTTTTAATATAAGGTCCAAATATCGCTGTATATCTCCCACATAGTAGCACCTGTGCATAAACTGAAGGATTTTTTCATTATTTGGTATGTTATGAACAAAAACCTCTCTCACTTTTAAAAAATTCCTTACCATTCTTTTAAAAATGGATTTGGAACTAAACTTGTCATTGTGTGTAGCAACTGACCTTAAAACATGCATAACCAAGAATCACTCATTCATTTCTTCTAATCCAGGAACCGGTTACGGGAGTGCGATATGCTGTTGAAAAGATTTTTCCGAGATCCTTCTGATAGAAACACTTGTGACATGTTTTGTGCTGAACATCATGTGCAAAACATATAACAAAACCAAACATAATAAGAGCTCATGTTGATCCCTGGTGACAGGCTGCGAAGACTGGAACTAACATCGGCTCCAATGGGGATGGTAGCTCCTTGGAGGTGCCAATAACTACAGATCTATGGAAAGTAGACAGTGCCTCTTTCATTGGGCATGGATGGTCAAACAACTACAAACCCAAAACAACTCATACCAATCCAAAAACATATACATGCTGCAACATGTACGTAAACAAATACCGCAAACTGAAATGCTGCCTCGGGAAGCTTATTTATGTACAAATCTAACCTACTTTGCTACAAAATTGATAGATCAAGTAATGTTGTAATGCCATATCAACCAATCAAGTAAATCTGAGAAGAATGCTGCTTGAGAGTGCTTCAACCAGATCACAGATGCAATTGCTTGCAGCCCTACAAGCACATAACGAGTCTGGTTGTGTAAAAGACAATTTGATCTATCATTCAAACTGAAACAAATTTCCATGTATGTTGCAATAGGATCAAAGAAACCAGACTCTGTTTGCTGCCCTAATTCCTCAACATAGACCTCCAACTGAAAACTGCCAATGCAAACATCTACGGGCAGCTCTATTGTTTTTTTTTTAAAGGAGGAAGAGTTTCCAAGAACTTTCTGGGATCTCGGAAATCATATGATTGGATCTTATCATTTAAACACTGAATCTCCTTCTCAATTCTTTCAAAAATTAACTCACAGACACCCATTTTAGCTTCAAGATGAAACTTCGGAGATTTTAAACATTGAAGCACGACACTGAAAAAACTTTCATCAATTTCAAAATCTGCTAACTGGTCTCTAATTTCTTTTACAACTTCACAAAGTGCAGGGTTTGCCACATACCCTACCATTGCATGAATGGATCAGTGAGCACTGGAATCTCTGGATCGAGCTGGAGTCGCCAGGTGAATGTCTCAGCCTTCATATGTGTCTGACTATTGTCCACCATCAACAATCAGATCTGAACTTGATACATGTATTGGGGCAATTAACAAGTTAAATGTCACGATTACAAGCTAGACCGGAGATTGACTGAACCAGCGTTTATCTACTTCCGCTAATGCAAATAAAAAGAGTTTAGAAGGCTACCTGGCTAATCTTCAGGCTCCATATGTAGCTTATAAAACAAATGACATTAAAAAACAAACTATTTTCTTCCCCAGTATGGTCGCCACTGTGTTAGCGCTCAAATCTGCCTCAAGCTGAGGAAGGCAAAACTCAAGGCCACATCAAACCAAGCTCAGCCTCGTAGCTAGCCCTATGAGGATAGGAGAGGGCTCTCTTTGGGTCTATCTTGGCAAAAGGTCTTCAAAGGGACTGAGATGACTCAAAATTAATACTGATTTTAGGCTAGTAAAGAGATAGGAAAGTTTGATTTAGATTTTTTGAGTTTTTTGTTGGAGAAACGGGAAAACCAATTTTGGGTCCGGACATTAAGTTCAGATCTTTGCAGAATTTGAGTTGGGGCAAGGTAGGCAGTAGTATCGATGCTTTTAATCAGGTGCATGGATGGATCAGAACGATAAGGAGCTGAAGAGGGCAAAGGAGAACATGGATCCTCTCCAAACTGGCGAAAACACATAAAACTAAACAAATTTAAAGGAAGAGCACTGTAAACAATGAATTCAACCTCATTTACTCATTCATTTAGTTTCAGAAGCATAAGAAGGGAATAGCATACATTTAAACATGAATAAACGTACAATAACTAAGAGATAACACCATAAAGAACTGAAAGCCACAAGAATCCCAACAGGTGCTGCAAAACCTCTGATCTTTCCTTAGCCAAAATATGAAAAATATGTACAATAGTGTGCCAAAATCTTCCCAAGAGTCCAACTCTATACAAAAATCCAACCCCTACACTATGAAATTCATAGAATATATACATTTTCTCATCCTTGTAGTAAGGGATTGAGCTCAACCATTTTCTTCAAAATAGAATTAGTTACATTAAACTTGGGCCGAATTTCTGAAAATAGGTGCTGAAGATGAACTCGTATCTCCTAAACCATAACACCTGTTGCAAAAATGAAAGATGTTTTTGTAGAAAAGTTAGTACTGGAGAAACACCTCTCTCAAATTTGGGAAATTCGTTTCCATTAGCTCGTAATCTGTTCCACAAAAGCATCTCTAAAACAGAAAATCATTAAGAATTTAATTCTGTGAAAATGAGTTGTAAAGATCTAGTTACACATCCCAATCCATGACATCTGTGAATAAACTAAAAGCGTTTTTTGTTATATGGCTCGTTCTTAACAAAAACCTCCTTGGGTTTTGCAAAATTACTTTCCATCTGCTGTAAAATGGTCCCGCACTAAAATGACTAAAACAGTAAAAAATATGAAAAATTCGATTTGTTTTAATATAAGCTCCAAATATCACTGTATATCTCCCACATAGTAGCACCTGTGCATAAACTGAAGGAGGTTTTTGTTATTTGGTATGTGATGAACAAAAAAATCTCTCACTTTTAAAAAAATTCCTTACCATTCTTTTAGAAACGGATCTGGAACTAAACTTGTCATTGTGTGCAGCAACTGACCTTAAAACATGCATAACCAAGAATCATTCATTCATTTCTTCTAATCCAGGAACCGGTTACGGGAGTGTGATATGCCGTTGAAAATATTTTTCCGAGATCCTTCTGATAGAAACACTTGTGACATGTTTTGTGTTGAACATCATGTGCAAAACATATAACAAAACTAGACATAATAAGAGCTCATGTTGATCCCTGGTGACAAGCTGCGAAGACTGGAACTAGCATCGGCTCCAATGGGGATGGTAGCTCCTTGGAGGTGCCAAGAACTACAGATCTCTGGAAAGTAGACAGTGCCTCTTTCATTGGGCATGGATGGTCAAACAACTGCAAACCCAAAGCAACTCATACCAATCCAAAAACATATACATGCTGCAACATGTACATAAACAAATACCGCAAACTGAAATGCTACCTCGGGCAGCTTATTTATGTACAAATCTAACCTACTTTGCTGCAAAATTGATAGATCAAGTAATTTTGTAATGCCATATCAACCAATCAAGTAAATCTGAGAAGAATGCTGCTTGAGAGTGCTTCAACCAGATCACAGATGCAATTGCTTGCAGCCCTACATGCACATAACGAGTCTGGTTGTGTAAAAGACAATTTGATCTATCATTCAAACTGAAAAAAAATTCCATGTATGTTGCAATAGGATCAAAGAAACCAGACTCTGTTTGCTGCCCTAATTCCTCAACATAGACCTCCAACTGCAAACTGCCAATGCAAACATCTACGGGCAGCTCTATTGTTTCTTGTTTTGAAGGAGGAAGAGTTTCCAAGAACTTTCTGGGATCTCAGAAATCATATGATTGGATCTGATCATTTAAACACTGAATCTCCTTCTCAATTATTTCAACAATTAACTCATAGACACCCATTTTAGCTTCAAGAGGAAACTTCAGAGATTTTAAACATTGAAGCACGACACTGAAAAATCTTTCATCAATTTCAAAATCTGCTAACTGATCTCTAATTTCTTTTACAACTTCACAAAGTGCAGGGTTTGCCACATACCCTACCATTGCATGAATGGATCAGTGAGCACTGGAATCTTTGGATCGAGCTAGAGTCGCCAGGTGAATGTCTGAGCCTTCATATGTGTCTAACTATTGTCCACCATCAACAATCAGATCTGAACTTGATACATGTATTGGGGCAATTAACAAGTTAGATGTCACGATTACAAGCTAGACCGGAGATTGACTAAAGCAGCGTTTATCTACTTCCGCTAATGCAAAGCAAAAGCGTTTCGAAGGCTACCTACCTACCTCGCCCCAACTCGAATTTTGCAAAGATCTGACCTTAATGCCCGGACCCAAAATTGGTTTTCCCGTTTCTCCAACAAAAAACTCAAAAAATCTAAATCAAACTTTCCTATCCCTTTACTAGCCTAAAATCAGTATTAATTTTGAGTCATCTCAGTCCCTTTGAAGACCTTTTGCCGAGATAGACCCGGAGAGAGCCCTCTCCTGTCCTCGTAGGGCTAGCTACGAGGCTGAGCTTGGTTTGATGTGGCCTTGAGTTTTACCTTCCTTAGCCTGAGGCAGATTTGAGCGCTAACATAGTGGTGACCATACTGGGGAGAAAAATTGTTATTGTTTGTTGGTTGATGTGTTTGTTTTATTAGTCTTAGACAGAGTCTGAAGTCATGTCAGGTAGCCTTCGAAACGCTTTTGCTATGCATAAGCGAAAGTAGATAAACGCTGCTTCAGTCGATCTCCGGTGAGCTTGTGAATGTAGCACTTAATTTGCAATTTACCCCAGTATACGTATTTGTTCTAGACCTTGGATGGTTGAGTCTAGAAGTTGATAGGCTGAAAAAATTGTTTGTGTCCTTTTAATTGTTTGAAACAATTCCACACTGGCTTCCTGAAGATACACGAGATTAAATCCTGATCCAGATCCACCTCCAGTATATGAGAACCCAAATATGATTGCGAGGATACATCGATGAGAAAGTCCCATAATTCCTTTGTTTAAGTCTCACTCTTGTCCTACAATTTTTAAGTATCTTGAAGAACTTGACTTTGACGAGAAGTTTGAATTGTCACTGTTTAAAACCAAATCCGAAAGTGCGCTTGATTCTCTCGTTCCAAATCCTGACTTTGTTGCAGCTCTTGAAGTTGAAAAACACAATAAATTAATTGAAAATTTTATCTTGAGGCACCTTAAGAGAAACATTCAGGTTGCAAATCTTGCTGATTTCCTAGACGCCGCATCTGCAAATATTGGATCTTCTATCACCGATTTCACCTCCAAAATTCCCACCGAACCACCTTTCATTCCCACTCTTCCCTTGCAACCCATCATCACATATCAAAAGTCTACAGTAAACTCTCCTTCTTCATCCCATATTGCTACTCCTCCGCATACACCATCTCAAACAACCCCCAGACCAAATCCGTCAAGAGCAATGGCTACTCGTTTTGCACCTCTTGCTTTACCTCAGCAATTGCATGATATGCCCGCGGATTATCAGAGTAAGATTCCTATATTTGATGGCACTCCTCAAAGTGTGTCCGCTCAGCAACACATAGACAGGATGGCAGATTTTTGTGATTTACATGAGATTGATGAGGAGGATGTAACTATGCGATTGTTTGTGCAAACATTTGGAGGAGAGGTAAGAAAATGGTTCAGAGGCTTGGGAGCTAGAAGTGTAACTACATTAGCTGAGCTTCATAGACAGTTTCTAGATCGTTGGGAAATCAGAAAAGATCCACTTTAGATCAATGCCGAGTATAACAATATCAAACGCAATCCTGGTGAGTCTGTCCAAGACTATGTTATCAGATTTAATACAGTTTATAATGCTATTCTAGATGATTTAAGACCATCTCGAAAATCAGCTCTTCTTAAATTCTCGAATGGTTTTGATCCGGAGATGGCTTATTCATTACGGGACAGAGATCCGCCTACCTTGGAGGATATGCAAAAGATTGTTGTTAGTGTTGAAGCAAATTTGAATGATAAAAGAGCTAGGACGAAAGCTAAAAAGAGAGTGACGATAAAAGAAGAAGCTTCTACATCAAATCAGATACTTCACAAGGTAGAGAGGATGTTCGAAAATCTCACTCTTGATAAGCCGGAACTGCAGATCCGGAATCCCAATTTCCGTGGTCAGCAGCAGCGACAATTCAGAATTAAGCAGCATGAACAAAGAACACAAGAGCTGGTAATTCAGCAGCAGGTAAAGACTCCTCTTCAGCAAAATTTTGTTAGTTAAGAATCTGATGATGATGGTGATACTGTAGGGGAGGAAAACCATTTCTTTACTCCTGATAATCTGCCTATCTACATCATGGAAGAGGAAGAATATGTTGAAAGCTCCGCCACACACAAAGATGAGGATTTTATTCTATCAAATGATGCGACACTTGAAGAAGAATTGGAGGAGTACCAAAGAGGATACATGAATGCTTTTTCCGCCCAACAGAAACAATACTCATTAAGAAATTGAGATGTGCCCATAAACCCCATCCAGAAGAAGAAGGAAATTTCAACAAAAAATGATTGACCTGTACCACAGAAGAAAGGAAAAGAGATAATTGATCCCGCAGCTAGTAAATCATCATCAGCAGACAAGGCAAATCAGCCACCAAACACAATGAGGGATAAAGCTGAAAAAAGAGAAGTTCCAGTCAAAGAGGTTGAAAGAGTTTTGGCATTTAGTTTGGAAAATGAAATTTCAAAACTGAAAGTATCTATTCCTTTGACTGAAATCATGAAGAACAGCAGCTACCGAGGTCAAGTCTCCAAAATTCTGAATTTTGATCCAATGTTTGACACGGTAAATGTTGAAGATGATCAGCCAGAATTGATTTTTGGGCCTGCTTTAGATGGTGAGTCTCCTGAAATTGATGTTCCTCCCTTTTATATCAGTTTGAGGTTGCATGAATATGTATTACACAATGCTATATTTGACTCGGGTGCTTCACATAATTTGATGCCAAAAGCAATCATGGAAAAGTTGGGATTAGATATTACAATAAAATACCATGATTTGTATTCATTTGATTCCAGCCGTGTAAAGTGTATCGGACTGATCAAGGACTTGGTGGTAAGCTTAGATCAAATTCCAGCTAAGAATGTCTTGATGGATGTGGTTGTGGTAGACATTCCTCCGCGTTTTGGTATGCTTCTTTCAAGATATTGGGGGGCTAAGTTGAAAGGTACACTACAGTTAGATTTTTCTTATGCTACAATTCCAGTCTTCAGTCAAATGAGAAAGCTATATCAAGAGCAGAAGATGAAATACATGATAACAAGCAAAGAAAAACCAATCAATCATCCTGTAAACTATGTACATACAGCTTTGGAGTCGTTTGTTTTGTTTGCTGATAGTTTTAATGATATAGATAGTCAATTAGTTTAGGTAGAAGATATACCAGAAATCACAGAGAATTTTAGAGAAGTTCTGCCAAAAGAAAGAAGGGAAAAGCAAGCTACTATGGAGCAATCAGCTGAAAATAATGGGCAGAAAACAGGAAAAACAGAGCTGACACAATTTCAGCACTTGGAGGAGGATGAAGATGGTATTTGGACCATGGATTTTGATGGCGCAGTGGGTAGTGACGGCGCTGGAATTGGTGTGTGGATTCGAAGTCCATTTTCTACTCAAGATAAGGTTCCAAGAAAGGTGAGAGTATGTTCCTACAAACTAGAATTTGACTGTTCTAATAATGAAGCGGAATATGAGGCTCTCATTGCTGGCCTTAAGATTCTTCGAAAGCCAAAGGCAAAAAGAATTGCAGTATATGGTGATTCAGAGTTGGTGATAGAGCAGGTGAAGGGTGAGTTTCAAGCCAAGCATCCTCGCATGAGGGCATATCGAAATGCAGTTTTAGATATTTTGAAACTCTTTTCTGATCATACTTTGACATGTGTGAATCGCATACAAAATGGTGTTGCTGATGGATTGGCTAAGGCAGCAAGTAATTTAAAAATTCCAATGAATTCCAGCAACAAATTCAAGATTCACATGAAACACCGCCCCACCGTTCCAGATAATCAACGATGTTGGCAAGTCTTTCAGGATGATGAAGAGATTAATGATTTTCTGCAGAATAAGGGTAAGTTTAAAGATACCTCCATAGATACAGAACATGATGATGGTAATGTTGATATACAAGTAAATCAAATGGAAGTGTTGCAACTTAAGGATAACATTATTCCTAAGGGATTGATTCCTTTGGAGGAGCTATTTGACCAAGACGATGTGGCCCGCAAACCGACATTGAGACCGACTGAAAATTTTGTTGAGGAGGTAAACATTGGGACAGCTAAGAATCCCAAGATGGTAAAGCTATCAAATTCATTATCACCAAAGGTAAAGGAAGAGTATGTCAGATTGTTGTCTTCATTTTCTAATGCTTTTTCTTGGGATTACTCAAATCTGAAAACATATGACACTAATATCATCCAGCATACTATCCCTATAAAACCAAATCAGAAGCCTTTCCGTTAAAAGTTGAGGAGAATCAATCCTAAGCTGCTGCCATCGATAGAAAAAGAGGTGAACAGGTTGTATAAGTCAGGAATCATTTTGCCTATCAGATTTTCAAATTGGATATCAAATTTGGTACCCGTAAGAAAGAAAACCGGTGAGATCCGTTTATGTATCGACTTTAGAAATTTGAATAAGGTGTCCTTAAAAGACAATTATCCGCTGCCCAAAATGGACCATATATTGCACCGAGTAGTTGGAGCATCAAGGATGTCACTACTCGATGGCTATTCAGGATACAATCAGATTTTAGTGCATGAAGATGACCGTGACAAGACTGTGTTCACCACTCCATGGGGAACGTTTCATTATGCAAAGATGCCGTTTGGTTTGAAAAATGCAAGTGCCACTTTTCAACGTGAAATGGACATGGCTTTCGCCAACGAGAAATATGTATTTTTGGTTGTTTACCTTAATGATTTAACCATGTTTTAAAATTCTGATGAGGAGCATTTATATCATTTGAAAATTGTTTTCCAAAAGTGCAGCAAATATGGCATTTCGTTGAATCCAAAAAAGATCCTTTTCACCATGGATGAAGGCAAGCTCCTTGGACACATCATATCAAAAGACGGCATTCGTGTGGACCCTGCACGTGTTGATGCCATCCAGTAGATTGAACAACCCCGGAACAAGAAAGAAATACAGTCCTTTAATGGCAAACTGAATTTTCTGCATCGTTTCATTCCAAATCTTGCCGAGCATCTTAGAGAAATCACGAACATGCTGAAAAAGGACAGTCATTTAAAGTGGACGGAAGAGGCAGTGAAATCATTCAATTTGTTAAAGTTAGCTCTTTCTTCAACCCCTACTTTAATTAGCCCGGACTACACATAGGACTTCATTTTGTTTTCATTTGCTTCTGAGCACACTTTGGCAGTTGTACTAATGCAAAAAAGGGATGGAGTTGAGAAGCCCATTGCCTTTTTCAGTTGTATTATAAGGGATGGAGCATTGAAATACAACATCATTGAAAAACAAGCACTTGCGCTTGTAAAGGCCTTGAAAGATTTTCGTGTGTATATATTGTATTCCCACATTATAGCATATGTTCCTAACGCGGCAGTAAAAGATGTTTTGGTACAGGCAGATCCAGAAGGAAGGTGGGGTAAGTTGATTGCTGCGTTGTTAGAGTATGATGTGGAGATTAAACCAACCAAGCTTATCAAAGGACAATGACTCGCCAAATTAATGGCTGAAAAAAATCTACATGTTCTAGATATAAATTTGATTGCTGCTATGTCCGATGAAGATGAGGAGAATCCGGTAAATCAGGTATCTGATATTTTTGTTTCTTCCCCTTGGTATGCTGACATTATATACATTCTTCAAAATTTGTCTTCACCTCCCGAGATGCCTAGAAATAAGAGTAGAACATTGAAATTGAAAGTTGCCAAATTTTGCATACTCAATTCTGCATTATATTGGAAAGACCCTGGTGGAATGTTGTTGAATTGTTTGGTAGAGGAGGAAGCCAAACGAGTTGTGGAAGATTTTCATAGAGGTGACTGCGGGGGCCATCTGTTTTGGAAAACCACAGCGAATAAGATTCTAAGGGCAGGTTTTTATTGGCCTTCGTTATTTTCAGATGTGTATAAGGCTGTTAAGAATTGTCACGAATGCCAAATTTTTCAAGGGAAGCAGAAACTACAGCCATTGCCTCTCAAACCAATTGAAGTTAGTGCACCATTTCAGTAGTGGGGCTTGGATTTCATCGGGGAAATTCATCCGGCATCGTCAGGACAACATAGATGGATATTGACAGCTACAGACTACTTCACAAAATGGATCGAAGCAATTCCCACCCGATAGGCCACGGATGCGGTAATTATCTCTTTTCTTGAAAATAATATTCTGTCACGTTTTGGGTGTCCTAGTAAGCTAATCACAGATAATGCAGCAGCATTCAAGTCGAAGAGAATGGTTGAATTTTGCTATAAGTACAATATCAGCTTGGGGCATTCGACCGCCTACCATCCGCAAGGAAATGGGTTGGCGGAATCTTCAAATAAGTCCTTGGTAAATATCATTAAAAAGTTGCTGGAAATCAATAAAAAGGGCTGGCACAAGAAATTAGTGAATGCACTGTGGGCTGATAGGGTAAGTCAGAAAAAGTCTATTGGCATGTCTCCTTTCGAGTTGGTGTACGGGACAGACACGGTTTTTCCTACTTCGCTTGCTATTCCGGTAGTCATATTTCTTCAAGAATCTGGTAGTGAGGAAGATCCCATGCAGAGGAGGATTAATCAGATGATTCATTTACAGCAGACACGGGAGGAAGTATTTCAAAATACTTTCAAGTTGCAGGAGTGCATAAAGAAGATTTATGATAGGAAGGCAAAAACAGATAAGTTTCAGTTGGATGAGGTGGTTTTGAAATGGGATGCCCAGAATGAAGATAAAGGAAAGCACGGCAAATTTGAAAATTTATGGAAGGGTCCTTATAAGATTGCAGCATATCGTGGTCAAAACACTTTTCTTCTCAAGGAAATGAATGGAGATGATTGTCCGAGAGGGCCGATAAATGGTCGGCTGCTAAAGCGATACCACTTCTGAGTATTTTCTGCTCATTTCATCATCATTGTATATATCGTTTTGCTTCTGTTCTATTACATGTGTGTACTAATCTCTCATCTTCAGTCTGGGGCCCGCAGCGAAGGCTATAATTCTAGAGATGAAGGTTAGTTGGTTTGAGATTTTTCGAGTCAGTTTTAACAGTCCTTTCAGTTGTAAAATCGAGTCAGTTTGGTCAGAGTTGTATTCAGTTTTCAGTCAAATCTGCAATCAATAAATGTGTCAAAGTTTTGTGTGAATTGTTGAAATAATGACTCCATCGCCCAATGGATGAAAGCACTAGTCTGCTCTCCCAGAGATCTTCTGTTCTTGGCATCTCCAAGGAGGCACCATCCCCATTGGAGCCAAAATGTTAGAGTCGGTCCTTACAGCCCTCCGTCAGAGATCTTTTCGCTTTTGCATATCATTTTTACGTGTCTCGCTCGTTCCACTTCGTTGCATTTCGCTAGGGGCATGCCATTGACTGACGAGGGGTTCTGGTTGTCTTGTGTTTCCTCATGCTTGTCCCTACAGGGTTAGTCAAAAATTTCTCAAAAATCACTGAAGTACATGCTCATTACATTCATCATCGTAAAAGATTAGTTTTGTTAAAAAGTCTTTAGTCCTAGAGTCTAGGGTTGTCAGTCCTTTGCATACACATAATAAAAGCCCGCAGGCCATGAGGTTGGTTTCAAAACATTCTCATTTAATATTTTTCTCAGAAAGCATTTAAAACATTTTTAGTCCAAAACTCTGTTTTGGAACTAAAAATTATTATTGTAAATAATTGTATTTGTTTCATTTCAAAAAGCTTCAGGGCAAGCCTCTGATCTTTTCCAAAGCCAAAATGCCGGATCCCTGCAAAAATCAACAAAGTATTATCAGTTCAAGACTCAGAAAAAGCAAGGAAAAGCCAAAGAACAGCATTGTATTAAAAGGTCAAATGTCAAAGTGCCAAACATTATAAAGTGGGTTATTAAACAAATTTAAATCAAATCAGATTTGATGAGATATTTTCTTCACATATAAAAGGGGCAAACAAGTTCATTGGTTCAAAAAATCCCAAGGCAAAATCGTGTTTGAGCTTTTGGAAGGCCGAAGCCGTGTTTCAAACCCGTGGACAGAGTTTTGGAGGCGTGCGCTACCCATACAAGGTGTGCGCTACGCACTGGGCCTCACTAGCCAGTGTAAAAAAACACAGGCGCTACGCACACAGGTGTGCGCTACGCGTTGGGTTCGGGCGCTACGCACTCAGTCACAACACCAAAAAAAATTGTTAATGCGACCAGATCTTGCCAAATCGACTCCAAAACTTGCAAGTAGGTGTTTCATGGCTGCTCAGTCAATTTTAAAATGTTTGTAGTGTGTTTAAGGTGGGAAATTTGATGTATTGGGTGTAGAAAAATGAAACCCTATGCTCATACCAAAATCATTCCTTAGGGTTTTTAAAGACATGTGGGTGGCTTTGTGAAGATTTTCCCATTCTCCATTGATGAAATACAGTCCCATACTCATTTGTAAAATTTAGCCAACATTGCAAAGGGTGCACTTCACACTTTTGTTCATTTGTCAAAACTGTCCTTGTGATCAAAACAGTGACTGTTTTATGCCAATACACTGAAACAGAGTTATTACCATTATGGCTTGGTTCCTATGATGCTTTGGTAAACATATTTGGGTTTTGAGTATGCATTGAAGTTTTGATTTCACCACACCTATATCAACATACATATTGCAGACATCTTGTTATCAAAGCCATGTCAGACACAGATTCAGTTTATGAGCAGCAGTATGACAGTGATTCCACAACAGAGGGTAATGTGCCACGGAGGCCTCGCAGAGGTGGCAAAGGTGGTAAGCATCTCAGGGAAGAGCCTACTTCTTTGGTTCAATTGCAGGCTTGCCCGCTTGCAATGGATTGTTTTCGTCTTCAGTCATGCTATCACTATTGTGAGTTAATTTCACAAATCCAGCATCATCGTGAACTAGCTCGTTTGTTTGTTCTACATTTACATGATGGCCATGTAAACCTCGCCGGAGTTGATTTCATTTTGTCACCAGAGACTATTGCAGAGGCCACTGGGATACCAAATATTGGAGAGAAATGGAATAAGCGTCAGCAGTTAGAGAAATCCTACTATGAGCCATACATCAAACCTGGGTATATGAGGCACTTGAGCAGGGTTTTTCCTTTCCAATACCTGAGTGATCAGTTTGCACCTTTGATGAAACTCATCATTCGGTATTTCAGTTGTGAGGGCAGATTCTCGCGTCTTTATGCGTACCATGTCCATTTGTTGATGCATTTTACAAGGGTACGTATGATGGACATTCCATACTTCATGTTTCGCAACATAGAGAGGATGGTTGTTTTAGTACAAAAGAAGACCCCAGCACAGCAGCATAGAAGTATTTATCATTACGCGCTGATCAAGATCGTAGTGGTTCATCAGTTGGCACAACAGGGCATTACTTGGGAGGATTTTATTTCTCGTGACTTTTTCACAGCGCCACAGCCACCTCTATAGATAGTTCATGATGAGGGAGAGCCTTCACATCAGTTTGACATTCCTGAGACTGAGCATGTCAATGCTCCAGCATATGTGACATATCAGCGAGGCCACAGGGCCTTATTTGCAGCTACACGACGAGTACTATCTCCACATGGTGTGGAAGGGGTCTCGCCTTCTTCTTCAGTACAGGTACAGGTTCAGGACAGAGGCAAGAGGTCAATTTATGAGGAGGGCCATTCAGGTGGTCATGATGTTGATGTCTCTCCTAGCTCAAAGCTGAAAGAGATCATCCAAGAGTAGAAGGTCGAGATTGACAGCTTGAATGAGAAGTTACTGAAGGCAAAATGTCTGATCAAATACTTGGAGAAGCGCAATAAATAGCTAGAGGATGAGCATACACTTATAGAGTTGCGACAAATCTTGAAGACCGAAGGCTAGCCCGAAAAAGACCTGGTGATTTGACACCTGTTGAGCGGCAATTTTGGCTTGAGAAATTCAATCGACATCTGGAGGAGTTTTTCGCGAAGGCCAATAGAGACAAAGATATGCTTCATCACATGAAAAATCATTATTGGGCTCGCATGCATGTCGGCAAAGCAAAAATGAAGATTTTGAAAAGGAGGTTGAGCAAAGCACTAAAACGGCGAAAGAGGCTAGATCCACTTCGACTTTTGGCTGAGGCTTCGCTAGCTGAGCATGACACATGACGGAGGGTCTTCGCTCCAAATTTGAGCAAATTCGGAGAAATTTTTTTCATTTTGAAATTTTTGGTCCCAAAAACAGTTTTTTCAGCTCTACGAGTAGCGCGTCGACGCGCTCGCTTTTGATTGGGACACTTGTTGGAGGAAAACTTTGTATTTTTAGGTTTTTCATGGTAAGTTATGCATGTTGAGTTATTGCTGAAGCATTTCATCAAGTTCTGGATGATCAAAAGGCCTAAAAACACCATGAAAACCACCTTGTTGCCACCTTTTGCAACAACAGGAAGTACTTTTGGGAGAATGCAATTTTGAGGAGGCAAATGAGCTCCAAATTGGGAAATTCCACTTGGGTTGGATGATAGACATCCAGAGCTTTCCAACCAGATATTGTGAGCTTGATTTTGATGTCGAGAAGTGCCCCAAAAATAGGCTGAAAGGTGCGCTATGCATAGGGATCAGGGCGCTACACATAGAGGTTTTTGGTCCAGTTTTCATCCTCCAGCTCAGGAATTCGGCCAGTTTTCACCAGTTTCACTTCTTGATGTGATTTTTGACCCAGCATGATGTAATTTGATGTGTATGAGGTAACTTGGCACCTATTTACCTTATTCTAGATGATTCATTCACAAAATAGCAAAAAATTAATGTAATGAATCAGTTTCCTTCTTTTTAGAGGCAGGTTGTTTTGGTCACCTAGATTCTTGCTACATGTTTAGAATTTGTTCAAATTGCTCCTAGAAGTAGGAGCTCGACCCCTAGAGGTTAGGGAATGTGTTGGCTTGATCTATATATGTAAATTTTCACTCCGTAGCACAGGTTGGACTCTTGGGAAGATTTTGGCACACTATTGTACATATTTTTCATATTTTGGCTAAGGAAAGATCAGAGATTTTGCAGCACCTGTTGGGATTCTTGTGGCTTTCAGTTCTTGATGGTGTTATCTCTCAGTTTATTGTAAGTTTATTCATGCTTAAATGTATGCCATTCCCTTCTTATGCTTCTGAAACTAAATGAATGAGTAAATGAGGTTGAATTCATTGTTCGCAGTGCTCTTCCTTTAAATTTGTTTAGTTTTGCATGTTTTCGCCAGTTTGAAGAGGATCCACGTTCTCCTTTGCCCTCTTCAGCTCCTTGTCATTTTGATCTATCCATACACCTGATAAAAGGCATCAAGACTACTGCCTACCTTGCCCCAACTCAAATTCTGCAAAGATCTGACCTCAATCCCCGGACCCAAAATTGGTTTTCCCGTTTCTCCAACAAAAAACTCAAAAATCTAAATCAAACTTTCCTCTCTCTTTACTAACCTAAAATCAGTATTAATTTTGAGTCATCTTAACCCCTTTGAAGACCTTTTGTCGAGATAGACCCGGAGAGAGACCTCTCCTGTCCTCGTAGGGCTAGCTACGAGGCTGAGCTTGGTTTAATGTTGCCTTGAGTTTTTCCTTCCTTAGCCTGAGGCAGATTTGAGCACTAACAAGGGGATATCCTAGTCCTTTCTCCTCTTGGGGAGATGTTGGTGCTCCACACATGGCTACATTGTCCCTTCTAGGACTCACAATTGGTCTGCCCATATGGCCTTTCTCGACCTCTGTCATTCAAAACATCGTAAATTCTTAGCAATCAAATCAGTAACCAAATGATACTAAATTTTCTCCTCCAACTTCTATTTCATTTGTTTCTCCCTCTCCTTCTTCCTCTTCGCTTGATGAAACTAGTAACACTAAAAACCAAGTAACTGGGAAGAAAAAGAAAGGGAAGGAGAAGAAGAAGAAGAAGCCGATGGTGAAAGGGGGCAACCATACATCGTCTGGCAAAAATCCACACACTGCACCTTCCAAACCTAAATCTCCATGTGTCATTTGCAAGGGAGACCACTATCATTAAGATTGTCCCTGCATCCCATGGATCCTGATGGACTGGTCTCCCCGCTTGCACAATCCAGTGTCTTCAACCTCTGACAATCATGTTGAGAGCACACCATCAACTAGTGAAAATGAAGTCAATGGATAGAACGGAAGATTTAGATTTCCTTGTAGGCTATGTGAAGGTAATCATGCCCTCCACCATTGTCCCTTCTTAGATGAAGCTAAAAGAGTCTTGGATAACTATCCTGATTCACCGCAGCAACTTCCTCCTGGATACAAGAAACTCTTGCCGAGTCCATCCCTAGTTGAAAATCCGACTGACACACTTTTGTTGTTGGTCGAAGCACCTATCATTGAAAATAAACCCTCTGAGTCCACACTAGACCAAAGTCAACAGGTCAAGACGGTAGTCGACCCAGTCTTGTCTTTATAAGGTCCACCTTTAAATGATATAGTCACCAAAGAGAATGAGAACGACACCATTCAAATTCTTTTTGTTAACACAGAATCTGATGAACATGGGGGAAATCTACCCGTTCCTTTACCGCAGGAAGGAAGTTCGTCAGAGATTTATCTGGCCATTTATTCGGTCCCTCCTCCAAGCAATCTAGTCGTTTCCTTCGATTTGAATCTACTAGGAAGACCCCACCTACCATCTAATGTACCATTGTGAATCATAGTACAAGCCTATAGAATGATCATGGTTGGTACTATCATAGATGAAGCGGCTTTTGTGAGTATCCTTTCCTCAACTACTTGGAAAGCGCTTGGTTTGCCATCGCTTCTGCCAGAGATTCGAAATTTGTCAGGTTTCAACAAAGGAACCAGTCGACCATTAGGGATCCTTCCAAATTTGGCTATAACTTTGAGAAGGAAAATCGTTCATCTAAACGTGATGGTAGTCCAAGGACCGCTAGATTACAATCTACTCCTTGGGCGTGACTACATTTACAGCGTGGGAGCTATTGTTTCCTCACTCTTTCGAGTGATGTGTTTTATGCATGAAGGCAGAGTGGTCCAACTAGTTGACCAGATTTCATTCCCTGGTTCAAACACAGCTACTAGTAAAATACCATCCCTAACTAGTCTTTTTGCACAAGGAATGTCTCATCAACCTCCAGTCCATCCACCTGATGAGTGCGAGTGATTCGGTGATTGTGACTAAACCCATGGGGCATGTGCCTTGGTCTGCTTCGGCAGGAAAACCATAGATATAAAGTAGGTTTCCACATAGGATATGTGACTAGTCTGACCCCCTGTCTATTTAGGAAAATGGGATTAGACTGGAAAAGGATTTCCCCATCGAAGGTTATGTGATTGGAAATTCCCACCTTTCACCTTTGTATATTCCTGACAAAGCCAAGGAAGTGTTTTGTCCGCAAATGCGAATGAAACAATCTTGTTAATGTAAGAACTTCTGTATGGTAACCTGGAAACTCTACTTCTCTTTATACTTGGGGGCATGCAAACCTTTTTGCATGCAAGTGAAAAACAACCTTTTATTTTCTTAGTTTGTAGGCTCTCAACCCTTTAACCTCGTAGGTTGGTCGTTCCTAGCTTGCATACAAAAGGCTCTGGAGCAAAGTTTCACATAGGGCAAGCTCCCTAAAAAATGAACCTACTCATGAAAGACATCCTTATTATATGGCTGGCATGAGCAGTTTTACGCGAAGATCAAGCTCGTTAAAAAATAAACCTAGCAATGAGCATATCTTCCCCCAGAGTTCAAGCTCATTAAAAAAAAATGAACCCACCTTCAGTAAATAATCTTTGTGATTGCATAACTATCAGCTTTTGAACCTTGGTCATGTTCTTACCATCACCTCCACTCTTTTTTAGCTGATCATATGCCTCCATTTGGTTGTTTACCCTTTTGAAGAACAGCTGCGACGAGTGATTCTATTAGCCACCTTCTTTATACTGTTGTGATTGAAAAGTTCCAAACCTTACCTGGAACTAGTTGCTATCCAAAAACATCACTCGTTCCTCAAAAAAGGAGTCTCCTTTAAGCTCTTTTCATCTGACTCGTAAAATATGAAAAGATTGCCATGAAATTGGCCTCTCTAGCTTGTTAAAGTGATTAGAAGTGCCATCCCTCCTCTATATTTCAATATTTTTGGACCTGAGGGATCATTACACAAAAAGATCGAGCGCTTGTCTTGTTCGGCTCGTTAAAACTATCGAAAAGTCATCCCTTTTTAATTATTTTATACTTTTTCGGACTTAGGGGATTATATTACGAAAAATTACTAATGGAGTTTCATTTCAATCTCTTTTTAGACTCTCTAAAATTGAAAAGGACCGAGTTATCTTTGTTGTTAAACTTGTTAAAACAATAGCGACAAACTTGTCCATATAGACAAGAGCGAGTTTCACTGTCGCTAGGCTCGTTAAAACATAGCGACAGGTTTGCTCGAATGGAAAATTATAAAACAAGCATATGTTATCCTCCTCAAGCTTGACAAAAATAAAGAGGTACTAGTGAGCAATGACTGGGGAAAAAAGGAAGAAAACTTGAATAACTTCATTGGTAGCAGGTCGCTCTTGAACATGACACTTTCACTCATTCACCATGATTGAGTCGGGTTTGGTTATTCCGTTCACCGGTCACATCACCATTGGTCTCTGTACCATCCATTTTGGGGTTAATGCTACCAATCCATTCTAGTGTCGCCGATATGTTCAAGAGAATTCGCTCAGAGAATTCACCAACCCAGTTAACACCTCATCCACTGCAATACCTTCACTCTCCATTTTTCATGACCGCCACCCTGAACCTTGTATCATCAGATCTTTTTCACCTCCACAAAATCATTTGCTCCGTTCCATGTGGTAGATGTGGGATTTATTAAGGCCCTCCTATGACAGGTCACTCCTTGTCAACATCAGCTCATTATCCAAGAAGTTCACTTAGTAACAACCCTTTCAGTACTTTGGATCTTGCATGCCTCAATGGCAAGTTTCTCACTTCTGACGACAGGTTTACATCATTGGCCTTCTACCGAAAGATTTTGCGTGGTGTTAGACATTGACTCATGTATTCACACCACGTGAATTGTACTGCAATACCTTGAGGGTCATCATTATTATCGATGATTCCTCTCGCGCCTGTTAATAGCTTACATCATTGGCTGGTAATTAGGCGATGCCTTTCCATGTTCGACATCAGAAAATATTTTCACATGTATCAACTTGTACTTCGGGCAAAGATTGAACGATTTTGAAGACCCTGGATCTAGTTTCATCCATTCAGGCTGCGATATATTCAGAAAAATAAAGACATAAAATGTACATCATTGTTGCACAGATAATCATCCAAGCTATGGGATGATGGCTCTACCAGAATCATCATTCTGCCACACAGACAATTGTCTGTCCTATGTACATGAAAATGAATTTATAAAGCTGAGCATGGGATGCCCGCCTCAGCTAGATCATGAAAATATTATGAAGATAATGTATTGCATTATATCTTATTACAGGTCACCTTCCAGTTCAAAAAAACTCGGATCCTCATGATAAAGCATTTCACCCAACATCAGAAGATTTACGACCTCATGATTTAAGGGCAATTGTTATAGACATAATTTGGGCACTGCAACCCAAATCACATATGTCGATAAACCAAGGGCTTATAATCCCCTAAAAGTGTTGTTTCATACCCTAAAGGAGCAAGGTCAGCTGATTACATCATTTCCCAGAAGTTCTCCCCCAAAAACTGCTCAGCACTAGTAAAAAATGGACCATATAGACTACTCCATGCTGAGGGTGTGATGCATCTCACCTATTACACACGAGGGGTGCGATGCATACTGAGAATCCCTTCTATAGGGTGCGATGAGTGAGAGAAGACAAATGGCAGAGGCAGTTTGCTAGGTGGAAACTCAAAGAATCTTCTAGAAGCTACTCATATGACACTTTCCTCTCTGAATTCGCCCAGGGATGAGTAAGAGATCATTAAATCTCCAAGTGGAACCAAAAACTATGAGTGAAATGACACTAATCAAAATCCTAGAAGCTGACTCACTCTCTTGTAAACATCTATATATGGATCCCTCATCCTAGAGATCCGGAGGGTTGGAATTTTGTATTTTTTAAGGAAATGTTGTTGGTTTCTCTTTGAAGGCATTGTATTGTTGGGTGATCATTCTTTGTATGAGGTGAAGAGGGCTTTGATGCTGGGAGGATGATGCTGGATCAGATAGCTTGGTTTTAATCCTCTCTTCTACTACTTCTATCAATAAATCTATTTGAGTTTTCCTCCATATATATGTATATCTCTGAATCTTTTATTTGTATATGCATTTGTATGGTTAATATACATCTGATCCTATATTGTTTATGGTTATAGATCTCTATGCTTTTATGTTATTTTTCTACCTTGACTCTACAGGTGTTCTTTGAAGTGGGACAAGTGAGAAAGGAGTGGTGAGAGCTCTATCAAGGGAGAGAGGAAACAAGCAAGGAGACTAGCGAAAGACTGAGGTTGGTACTCTCTACTTCTCTCTCATCTATCTCTCATAAAGGAAAACACAAGTAAATTTAGCTTGTTTGTTTCTAAGATAGCTACCCGTCTTAGTGGGACTAGCATCTCTAAATGGACACTAGTTTTCCCAATAACAATTCCTGAAGAAAAGAAGAAGAAATGCCTTGAAGTAATTCTGGAAGAGTGTTTCAAAAAACCCTATTTGCAAACCCAATGCTACTTTTAATATGCAAACCCATGATGGTATGATTTGGTCTAACTAGTGACTAGTGTTAGTAGCGTGACTTTGGATAGGAAAATATGCACTGATCCTCTTCAGACAGTTTCTCAAAAAATGGAGCAGAATATTCTCTTACTAGAAGCCTTGAGAATGACGAGTTGGTTATTATTGAATAAGGATATGGTCGATTTCTCTCATTTTTATTCCTTGATCCTACCTTTAAGGATCTTCCCCTTAAGATGTATACCTTATTCCCCCTTTTGTGGATCCCTAAATCCCTCTCCTTCCCTAAAAATTCATTCCCTTACACCCTCAAATGGTTGATCAGACTAGATTGGTCATGCTACTACTAAATTGTGCCTAATTGCTGCCAATTTGTGAAGGAGAAAGGAGATCTTAGGAAGTCATGGCTTGGACTTGGAAACCCATCTCTAACGAGGCTTCCAACATCAAGGCAGTTGTTGTATGCTTCCCTCTTGTGTTTATTATTAATACAATTCATGTTTACTTTCCATAAGCATGTAAATGAATACTTGCTTAGTATAATGCTCCTCGATCTGTCATATGGTTTACATTAGAATGCATATGCTATGTTTTTCTTGTTGTCTTTGTTTGATGTCTCTTGCGGGTATTATTTCACAACAAAATAGTGAAGATCGAGCTTGGAAGAAAGGAGATCGATATCGAAATCGACATCGAAAAGCGATCGCATAGGAGTGAGGTAGGCCATCTTTACTCTCTCATGTC
Source organism: Pinus tabuliformis (assembly GCA_031772625.1). Classification (NCBI taxonomy): domain Eukaryota; kingdom Viridiplantae; phylum Streptophyta; class Pinopsida; order Pinales; family Pinaceae; genus Pinus; species Pinus tabuliformis. Next base: position 856,748,980 of record CM062820.1, on the reverse strand, counting down.
CTTCTGATTTAAACTAGGAGAGCCTTTCCTATATTTTTTTTGGTTGTTACTAGATCCACTTGTTGGACTAGAGGGATCGCTTGTATCCATAGAAGGGATTGCCTAGATAACATGATTTTAAACTTATTCTTCCACATTTGTTGCTACAGTTGGATGATATATAAAGTGATAATAATAATCAATATATTTCCATGTTTCTATTGTTCTTAACTACAGTTGCTATCTTCATCACTATTGAAATTGGGTTCTTGCCCATGGGGAACACCCATGGAGACATAAATGGAACATATGGAAGAATGTCTTCTAACTTGAAAAGTAAATATGTATATTCTTTATTTGAAATGATGGATACATATCACACAATTGAAGAAAGGTGAGTGCTTCCACCTACACTTATTGAGAAAGTTTATGACTTTAAAAGTTACCTTCATGGATATGTCAAGGAGGGCAAAAATTCACTAGTCAAACATCTTAATGTCCAGTACTTCCAATTTCTTGTAATCAATGATGTTTTGGTAGTATGATACAAAGAATCAATCAGAGGTACTGAGTGGTCAAAATTCGTTGAGCTGTGGAATATATATGATAAAGATTGGCAAAATTTCCCACAAGGAGGCCATCTTTCTTAAGTCCCAAAGAGAATTATGTCTACTTAAAATAAATAAAATCATACATAAAGTATGGAAAGACAATATGGACAATGAGGATTCAAATTTTTTTATAAATGAGTGGAAAAATAGAGTTGAGTATTAGGAAAGAGTTCATGATATATTAGATAAAATCTATAATAATCATACAATAGTGGATGTATGTGATTTATCTTTTGAGGATTTTAGGTCCAATACCAAGGCAAATTATGTATAATGACCATAATTGAATCAAGGTACTCTCAAGTATTAAAAATGGATATTTTGATAATGTGAAATATGAACCAATATATGTTGGAGCCAAGTGAAACAAGCCAAAGGCAACATTCAATCCTATGTTTGATGTTGAGAAAGGAAAGATGTTTCTAGTTAAATAAGGAAATGAGGATGAAGGAGAGATAATTTGGATGGAAAAATCCACCTCAAATATGTTCAATGATAATGAAAGTGATATTCTTCATGTAAAGGTTGATTGGTGGAAACTTATTTTAGGGAAATACAATGGAAATTTTTTAGAACAATATTGGTACCTCATCATGATGTCACAAAATTTGGCTCTATTCCAATCAATACCATAGTTTTGGAATGGATGCCAAAGAAACAACATTCAAAGAAGACCAAGATAAATAAATGTGGTGTAGAAGTTGTTCTTGATCTACCTAAGAGAGTATCTTGAGATTAGGTGGAGATGTTTCATGAATGTAATTTTGACTTTTGAAGGATCTATTAATATATTTTAGAAAAAAAATTCAACATTTGTTTTATATCAAATATTCTGTTCATATTAATTTTTGGGGAGATTTATATCATTTAATACATATATGCACATTTTGGTTCAACTTGAATGTAATCATGTGAATATACTCTATGTGAATTACATGACACTTTCAATCAATTTTTAAGTTCAAAGCTTTTTTTACACAACATAACTTCTCACTATATCAAATGTGCATAGTCAAATTCAATGATGCACTTAAATACGATATCTTTAGATTTGGTGTATTAACACAATATTGAAGTAAATAATTTCAATATAAACCATTAAACACATAATGCATAAATGTTGGACAATTGAATTAAAGTTTTAAATGAGATTTCCCTAATATTTCTTATATATTTGATACAAAATAAAATAGTACTACTATGTTGTGTTCTAATTCATAAAAAAAAAAATACTTTTGATCATCAAATGACAGAAGTAGACTTAAAAAATATTTTCTCTTCTAGACTTTGAAGGCATGCTAACATTGTACTAGTATAATAACTTATACTAAACATAGACAAAGTAGTTACTTATTGCCAATATTAAAATTGTTAATAATAGTAACAACGCTATATTTATATGTCATTAAATAAGTTTATAGGTAAGAAATTTCTTATGCAATCTATTACTTATGAGTTAAATCTTGATGAACTTGGTTTTAATACAAAAATATAAATATTACTTATAATAGAAATAATGTAAGCAATCTAAGTTTGAGAAGAATATCAATTATATGCTCTTACCTCTTGACACTTGGTAGATCCAGAGTTTAGTTAGGTAGCCTATTTCCTCTAGTGTTTTGAAAAAATTAATCTATACTATATTTCTATTCTTATTCATAATTGATTTTGATTTTTAAAATGATTAATAATAGATACTGGACATTACTAATGTCATTGTAATTAAATTACTTTCTAAGTATGATATTTCTTGCACATTAATCTATTATTCATGAAGTAAGCCTTAATCAACTTAGTTTTCAATACCAAAATATAAATAATAAATATAAATTATGTTGCTATTCCAATTCATAATTTACTTTTCTCTTGTCAACTATAAAGTGGTGCAAACTTCGTATATTAGATAAGAAAATTCTTATGCAATCTATTACTCATGAGCTAAAACTTCATGAACTTATTTTTAATATAGAAATATAAATGTTAATTATAATAAAAATGATCTAAAGAATCTATGTATCAATTAAATGTTCTTTTCAATATAATATATTCAAACATTTCAAGAATAAATATTAAACACTTGCAATTATTATTTTAGTTAGTTTACACTCTTTCCTCTTATATTTCCAAAAAATCAATCTATACTACTCTATTGCTATTCTTATTCATAATTGGTTTTGATTGTTAAAATAATTAATAATTGATACTAGACATTAGTAATGTCATTTTCATTAAATAATTTTATAAGATATTTCTTGCACATTAATATATTACTCATGAAGTAAGCCTCAATCAACTTATCTTTTAAAAAATAATAAAAATAAATTGTCAATATTCTACTTCATAGTTTATTTTTATCTTGTCAACTATAAAGTGGTGTAAATTTCTTATAATAATATATATTGATGATGTTGTTGATGATGATGATTAACATCCATTAAGAGTGAGTATGACCTTTATAGGGAATAAAATGATTACTCATAATTCTTTAGAATTTTATTTCTATGCTTGAAAAACATTATTAAGAGAAGCATTTCAAGTTAAACATAGTTTTGTTGAATGCAAAGGTCAAGAAGGTTGACAATGAAAACTATTTTAAAATTTAGATCAAATCTAAGTACGAGCTAGACAATCTAATAGAACTTAGTGCTTTTCATATTCAACCTTCTTAGTGTTACAAAGGTGACATACACGTTCCTCCCATGGTGTTTTTGGAATTCACTAGTTACACCTAGTTTCCCTATGGAGATCATGAGAGCTTGTTTTTATTTTAAAAATATTTATTTTCTTCTTTACGCCGCTCAAGGCAAAGTCTAGGTATTTCTAACATTGTAAACTATCAAACGAGAACTGTACCAAGTACCCGTTTTTCGAGGTAGCAAAAAATCATCTGATTTTGAAAAATTTTGATTCAAAATACACCTTTTTTCTTTTAGCATATTTTTGACACTTTAAATTTTCGTATGTATCACATATGAACATTTTTTTTAAATGTGAGTGATTTTCATGCTAATTTTGGAAGGTGTTGATGAAACATCAACCCCTTTCTTTAGAGAGCTTATTTTTGACACTTTAAATTTTCTAATGTATTAAGTGTGGATAATTGTTTTTAAATTTTGGTGACTTTCATGTTGGTTTTGAAAAACATAATTTTTTTAAAGCATATTTTTGACACTTTAAATTTTCTTATGTCCTAAGTATACATAATTATTTTTAAATGTTGTCTTATTCCTCTTCATGTTTTTTGTCTTAAGATATTTTTTTCTTCAAGGGTTTTCCAAATTTTTGTTTTTTTTTTCCTTTGCAATGTTTTTTTATAATGAATTTTTTATTTTCTTTGCAAAGTTAAAAAAAAATAATAAAATTAATATTTCGAGGTTGAGATTTTTATTTTATTTTAGTTTTTAGTTTTTTTTATTTTTTATTTTTTTATTTTTATTTTTTATTTTTTATCATTAATTAATATTTTAGTACACAAAAAATTGTCACATTTGTTTTTTTGAAAAATGGACAAAAAATACACATTTCGCATATAGATATAATTAAAAATATATTTATTTCAGACCTTTCACTAAAAATGACATGTTAAATAAAATATTTTTATGGAAAATTTGAATAAAAAACATTGGAAAAATAACAGATTTTGTGAAGTTCTATAAAAAATGATGACATTTGGATATGTGTGTGTGTGTGTTTCCAAAAAAATGATTGAGATAAATTTTTAAGTAAAAATAAAAAAGAAACAAAAACTCTGATGATGTGATTTTTACCGAAAGTTTTTTTTACTTAAAAAAAGAAAAGAAATAAAAACATATAATTTAAAAAAACATAAAAAATTTAAAAATAAAAAATATAATTAAATTATTAAAAAAACATTAAAAATAAAAGAAAACAAAAAAAAAACTTTAAAATAAGAAAACAAAGCATTAAAAAAAAAAATTATAAAAAACATTTAAAAAATTATCCTTGATAGGGGTGACAAACATTGAGGAAATCTAAACATGTGATTTATGATGACAAACACATGGAAGTTGATGTGGAGGCTAGACTCCTTGTCTTGCCACCATGTTAGCAGTATGAGGGGAGTGAATAAGCAACATGCAAAATTTCCATCAGTTATGTTGGGAGTGGGAGCGGGTGAGGAATGTTGGTATATGGAATTTATTGAACTCTAGGCTTGATATGAAGCTGTCGTTGATCTAAAGATGATTCTGAGGTTATCATTGATGTCAACCCAAGCAGCACCAAGGGCTACCCTGATCTTGCAAAGGAATTTTGACTTGACAAATTACTCTATTTTGACACAAGGATCTTCCAGATGTATTCTACTCGTCGAGATGTTTCCGTTGATATATGTCATGCTGAGTAATTCTTCACGGTTTGAGAGATATTCATGTTTAAAGTTAGTAACCCTAGTTAGTGGGATAAAACCCTATGGGGTTGTGGCATGGAACTCATTATTTGTTTTGGTCATTGAATAGTCAATAATTAATAATTTTTTAAGCTCCTAAAATCCTTCCAACATTCTCTATACAAGCCCCTCTCAACTCTATAAAAAGAAATCTCATATATACTCCAAATGTAGCAATCGTGGAATTTTTACTATAACTTAATTTATGAGAAGTCTTAGTTTCGGAAATTAAAACCCATTTGATTTTCAATCCTAATGAACTTCATGACCGAATTTCATATTTTGGTTCACTATATTTTCAAAGATATGGTATGTGGAAGTTAAGGTTTTTGCAGGCTCTCGAATTTCATCTCAAAGAAGTGACCTTGGGAAAATTGTCATAACTCTCTCTAAGAAGAGGATTGGAATTATGTAAAAAGTGATGGATAGTGCATGGGATGTAGTTTTCTATGTATCACTTTTAAAGCCGAAGGCGGAAACAGTGACATGTGGCACGTCATACAAGTTCGATTTACTGAAATAGTCCATAATTAGGTCATTGTGAAAGATTGGGCATAACTTTGTCTTGAAGAGTCCAAATCAGGTTAGACCTATGGCATTGGAAAGAAGACTTGGAGGGTTTCTACATGACTGAAGATCCCATGCTAGGGATCTGAAATCGTAGCGATACATCAGATTAAATATCATGCTCCTAGAAGGCAAGAAAAACTATATCAAGTGTTGTCAAGGAGTGCAAAGGACTAGACTTTCTAGGGCAGCAAAGAGCAAGGTGCAGTAAAATGATGCAGGTAAGGTAAGATAAAGGTAAGTATCTTCTATATATGCATGTTCATCTCTTACTTTCATTAGGTTCTTTGTATTCTAATTTGTTTTTTTGTTTAGCACTCCCATATACTTTGTAGGATGAGGTAACTTTCGCTATTATCATGTAATGGGTATTTCCTTGAAGACTTTTTGCAAGTATTATATATTCATTAAGAGAAGAATCAATGCACAATCTAATGTTATGAAGAATAAGAAACAGTAGCATGACAAGAGCAACAATAAAGGTGCAGAACAACAGCAAGAAGTTCACCACATGAAGTCTTCAAGTGGGCAACACTGCATACAGACATTCTAAAAGTATCATTGTACAGAGTCATTGTAAAAGCATCTTTGTAAAAGTTGTACAAGTTTCAATATGCCAAGAGTTCAAGAGGCAGTGGCGTGAGGTCTAGGATCATTATTAGGTGGTTGTGTCATAGTTGGGGTTATGGTCTAGTGTGGCGTCTTCTTCTACATCATTCTATATCATTGTAAAGTGGACCATTTTCCCTGGTACAAGAGTCCATTATTATTTTATTCTTCTATAGGGTGGTAGGGTGATGCTAGGGTGAGTTGTAGCTCATTTGGTGTTGGGGCATCCATTCAGTTGACTACTGAAGAATCTCGAGTGTTGGAGCATCCATCCAGTGGGAGCCAAAGAAGAATGCTTTTCTAGAATTCTAGGAAGTTGTTGCTTGGATTTAAATTGGGCCTGAAGATTAAAGAATTTATTAGAAAAGTGTTTGGTGGTTTTTGACCTGGAGGGGGTTTTCCACCTAAAATCTTTGTGTCTCCTGGGTTCTTTTATTTATTGTTATTACTGTATAAATGTTAATAATAATGGAAGATTAAGTAATTCTCTTAAAAGATTTAAAAGTGCTAATTGCTAAGGAATATTGATTCACCCCCCCCCCCCCCCCCACCCAGTATTTTCCAACAATTGGTATCAGAGCTTGGTTCCTTCAGTAACAGGTTAACCACTGGAATTCAATTTTCAGAGCATAGAGATGGGAAAGTCAAAGAAGCAGGTTACAAGGATTTAAAACGAAGGTACATGTACAAAAAAATCTCAAAAATGTGAGTATTGTGTACCAACCCCTAATTTTGATGCAGATAATTACTGGATATGGGAATCCAGGATGGAAGTATCTTTGCAGGAACATGGAGTATGGGAATCAATTGTTTCTGGAGACACATCTATCGACGAAGCTAAAAGGTACAATTCAAAGGCCATGAATGTAATTTTGAATGTTTTGCCAAATTTTGTGAAAACAAAATTTGGTCAATGTTCAACAGCTAAAGCTCTTTGGGAAAAGCTTCATAATCTCTATTCAACAAAGAAATCAGGTCAAGATGTTATTGAAAACTTGAATCCTTCTGAATATGATGAAGAAGAGTTGACCATAGAAGAATTTTCGAAGGAGGCAATCAAGCTTATAAAGAGCTCAAGGCTGAGAAGATCTGTTCCAATACTCTTGAAGGACAAGTTCAAGGTCTCAAAATTGAAGTTGAAGAACACAAATGTATTGAAGAGTCACTTAAAAAGAAGTTGGAAGAAATAAATAATACAATGACATGAGACCTCAAGAGAGAATTCCAACAGAAGCAATAAGAACTCGACACAACATTTGCGAAGATTAGCAGGATCACACAATAGATGCAGGAAGCAGAAATTGAAAGGAAGGAATCTGATCAAAGATACATATCTGTCATTGACCAAAAGCAAAAGGAATTAGAAACATATTCAAAAAAAATAAGAAGGCTCAGTATTGAAAATGAGAAGTAGAAGGAACAGATGCAGGTTCTCAACAGAGAAGTAGAGAGGACCACTCTTCTCAAGTTACAGGTTGATGAGGCAGAAAAAATAAGGAAGATCTTGAAAAGATGGTTTCAAGAAGATCTTGCTCAAAAGCAATAAGAACTTGATGCAACTTGTGATGATATCAACAAACTCAAGGGATCACAAAAAGAATACTTACAAGATAAGACAAATGAAGAAGGCAATTAAAGATGGTAAAGCTCCAGTTGATGAAGGTACAAGCTCCACAGTTTTTTAGGATGATTCTAAGAAGGAATTTGATCAAAGTGAAAAGCCAAAGAAGAATGTTGCAACTCCAAATAACAAGACCAAAGCAATCAAGAACAAAGGACCACAAGAAACTACAACACCGCCTGCAAAGAAGAATGAAAAATCTTCTAGGTATGTTCGTTTATTTAATGGTTATTGCTTTTTAGGTGCTAACTATGGACATATGGCTAGGGATTGTCAAGTTTTTGACAGGTACAATCATTATCTGCAAAACCATAGAAGCAAGTTTGTAGGACCATAAGACAAGTTCCACGATGATTTTATCAAAAGAGAACACGTGCTGGATCGGTCAAATATTAAATGTTTCAAATGCCATAATTATGGCCATAGCGCTCGTGGTTGTAGATATCTGATGGAAACACCTATGGTCAACATTGAATTCTTCAAGTGTCATAACTATGCGCACATGGCTCAAGATTACAGGAATAAGAAGGTTTGGAAAAGGAAATAGGTACAGGAAGACAAAGTAGATAACAAGGTTTCAACATTTATGCTTTAAGGATTTGTAAAAGAAAAAGATCATGAGGAATTAGTAGCTACTTCAGATAATGACTCAAGTCAAGATGGCCCGTTAGGTGACTCACTATTTTGAACAATTTGGCTTGTTGACTCCTTAATGTTTGTACAAGAGGAGTATATGCAGCAGTATATGGCACAAGTCTATGATTGACAGGAAGGTAGTTTAAACAAGATGGTAGTTTCATTAAAGGTACAAGGGGAGAAAAAAGTTGAAGGATTATAGGTTACCAGAAACAAAGCAAGATTGGTTTGCAAAGGCTATGCACAAGTGGAAGGAATTGATTTTGACAAAACATTTGCACTAGTTGCCAGAATGGAAGCCATCTGGATGTTTCTCGCCTATGCATGTTCAAGAAAAATAAAATTCTACCAAATGGATGTTAAGTCAACATTTCTGAATGGAGAATTAGAAGAAGAAGTTTACATCGAACAACCTGAAGGTTTTCTACTATCAGAAAAAGAAGACTATGTTTGCAGGTTAAAGAAGGCTCTGTATGGTCTCAAGCAGGCTCCTAGAGCATGGTATGCTCATCTTGACGGATATCTATGTCAACAAGGGTTCAAGAAAGGTACTGTGTTGGGCATGGAATCCATCCCAAGGCATGTTTTGGGGCTCAAAGACCAAGTTTTGAACCAATCTTGTTATAAAGCTCCGCGAGTTGCAGACACGGAGCGCAAAATGTATGATAGAGTCATAGGGTTTTCCTCCCTATTTCTGTAATGTAATATCGGCTAGATAGACCTACCCATGGTCCGCGGACCATGGGATTGTATAAATAGAGTGAGGCTCTAAGTGTAAAAAAAGAAAGAGAGGTAGATAGAGATAAAAGGAAGAGTCTAAGTGACTGAGTGAAGTCTGTCTTTGGGTCGTAGAGTAGGAGAAGGCTCTGTAGCTGTCAGGCGGAAAGAGTCGATTGTGCGGACACAACCAACCTCCCTAGGAGCCTAAGACTCTCTAGTGACAAACAAGACAAACAAGAGAAATCCTTCTCTAAACATGCATTTACTATATGGGAAATCAAGTGTTCAGATCCTACCTGTAATCCAACGCTGTTGTGGCAGTCCAGCTCCGCTGATCCGGATGAACTCCTCCTTCACTTTGAAACCTGCATACACTAACAATCAAACGATTAAATAGCACTTGATAATCTCATAGAATAAAACATATTTAACACATAGACCAAGGAGTACATGAAACAACTCATAAATAACAAGTTATTGAGAAGAATGGACTCATTTGCATTAATAGGTAACAAAAGGAACAAATACAACCTGAGCCTTGGTGTTGTGCAAGTCCCTCCCAGGGTCCATCAAGAGTTCTCCTTTACTTTGACAAAGCTCACCCACTTCCAAATAGAACAAGCAAAGATGGCCATCTCTCCTCACAAGCTTCTAAATGGGAGTCTGTTACACTAAAAAATGTCACCTTGACTACTTACAGTTAGTATGGCTCCAATCAACAAGTCATGCTACCCTCTTAGGCAAGTCTCATGCCTCTGTTATCCATCTCAAAACTCAAAGAAGAGAGAAAGTCTTGTAAAAATCATGTTTATCTCTGGGGTCGCAGGTTCTCTCTAGCCTTACCTGCGGGGACGCTGACCATGTTCACAAAATATGCGTCCATGGACGCTCTGTATGTTAAGGGACAGGTGCGTCCCTCTGTAAAAGGCAAAATGCGCGAGTTTTATCTTGAAAAAGTTACTTGTGGTTACTTCTAGAACATTCTAGAGGTCGGTTTGATGAAATGGATGCGCCTCCAGTTGGTTCATGTATCTCTATTAAGGGGGAACCTATCCCATCAATAAGGGAGCTATCCCACCCATAGAGGGGGATGATCCCATTGATAGTGGACCTGAATAACCTCTTTACAGCACTATAAATGAAGGCATTGAGCCAGAAGGAGAGGAGGTTGGAGCTATACATTTTCTTTGGGTAAATGCTGCAGGATTTAGGTCTTCCATTAGAGCCTTTGTGAGGAGAGATTGTCTTCACTTGATTCTACTTGGGAGAGGGTGAGCTTTGTCAAAGTAGAGGAAAACCCTTGATGGACCCTGGGAGGAACTTGCACAACACCAAGGCCAGGTTGTAAGAGTTTCTTTGTTTCGTTATTAATACAAACTGGTTTATTTTTCTCAATAGCTTGTGTTAATGAGTTATTTCATGTGTTCCTTGGTCTGCATGTTGAATATATGTTTTATTATATGAAATGCAAGTGCTTGGTAATTGTTTGATTGTTTGTGGTTGCAGGAATTGACTTGAAGGAGGAGCTCATCCGGATCGTCAAGAACGGACTTCAACAACAGCGTTTTGGAATAAGGTAAGCCTAAACACTTGTAGTTTTCATGTTGTAAAAGGTGTATTTAGAGAAAGATCACTCCATTTTGTCTTGTTTGTCATTAGAATGTCTTAGACTTCTAGGAAGGTCAGTCGTGTCCGCACCCTTGACAGATTCCGTGTGACAAATTGGCGACTCCGCTGGGGAATCCATTAATGAGAGAGTCTTTTCCTTTATATGAACTTTGCTTTGAGAAAATCATTTTTATTTTCTGGTTTTTGACTGTGAGAATTAGTATTTGGGTGGCTTAGCTGTAGCTTTAGTTGGCTTTAGTTTTTCTTCTTTTTTCCAGAAAGACGCAGTCTCTGTGTGCTGCACAGTGCGTCCTTGGACGCGCTGTTGTCGACTGCACAGTGCGGGGTCGCACCTGTGACAACTGCTGGCCTGCGTCTTCCTGTAAAAGTTAAGAAAATTCCATTTTTGCCTTAAATTACTTTTAGATTTTGTTTTTTCTTAGTGTTTTCTGCCCAGATCCTTTAGTACCCTGTCAAGAATTCTTACCTGAACTGGTTTTGTGAGCTTTGAGTGTTTTAGTGGTTTTCAACGAAGTTTAGACCTAGGGTTTGATTTTTGGAAAGGCTTTGTAGTAACTTTGAGCTTAGAAAGTTGTTCCAGCCTTAGATATCTCTGGTTAGTCAACCTTCTTAGAAGTTGAGCCTGCCGTAAAGTCTCCTTGTTTGAGCAACTTGTCATTTGAGTTGTTTTGGGTCAAATTTCGAATTGCTTGTTTTTAAAGTATTGATTTCCATTTTCAAAAAGGACAAAAAGATTAGAATTTTGTTTTGACTAGTTTTTGGTTCTGCAATAAGCTAGTCCTTGATTTGATTGTGATCAAGTAAAACACCTTAGAAATAATCATTGTTAGTTTTGGCCTCGTTAAGATTGCTTAGAGTAAATTTGCCTTTAGTTTGCTTATGAGTGCATTTTCATAGATTTTAAGAGTTGTTAAGATTGATTTTTGGTTATATTAGATTTATTTGCTTTATTAAAAGAAAAATACAAAAACATCTTCTTAAAAGTCTTGTTTCAAGTAGCTTTTTGTTTTCAAAAGAAGAAAAGAGTTTTTTCGTGCATGTAAAGAGAAGTTATGTTTTTATGCTTGGAAAAGAAAAACGAATTGTTTCTTTGATTGTCTTCAATTAAGAAGTTGCTTTTATAAGGATTGCATTCTCTCAACTTTTTAGTTAAGCAATTCATCGAAAAAGTAAAGTAGTGGATAAATCATTTTAGGTGCATTTTGTAGTGGTTTCGAGTCGAGTCAACATACCACTAGTTTCACTTCCATCACCTTTTGACTTAAGAAACAACCTTAAAAGTAACGCTTAAATTAAAATCAATCTAGTAATCTTTATTTTTCTAGGGCTCTGAAGCACCAACATAGCTTAGGCTAGGGTCTTGGAGTAGGTGAGTACTTAACTCTCCAAGACTACAAAACCAAACAGATAGTCTATCTTGAGTAGAACAAATCCAATTGTTTCAGTTACATTCTGGGAAAGCTCCTCTTAAAGGAGAAACACGAGCTCGTGTCCGAACCAGTGAGGGGATCATTCCTCCCTCGTTGGGAACGACGCCAGGCAGTACGTATTACAAACGGTAAACCTCGGATTAACCATTGTCGAGGAGCCAGGGGTCACTTATCGGTAAACCTTGGATTGTTGTCAAGGAGCCGGTAAGGGGATTGGAGCTTGCTACTCTGCCCTTGCGTGCTGTCGGAGTTTAGACTGTTCCCCCAGGTGTAATTGTTGTGATTGGTAACCTTAGTGGCCATAATATCTAGGATTCTACCCAAGGTGACGGTGGAGGGAAGGTCCCACTGTACCTGGAGCAGACGTCGGTTATACTCACTTGGATTTTCTGGGGGGTTCGCTTCACTTCGAGACGGTTAAAGTGGAGGAACTTGGTCCAGTCTATTCATTAAGCAGGTTGCCGGGGTAACTGTTCCACCCACTATTTCTGTACTGAATCCTGCGAGGTTGGGCCTAATCACCAACTAGCGCTTTTGGTCCGGAAGACTACTGTTTGTGTGTGGTTTGACGCTCTAGATTATTTAGGCGTGTGCTTCAAATTTGATTGGTTCTTTAGAAGACTTTAGGTGGTTTGATTTGAAATTTTTTACTTTGTTTTCGTGTGTTGTAGTTAAAATCTTTAATTGTGGCGGAATTACCGAGAAGGTCCCGTCGTATTGCGGGCCAGTCTCCTGAAGTTGTATCTGTGGCCGAATTGTTGAGAAGATCCCGTGAACTTAGGGGTTCACCTCCTCGAGACGACCCCAGTTATTTAGAGGGTTTAAAGGTCCTTGTAACTCCTAGTGGCAGTAAAGTAGGTTCACCTGAAGAAGGAGAATCTTCTTTGGTAGTCCATCCAGATTACCAAAGATTAGAAACAGGTTACAATCCCGAAGCTGTTACAGTTTCCGAGCTTGCTGGTAGTTTTTCATCTGCCAGTGAAACAGGCGAAGAACCTGAAATTTCAGAACCTGTTACTCCAACTCCTAGTGTTCCTGATTCACCAAGAATAGAAAGAATTATCACCGAAAATCTTCCTGTTGGATTAATTGCTATAGAAGAACTTGTTCCAGAGGAAGAAATAGGCGTTTCTGATTCTGAAGATCTAATTACCCTTGATCTAAGGGAGCGTGAATCCATCTTTTACAGTCCTCCTAGAAGTGAGTCTTGGTACCTTGCATTAACCAATTTTTTAGACAACTCAGTAGGTTTTTCTACACCTCGTACTCCGGTTCCACCTAGAGGAATTCATTCTCCTGTAAATATGTCTGGTCAGTCGTCTGTGTTTTCGCAAAGTCCTGAATCATTTTTACATGGCGGTCCTTCTGTTCCTACTGGGTATCAGTCACTTTCTGGTACCTTTGCGGGAGCATCTCCTCAACCTGTTGATCATGGGTTATTAGTTGGAAACAGTGGTAATGTACCATTGAGTATAGGTGAAGTTTATATGATGTCAGGTTCAACTCCCATTAACCAACCTCAAGGTGGCCAATTACCGCCTGGGGGGCAACCTTCGTTAATGCCTGGGGGGCAACCTCAAGGTACTTCATTTGTGACTGGGGGGCAACCTCAAGGGTATCAACCCCAAGGGTATCAACCCCAGCCTCAATACGTACCCCAAGGGTATCAACCCCAAGGGTATCAACCTCAAGGATACCAACCTCAAGGTCAAGGTCAACCCCAGTATTCGTATTTACCTCAAGGTTATCAACCTACGGGTCAATACCCTGGTCAAGGTTATCAACCACCTCAAGGGCAATCATATGGGACTACACCTTACAGTTATCAACCCTATCCTCAATACGGCTATGGATCTCAGTATCCTCAACCTGTTACGAGTCAATACCCTGGAATGTTAACATGGGATCCGTCACAGGGTCAACAGATGTCGCAACCAAGTATACAGTCGGTACCTCAAGCAGGACAACCTGCAGTTCCTGGTCCACCCCAGCAACCGCAACCTGTCCAGTCAAGTGTTCAGACCCCTGTAACTTCTGTAGTTACTCAGCCGCCAATTGCACCGAGTACTCCACCTCACACGGCTGCAGCAGCTACCGCTTCATCTACCATGCTTACATCTGGAGTATCGGCAGCTCCGGTTTCTACTGTCCCTGTAACCGTTCCTCAGACATCTGTACCGTTGTCTGGACCCACGGTTCAAACCACAGTCCAGATGCCTGCAGGTCAACCTGGTACAAGTACGGTTGTTACTACTCAACCTCAATTTGTTCAACCTCCGTACCAGGGACAGTATCAACCTGGTCAAGCTGCCCAACAACCGGTTTACCAGTATCAACCGTATCCTGGGTACAATTATCAACCACCTCAACAACCCCAGTACGGTCCGGTTAATCCTGGTTTTCCAGGAGGATATAATATCCCCAATGCGAATCCTGTTCCTAGTTATCCTGGATATCCTCCTCCTGGGGCTGGTATTGTGACTCAGAGTTTCCGAGATCCTAACCGGCAGTTACCATTTATTGCGACTTTAGATTTACCCGACTTGACGCGCCTAACGAACGATCCAATTCAATATCTTCCGTTCTGGCCGCCAATGCCAAATAAGTTGCCCAGCGATATACCCAAGTTCGAAGGTAAGTCTGGAGAGGATCCGTCTAATCACGTGATGACTTACCACCTCTGGTGTGCATCAAATTCCATCTCAGATGATTCTATCCGCTTACGTCTTTTCCAGCGTACACTCATTGGTCTCGCAGCCAAGTGGTACATTGAGTTGCCACGGGCTTCTTTTTACAACTTTAGCCAGTTAGCTACTTCATTCTTAACTCATTTTCAGTTACCAGTCAGATACGATAATGGTACAGAATTATTAACTTCGCTAAAACAATCGACATCCACGTACATTTCTGATCACATCCATGAGTGGAGACGTCGAAGGAGATTAGTGAAAGTTTTTATCCCGGACCAAATTTTAGCTGAATGGTTTGTAAAATCATTATTACCAAGAATTACTGAAGATGTAGCTAAGGCCGGCGTAGTTACTGAGGAGCAAGTCATTGCTCAGGCACAATACCTTGACTTAGTTTACACTCAGTCGGGTACGTTACACGAGAAAATTCCGGATCTTCCAAAGTCAAACCAAATCGCTGCTGCTCCTTCGGGATCTCATGCCGCTGATGGTATGATCGGTATCGTGACTACGAAGAGTAAGAAGAAGTCTTCCAAGACCTCCAATACTCCAATTATCACTTTGCCTGATTCTCCGACAGGAGAGTCTTCTCCTCCTGAACTTACCGCCGACATTCACGCTGTAGAGTCATCTACGGCCAAATCCAAAAACGGTGGAAAGAAGAAAGGAAAGAAGAAGGCTAAAGCAGACAAGGCTCCAAAGGAGAAAACGGAAAAGTCGGAAACTAATGACGAAAAGCGCAAACCTCGTTATCCTTGTCTCATTTGTGAAGAAGATCATTTTACGAGAGACTGCCCTCATCGGGCCGAGGTAGTGAAAATAGTTAAAGGTTCTCCGACTCCTGCTGTGTTAAAGAATCCATTCCCCGAGCAGGAAAATAAGATGATAGGTTCTTCTTCGAATGCCAGTGAAGAACCCATTTTGATGATGTCTCATGTCAGGATTGCGACTCGATCGCAAGATTATGGTAGTAAGGCTCCTGTTGATGGTAAAGAAGCAGAATCTTCTAACTCTAACCCATCAACCTCAGCTCCTGGTTCCGATCCACTACAGATCGAAAAACCTAACCCAGACTTAGTGATTAAGCCGCCCGCCAAGGGTGTACTTCGAAGGTCTGCTTTCAATCCACATGCGAGAGCAGCCCAGAATTACAACATTGTTGAAGATTTAGCTGTTTCACCTTCAGCAATGTCGGCACTCGAAGTGCTGCAATCATGTCCAGCGCAACGAAAATTGCTTTTGTCGGCTATTGGAGCTGTCGATGTTCAGGACCCGAACCTAATGATCTTTGATCTAGAAAGTAGTACACCGCGTCTCCCCCATCAAATGGCTTTCCAAATTCCAGTGATAGTCAAAAACAGGCCTATTCATCGGACTGTGATTGATGAGGGAGCTTCTACGTGTATTATGTCGATTCAATGTTGGAGATCGCTTGGTTCTCCTTCGTTGAACCAATCCCCCACCATCCTTAAGGCCTTTGATGGCCGTGGGTTCCGTCCGTTTGGTATTCTACAAGAATTGCCTATAGGGGTCGAAGGTAAAACCGTTAGTCTGGATGTGGAAGTGGTTGATGCCCCTCTAGACTACAACCTTCTTTTGGGTCGAAGTTGGTCATATGCTATGACAGCGGTCGTTTCATCGGTCTTCAGAGTCATTAAGTTTCCACATAACGGTAAGATCGTGACTATTGATCAGCTGACATACTTTTCATCCGACCCAACCTCTTTAGAAACTATCCAGCATGTTGGTAAAACGACAATCCCTTATAGGGACATTGGTGTAGGTTTAGTTAAGGATTCCGGTTTACTGGGAACTTTTCCTCTCCCTCCACTCAATGCAGACCCTTCGTTCGCAACAATTCATATGATCACGTCAGAAAACATTATTTATGATGATCCTTGGTATGTTCCCTCTGACTCTGAGCTAGACTCACTCGGTGATGTTATGCCGTTGAGTCCGTATGAGATTGCTTATGAAGCTCTTATGTCTTTTACCGACTTTCATTCAACCGACCAAATGAATGTGGTCAGTGAAGAGTCACTTTTCACCTCACCCTTAGAACGGATAACGTTTCCCGAAGAAGTGTCATCTGACGAACAACTTCGCGAAATCCTAAGTGTAGATGATCTACCATGGGACGATCTCCATCACAGATCTTCGTTTTTACCTAAGGATGATGTCTTTGAAAATGATTTTTCATCTATCTTTACCGCTGAATATGTCAAAGACGCTCAGGATCCAACGAAACATTCTGATTCAGAGCTGAATTTAGGGAATATTTCTCGTACTATTCCCATTGATATTTCAGTGAAGCCCGGAATCGAGGAAAACATTCATATAGGTGCCGCATGTACTGACGAAGAAATTGAAACTTACAAGGCCCTATTCCAAGAATTCCGCGACGTGTTTGCCTGGTCCTACGAAGAAATGCCAGGAATCGATCCTGCCATTGTTGTTCATGAAATCAAAACCTACCCGGATGCTAAACCCATTCGGCAACGGTTGCGTCAGATTCACCCTCGAAAAGCAGCTGCAATCAAAGCCGAAGTCGAAAAGCTGTTGAAAGCAGGTTTCATTTATCCGATCCCGTTAACGGATTGGGTATCGAATATTGTTCCCGTCAATAAAAAACAAGGAACAATAAGAATCTGTATCGATTATAGGGATATCAATCGAGCTTGTCCAAAAGACAACTATCCTACGCCTTATATCGATCAAATTATTGATGATTGTGCCGGAAGTGAGATGTTTTCCTTCATGGATGGTTTCTCAGGTTATAATCAAATCAATATTCTACCTGCCGATCAACCAAAAACGGCATTCATTTGTCCATGGGGGACATTTGCTTATTGCAAATTACCTTTTGGCCTTAAGAATGCCGGTGCTACTTTTCAACGGGCCATGTCTTATGCATTTCATGACATCAAGCACATTGTGCAACCCTATCTCGATGATTTGCCTGCTCATTCTTTACACCGAGCTGATCACCTTGTCCACCTACGAGCAATCTTTATGAGGTGTAGGCATTATCGAATTCGGTTGAATCCCCACAAGTGTGTTTTCTGTATAGAAACAGGTCGATTGCTGGGATTTGTTGTTTCCAAAACCGGCATTCGCGTCGATCCCTCGAAAGTCGAGGCTATCATCCAATTGCCTCCTCCTTCGAGTTTGCGCCAACTCCAAAGCTTGCAAGGGAAAGCAAACTTTTTACGCCGATTCATCCCTAACTACGCCGAGGTCACTAAAGGTTTTACACGGTTGTTGAAACAGAATGTACAATTCTTTTGGGACGAGATTGCTCAACAATCTTTTGATGCACTGAAACACGCGTTGACCCATGCACCGTTATTGCATCCTCCCAACTACAACCAGGACTACTTCTTATACCTCGCAGCTTCGCATTCCACCATTGGAATGGTGTTAGTTCAAGAAGATGAATTCAAGGCAGAGCATGTGATATATTACCTTAGCAGAACCTTAAATCCAACTGAGTTAAAATATTCGCATGTGGAGAAATTGGCCCTGGCAGCCGTTCAAGCTGTCCAGCGTTTTCGTCACTACATTCTTCTCCGCAAAACTACTGTTATTTCGGATTGCAACCCTATGATTTATATCTTGACAAAACAACTGCTAGGGGGCAAGTACTCTAAATGGATCGTCATCCTGCAAGAGTTCGACTTGGAGTTTGAGAAGTCCAAGTCTAAGAAATCTTTAGTCTTCGCGGAATTGATGTGTGATTTCCCGAGTGCTGACACAGAGACTGTGGCAGAGGAGTCCATTGCGGACGAATCTTTGTTTCTTATTAGCACTGTAGATCCGTGGTATGGGGATATAATCATCTATCTCCAAACCCAAACCTTTCGGCCTGAAGCTTCCAAGGAAAACCGTCGAAAAATTCGGTTTCAATCCCAGCAATACAGAATTATTGGAGATACACTTTATCGCCTGGGGGCAGACTTAGTTTTTCGACGTTGTTTAACTCACGATGAGGCTGAGAGAGTTTTGAATGATTGTCACTCTGGAGCATGTGGCGGTCATATGTCTGGGTATGCCACAGCTCAGAAGGTGTTGCGCGCTGGCTATTTCTGGCCGTCTATGTTTAAAGATTGTATCCTTGCCGTCAGAAAATGCCACAACTGTCAAGTGTTTGATCGCAAGATGCGCGCTCCACCTGCTCCTCTCCACCCTATAATTGCCGCTGGTCCATTCGCCAAATGGGGCATTGACTTTATTACTTGTAACCCTCACTCGGCCGGGGGGCATGCGTATATCATCCTTGCGGTTGATTATTTTACTAAGTGGGCCGAGGCGATGCCTACATTCGACGCAAGCGGCAAGACAGCTGCACTTTTCGTATTCAATCATATCATAACTAGGTTTGGTGTCCCACAAGCAATCATTACGGACCATGGAAGCCATTTTCGAAATGTCATGATGACTGAACTTACAAGCCAGCTTGGTTTGCGCCACGATAGCTCTACACCTTATTATCCGCAAGCCAACGGTTTGGTTGAGTCAATCAACAAAGTTCTAGTCGTCATGATTCGACGGATCATTGGTATCCATCGAACGAATTGGCATAACATGTTATTTTCGGCACTATGGGCATATCGAACTTCAGTGAAAAATTCAACAGGTTTCACCCCCTTTCAGCTAGTTTATGGCTTAGAAGCTGTGTTACCTATTGAGTGCGAAATCCCATCACTTCAAATGGCTGTCGAATTACTTCCAGCTACTTCCGAAGAGGAGAAACGGTTGTTATACTTAGCTAAATTAGATGAGACTCGACGTGACGCTACTTTAGCTATCGAGACTCACGCGAAACGAATGAAAGCTCAGTACGATAAAAATGTAACCCCTCGAAGTTTTTCGGAAGGAGACCTAGTACTATTATATGATCAAGCGAACGATAAGCTAGGTGCTGGAAAATTCGTTCCCATGTGGCATGGGCCCTACATTGTAAAGCGAAAGCTAGCAAAAGGGGCTTATGAGTTAGTTGATTTTGATGGGGACTCTTTGGGCAAACCCAGAAATGGACTTTACCTAAAGAGGTATTATGCTTAAAATGGTGGATGGAGAAATTTTTAGATAGGTTAGATTTCCTTTCTAGCTAGCAAGTGTGTTAGTTTAGTCAGTGTGCTTAGCTTAGCAAGTGTGGTTTTTCGTCATTATTTTGGCTCATCTTGGTTTTACTCTTGATATTGTAGATGTCGACGCCTCTCCAAACATACATTGGATTTGCTGATGGTGCTTGTCGTAGTACACGGAATATCTCTTCCGCAGCTTGGGTTATCTATTCGCCCTCTGACGAGTTAGTTTCTATGCATGGGGTAAGCCTCGGTCAAACAACGAATAACATTGCAGAATACAGTGCAGTGGTTGAATTATTATCCGAATCTATTTCATTTGGAATTCGACGTTTGATAGTGAGGTTAGATTCTGAACTTGTTGTATTACAGCTTAATAGAGTTTATGCCATTAGAAATCCTGTGTTATTAAGGTTGTTTTTGAGAGTGCGTCTCTTGGAACGTGAATTTGATTACATTGAATATCAACATATTCCAAGGTCTTTGAATACATTAGCAGATGCAATTGCTTCTCAAGTGTTGGACAGACATTTATAATAATCATGCAAGTAAATTTAAAGACATTTCATCATACATGTTAAACAAGATAAGCCGATAATAGTGATATATAGATATAGATAGAAGTGTGTCCAAAAATATATACATCGTCTTCGATCATAGGTTTAACACACCTTATGATCGGCAAAATGATAGTGCAAAAAGTCAAAAATGTCACATGTGACTACAAAAGTGACTAGTCAATCACTGGTGGTGCTCTCTGTACGACACCACTGCGCGGGCTATCTTGCGCAGAAATCTCCTAAACGGTCCAGGGACTGCAACCACGAAGCGCTGAAGCCTCATTGGAATGTCATCCATAGTAGTCTCAGGTATATCTGCCGTGAGACGCTCTAGATCATGCTCCAAATCGGCTAGTACTTCTGCTGTCGCATCCTGTAAGGCCGGTGCCGGTGCAGCTGGATGTCGTCTGTCATAAGGCCGGAGATTGGCTGGACGCTGTGGTCCAACATCTGCATTTTTAAAATTTTACTGTTACTTTGAGACGATATATATGAAAAATAAAAAATACATAATTAGAAAACTTGTGAAAATGAAAGTACCTCTGTCATCCCATTGTTCTCCCTGTGGAAGAACCATGTCCGGATCACCTCTGAAATCCATTCCGGCATATGGAAAGTCTTGTATCACAAAAAGCTGGCCCTCTAGCCAGTCGAAGTAACTGTCAGAGAATCGAACCACTGCAGCACCCTCGTCAGGATGCCGGGCCATCACCGCAACCCATCGAACAAGCTTTGGCTCCCGAGGACCCAAGTCATCAACAGTGAGTTGCTGAGGGATCAGCATAGGAACTCTCTCCAAGGCAAAGCTCACGACTAGAGGCCCATATCCAAAAGTCTTTAGTCGTCCGTTCTTTGCCTTGGTTAGTTGGCTCTTCATATGAGCCGACACAGCTTCGCACCAGTTGAAGATGGTGCCTTGGTAACAGTCAACTGCCATCCGCATTTGGGATCCGGAAGCAATGTGCAAGGCGGCCGCGCCACAAATCCTAGTGACCGTAAATGCAATAACTCTAAGTTCCGCCAGAGCGATGTGCTTTATCTCCACGCCCTTTTTATGGCGAGTCCCTGGTCTGCACCACTCCTCGCGGAGATCATCAAGGGATTGGCCACCCGGCCTGGTCCCCGCAAGGTTGAGTTGCTCACCTCTGTTTGGCAAGCCAGTGAGAAAGTATACATCCGAGGGCTCTATCTCGAGCTGGTGCCCTCCAATGTAAAAGCATTGATCTTGAACGTTCCATCGCTCAACTAGCCATTCCAAAAATCTTACCTGGCCCCTCATGCCCGGTATGGTCCAATATTTGTACAATCCACATGTTCTTAAGGCATCCAGAGAGGGTTGGTGGTTAATCGCAGCTTCATCGTCTTCTACGTGCTCTCTCTCTCTCCAGTCTAACATGTTTTGGCCCCTGCACATCAAAAGAGTCAATTAGAAATTAATTTGAGAAAATTTGGTGGTTTTTTGAGAGAGTTAGGGTTTTGAAATGCGCCCTTTGCGGAAGACGCACCCCGGCTTTTTAGCACAGGGCGTCCGGACGCAGCTCGCCTGAAGGCGGACTGCGTCCCCAGACCTTTTTCCCGTGTGAGAAAAAGTCGGGGGACGCGGCTCACCCGAAGGGCACCTGCGTCCGCCGAGGGGCGCATTTTGAACCCAAAACCCCCCCAAAAAATGAAACAGAGACCAAAAACAAAAAACTAAACGGATAAAAATGAAGAGTGGGATGTGTAAAATACCTCGGTGAAGCGGCGTTCGATTCCGACGGTCAGATTTTCCGCAGCAACCACGGGAAGTTTCTTGTCAAAAGCTCCTTTTTCAACCTCAACAGTGAAACGGTAAAAATGACATGGTAAAAGGTCTTTTTATAGGTTTTTTGGATGAATTAGTTCATTTTTTACCATGAAAAGATGTTTTCAAATGTATTTTTGCCTATTTTAAACAGGTATGAGTAATGTGTCGCTTTTGTGCAGGACGAAGGGATTTCAAGGGAATAATTTTTCACAAACAAAATTTCAGAGTCATCTTTTAAGCCCTTTTCTGACTCCTAAAACATGAAAAGATCGCCGAGTGTTTCTTTTTCACTCGTTAAAACGGAATTAAAAGACGGTCCCCTTTTAGCTCTTTTCTGACCGTAAAATCAGGAAAAGATTGCCGGGTTTTTGTCGTTTCAAACTCGATAAGGAAATAAAACGACGTGTCTTTGATCGCTTTTTACTTTTCAGGTCAACGATACTATTATGAAAGTACTCCTTGGTCGAAAGATCAAGCGGTTCCCCCAGGTATTATTTTATACTTTTTCGGGCTTGAGGGACACAAATATACGAAAAAGTTCAACGTGGAGTTTCCTTAAGTTTTTCAGACTCTCTAAAATTGAAAAACGCCGAGTTTCTCCTATACTGGGCTCGTTAAACTTTTACAGTAAAGGACCTGTTCAATTACAAACAGGAACGAACCACTCCTTCCTAGGGTTCGCATTTAAACTAGGTTGGACTCGTCCGAAGGATGAGCTTATAATCAAGCATATGTTATCCTCCTCAAGCTTGTTAAAAATAAAGAGGTACTTGCCAGAAATGGTGGGGGAAAAAAGAGAAGAATGAACCTATTTGTCACCTTTTGCCTCAGAAGAAACTTTATTACCGCTCTTGAACACGACACTTTTCATTCACCTGGGTTGGGAAATCTTTTACCTCACAGTTGACTAAATCACTTTGAAAATCTTTAACCGGGTTCAGGGATCAACTTTGAGTTATTCGTCACCAAACCATCTGTTGTGTCGTTATGTGTTCAAGAGGTCTGCAAGCAAAACTTTCATCTGCAAAATACTTGTCATCCATTGACCATCCCTGAGTCAGTCCTTACAGCAACATTTCTTCAACTTGAACAATGATTTCGTGTTGCAGGCTTGCCTGCAACGGGTCGTTTTCTATCGACATCGACACATTATCTAGAAAGATGACTTAGGAATCGACAGTACCTTGAAGTCTGCATGCATCAATGGCAGGTTTCTCGCCTTTGACGTCAGTTTACATCATTGACTTTCGATCAGAGGATTCCGTGAAGTGTTCGACATCAAAACATCTATTCACATTTCACGGGTTGTGCTTGGTACTTTGAGAACCATTGACATTACTGGTGGTTTCTCTCACGCTTGTTAACAGTTTACATCATTGACTGGTAATCAAGTGGTTTCTACCATGTTCGACATCGAATCATTTAATCACATGGCTAGAATCGTACCAATTCGGGAAGTAGAAGTGAAGACCCTGGATCTAGTTTCTACCATCCAGGCTGCGAGGAGTTTTGTATTCATTATCTATGTAGACTAATCATAAACAGATGGCTGCGTCCATACTGTGTCTACAAAAGTCTATAAAAATGATGTACTGCAAGATCATTCCTATATCAGAATAGTTAGTCCATTAGTTAAAGTTTTGAATCTGAGTATGGGAATGCCTACCTCAGTGATGATATAATCTTATCCATGTATTTTGTGTTGAAAATTGCAGGTTCCAACCAGGCCATCCACAAGGCAATCCTTGAAATGATAAAGCGCTTCACCCTTCCTAGAATTACAAAACCCTATTCTATTCCAGGCTTCGCACTTTAGGGGGCAATCTGTTACACTAAAAAATGTCACCTTGACTACTTACAGTTAGTATGGCTCCAATCAACAAGTCATGCTACCCTCTTAGGCAAGTCTCATGCCTCTGTTATCCATCTCAAAACTCAAAGAAGAGAGAAAGTCTTGTAAAAATCATGTTTATCTCTGGGGTCGCAGGTTCTCTCTAGCCTTACCTGCGGGGACGCTGACCATGTTCACAAAATATGCGTCCATGGACGCTCTGTATGTTAAGGGACAGGTGCGTCCCTCTGTAAAAGGCAAAATGCGCGAGTTTTATCTTGAAAAAGTTACTTGTGGTTACTTCTAGAACATTCTAGAGGTCGGTTTGATGAAATGGATGCGCCTCCAGTTGGTTCATGTATCTCTATTAAGGGGGAACCTATCCCATCAATAAGGGAGCTATCCCACCCATAGAGGGGGATGATCCCATTGATAGTGGACCTGAATAACCTCTTTACAGCACTATAAATGAAGGCATTGAGCCAGAAGGAGAGGAGGTTGGAGCTATACATTTTCTTTGGGTAAATGCTGCAGGATTTAGGTCTTCCATTAGAGCCTTTGTGAGGAGAGATTGTCTTCACTTGATTCTACTTGGGAGAGGGTGAGCTTTGTCAAAGTAGAGGAAAACCCTTGATGGACCCTGGGAGGAACTTGCACAACACCAAGGCCAGGTTGTAAGAGTTTCTTTGTTTCGTTATTAATACAAACTGGTTTATTTTTCTCAATAGCTTGTGTTAATGAGTTATTTCATGTGTTCCTTGGTCTGCATGTTGAATATATGTTTTATTATATGAAATGCAAGTGCTTGGTAATTGTTTGATTGTTTGTGGTTGCAGGAATTGACTTGAAGGAGGAGCTCATCCGGATCGTCAAGAACGGACTTCAACAACAGCGTTTTGGAATAAGGTAAGCCTAAACACTTGTAGTTTTCATGTTGTAAAAGGTGTATTTAGAGAAAGATCACTCCATTTTGTCTTGTTTGTCATTAGAATGTCTTAGACTTCTAGGAAGGTCAGTCGTGTCCGCACCCTTGACAGATTCCGTGTGACAGAGTCCTAATTCCTGCAGCATTTACCCTTAGAAATGTATAGCTTTCAACCTCTTCTCCTTCTGGCCCAATGCCTGTACTTATAGTGCTCAAGAGGAAGTTAATCAGGTCCACCATCAATGGGATAATCCCCTCTTTGGATGGGATAGCTCCCTTATTGATGGGATAAGTTCCTCTTTGGTAGGAGTGCATGAACCATCTGGAGGCGCTCAATACACGTCGAACAACCTTCTAGAATGCTCTAGAAATGACCACAAGTGACTTTTCAAAGATTGAACTTGCGCATTTTAACCTTTTCAGGGGGACGCACCTGCACCTTTACATACAGAGCGTCTAAAGACGCAGCTTTTGTGAACATTGGGTGCGTCCCCGCAGGTAAGGTTGAGAGAACCTGCGTCCCCAGAGATAAATACATTTAGAAAGACTTTCTCTCTTTTTTGGAGTTTGACATGGAAAGCAGAGGCATAAGACTTGCCTAAGAGGGTAGCATGACTGTTGATAGAGTCATCCTAACTGTAAATGGTCATGGTGACATTTTTTAGTGTAACAGATTGCCCCCTAAAGTGCGAAGCCTGAAATAGATTATGGTTTTGTATTATCTAGGAAGGGTGAAGCGCTTTATCATTTCAAGGATTATCTCATGGAGAGCCTGGTCAAAACCTGCAATTTTCAACACAAAATACATGTATAAGATTATATCATCACTGAGGTAGGCATTCCCATACTCAGATTAAAACTTTAACTAACAGACTAACTACTCTGATACAGGAATGATTTTGCAGTACATCATAATCATAGACTTTTGTAGACACAGTATGGGCACAGCCATCTGTTTGTGATTAGTCTACTTAGATAATGAATACAAAACTCCTCGCAGCCTGGATGGTAGAAACTAGATCCAGGGTCTTCATTTCTACTTCTCGAATTGGTACGATTCTAGCCATGCGAATAAATGATTTGATGTCGAACATGGTAGAAACCACTTGATTACCAGTCGATGATGAAAACTGTTAACAAGCGTGAGAGAGACCACCAGTAATGTCAATGGTTCTCAAAGTACCCAGTACAATCCATGAGATGTGAATGAATGAGTTGATGTCGAACATTTCACGGAATCCTTCGATCGAAAGTCAATGATGTAAACTGACGTCAAAGGCGAGAATCCTGCCATTGATGCATGCAGACTTCAAGGCACTGACGATTTCTAAGTCATCTCTCTAGATAATGTGCTGATGTCGATAGAAAGCGACCCGTTGCAGGCAAGCCCATAACACGAAATCATTGTTCAAGTTGAAGAAATGTTGCTGTAAGGACTGACTCAGGGATGGTCAAATGGGTGACAAGTATTTTGCAGATGAAAGTTTTGCTTGCAGACCTCTTGAACACATAATGACACAACAGACTCAACGACTCAAAGTTAATCCCCGGAACCCGGTTGAAGACTTTCAAAGTGGTTTGATCAACTATGAGGTAAAAGATTTCCCAACCCAGGTGAATGAAAAGTGTCGTGTTCAAGAGTGGTAATAAAGTTTCTTCTGAGACAAAAGATAACAAATAGGCTCATTCTTCTCTCTTTTCCCCCACCATTTCTGGCAAGTACCTCTTTTATTTTTAACAAGCTTGAGGAGGATAACATATGCTTGATTATAAGCTCATCCTTCGAATGAGTCCAACCTAGTTTTGATTCGAACCCTAGGAAGGAGTGGTTCGTTCCTGTTTGTAATTGAACAGGTCCTTTACTGTGAAATGTTTAACGAGCCCAGTATAGGAGAAACTCGGCGTTTTTCAATTTTAGAGAGTCTGAAAAACTTAAGAAGACTCCAAGTTGAACTTTTTCGTAGATTTGTGTCCCTCAAGCCCGAAAAAGTATAAAATAATACCTGGGGGAACCGCTTGATCTTACGACCAAGGAGTACTTTCATAATTAGTGTCACTAACCTGAAAAGTAAAAAGCGATCAAGGACACGTCGTTTTATTTCCGTATCGAGTTTGAAACGACAAAAACCCGACAATCTTTTCCTAATTTTACGGTCAGAAAAGAGCTATAAGGGGACCGTCTTTTAATTCCGTTTTAACGAGTGTAAAAGAAACGCTCGGCAATCTTTTCATTTTTTAGGAGTCAGAAAAGGGCTTAAAAGATGACTCTGAGGTTTCACTTTTTCGTAAGTTTTAACGAGTTTGAAAAAGGGATAAAAATGTACTCCTGGTTTTCACTTTTTCGTAAATTTTAATGAGTTCGGAAAAATGATAAAAATGTACTCATATGTCCGACTTTCAATTTAATTTACGAGCAGGAAAAGACGGAAAGAACTCGGCATTTTCATTTGTTTTACGAGAATGAAAGATAGCAAAATAATCTCGGGATTTTCATGAGTTTAACGAGTCTTGAAAATAACTAAAATTGACTCGAGATAGGTTTCATTTTTACAAAAGCTTGAAACAGAGAAAAACTATGCTTCAGAGTAGTTTCATTTTTACACAAGCTTGAAACAGAGATAAAACTGTGCTTGATGCCCCCTAAGCATAATTACTAGAGGGCATGCCCCCCAGCTTTAATTCATTCAATTAGTTGGATGAAATGAAGGTTGAGTTACGAGATCATTTGAAAGACTCGACCTAAAACTGTAAGAAAATTATGCAAAAAACTGAAATAACTAACCTAAATATACAACTTAACATTTACGAGGTCTAGTCAAACTCTCGACTCAAGTCTGAAGGAGGATTTGTTTCATTTTTTAACGAGATTGACACAGGAAAAGAACTATGCTCGAATCCGGTTTCATGTTTACGTAAGCTTGAAACAAAAAACTATGCTTGATATAAGTTCACATGCCCCCCGGCATAATGACGCAAAACGAGGTACATGCCCCCCCAAGCTTCATTGCATTCAATGAGGTGGATGGAATGAAGCTTTACTTTCAAGATCTTGGAAAGACTTGTGGGAGTTGTTTCATTTTTTAGTGAGGTTGACACAGGAAAAGAACTATCCTCAAAACCCTTGTTTCATTTTTAACGAGCTTGACACAAGGTAAGGAACTATGCTCGTAACTACTCTACAATCTACCTACTTAACCTACCCTTGTTTCATTTTTTAACGAGCTTGACACAAGACAAGGAACTATGCTCAAGACTCTTTGTTTCATTTTTTAACGAGCTTGACACAAGACAAGGAACTATGCTCAAGAAGTTCGCATGCCCCCAGGATAATGATGCAAAGCGAGGTACATGCCCCCCAGGCTTCATTGCATTCAACCGGCTGGATGAAATGAAGGTTTACTTTCAATATTTAACTTGAAAAGGGAGTTGTTTCATTTTTAAGGAGGTTGACACAAGAAAAGAACTATCCTCATACCTGATTCATTTTTTAACGAGGTTGACTCAGTAACAGGAACTGTCCTCAAACCTGATTCATTTTTTAACGAGGTTGACTCAGTAACAGGAACTATCCTCAAACCTGATTCATTTTTTAACGAGGTTGACTCAGTAACAGGAACTATCCTCAAAACCCTACTTTCTACTATCTACCTACATATCCTAAAATCTACCTGATTCATTTTTTAATGAGGTTGACTCAGTAAAAGAACTATCCTCATACCTGATTCATTTTTTAACGAGGTTGACTCAGTAACAGGAACTATCCTCACACTCACTGATTCCTTTTTTAACGAGGTCGACACAGTAAAAGGAACTTTCCTCGTACCATCCAATTTCATTTTTTAACGAGGTTGAGACTAGAAGAAACTATCCTCACGACTTCCAGTTTCATTTTTTAACGAGGTTGAGACTAGAAGAAACTATCCTCGCACCTGATTCATTTTTTAATGAGGTTGAGACTAGAAGAAACTATCCTCACACACACTGATCATGGCTTCCAACTGGAAGAAAGACATGTCAATGGACACACCTTGATCATGGCTTCCAAAAGGTCTTCATCAGAAGGAAGAATAGTTCTCTGGAAGGAACACATGTCAAGGGACTCAAAAGGGATAAGAACATCGTGTTCAAATAATCCCATAGAGTTTTCCATGTCAATTACCGGATCTAAATCAACAGTGAGAGGATCACTTACATCGGTAACTGAAAACATGGGACCAGTTGCCACATAATTAACCCATGGCAGGGTAGATACCACCTTAGAATCAGTAATATTTAGGGCTGTCATATTATTGGTAGCTGAAACAAGACTAGGGAACGAAAGCTGGTCTACAGTCACAATACTGCCATTGTGAGGGAAAGACATCACGCAAAAGAGTGTCGATATGACAGCTTTCATTGCATAAACATAGTCTCGTCCAAGGAGTAAATTTAAATCCAAGGGACCTCGAACTACCATAAGATCAATACAGACAGTTTTACCTTCCAAGGTAATAGAAAACTTAGGAAGGATCCCTAAAGGTTCACTAATGGTTCTGTTAAAAGCTTTCAGATTCTGTGTAATAGGCGCAAGCTGAGGGAAACCCAAAGCTTTCCAAACAGTTGAGGATAAAATACTAACAGAAGCACCTTCATCTACCTGAGTACGATGAACGTCCCTACCACCAGCCTTGACAATGATTTGGAAAGGGATGGAGGAAGGAAGACGAGGTTCTGTCAGTCTATTCCAATCAAAGGAAAAGACCTCAGTGCTTGGAGGGGGTTCTGTAGAAACAGGTGAAATGCCCCTCGGCATAGAAGAATCTGACGTAACAAGAAAAACTTGAGCAGTATGAAGTTCACTCTCTAAAGGGAAAGTGGGATCGACCGAATGTGAAATTGAGTCGACCACTTGACCAACTAAACGGATCATCAACCTGAGTGACATGAGTTTCACTCTCCAATGGAAGAGTGTGATCGACTGTACCTGAATTTAGATCAATCACTCCGTCAGTTGACGGTAGGTTGGGAGAAAGTTTACGGTAACCAGTTGGAAATTCTTGCTGTGGAACAGTAAGGTTTTCCAACAATGTTGAGGCTTCATCCATGTGAGGGCAAATGTGAGTTTGATGACTCCCTTTGCATAACTTACAAGGAAACCTAACTTTACCCTTTTTCCCAGGAACCTTACTATCACTGGTTGATGGATCAACGGAGAGTTGATGAGATTTTTCTGACCATACTTCCAAGACCTTTGGAATACCAGGACAATTGACAAGGAAGTGGTCACCCTTACAAAGCCTGCAAGGGTATTTGGGTTTACGGTGCATGTCGGAATTTTCCTCAACATAGCTAACACTTACAGCCATGGTTGGTTGGTTGACTTCTTTCTTATCTTGCTTCTTCTTCTTCTTCTTCTTCTTCCCTTTCTTCTTCTTCTTAGCCTCCTGGTTACTGGCATCAAGGCTTTTACCAGGCGAAGAGGAAGAAATGGAGGAAGAAAAATTAGGCGAAGAAGGTAAAGGGTCAACAGAAGGTTGGTGATGTTGAGATGGTGAACTCTGTTGAGGTGAAGCATCCGGTTGAGGTGGAACAATTGGAGTACTTTGGGCCAACGAAGTTGAAAATAACCATATCGGTAATCCTATTGTAAATCCAGGTAATGACAAAGTAGCCATATAAGGAGGACCAACATTTCCAAAGTAAGGAAAAGTACTAGGATTCTCATTAGGAGGGGTTCCTAGGTTGGTAAATTCCAGAACATTTTCCATTATATTCAACTTCAGTGAATTTTATTAACAATTTAAAACTAAAATTAACAAGTCACAATTCACACCTAACAATTAAAATTCACAATTCACACCTATGGTCTCTAAAAGAAACAAACAAATTAACACGCGCTATCAAATCTAGGAGTCAAACCATACACAAACAGTAACCTTCCGGACCAAAAGCACTAGTTGGGGATGAAATCCAATATCACAAAATTCAGTACAGAAGTGGCGGGTGGAACAGTTACCCCGGTAACCTGCTTAATGAATAGACTGGACCAAGTTCCTCCACTTTAACCGTCTCAAGTGAAGTGAACCCCCCAGAAAATCCAAGTGAGTCTAGCCGACGTCTGCTCCAGGTACAGTGGGATCTTCCCTCCACCATCACCTTGGGTAGAACCCTAAAGATAATGGTCACTAAGTTTACCAACAGCAACAAATGCACCTGGGGGAACAGTCTACACTCCGACAGCACGTAAGGGTAGAGTATCAAGCTCAATCCCCTTGCCGGCTCCTTGACAATAATCCAAGGTTTACCGACAAGTGACCCCTGGCTCCTCGACAATGGTTAATCCGAGGTTTACCGTTTGTAATATGTGCGTGTCTGGCGTCGTTCCCAACGAGGGAGGATTGATCCCCTCACTGGTTCGGACACGAGCTCGTGCTTCTCCTTTAAGAGGAGCTTTCCCAGAGTACAAATGAAACAGTTGGATTTATCCTACCACAAGATGAGCTACTTGTTTGGTTTTGCTGTCTTGGAGAGTTAATTACTCTCCTACTCCAAGACACTAGCCTAAGCTATGTTGGTGTTTCAAAGCCCTAGAAATGTAAAAATTACTAGATGAATTTTAATTAAGCGTTGTGTTATTAAGGTTGTTATTACTCAAATGGGTAAATGGATATGAAACCAATGGTGTTATGACCCGACTCAACTGAATGCAATCGAATATGATAATGTAATCCTTTCAATTCGATGAATCCTAACTAAAGTAAGGAGAGAGTTTCCATTCACTTCCAACAATGCAAAAATTGATCACTAAGAGAAAATATAACAAATTCTCTAATGCACTAATTTTATCAAGAAAAACTAATGCAAATCAATTCCAAACCATTTTTTTATTTTTATTTTTGTGTAAATTCAAATCAAAGAAAACTGATCTAAATCTACGATTGATTTTTCAGAACGTAAACTATGCAATTGCAATCTATGCACAATTCACTTGAAAAGTATGCAAATGTAATCTATGTACATTTTTCATTCATATTCTGAAAATGAGAATTCTAATTATGCAAATGTGATCTATGCAAGAGAATTCTCAAACACAAGACGATTCTAATGTAATCTAAGAACCAATCAAGTGCAAGTCGAGAAAATTGGGTGAGAGTTCCTAAGATCAAAAATAAAAACACTCAAAGGCGATTAACACTCATACACAATTTAGCCCCCCGGCGAATGAGGGGGAAATTTTTTTGCAAAAACGAAAGCAAAAAGATGCAAAATTGTGAAAGGACTGAGAGAAACCTCCAAGTAATGACCAAAGGAAATCAAATCAAGAATTTCTCAAAAAAGAGACTCAAAACACCCAATTGATGAAAGCTTAAAGCAGGAATGCCAATGAAACAAGCTTAGGTGAAAATTTATGGCAAGAGACTAATGGATCTGGGCAGTAAAAACTAAGAAAAAGCAAAATCTAAGAGAAAAAATGCAAAAAATGGAATTTTCTTAAATTTTAGCAGGGGACGCAGGCAACCCGTTAAGACAGGTGCGGGCCCGCTCTGTGCACACAGCGACAGTGCGTCCAGGGACGCACTGTGAAATACTTAGAGGGTGCGTCCTACTGGAAAATTCAAGAAAAACTAAAATGAAACTAACCCTAAGCTAACCCACCCAAAAACAAAGTCACAGAGCCAAAAACCAGAAAAATAAACCAATTTTCTCAGAGCCAAGTTCATACAAAGGAAAAGACTTTCACATCAATGGTATCCCCAGTGGAGTTGCCAATTTGTCAGGTGGAAAGAGTCGATTGTGCGGACACAACCAACCTCCCTAGGAGCCTAAGACTCTCTAGTGACAAACAAGACAAACAAGAGCAATCCTTCTCTAAACATGCATTTACTATACGGGAAATCAAGTGTTTAGATCCTACCTGTAATCCAACGCTGTTGTAGCAGTCCAGCTCCGCTGATCCGGATGAACTCCTCCTTCACTTTGAAACCTGCATACACTAACAATCAAATGATTAAATAGCACTTGATAATCTCATAGAATAAAACATATTTAACACATAGACCAAGGAGTACATGAAACAACTCATAAATAACAAGTTATTGAGAAGAATGGACTCATTTGCATTAATAGGTAACAAAAGGAACAAATACAACCTGAGCCTTGGTGTTGTGCAAGTCCCTCCTAGGGTCCATCAAGAGTTCTCCTTTACTTTGACAAATCTCACCCACTTCCAAATAGAACAAGCAAAGATGGCCATCTCTCCTCACAAGCTTCTAAATGGGAGTCCTAATTCCTGCAGCATTTACCCTTAGAAATGTATAGCTTTCAACCTCTTCTCCTTCTGGCCCAATGCCTGTACTTATAGTGCTCAAGAGGAAGTTAATCAGGTCCACCATCAATGGGATAATCCCCTCTTTGGATGGGATAGCTCCCTTATTGATGGGATAAGTTCCTCTTTGGTAGGAGTGCATGAACCATCTGGAGGCGCTCAATACACGTCGAACAACCTTCTAGAATGCTCTAGAAATGACCACAAGTGACTTTTTAAAGATGAAACTTGCGCATTTTAACCTTTTCAGGGGGACGCACCTACACCTTTACATACAGAGCGTCCAAAGACGCAGCTTTTGTGAACATTGGGTGCGTCCCCGCAGGTAAGGTTGAGAGAACCTGCGTCCCCAGAGATAAATACATTTAGAAAGACTTTCTCTCTTTTTTGGAGTTTGACATGGAAAGCAGAGGCATAAGACTTGCCTAAGAGGGTAGCATGACTGTTGATAGAGTCATCCTAACTGTAAATGGTCATGGTGACATTTTTTAGTGTAACAGTAGCGGAGTACGTAGAGGCCTAATAGTCCGCAGTCGAGTGCGTGGACCCCTAAAAATGAGTGTGCAGGGTGGAGTTGAGTTTGTAACCAAAGAAGGAATTAATAAATAGAAGGTTTATCATAATTCTGTGTATATGTTCTTGGGTTGATGCATGTTTGATATAATTTTCAAATATACTGTTTATTTATTGTGCATACTTATATGAATGGTTTATGTTGTTAAGTATAACTTAAAGCACGTAAGTAGGCTAAAATAATACTAGTAAGGACTTGGGTAATAATGCAGAAGCGCAACGTTCGATCCCTGAGTAGGGCTGTGCAAAAGTAGTATATCGGGTTGCAGGGTACGGGAAAGTGCGCAAATACCACCTCCACATACCACCTCCACCTACACCACCACCAGTTTCACCATCTTCACCCTCGTCTTCACCCATACCACCTCTGCCACCACCACAGTTCAATATGGTGAGCACGATAAAGTTTTCGGTGTTCAAAGGAGTAGGTAACGAAGATCCAGACCAGTTTTGGTTCGTGGTAAAGCTTGTTTGGGAAGCGTAGGGAGTCACAGATGAAAATATAAAGAAAGAAATGTTGGCCAGCACTCTACAGGATCGCACACTGATGTGGTACATTAAGTGCTCCAATTATAATTCGAACGTAGGGATCGTGGATATCCAAGCTGCACTAAATAGGGTATTTAGTAGGCCAAAATCAGAGACACAGTTGATTATTAGATTTATGGAAATCGAGATGCTTCCAAGAGAGACCCCCTGGGATCTAGATTAGAGATTGAAGTGTATGATTTGTGAAGCCAACATGACCTTGATGGATGGGAAACACCGCACATGTTTTGTAGCATCACTAACGATACATCTAAGCAACGCACTGTCACAATAGAAGAAATCCACTCAGGCTGAGGCCTTGGAGATCGCAATGATACTGCATGAGACCCCGATACAAGATCCTAACCTGGGAGTCCAACAGATCCACGTGTAGTTGAAAAACTTGTGCCTTGAGATGCAAAGTTTGAAGCAAGACATGACGGCTCACCCAGAAGTGCGAGAGGAGTTATGGTGCGTAAAGTGCAAGGGCTAGGGACATGACAAGGACCATTGTCTAGTATCTGTGAACTACCTGGTGGTAGGAGGACTAATGCCATTGAGACCAGAGGCACAAGCAGGACCAAGCGTAGCACCTGCATTATGGTGCACGATTTGTCAAATAGGAGGAAAGCATGCTATAGATAACTGCCATCTATTATAGAAGTATACATAGAAATCCCAAAACTTGTTCTATCATTTCTGCAGGTTAGTAGGCCATGATGAACATACCTGTAGAAGTTATGAACTGACGATGGATCAGACTCCTACATACAAAGTTCAAACCGAAACACAGGCCCTCGATCAAAATGCAGGGATGTCGCACACTGGGTTTTAGGGGCAAGGATGTGATTGAGGTGGAATGGGACCAGGAAGAGGTTACAGACAACTGATCTATTACAATTGCAGAGGGCCACGGCATTATGCCCGCAATTGTACAAATCTGATGAGACCATCATGCTCATATTGTACCTAGTTTGATCATGAGATGGAGGACTGTCCCACACTGACAGCGCGGTTGTGTGATAAAGGAGTGCTCTAACCTCCCCTAACTCAGAACCTACAAATGATGAGTTCTGAGCTGCACGAGGAAGACCCGAATGCAAAATATCATGCTCCGAAGTGGTATTACGACAGGAGATCACAAAGGCAAGCAACCTGAAGAGAGTGCCTAGGTTCACAAGGCTCAAATAAAGGGACCAGAATTTGATTTGGAGTGCGCTAAGGAGACATTCATGGAGGCTAAGAATAGCTTCGCAGATGCCTCCACTTCGGGAAGTAAAGACAAATTGGAATCAGAAATGGAACCACCAATGCTCACTACATTTTTGGAGACATGCATGAAGTTGTTGCATGACAACAAAGTGGTGAAGATACTGCAAGAACTCATCACTAGATGTGCTAGAATCAGAGAACTGCGCATAGTCCGGAAGCTTGGGAAGCACACAACGTGAACAGGAAGGGAGATGAGATTCACCACGCAGATCGGGGAATATGAAATGGATCAAGTTATTTTGGAACTATGATTGGACGCGAACGTCCTGCCAAAGAACACATGGGAACACATGGGAACACATGGGAACACATGGCAGGCCCACATTGCAATGGTCTCCTATTCAATTGCAAATGGTGAACCAACAAAAGGTCCTACCCATGGGAAGATTGCAGGGAATAACAGTGGATATCAAAGGTGCGAGCATGCTTGCAGATTTCGAAGTTATAGAGATTGTTGATGAAAATAATCCCTATCCTATGCTACTGGGAATAGATTGGGCCACTGACATGAATGGATTGATAAATCTAAAGAATCGCAAGATGATTTTTGAGAAAAAGTCACTACGTGTAGTGGTACCTTTAGACCCTGTAGAAGGATCGCGTTATACAAAGCTAATGCATGACTACAACAATGATAATGATCTAGACTGTATCTATAGGAAAACCACACTAGAGAAGGACTAGGTGAATCCAACAGCGGATGGCAGGATTTCGTGGGGGGTGTGAAGGCTCTTGCACCTCAGATTCGGAAGAGGAGATAGAATGGTGGCAGAACCGGTTTCACGAGGTAACCACGCTCAACTGTAACATGATGACAATGTCACTACATTGCGTGACTACAAAGGTAAGAGATCTGCCTATCTATGATGGATTGACCGAGGTGGATGATTTCCTGAACAATTTTGAAAGAGAAGTATTGGAACAACAGTGGTTTGACGCTCTGAAATGGGTACTGTGTGCTACGCCCATAATATGGTGGGGTACACATCAAAGAAGTTTTTAGGATTGGCATGAATGCAGAAGGATGATGTTCATGGGGTTTGGAAAGCCTCAGATGTAGATGAAAGTTGGGTATGATAGACAAAACAGCCAACAGGCCCACCTCTCCACATGGGTATAGGCATATGGTGTGCAACCTGCACAGACACACACCATCCTCGCGATAGGAAACACGACCAACACGCAGGAGTGGGAAAAACGATTGTGAAAACGATGAAGTATGATAAGACCAAGAACGTAGAAGATTATCTACATAGAAGCCTTTGACAAAGTATGTGAAGTACTGAATGTGTCCACCATGTGAAATGCACTAACTGGGACCTGCGCATACCAGCAATTCTATGGGCTTATAGGACCATGTGCAAAACCCTGTGTTATCACAAAATCAACCCCTGATAGGCTGCTAAGCAAGAAGACTCTTAGCAACTATTTCAAACCAACTTTTGGCTGAGGTTTAGCCTCCTCAACCTGAGAGAGCTCTCTCACTAGTTTTAAGATTTTTGATAATGAATAAGATGGCTAACTCAATGAAACAAATGAAGAATTGTAAATGGTTGAAACGCAATTAGAAAATATTCATTGGGCTTATGGAGTCAAAAATGTTTTAGTATGACAATAATGTTAGCTTTACATGGAAGTCAAGGCATGTAGAATTCAACACATGGAGAATACATTAGAAACATAAAGGACAACACAGTTCACAAATGTATGAAGGAAGTTAGAGCACAACCAGTGATTTCTAAGTAATCACACATTCATACCACTATAAATAATGAGAAGAGGGCAATACAAGACATTCTGAACATTGAATTCCTTCTAATTCCTGAGCAAAGCCAAATACTGTATTACTTAAAATAGAGTCTTACACAAAGCACAATATGAGAGTTTCTCTGAAAATTTCCAACCCTTGATACATTAGATTTTCTCCCATATATAGAGTTTCATTACATGACTTATATTCCTCCTCAGCATGAGGGGAATTCAAATTTTTCCTACCTTGACACCTATTGACACTTAAAACCAACTATTTAATGTAACTAACTGTTAACTTGCAGTTCTAGAGACCTAAAACAATTAGGAGTGTAATTCCTTAGTATGTTGGTAGTAGCATTGATTACAATTCAAAATTGTTCTCTAGCAAGTGGCCTTCTTCAGTTTGGCTTTGGTGGTGGCTTTAAACTCCCTGTTGTCCCTTGATGCCTCACGCTTTGACTACTCCTGGAAATTAGGAACTTGTTCCTATTTTTCTACTTTTGGTCTCCAAAAGGATCTTTGAAGTCTATTATCCTTGGTCTTCTTATTAATTACATAAAAACGCATTGGATTAGCTTGTTTTCCATATGTTGTAGACCTTGCCAATATACACGTGGTAAGACAAAAACTTCTTTAATGCTACCTGAAGCATCATGAACAATACTAGCTATGAAATTATGACCACTTTCATAACATGGAGCTTAGAGTTCATAGATGTCCTCCCTTTACTTGTTTTGCCCTTGCTAGATGTTTATACCTTGTAAGTAATCCTTTTTAGAAGCCCCTCTTCAAAAAGATTCCCTTTTGTCTCTCAAAATTGGTCCACCAAATCATTACATGTAGCTACAGTAGTTTCATAGCACGCTACGAAACTATTGTGCATTAGGCTTCACCTACAGCAGTTTCGTAACGTGCTACGAAACTGCTGTGTAATTTCAAAAATGCAGTTTAATGCTAAAATTTAACTTCCTTGAGCTTTCTTTCCTTTCAAATGGTTCTTCTATATGCCATGAAGTTGCTATGTAGTTTTTCTTAGATGAGGGTGTCCTTCAGGCTAGTTCAGTTGTATCTTCAAATCTTCGATTTGCCTCTTCATAATTCGGATTCCAGCTCTTAATTTTTCATTGACCTTTCTGATGTATCCCACTTCCTTTATTGCAGGGACCATCCAGGTGAAATATTGGGCATTATAGCTAACCACTTCAGGTATTGAAATTGTTTTATCTTCCCACAGAGTCTCCATTTTGTTAAAATGAGCTTCCTTGAGGCTTTTCTAAGTTTGGAAATTTCAAGATTTCCCAGGTTCAGTTACTTTTTCAACTCTTCAAAGCTACCTTCTTCTTTTTGAGAGATAATTGCCTTACCTCTGTCACTTTTGTGCAATTGTGATGATGTTTCTGATAAAACCACAAGTCCTTCATGAAATTTTGCTACTTCCCCTATCTCACTTGCTTCTGGCAGTGCCTCATGTATCTCTTTTGAACGCCTTGTCACGGGTCTTCTTGGCTTAAAAACAAATTTAGAAACCTAATCATCAAATTTGAACTTTTTAGAGGTTTTGTATTTTTTGGTTTTTCCTTTACTTGCTTCCACTAAGTCTTCTCAAACCAGTGTAGATTCTTCAATGTCGATAGCTTAGAGCAAATCATTCAAACTTCTTTTTGAAACTGGGCTTCCCTCAGTAACCATTGTCTTACCTTTTTCTCTAGCTAGTTGGCTCCTGGTTACTCTTCTTTGGATCGTTTCACTTGTGGATTGCTCTTGTACTCCCTATTTGATATGAATTTTCCATTTTTGTGACTATTGGGGTGTGCCTTGAATTACTAGTGGTCTCATGGGCTCCTTTACCTGCTTCCTGACTTTCAATTTCACAAATCTCCTTGATCTTGTTTCTTCATGATGACTAACTGTCGGTGAAGAAATCCTCATAGCCTGATGGCTGAGACCAGTTTCATTCTTGAAGCCAGATATAAACAAGAAAATGGACCACTCCCTATCTATTTTCTGTAGCTCATGTAAAACAATCAATTTGACTAAGCCATGATGAAACAACGAGGTCTCACAGGCTTCCTTCTTCAACTGAACCTTGTCACACATTTTTCCTAAGCTACGAAACAAATAGAAAGGCAAATCCAGCGATATCTTTCCAGTGAAATGAAGCAGAAGCTTAAAATGATAGGAATACACCTTATGATACCTCCCCTCACAGGTGAAGCATCTTTGTATGCAAGTAAGTAAATTGGCATATGAATCTTTGACAATGCTCCTAGGCACTGACCTGTTTAAGTCTGAATCAATGAACTCTGGCTTCAAGAATTCCTTGCAAGGAGTCATATTAAACTTGAAATTTTTAAACCACCTCTCCTATCCCCTTGGAATTTCAGTGACTACAGATATAACCTCTGGAGATATTGGTAATTCAAGCACTCCAACCTTCAAATTCAATCCTGTGAAATTGAAAGCAAATTCTTTAGTGACTTGCATGTGGCCTCCTTGAAGTTTTTCAAAAAATCTCCAACAGCCAACCTATTCAAAAGCTCGTTCAACTTCATTGTTCTTTAGGAGAACATCTAAACCTTCAGGCTCATTCCTTAGACACCTATCTAACCTATGATCCTTCCTTTCTGTAGACACCTCCATGGAATTCCTGCAAAACGAAGATTGAAGAGCTTGCACCGTCTTAATCTCGATCACTGCCTTGCTTGAAATAATCAAGGAAACTGCCTCGCTTGAACTTCAGAGAATTCTGATTAAATTCCTATCAATTTTCTTCTCATGCATGAACCCAAACATAATCATAACTGAAAACACTTGGAGATATTTTTTTTTGAAATTTGAAATTTGAGCGTACCAAGACACCTAACAAACTAATGATGAGAATGAGCGGTTGCATGTGATAGGCATGGTGTATGGACTAAAATTTGATGATGTAAGACTAACGAATTCTAATAGATTGGACATATAGGTGAAATTTAACGAATCAGCACAAATCCCCGATTTCGTAGCACAGCCAGTGCAAATTCTAGGTTTTTCACTACAAAAACTCCTAGACTGGGTTTTACGCTACGAAAACTCCTAGACAATTTCGTAGCGCATGAAAGCCTTGACATAAGTTTGACACATGGAAATTTATGTGTGATGTGGGACCAGTGATAGGCAAGAACAGAGTGTTGACCCTATTTGACCATACCAACAAGACTCTCTTCTAGATCTTAGACTCTAAAACAACCATGGAAAGACTAGACCAAGACTAACATCAATCCTTTGGAATCAAACTGATGCTCAGAATTTAGAAATTTTTTCTTAAGTGATAACGCCCTGACCACATGGGCATTTCCAAATCTGAAGTATGAAGTAGATGTTGTAATCCCTATGGAATATGTGAAGCCTACACCATGCACAGTAGCACCCATAGATATGATGGTTTGAGAAGCTTGGAAAGGAGGGATCACACAACCGCAAGGAACAAAACACATGGGACTTGAGGAAGAAATCCAACAGGGAAACCTTAGACTCCACGAACTTGAAAAATAAAGGGTATGGTTAAGGAAGAAAAACACTTTGATGGACGCAAAAGACAAGAAGATGGAGGACAGAACAAAAAAATATTTTCTCAGCAAAAGGACCACGATGATAAGACAGGGTGCATGCAATCCTGATGATAGGGTTAAGACCTATTGCTACGAATTGATCAGTCTGATGCCTTGGATTAGACCTCATATTGCTAAGCATAGTGACCAAGGTAACGCATTGCAAATGGTGAAGTGCGCGATGCCGACCGTAACAATACAAGGTGGGGATTCTCCAGGAACCATGAAAGAGGATAGGATGGAACTCTACATGGGTGGTGTGGCCACCTGACTAGTTGAGGGAAGGACAGTCTTAGCACTCCAGGTAGTTGGTAGGGAGGGCGGGACTATAAACTATTCTTCTGAGGAGCTGCGCGATATTGGAGATGCGCACATAAGCAGAGAGTCACAAGGTCCGTGACCGTGCACGGGGTGCTGCGCTGCCATGCAGGTTACCCAAAAAGTGACTATTCATGATGGGATGCTTGACTTGAGGCCAAATGGAGTGGGCAACAGGAATTTAAGATGCGAATTATGGGAAAGATTTAGGAAAATCTGCCGCCAAGAACGCATTAATGAACCGAAATTGGGGGGAACTGTCGAATTCAAATTCAAAAAGCACTATAAAATACAAAGGGTTGCCCAAAAAACAACACTTGGTCATTTGCGAATTGAGCGATTCAATAGAGCCCTCAGTATTGTGAGCCAAGAATTGATTGAACCCCTGAATTCACGAGTGACAAATTGCAGCACAGATACAATGACAGCCACTAAGGATGGTATGGTCATAGAAGAGGTGACTTGTGGAGGATGTTCTAGAAGGTGTTGGGATTGTGGAAGAGATCCTGAAATCACCGCACATGCCGAGACCCAAGAAGGATAAACAAGTAATGGCTTACATATGCGTGTCCCCGTGGAACCTACTACGCAGCAAATTGTCGATGGAGAATAAATGGAAAGTTGTCAATATAGAAACAGATGAAGAAGAATAAGATCTGTAGGCCCTTATCATCACAGAGGAAGAAGAAGAAGGCATGGAAGTGGATACTCAACCTATGCACTCTACGACAAAACTACTCGCCTATGTCCCCCCGTGAAAAGGAAAAAACAAAGTACCCAAGGACTTGGACGAGACCAAGAGTTTGCCCCAGACCCCGCTCCTCCCAAATGGCATTATTTTTGAAGGCACACACCTGGGCCATGTACCGACCATGAAATTCGAAGATTGGGACCTTGTTGATCACGAGAAGTTCCCTCACCTTGAGACCGAAAACCTCATGAAGCAGAACACCGTGGGTTAGTGACAACATTAGAGCTGCAGAAGTGGTTGCGCAGTGTGGAAAAGGTTGGACTGCTAAACCTACTATGGGTGTCACATTTCCACTGCGCCCCAATAACCATTTTCTTCATCAGGTAGCTACTTTTCCTGGTGCATGATGGGTATTTATGGCTACAGGAGCCCATCCCGATCACGACAGACTTGATTCATCACATTTCCAAGCTTCCATAAAAATTAAAGGACCCCGCGACCATATCAGAAGGAAAGGGCAGTGATTTGGCCATCACGGAGGCCATGAAGATGAAGTACAAGTTGTAAAAGAAGAAGAGGGGCTACGCCATCTCCAGCATCAAGGACAAATCATTATGCATGGCAACCCAAATCCTAGCAGGCAAAGTTATGCGGAAGTGTTTTTCCGACGAGGTACCTGCACCGATGGTCGTATTGGCGGAGCAGTGTGTAGAGGGGGTCCAGTTTAACTAGTCTGAATTCCTCTATACAAAATTCTTAGAGAATTTTCGCGAAGCCCAGGAGCATGGTAAAACCTTCCACTATGCATCGTTGTTGCTGTCCATAGTTCTCATAGTAGGGGAATTACCGGAGGACAGTCAATTCCCTATAATTGATAGAGAATTATCAGAGGCCGCGAGGTACGCTTCGCTCTGGGCCATGAAGGATGCTACAAGGATACGGGACAGCAAGATATTCTGGGTTCTCATGGAGATGAACATTCAAATGTGGATCAACCATAAGCGCGCTTGTCACCCATGGTGTACAACAATCTGCAGAGTTTTGCAGAATTTAAGGCAGACACGCACAACATATATATCAGGGCACGCAAGGATTCGACAAAGCAGCAGACAAAGCTACCCTTTGTAGCCACTAACGATGCCATTTTCACTATCTTGGAGGCATGGCCTCTAGAATGGCCTGACCCAGACATTGCAGAACTCGAGAGGTCGGCAGTGCAGAAGAAGAAAGACGATGCCAAGTTGCGCGTCACATAGTTATCTGAGAAAAGGTGGAAGGAAACAATAGCAGTCAAGGTGCGGGTAGCATGGGAAGCAGCACATAAATTAGTTGAGAAGGAAAAGGCCACAGTAGTAGTATCACAGGAAGTAGCCGCGAAGGTGGGCAAGGGAAAAGCAATGCCTTAGCAAGGGAAGGCAACAGACGAAACAGAAATAGAAGAAGGAGGCGCAGATCCACGGACCGCATCCACACAGTTTAAGCGCCAACATCTGGTAGAGTGAGAAGGATCGAGGAAGAAGGTCAAGGCCTCGAAACTGTCCATTTACCTAATCACCCTAACCAAGGGTGATCTACATGACATCGACGAGACGGTGCGCGATGTCACAAATAATGCTCTTTAGGATTTCATGCAGGAGCACCCGACTATGTTGGGGGCCCTCAAAGTGCAGTTGCAGGAGTTACAGGTGTGCTACCCTCAGGTTGTTACCCTTTCAACCAACCTTGCAGCTGGATCCATGGCAGTAGAGCAGATGTTGTGTGCGCAGATGATGAACACAATAGTGTTGTCGGAAGGGGCTCTAGTGACATCAAATGAGGATGACAGGCTTTCGGTTAGCACAATGAAAGGTCTCAGTGTTAATTTAGCTACCCTTCCACATAAAATATATCTACTATAGGATGGGATAACGACAGAGCTACATACTAGGGAGAGTCACGCCCTGCAAGTCCTCAATGAGCAGAAGATAAATATGGAACAACTCATCTTACATCGTGACGAATTATTGTCGCAAAATCAAGAGTTGGTGCAGGTAATAGGCGATGCTTGCCGAAGTGTCCCGGAGTTGGCCATCCTAGCAGATCTACCAGTGGAGGTGTGGATCCACAGGTTAGTAGCAGGAGTCCGCGAGGCCAAGGAAGAAACGACAAAGGTTTAGCTAGAGTTGAATCTTCAGATCACCGAGCTGCGGTTAAAGGCACAACTATCCACTCCCCTGGAAGTCAGAGAACAGCGCGCTAGCGCTATCACAATGGGATTGGAGGAAATTGGAGGTGTAGTGTGAGGCTGCACCAGCATGTTGGAAGAATCACTTGAGGTCCTCACAACTATCCAGGAGGACCCCAACATGCAGCACTTGGAGACAAAGGCATGAGAAATCCAACAACAATATGACAGTGTCTGAGTAACTGCGCAAACAGTGGTCATCACATAGTGGCTTGTGAGGATGCAGCAAGCTAAAGCACTGAAGGAGTAGGTGGATGCAACATGACATAAGGAGAAAGTTCTCGAAAT
The DNA here is from genome assembly GCA_031772625.1 of Pinus tabuliformis. Taxonomy (NCBI): domain Eukaryota; kingdom Viridiplantae; phylum Streptophyta; class Pinopsida; order Pinales; family Pinaceae; genus Pinus; species Pinus tabuliformis. The sequence goes on along the minus strand of CM062820.1, from coordinate 856,704,350 downwards.
GTGTGTCTAACCTTGGATCGACGAGGTCTTCACCATCACGGTAGACATCGAAGGCAAGCTCACACACATACAAGGGATGCACACATTGATGTAGAGAAGCACCCCAGAGACAGAGGTCTCGGAACAACGCATGCAACAAATCCAATAATCAATAGCTCAATGCGTTGCTGACGTCCACGTAGTTCGAGAACAATTGGAGGGACTCCACACAAAGATCATTGCGCCAACAGAGTGACTCGAGGGTGAGTCACAATGTTTGTGTTTAGGGCCTATTAGGCATGGAATCCTCCCCAAGGCATGTTTTGGGGCTCAAAGCCCAAGTTTTGACCAAATCTTGTTGTAAAGCTCCGTGAATTGTGGGCCCAAAGCGCAAAATGTATGATAGAGTCACAGGGTTTTCCGCCCTATTTTTGTAATGTAATGTCAACTAGATAGACCTACCCATGGTCCGTGGACCATGGGATTATATAAATAGAGTGAGGCTCTAAGTGTAAAAAAAAAGAGAGGTAGAGGGAGATAGAAGGAAGAGTCTAGGTGACTGAGTGAAGTGTGTATTTGGGTTGTAGAGTAGGAGAAGGCTCTACAGTTGAGTGCACAGAGGCCTAGTAGTCGGTGACTAAGTCCATGGACCCTCGCAGCTGAGTGTGCAGTGTGGATTCGAGTCTATAACCAAAGAAGGAATTAATAAAGAGAAGTTTTATCATAATTCTGTGTATCTATTCTTGGGTTGATGCATGTTTGATATAATTTGCAAATATGTTGTTTATTTACTACATGCACTTGTATGAATGGTTTATGTTGTTAAGTATAACTTAAACCACGCAAGTAGGCTAAAATAATACTAGCAAGTACTTGGGTAATAATGTAGAAGTGTAGCATTTGGCCCCCGAGTAGGGATGCGCGAAGGCAGTATTTCAGACTGTGTGGTGCGGGAAAGTGCGTGAAGTGACTTGCACGCAAGGTCGAACCGCAGACCACTTGAACTCATCAGACATCTCCATGGTGCGGATACCTAGTTCTAGCACCCTCCCATACTACTTCGGGTGAGACCTCAGTCCACAGACTGTTGCCAAAAGGGCCATTAGTACCGGGATTTGTTTGGCTAACTTAACTTTGAACCTGGGTGAAGTCCCAATAAGCCAACATACTACTGATAGAAATATTTACATACAAATAGATAAAGATAATTTAGCAATCATTGAGGTATATGTGGATGATATAATCTTTGGTAGCAATGATGATGGACTAAGTAAGAACTTTGCTACAAAGATGCAAAGTGAGTTCGAGATGTATTTACCTGGTGAGTTGACATACTTCTTAGGGCTTAAAATATCTTGGCAACAGAAAGGAATATTTATATGTCAAGCCAAGCACATCAAGGAAATGCTCAAGAAATACAAAATGGAATATTGCAAACTCGTCCTTACTCTGATGGTAACAAGTTGCAAATTGAGCATAGATGACTCATCTAAGGATGTGGATCGGAGTTTGTACAAATCTATGATTGGTAGTCTTCTATATGTAATAGCCTCCCGACCAGATGTTATGCAAGCAATTGGACAAGTAGCAAGATTCCAAGAATCACCAAAAGAATCACATATTATTGTCGTAAAAATAATTCTTTGATATCTAAAGGGCATAATATAATATGGCTTGTGGTATCCCAAGGCAAACAATCTCATTATTCAAGCCTTTACAGATGTAGATTGGGCAGGAAGCATTGATGATTGTAAGAGTACTAGTGGTTCAACATTCTATCTAGGTGGTTGTCTCGTATCATGGTTGAGCAAAAATAAAACCTCAATATCGCTATCTACAGTGGAAGCAGAATACATTGCATGACAGCTTCTTGTACTCAAGTCCTTTGGATGAAACAAACTTTGCAAGATCTTAAAGTACAATTTAGTGATCCTATTCCCATCTTCTGTGATAACACCAGTGCCATCAGCATCTCCAAGAATCCTATCATGCATTCAAAAACAAAACAAATTCTGATAAAATATCATTTTGTTAGAGAACAAGTCGCTAAAAAGAATATCAAACTCAAATATGTTGGTAAAAAAGAAAAATTTGTTGATATCTCCATTAAACCTTTACCTCGTGAAGCATTTGAATATCTTTGCCAGAAGCTTGGGATTCCCCCAAGTTCTCATTAGATTTTCCTTATTAAGAAAATAAAGGAGTGGAAGTGTGTACAGGTCCATAGGATGCCTGTGTGTCAGGGGGAGTTACCCTTTTCCATTGATGTAAAAGGGGGAGAGAAGGCAATAGGAAGAGGTGCCCTGATCTTAGGAGGATTACTTGTGTTTCCATCAATGCCAAAGGGTGAGATTGTTGATCTAAAGATGATATGAGGTTGTCATTGATGTCAACCCAAGCAACACCAGGGGCTACCCTAATCTTGCAAAGGAATTTTTACTTAACAACTTACTCTATTTTGAGGATATTCTAGATGGATTCTACTCGTCAAGATGTTTTCGTTGATATATGGCACGCCAAGTAATTCTTCACGGTTTGATAGATATTCATGTTTGAAGTTAGTAACCCCAGTTAGTGTGCTAAAACCATATGGTGTTGTGGCATGGCACTCATAACTGGTTTTGGTCATTGAATAGTCAATAATTAATAATTTTTTAAGCTCTTAAAATCCCTCCAACATTCTCTATAGAAGCCCCTTTCAACTCTATAAAACGAAATCTCATATATCCTCCAAATATAGTGATCGTGGAATTTTCACTATAAATTCATTTTTGCGAAGTCTTAGATTCTGAAATTAAAATCCATTTGATTCACAATCCTAATGAACATCGTGACCAAATTTCAGATCTTGGTTCACTATATTTTTGGAGATATGATCTGTGGAATTCAGGGTTTTTGCAAGCTCCCAAATTTCATCTCAAAGAAGTGACCTTGGGAAAATTGCCATAACTCTCTCTTTGAGAAGAGGATTGGAATTTTGTAAAAAGAGGAGGATAGTGCACGGACTGTAGTTTTATGTGTATTAATTTCAGGGCCAAAGGAGGAAACAGTGACACGTGGTACATCGTACAAGTTCGCTCTACTAAACTAGTCCATAAATAGGTCATTGTGAGAGATTGGGCATAACTTTTCCTTGAAGAGTTCAATTGGGTTAGACCTATGGAATTGGAAAGAAGACTAAGAGGGATTCTACAGGACTGAAGATCACATGTTATGGATATGAAATTGCACAGATACATCAGATTAAATATCGTGCGCCTAGAAGGCAAGAAAAACTAGATCAAGTGTTGTCAAGGGGTGCAAAGGACCAGAATTTCTAGGGCAGCAAAGAGCAAGGTGTAGCAAAATGATGCAGAAGAGGTAAGCTACAGGTAAATATCTTCTATATATGCATGTTCATCTCTTAATTTCATTAGGTTCTTTTTATTCTAATTTGTTGTTTTTGTTTAGCACTCACATATGCTCTACAGCATGAGGTAATTTTTGTTATTATCATGTCATGGGTATTTCCTTGAAGAGTTTTTGTAGGTATTTTATATTCATCAAGAGAATACTCAATGCACAATCTAATGTTCTGGAGAATGAGAAAGAGTAGCATGATAAGAGCAGAAATCAAGGTGTAGAACAACAGTAAGAAGTTCACCACATGAAGTATTCAAATGGGGAGCACTGCATACAGACATTGCAAAAGTATCATTATACAGTCATTGTAAAAACATATTTTTAAAAATTGCACAAGTGTCTATTTGCCAAGAGTTGAAGAGATAGTGTCGAGAGGTCTAGGATCATCTTTATGTGGTTGTGTCATAGTTGGAGTTATGGTCTACTGTGTCGTCTTCTTCTACATCATTCTATATCATTGTAAAGTGGACCATTTTCCCTCGTACGGGAGTCCATTCTTCTTTTATTTTTCTATAGGGTGCTAGGGTGGTGCTAGGGTGATTTGTAGCTCATTGGGTGTTGGGGCATATGTTCAGTTGACTACTGAATAATCTCAGGCTTTAGAGCGTCCATCCAATGGAGGCTAGAGAAGAATCTTTTTTCTAGAATTCTAGGAAGTTGTTGCTTTCATTTTAGTTGGGGGATGAAGATTAAATCATTTATTACAAAAGTGTTCGGTGGTTTTTGACTCGGAGGGGGTTTTCCACCTAAAATATTTTTGTCTCCTGGGTTATTTTATTTACTGTTATTACCGCATAAACGTAAATAATAATTGAAGATTAACTAATGCTCTGAAAATATTTAAAAGTGCTAATTTCCAAGGAATACTGATTCACCGCCCCCTCAGTATTTTCCAATAGCTGCAACATTTCGGTGGTTTGCTATGAGTAGGTTGAGTTATGGCGTTATTATTGGTTTCACTAGCAGGTGCCCTGTCTAGGAATGGTGGCGTTTCTGTAGCCGAAACATCCTCTTTAACCTCGGGGTCATAGAATTGATAAGTATCCTTTCTTATGTGTGGTTTCCCATTTTTTTTAGTGTTCTCGGTGGTCTATATCTAGTTATCAAGTTGGCCCTCGAACCTTCTCATGGGTGGTCAGCCAATTATGCTCTTGGTTTCCTTCTATGTTTACGATGGAGTTTGTTTATCATGTCAACTAGTTTTCTTTTGGGGTCTTATCTTTTTGACAGTTTTCTTAGGCTGCTTGCGACCCATGGCTGGGTAATCAATTATTTGGGCTGGAGGGAGATTATTTATCTTAAGGATTTCAAGGTAGATGGTTATCTAGGGGGGTTCGAGACTACTGAGTCAATGGTTATCTGTCCCATCGCTTAGTCTGTGTCTTTATTCCCTATAGCTCCTTTTTTCAGGGTAATTGGTAACCCTTTGGTTTTCTTATGGAGTTTCTTTGTCATAGTTTCATTTTCTTCTCCTCAAGCCAGAGATAGTGGGAAGGTAGTACCTTGCCATCCAAATATTTTGATAAATTTTGGATTGATAATTGCTTTGGCATGCATTGCGGTGAGTTGGGTGGCTTCGCAGTTAGCTGGTTCTCTTAGCTCTGTTACAATGCACCCCATGCCAAACAATTATCGCTCTATACCCTCGTCAAAAGAAATTTTGGCCAGCCAGGGGGGAATCATACACATTTGAAGGTGGTGGTGGTGGATAAGGGGACTACACGCTCTTCATGGGGAGGTAGAACTGCTTACAGCATGGGCCAAGCAGTATCAGGGGCTCATGGTGGTTCGGGTAGCTTGAAGGCATCGAGGTGCCAAAAAATGGGTATTGTGAAGCTAGGCAGTGTGACATGAAGGGGTGACACTGGTGGTCGGGGTAAGGTACAACAACCTATGCATGGGGCGAATGCAAGTAGACAATGTTGCTCTAAAAGTTGTCAGGACCTAGTTAAGTTTTTATTGGACCGCTTGGCAAATTTTGAGAAGGATAAGAAGGAAGAACATGAAGTAATCATCACTACTCTCAACAAGCTATATTATTTTCAATGTCATGTTCGAGAGAGTATCATGGTGGCATGAGGTGGTTAGAATCTGCTATCTGAGAAGGTGGAGTAGTTGGAGTCATGGATGGCCCATTTTGAGTAGCACATCCAATGTTCTTATTGTCCTCCTCCTCCTCTAGGGACTGGTCCGGATAATCTTACTTATATTACCTTTGATGACTTAGCATGGTTATCAATGTTTTACTTATCTTATTTGTATTTTGATGCTTTTGGCCTCCTAAGTTAGGGACTATGTCTCTAGTTATACTTCTATTTCTGATCCCGGTGGATCTCCAAACACCAGTGGCATGGAAAAGGCTCAAAATTCGAGGTGGAAGAAAGATGATTAACTTGACATCAGATCAAAGTGCTCGTTGCCCTAATTCCAACGGCATGAATGACACTCCAATCTGAGTCCGGGTGAGGAAGATAGAGGCAGTCAAAGTTGGGTTGACTTTGCCAAATCCGACCAGATTTCAGGTGAAATTTTTGCCTGGTTAAAATGACTCCTTTGATCAAAAATATGATTTTTCAAAAGGGGCATATTTTTTTTGTATAACAAAAAAAATTATAAAAAAAGGGTGGCATGCCACAAACCCTGCACCCACAAAACTTCAACTTATATTTATGGAGGGGCGGGCCACGACCCCCAACCCCTCCCCCATCCCATGGAACCACCATAGTAACACATGAAGGTTTTGGGTGGGCCGGCCCTTGGGGCATGGGCCCAATCCCGACAACACGCAACCACCGCCCTCAAGAAAAGAAATGGAGTTGGTGGGAGGTGGGTTGGGCGGGCCGCCCAAGGTGGGCCGAGCCCGACCCTTTTTAAAAATAAATATTTGATATATATAAAAAGGAGGAGGCAGGGTTTGACTGCCCGACCTCCTCCATAATAACCGGATCATAAACCAAATTGCCAATGAAACTCTTGTGAAGTATGTCAGCCTATTTGTTATTTAAAACTCAGTTCATAGTGCACCCGAGCAGAGGAGGGAGTACATGCAGTTCGAGGTAGATTTTTGCAGGAGGGCCATATTTTCACTTTGTTAGATTTTGACAAATTTTATATGGTTTCAGTATTTCTCGACGCCACAAATGCCATGGCGCTGTCCATTTCTCCATAAGAGTTCTACATTTTTAGCCATTTTTCAATATGGCGGTATAAGACTCCCTTTTTGTAACTGATGCTTGTACTCTTCTTTCTCATGCCACTTAATGAATGAAGGGCTCCCCATTGATTGAGCAGGGCCTGGAGACGTAGTCCAAGTCAGACGAACTCCATTATCAAGTTTTGTTGTCTTCTTTCATGCTTTATGTGTTTCTCCTCTTCTCTCAAACACACATTAAATTTCTATGTTTAAGCTATAATTTATACATGTAATTCTTTAATACATCTATAAGCAAAAGATCTTGGATCAAGTGGTATCAGAGAAGGTATTTTTAGATGTGAATTATATGCTTGTATGCTAACAAGAAATAGGCTCTGAAGAGGCGAAGGGAAACTAAAGTCTTTCGATCCCGAAGTGGGGCATGCACATCGAAGGAGAAACATGGCAGATGAAGAGGCTCATCATGAAGAGGGGTGCAATTTCCGCAAAACCTTCTATACAATGGCAAAAAATGTTAGTAAGTTGCTTTCAAGGCTAGTGAAAGGAGAAGAGAGATATCTAGAAGAACAAGGCTCAGTGCATGGAAATGGTGGAGAATAAACCCCTCCTTCTCCTTTCATGAGTGAAATTTCTTCTTCCTCTCATCACCATCATCATAGAAATTCAAGGGATTCATATAAGAAACCTTTCTTTAAATTAGATGTCAAATTTGATCTTCCAATGTTTAATAGTGAACGTAATGCAAAAAAGCTTAATAACTGGATTAGGCAGATTGATATCTACTGCAGGATTCAGCAGATCAAAGAGGACGAGGCAAAGATTTAGCTACCCTCTCTTCGACTAAGTAGCATGGCTCTCGTTTGGTGGGAGAGCAAATTGTGAAGCAATAAGAGTGTGGGTAATCTTCTTTCCTCATGGCCTAGTTTCATTTTTTCATTAAAGGAACAATTTTATCCCTTGGCTTACAAACAAAAAGCCTTAATGGATTGGCAATATTTAAGGCAAGGCAGAGGTCGGGATGTTTAAAGCTTTACAGAGGAATTTAGAAAATAGGCACTTAATTTTGGCATTACACTTGACTCACCTGAAATAGTAACTAAGTATATTGGATCATTACATAGTTACCTTAGACATTCATTATTATTGTTTGAACCAACTACCATTGACTCGGCCAGTGTAAAGGCCATCCATCTTGAGAACAGGGGCAAAAATGAAAGAGATGATCATTTCAAGAAACCACCTTTCAAACCTCCAAGTGGCAAACCCAAAGTGAAAGGAAAAGGAAAGGAGAAGAGGACGGCATCAACCAAGAAAGATTAAGGATAAAGACCTTATTGCACTCACTACAAAAAGGAAGGTCTTGATGATGATCATTGTTGGAAACTGTACCGGGAAAAGAGACCAAAGAAGTATGAAGGAAAAGGCAAGAAAAAGATAGTGGCAACTGTACAACAAGACCTTGGACTCGATTTTGGAGATGAAGCATTGATCACAGCAGTAGGAACAAAAGGTACTCTTACACCTCATGTTAATTCTGAATCACATGAACGCACTAGTTCAATATATGAGTCTCTTCCTAATGAATGAAAGATAATTGAATTATTTCATATTAGAGTTATCATAAATCATACAAAAGTGGAAACTCTATTTGATACCGGATCCCAAGCAAAATTAATTTCAGAGTCCTTGGTAAAGAAGCTAGGCTTAGAAACCAAACCACATCCAAAACCTTACCCACTTGGATTGATACATGATAAAGCAAAATTGAATGTAACTAACTAGTGCAAGGTTAAATTTGTGATCACTTCTAAGTTAGTGGATGAGGTAAAACTTGATGTGATACCATTGGATATCTGTGGCATGGTGTTAGGGAGTCCATATCTATATGATAGAAAGGAAATCTTCTTCCGTCATGAAAACAAATACCAAATCACAAAAGATGGGGTAGAATATATTGTAAGGGCTCATCAAACTAAAATCAATGTCAGCCTTGTAAGTGCAGGACAAATGAAGAGGTTGGTAAATTCCAGTAAGGGTTGCATGCTTATGGTTGTAAGGGGGAAAGATGCAGAATTATCCGATGCTTTCTAGGGTTGTGATCATGTGCATAAAAAGGAATTATGTGAATTAATTTCTAACTATGATGAGATGTTTCAGGAACCAAGGGGATTACCTTCGAAGAGGGAAATCCAACATGAGATCCATTTGCAGCATGACGCTCCTTTACCAAATATTGGCATGTACAGGATGTCAACCATTGAGATGGAGGAGATCAAAAAGCAGGTGTAGGAACTATTGAACCAAGGGGTCATCAAACTGAGCACTTCTCCATGTGGCTCATCGATTGTCTTAGTGCCAAAGAAATATAGCACATGGAGGATGTGCATTGATTATCGAGCACTAAACAAAATCACGGTGAAAAATTGTTACCCTCTTCCCCGCATTGATGACATACTAGATCAATTAAAGGATGCTATCTATTTCACCAAATTGGATTTGCGTAGTGGTTATCACCAGGTCCAAATTGCAGAGAAGGATGTGTGGAAAACTACCTTCAAGACCAAACAGGGGTTGTTCAAGTGGATGGTGATGCCATTTGGACTTTGCAATGCTCCAACCACTTTCATGAGGGTCATGAATTATCTCTTTAGGCCTTTCATTAATGAATTTGTTCTTGTATATCTAGATGATATTATTAACTTTAGTAAAAGTTGGAATGAACATGTATGCCATGTGAAGAAAGTGCTTGATGTATTGAAAAAAGAAAAACTCTATGTAAAATTGTCAAAGTGTGAGTTTGGGAAAACCTCTTTGGTTTACCTAGGTCATATTGTTGGTCATGGTCAGCTAAAAATTGATCCTTCTAAAGTTTAAGCAATTGTAAATTGGCCTAAGCCTACTAGTGTAACTGAGGTTCACAGCTTTTTGGATGTAGTATAGTATTGGAGAAGATTTATTGCCAATTTCTCTATTATTACAGCACCTTTACACGCATTGAAAAGTGTAAAGCGAGTCTTTTAGTGGGGAGGAAAGCAGAAGAGGTCATTCGAAACATTGAAAGAAAAGATCAGCACCGCACTGGTCTTGGCCTTACTAGATCTCCAACATCCATTCGAAATCGAGACAGCCGCTAGTGGATATGCCATGGGGAGCTGTATTGATGCAGCAAAAGAAGCCAATTTATTACCATTCAGAGAATTTCTCTTGGACTGTGATAAACTATACCACTTATGACAAGGAGTTAAATGCCTTGGTCCAGAGTGTGAAACACTACTTGATTGGCAAGGAGACCATCATCCATACAGATCATCATCCCTTGCAGTATCTTTAGTCACAAACCAAGTTGCTGAAATCTCGTCATTTTAGGTGGATGGGTTTTCTTCAGCAGTTTCATCTAGTAATAAAGTATAAGAAGGGCACTAGCAACAAAGTTGTCAATATGCTATCTCACCCTCCTATTTCTACTTCTGTTATTTTTCATAATGCTTCGTTATCTTTTGAAAGTTATGTTGAACAATATGCAAATGATGATGACTTTAAGGAGATTTATGCAAAACTAACCCATGGTTCACAGGTGGACAACTATCACTTGTAGGAGAAACTATTGTATCACCTTAGAAAATTATGCATACCCACAGGAGAAAGGGTACATGTAATCCGGGAGTCCCACACCTCCCTTGTGTCTAGTCATTTTGGTGTTGAAAAAACTTTGTGTCATGTACAAAGATTTTGTTTTTGGCCTCATATGAAGAACATTATGACTTGATATGTAAAGGGATGTGTGATGTGCTCTGTATCAAAGCCATCTAATAGAAAACTTGGGCTCTACACACCACTTCCTATTCCGAGTCGTCCATGGGAAAGTGTGTCAATGGATTTTGTAGGAGGTTTGCCTTTGTCTAGAAAAAGTCACGACTATTTGTATGTCATCGTTGACTATTTTAGTAAGATGTGTATTTTAGTGCCTTGTAAAGATAAAATCACTGCAGAGCAGACTGCTAATTCTTTCTTTCAGCATGTTTGGGTTCATTTTGGGTTGCCCACATCAATTGTGTCAAATCGAGACTTTCACTTTCTCAGAGATTTTTGGACCAACTTGTGGAAGATGATGTACACCAAGTTGAAAAGAAGCACGACATTTCATCCACAGACTAATAGACAGACAGAGGTTGTTAACTGCACCATGGTACACTTGTTGTGAGGCTATTATGGGAAGCATCCTAAGTTGTGGGATTAACATCTTCCATATGTGCAACATTCCTACAACTAAGCAATGCACTCATCTATGCATCATTCACCATTTGAGATGTGCTTTGGCTACCTGCCAAAATACCCTTTTGATATGGTCATTGGAAGGGAAGATGACTCCAATGGATGTGATAACAGGGAGAAAGCACAACAATTCATTCAACGGATCCAATTGATTCACAAAGCAGTACAGGAGCAGTTGGAGAAAAGTCAAGCCCGGTACAAGACTCGACATGATAAACACCGAGTCGGCCATAAACTTCAAGTGGGTGACAAAGTGTGGTTCCATATCAGCAAGGACAGGATGAAGGGAGAAGAGAAGTATTTGCGACCAATCCGGTATGGTCCATTCACCATCTTGGAGAAGATTGGAAACAATGCCTTCCATCTCAATTTGTCAATATATATGCAAATGTTCTCCATAGTGAATGTGGAAAACTTAAAGCTGTATGAGCCACCATTAATTATGGACACCTAAGAGGTAGGCACAGTTCCTACAATTGATGACTTTGCACCAGAGTACCTCGATGAGTTAACTATATATATCATCCTTGACAGAAGAACCAAGACTTCAGGATGAGGAGATGTGGAATACCTTCGAGTTCGTTTCAAGGGGATGCACCCTAGCAAGGTAAAACAACGGGAAAAAGAAAGAATGATGGAACAATTCCCTCACTTGCCAATTGACTGATAAAGCTTTTGGTGGTCCAAAAGCTCCTCAATGGGGAGGATTGATCCAAGTGGATCTCCATACACCAATGGCATGGAAAAGGCTCAAAATTCAAAGTGGCAGAAAGATGATTAACTTGACATCAGATCGAAGTGCTCGTTGCCTTGATTCCAATGGTGTGAACGACACTCCAATTTGAGTCCAGATGAGAAAGATAGAGGCAATCAAAGTTGGGTTGACATATTGCTGACTGGGAAAGATTAATGGAGACACAAATTGGATTTTTTCGGCTAACAAAATTTGACCAACTTCGGCTAGATTCCGAGCGAAATTCTCTCCTGGTTAAAATGACTCCTTCGGTCAAAATTTTGATTTTTCAAAAGGGGCATATTGTTTTTGTATAATAAAAAAAATTATAAAAAAAGGGTGGCGAGCCACCAACCCCACCACCCCAAAACTTCAACATATAATTATGGAGGGGCGGGCCACGACCCCCAACCCCTCCCCCCATCCCATGGAACCACCATAGTAACACACGGAGGTTTTGGGTGGGCCGACCCTTGGGCCATGGGCCCAATCCCGACAACACACAACCACCTCCCTTAAGAAAATCAATGGATCCGACGGGAGATGGGGTGCGTGGGCCCAGCCTGACCCTTTTTAAAAATAAAAATTTGATATATATCAAAAGGAGGAGGCGGGGTTTGACCACCCGACCTCCTCCATAATAACTGGATCGTAAACCAACTCACCAATGGAACTCTTGTGAAGTTCATCAACCTATTTTTTATTTAAAACTCAGTTCATCAGTGGGCCCACGCAGAGGAGGGAGCACACGTAGTTCGAGGCAGATTTTTGCAGGAGGGCTAGATTTTCACTTTGTCATATTTTGACAAATTTTATATGGTTTCTGTATTTCTCGATGCCACGAATGCAATGGCGATGTCTATTTCTCCATCAGGGTTCTGCATTTTTCAGCCATTTTTTAGTATGGATGTATAAGACTCCTTTTTTGTAACTGATTCTTGTACTCTTCTTTCTCGTGCCACTTAATGAATGAAGGCCTCCCCATTGATCGAGCAAGGCTCGGAGATGTAGTCCAAGTCAGACAAACTCCGTTATCAAGTTTTGTTGTCTTCTTTCATGCTTTATATGTTTCTCCTCTTCTCTCGTGTGCACATTAAATTTCTATGTTTAAGCTAGAATTTATGCATGTAATTATTTAATACATATATAAGAAAAATATCTTGGATCAATTTCTATGTCATATAGGGGCCACCCAATAAGTAAATTGAACCTTTAGATGCCTTCCTTTAGATGCCTTATGGAAGTGGCACAGGAAAGGAACAACCCTCGAATCATACGTGGAAGCTGCCCTTTTGCATTTACTCCTTACTTACGAATATCTTACACACTTAGTTAGGTGCGTGTGGTGGATGGGCAAAATGACATCGCTATTACCTTTCTATATTCCTACCTTTATGAATGGAAGTAGAGTCGGTGGCTAGCACAGAAAAAACCTGTCGCCGGATCGTGCATATTTAGGAACTACTGTAAGAATCTTTAGCAGATATCGTCAACTACCGGATGGATTGGATTCCCTCCCTACAGCCAGAACTCACTTTAGTCGAGATCCTGGGAACTTCAGCATAGATCATGATGTTGCTAGAAATGGTCAACAAATCTGGTCAGGGTGAAACTACCTGCATTTTGTCATCAATGTACCTCTTTTTTGATGAATGAATAGAACCTTGGCATACAAAAAAAAAACATTTAAAAAAATTAGAAAAAAAAAAACATTAAAAAACATAAATTTAAAATTTTTAAGAAAAATAAAAACAATATATATATATATATATACGAAACAAAATTATAAAAGACATTTTAAACAATTAAAAAAACTAAAAAAAGCATTAAAAAATAAAATTTAAAAATTTTAAGAAAAAATAAACATTATAAAAAAATAAAAAATTGCAACTTCTGGGCCCCTGGGTAGTCCTTCGCCAATTCCCAAAATTGGCTAGGCCTCACTCAGGGGCCCAAGTGGTTGCAACCACTCGAGGCCCGCTAAGCCTTGCTAAGGGGCCCAAGGGGTTACAATCGCTCGAGCCCCTAGCTGGGGCTTATCTGATTCCGAGAATCAAATGAGCCTTGCCCTTGGGCCAGTGGAGGTGCGTGTAGCTCCACCAACACAGGGCCACAACCCCTTGGGCCCTTGGTTGGGGCTCATCTGATTCCGGGAATCAGATTAGCCCTGCCCAGGGACCCGAAGGGCTATGGCCCTCGACGAGTTGATCTTTGTGTAAGCTCCACACACCCATAGTCACGACCCCTCGAGCCCCTAGCCAAGGATTGGACGATTCCCAGAATTGGCCAAGCACTGCCTAGGGGCCGCACATTTTTTATTTTAATTTTTTTAAATATTCTTTATAATTGTTTTTTTTATTATTTTTTAATGTTTTTTGTTTTTTATTTCTTAAATTTATTTTTTCATGTTTTTCTATTTTATATTTTTTTCTTATTTATTTAAATGTTTCTTTTTAGTTGTTTTTTTATAGTTTTTTTCTTGTTTTTTATTTTATTATTTGGAATACTTATTATTATTATTATTATTATGTTTTTTTTTGTTTTTAATTGTCCAATAAGGTATTATTATTATCATTATTTTTTCTTCTGTTAATTTTTTTCTTTAATTGTGTTTCTTATACATATTTTATTTTTATTTTTTTTTGTATAAAGACTATTCTATTAAGATAAAGGGAAAAAAATATTTACAAAGAGGTTTGAACCTCTGAGGGGGTTGTAGCCTGCCCTCTACCAAAAAGACTGTTGCAGGTAGCACATTGCCTTCCTTTTATAAAAATGAGAATCATAGAAGTGAGAATTATGGTAATCTTGAGAGACCCAAAACTAAACTGAGCTATATAAGATCGAAGCTTCAGAGGAAGCTGATCTTTTACAAAAATGTTGTCCTTTACAGTCACTATTACAAGAAGATTGAAAACCAAAATTATGTCTTGGAGACTGTAAAATTTCATGCTGATAAGAAAAGAAGCCATGCATATTGAGAATTTCAGACCAAAACCAGAAATCATAAGATAACTTGCTGTCATGTCGCTGAAGCCAAGAGTAATTAAACCTGCGATGGAGAGCCTGTGGCGTTCTCATTTGCCTGGTTGAGAGAGCTTACCCAGGTTACCATCACATTGTCTTTAGCTTTCATCATACTGCCAGCTGGAGGAAGAACAAGGTTCAGAACGCTTCCAGAAAGGCGCGCAGGCTCACAAGCAATAATTTGCTCTTGAGGTGAAGCTGGCTGAGGTTGAAAGTCTTCCTGTTGGCCCTCCTCGTGCAGCACAGCAGAGTCATTGAGGACGACTCCAGCCAAGCTACCCTGAAAATCACTAGAATTTTGAGATTGAGACTGCTCCCTGGAGGTTTCATCCGAGCTTGTGAGCTCATCTTCCTCCTCCGAGAAGATAACAGTTATAGTGGCTGAGATGAGAGGCTTATTAAGCCTTCTTCTGAACTTGAATCGGGTCGTTTGAAATGAGCTGTTTAGGGTGGGTCTAGAATGGTCAGAGGGCGGAGAGGATGGAGATGCAGAGGCTAACGGAGTTATGCATTGAGGGACAGAGCCACCATGACCCCGAGAACCTCCACGGGACCCTGAATTACTACCACGCCTGGGGATGCCGCGACGACGGGCCATTACAGTATGAATCTGCGGATTGAAGGAGCAGGGAGACTGAAGGTGAGGGTGAAGCGGCCAGACACAGGCTAATTGAACCCAATTTAAGGACCAGACCTCTGTACAGAAGACCCAAATGCAGAGCTCGCAATAGATTGAATAGACCAGATGAAAAAACCAAGCAAAGACTGAAGAAACCCAATGCACGAACCAGACACTTTCAGAAGAGACCGAATCGATACACCTTACAGAGACGGGCAATACGAAAACAGTAGACCGGACGCAGACGGAAAATACCAACTCAATACACCGGACACCGGCGGAGAAAACCAGAACCATATACCTGAAGCAGGCAGATTGAGACTAGTTATGAAGCCAGGGGGGCTTCCAAATTCTCTGAGCTGCGCAAGGCCGTTTAGGGCATAACCAGCAGAGTAGAACCAAAATGCCAATACCTGAAGAACTCGGAGCAAATATTCTGTGATGAATGCGCGCCATACTAAAATCACTTGCCTGCAGACCTCGAGCCTGATGATCCACTAATGCCTATAACTCACATACCTCGAACCACCAGAGCCAGCTAAGTGGAATGCCAGCTGCCCAAGTCGCATGCAATGGCATTAACACGTTATTAATGCACCCGCATCCGGGTTATACATATTTTATTATTATTATTATTATTATTATTATTATTATAATATATATATATATATATATATATATATATAGAGAGAGAGAGAGAGAGAGAGAGAGAGAGAGATAATTTTTTTGTTTTTTTGTCCATGGGTTCTCGGATAGATGATGATCAGGTGCTCTCTTAAGGCATTCCTTGATGTGAAGTCACTGATTCAATTCCCCACCTCGATCAGGGTGATATATTGGACATGATGAAGATGTAGTCCTACCAAGCTTACAAAAAAAATATTTGTTATGTTTGATTTTTTTATTATTATTATATATTTGATTTTTTTTGGGTCATTTTTTTAATTTTATTTTTTTGTTTATATATATCTATATCTATATATATATATATAAACATATATATATATATATATATACATACTCTTGCATTCCTACCTACTTCACTCCTCTCATGCTTCATTGATTTATACAAATAGATGTGAACCGAAAGTTGGTTCTAGATCCTAAACAAACTCCTACAATTCCTCTCTAAATCCTCCCATCATCCATAAAACTTTCACCTAATCCCTTATCTCTAGATGTGATCTAACTAACCCTCAAATCTCTTTACTCTTCCCAAATATTTTCGAACTCTCTCCTATTTACAATAATTCCCAATTCTCTCCTAAAAATATAGGAAAACCCATTAAATAATTAAATCCTAACTTAGGGAACCAACTCCCTCGGTAAACAAGTAACCCTAGGTTAGATGCTCCTGCATCAGACTTCCCAAGTAAAAGAAATTCATGGTCTCTCGACAATATGTCTTCATCAATAGATTAAATTCCTCCTGGATGCCAAAATTTAGTCTATTGCTGAGCAACTACCCTGTCATATTGTTTCCATTTTGTTGCTATCTATTTCCTTCTTCCAGGATTTCAAACTTTATGTTGTAGTTATCCTCCTTCTTTGTTGTTGTATTCTCGAGCAATCAAATATTTTAGTTTCTGTACTTTTTCCATCAGTTTGCTTAATTTTTTAATTTCAATATCCAATTTAGTTTCTGATTGAATTTTACTGTTACCAGTTTGGAATATCAATTCATCATCTTTAACATTAAATTGTAAATTACATTTTATCTCAAGCTCCACATTTTTACTACTTGAAAATTTCTCTTCTCTATCTACAACTTGATTAGATTCAAGTTCCATCATCATCTTCTCTAGCAATCGTAATTATTCTTCACATTTCATTAGCATTTTACAGTCACTTTCATAAATAATTTCAACATACTAGTCTTCATCCTTACATGAAACAGAATTAGTGTCTCGTCCATCATTTGCAACACATCCTGCATCGATACACAAATTGCTAGATTAAAAAACATATGATTTTATAGCCTCAACAAATGATTCTTCCTTGAAGTCTTTATGTTGATCTTCCAAACAATATTTATTATTGTCATCCTCTTCATTAAAGATTAACCCTTGTTCAATCTCACAAATGAAAATTGCTTCCTCATCATTCTCGTCAAGTATTGGTCCTTGCTCTAGTTCACAAATCCATACATTCATCTTAGTTATTTGGAGTTTTTCCGCTTCTCTTAACAAAAATTTCAACTTGTGTTTCTATCTTCATGAAATCAACTACTTGATTGGCCATCTAGCTATCATCTTCATTATCCATCCATGTTTTTGAATTTGTAGCAAGTCCATCACCACGTCAAGTCGTGCCTTCACTTCAACGATCTCTTTATCAATTTCTTCATCACATATTCTAACTACTATGGCATTGTTGTGGCTTTTCCCTAGATTTTGCAAATGAATATCCATATTCATCTTCATCTCCTTCTTCCCTTGCATAAGCTTCAAATAACTATAATATCCTTTCAAATTGTCTTTACAATAAATTGACCGGAATCTGGGTGTCAGTTTCTACTGATCGTGCACCAATTACAATTAACAAGTCAAACTTAAAGCACTTTTAACTTGACTTATGACTCTTTAACAATATACTTCTAATTTGACATCAACTCCTTACATCAATGGACCTTGGGTGCTAGGTAAAACCGAAAATGCACCTTTTTATACAATATATTAATAACTAAAATTTAAACTTGACTCCAACTTAAACTCTCAAATTCACTTGTGACTTGACTTTTACCCCAAAATACACCCTCGTATTATGAGGTATATTTCATTAAGGACACAGATTGAGAAGATCGATATATAGATTGACCAGATAAGCGAATAGGGTCGAACTTGTCGACACAGCCACAACCTTGATCATTCTAAACAATGACTCTCTGATCAAATACCCTGCCTAGAGTTGTTTAGATGGCCAAGATCTTAGTATCAAGATAAAACATACAATAAATCTCGAGATAGAGTCTCTTCTATCGCTCCAAAAGTAAAAAATGACACTTCATACACCTAAAAGTTCATAGAGCGAAAAGAATCTACTTTGAGGTCCCCATATTATACTCATTATGCCTCGCATTATTAAAAATGCATTTTCAAAAATGCATTTTATACATCTAGGTTCACTCTAACGTTTTTAATAAACTTTTTCTTTGTAATTTTCACCTCTTTTCCCCATTATTTCTCTCATGTACAGTTCAAGCCTTGGCTTGTTCTCCTCACTTAACGCAGCGCACAACACTATTCCATTGAAAGGATCACATTCTCCATCACAAGGCTCCTCTCAAAACTTGTATCTAACAACATTATAATTCCTTGACAAAATCCGAAATATCTTCAATCCTTATGGAAAACTCCTTGCAGCTACCAATCTCGGTTAGCGATCTCTCTTCTCAAGCGTCAACAATAACACTTCACCATAATATGGCTTCCTTTCTCACATGATGGTTATATGCAACTTATTTCCAAGACACACAAGAAATTTTCTAGCCTTTTTCATCCATAATTTCATCTACACTCTTCTGGAAGGCAACTTCAACATCATCAGGTCTTCATGGATGGGGCTATTCCATGCATTACATAGCTCAAATATTATTTCAAGCACCATTAATCTACCATTCAACTCATTGTACAATCAAAATTACAACACTTTTCTTTTGTATAAGCGGGCTTTCAAATTTCTTATGGAAGTTATATGAATTTCACGACCTACGCAAACTTGAACCAAATCCTTTGAGAATTCCATAATATAAGCCTCCAAACATGATTAGAATCAAGGTGCTACTAAATTCATGCTTGAACAAATCCTCACGCTGCAAAGTTTCATTCTTTACTACTAAGAAAATGATGCTTGACTCTCCTTGACGAGTTAATCCTTCATGGAGGCTCTTTCTCCTGTGCATTCTCACTGAGTTCCTTTATTGATTCTAGTGAAATGCCAACTTCTATGACCATAATTTTCCAATGGATCCCAACGAAGGTCTCTGGGAAATTTTCCTCAAGCTTCAATAAACTCTAATCCATTAATATACCATGCAGAGAACCGAACATTGATTTCTTTGAAACGGAGAATCAAACTAAAATTCTGCTACCAATTTAATACAATAATTTGTAAAGAAATCAAATTATTAATGCATTCTATTTGTGCCATGATCCAGGCTGTAATACCAAAATGATGGCGTAAACCATAGGGCCTACACTATAAACACAAAAAAATGCACACAACTAATGCACTCCAAAAATAAAATCAATTAATTAAAGAATAAAATATGTACAAGAGAACTGTTGGCCTGATAATTGGCCTCTCATTCCTACCTACTTCACTCCTCTCATGCCTCATTGATTTATACAAATAGATCTAAACCCAAATTTGGCTCTAGATCTTAAACAAACTCCTAAGTTTCTCTCTAAATCCTCCCATGATCCATAAAACTCTCACCTAATCCCTTATCTCTAGATGAGATCTAACTAAGCCTCAAATCTCTCTACTCCTCCCAAATATTCTTGAAACCTCTCTTATTTACAATAATTCTCACTCTCTCCTAAAACTACAGGAAAACACATTAAATAATTAAATCCTAACTTAGGGAACCAACTCCCTTGGTAAGCACGTAACCCTAAGTTAGATGCTCCCACATCATTCCAACGACAACACTTTTCATTTTCAGGGTGTTTTTTGCACAAAAACAATTGGCTTTCACTGCCATTTTTAAAAATGTTGAAATTTTACCCCCCAAAAAAACATTATTTGAGCATCAACACTTTTTGTTTTCGAGTTGTTTTTCATGTTTTTTTGGGGTTTATTTACTATAGTTCTTGTTTCAATTTTACAGTTTCCATTTGATAGTTTACATTGTCTTCTAGTTTTGGAGATTTATGTTGATTATGTCCTCAATATGATATCTTAATTTCCTTTTACGCTCTAACTCTTTATCACCCCACTATCAAGTAATAATTAAATTTTGATGCAATAATATTTTATTGTACAAAATGATCTCCTCTTTTATCTCCCAATTCTCTAGCAAGGTTTCTCGTCCTTATGCCATCCCCCCTTTAGTTGATGGTGGTTTGTCTTAGAATTAAAAGCAATTTTAGGAAAACTCTTGTCTTCCATGTTATTTAAACCCTTCTTATACATAAGATATCCATCTGATGCTTTCAGCAAGAGAAAGGTATGCTTCATTGAAGGGGGTGTAATATTAGGTTGTATTTCCTTAAATCTCAACAAAAACAAAATAAGGTACTATAAAAATAATTCAAATTTTTGTAGATTATAACAATAAAAAAATTGGTATTACACCATTTAATAGATTTATAGATATGACAGTCTAAAATGGTTCTATCTCCTAGACTTAGTATAATAAGTCAATCTAGAGAGAATGAACAGATCTTGAATATTCTCTCTGCTTTCTAGGGATAGGTCTTGTAGAGGGCCATAGACCTCTACCTGATTATTAGTTGTTTTGTCAAATTCCTCCAAAAAATTAGATTTCTAGTTTATCAACATGGTGAAAACTCATCCCCAAATAAATAATTAATTTAAATTAATTAATTAGTTGGTTAGTTAATTAATAATAATTTATTAACTTTTAAGTTACTTAATACTAATTAGATTATTATTATTATTATTATTGTTACAAATATTACTAATTAATTAAAAATGGATAATAATAATTAAAATTAACTTATTATTATACGTTAAAATATCAAGACATGAAATATTTTCTTCTACAAGTTTATATCAATTTGTGTTATATAGTTTATTACGATAATTTTATCATGAAAATAGTGAATATATCCATTCAAAGTAGTGAATTAAGTGATTTTCTAATTCTTCATTTTGGAAAACTCAATTTAGTTAATGTAAAAATTCTACATCAACTGTATAATTCCAATTTTAATGAAATATGTGTTTGTGGATCCCATCAAGTTGTCAATCCTACTCTAATTATTTGATCAAAGTTGGAAATGAAGAGTGAAACTAATTTTTTGACTTCTTCCAATATGTTCTTAGCTTGTTTTCTATACATATTCCTTTGAACCATCTTACTAATTTCCATTACTACAACTGCTTTGTCTGTGACATCTACCACTCTCGAATCTTGGGAAGATTTTTCATTCAAATATTCAATAATCTCTTTTGCTATTTGTGAGCTCTCCAGTGCTTTGTTTTTGTTCACAATAATAATCATTTCAGGGGATTTTATCATATCCTTATCCTCTACATTGATATTTATATGGTCCCAAATGGCTCAAATATATTGAATTATGTCATCCCAAATAATTTTCCTTGCCTGCATTAAAGACATATAACCCTTAAGTTTATCTTTCAACTCTTTAATTTCTCCATATGCTTCCTGGCATTTAGCATTCATTTGGTTTGTATTCTCTTTTACTATATTTAGTTGTATTTCCTTTATGCTTAGCTATCCTTTAGAGTCATCCAGGTCCTTTTGTAAAAATTTTAGTTCATCTTATGATATCGTCAATTCAATGATGACTCTTGTTAATTTTTCTTTAGGATCCTCTAAGTTAGCTAAGACCACCAAAATACACACATTTCCATCCATATTCGATTACAACTCTATAAATTATTGCTTGAGGACTGCAAGTTGTTGGTTTCTATCAAGTAGCTCTTTCGTAAAAAAATTCTTTTTCACTCTCCACCTTGGCTAATTAAAGTGTTTTCACATTCTCTACAATAAGCATCTTCAATTTGTTTCTCAATGATTGGACTTATGATTTTATTTTGCAACAAAGTTTTAATTGTTGCTCTATCTTTAGGTTTCACCACCAGTTTGATGATTGAATTTTTAAACTCCTCATTTTGAGTGTGAAAGGCTCTAGAATTAGCTTTAATTTGTTTAAGAGTATATATTACCTTATCAAAGAGTGTTTCTACTGTGTTGGCTTCCAAAGAGGTCTTCCCAACATCATTATATAAGAATTCACCAGTTTGCTTATGGAAATTGATTTCAGGCAGAGGATTATCCTTATCATTGACTAACAAGTTTATTTTTTTGAAATATATTCTTGATGAAATGGATTGAGAAGCCAAGTGAGTAAGAGATATCTCCCGTTGATTCCTCTCAAGATCCATAGCTAACAAGAGTCTAGTTTGGTAATTTGACACTCAATGAGCCTCCAATTATGTTGCAAAATTACTTCTTATTTTAATGTTTCTCTCCTTAATCTGCTGAAATTCCCTCTGTAAAGCATTAATGGAAGAAGAATCTTCCTCATCAATAGGAATTGGAGATGAAGTTGAACATTTTGTGTCTCCCAATTTTACTTGAAAACCTGTTTCATTAGAGGGTTTTTCAATCAACTAAGAAAAAGTTTTTTCCTTTGTTTCCCCTCTTTGAAATTTAGCTTTCTTGCTAGATTGTGAATGTTCAATGTCAACATCAGTAAGTTATGGAACATTCCTCTTCAAACACTTTTCCTTGGGACGAGAGGTTTCCACATCCATTTTTTTTTCTCATCCTCCATACCTAGATTTTCCATCTTTCTAGCTCTAGTTTTGCTACATGGGTATATGATGCACATGTTATTTCTATTCTTCTTTCAAAATTACTTGACGAGCATCGCAACTCCACTTCTCTCCTTGATCAAATACCAACTCCTTCATCATCCTCCCAACTTCTTTTGCAACTTGCATGTTATTCACAATGAAAGGATCAACTATTCTAGGTAGCTTGAACATAAAACCTTTGCAAGATAGAATAAAATGGACCTGGTCCACATTTGACCTTTTCCTGATGAATTCCTCATGGGTGTAAATGTAGGCACCTATAATGTGGGGTATTTGCTCCATATATCCTTATTCCCAAATTCTCCTGAAAAATGTACCAATAACCAACCAGAGCATCTTTACTCAATTGCAATAAAGATTTGTCTTCTGGGAGAATCTAGGAGAAAATTGATTACTGATGATTTTGTACACAACTAACATAAAAGAAGAAACAAAATAGGAGAAACCTTCATTGTTTTATTTTCTTTTGACAACAATGGTCCAATCGATGACAAAATTATTTTTCTTATTAGAATCAAAGATATTCAAATCCAAATCAATAAATTGACCAAACTAGGTGTACAAGAAAAGATAAACTAGTAGAGATGGATATCTGAAATACCCAAAGATGTTGAAATTTTAAAATTGAATGTTA
Organism: Pinus tabuliformis; assembly: GCA_031772625.1. NCBI lineage: Eukaryota > Viridiplantae > Streptophyta > Pinopsida > Pinales > Pinaceae > Pinus > Pinus tabuliformis. Next base: position 856,680,997 of record CM062820.1, on the reverse strand, counting down.
ATGGACCACTCCTAGTAGGAAGGAATGTCTAACACAGTTTTTGGCTGTATCATTAAATGAAAAATCCTTAAATCATAGTGACTAATGATCTCGATAACATCTTTCCCAAGTAGACCCAGGAAAATAGTTATAGGGAATTTAGTTGCTATTGGAGGGAGAAAGGAATTGGGATAAAATAGTGAGTTGAAATAAATCATTTGTATCATGTTCAAAAAGAGCTTGATAAGTCGACAGAATGGAATCATCTGTGAAAGTCGTGCAATTACCAGAGATTAGGAAATTTATGGCTTGGTGAATTAACTAAAAAGTCACTTGCATAATATTTTCCCCTAAATATTTCATCACAAAATTACGTTTAGGATAGAGGGAATAAGTTAACTAACTCATGAATTCGAGAAAAATGATAAGTATGGGAAATAAATGCAGCACAAAGGCCATACTTGACTACTTGAAAGGGGTCATTGGACTTAATTTCACTGGCAAATAATTTATAGCGGACTTCCATGAGGTCTAATGGACATATGGGATAAAAGATATCTCTTTCTATATCCATTAGAGGAATATGGGTGGTCGACACAGAAGGAGTAGCTCTCTTGGTCATTTTTTCAATTTGTTGCATAATTGAAGACAAGGAAAACTAGGTAATGTTGTTACGTAGATTTTAGAAGGTCGATGTTCCAACCTTGAACCAGGAGTGAACGCAAAATCCATCTGGAAATGAAAAAATAATTGATTGGACATAATGAGGTTTTGTTTCACAGTGTGGATGGAAAATTAAAATACGAATACAAATGGAGATGATGTGGAAAGGTGAGGTGTGTGGTGACATGGAAAAGTGAGTTGGATCACTTGCTACGCACTTACCTCATGCCATGGGTGGTTTTTTATGACACCACTTACTGTCCTCAAGAGATAAGAAGCTAATATATGGTTTCTAATTGGTGATGGTGGGAGAGATAATGCCCATAGATCTCTTGATGAGTCATTTCAAGAAACAACCTCTTAGGATCTCCTCCCCAAAAAACCTTCATTCAATTCATGCTACCAAGTTTGCACATGAAAACAATTTAATTTGAATGAACGTCGATATATTTGTAACACGCATGCGCTTTAGCCTTCCACCGATATGTACATGCATGGGGTGGCCCACCTCTTAATCCTTCATATCATTAAGCTCTCGACCCATTCATAGAACTAGGGCATGAAATGTTAGGCTTGCATCGAATACATCACATACAAATTTTAATTGAAGGAATTTTACTTGGTTGTATGCCTCCTTATACACCTTGTTTTTACACACACACACACACACACACACACACACACACACATATATATATATATATATATATAATTTTTGTTTCTTGAAACACAAAAAAAAGGTGGTTACAACAATGCTTAGTATGCCACTCTTTGTAGTATTTGTCTAAGTTTTTTGTCCCTAAACATGGGGGGAGTGTTCACCCAAAATATCGGACACCATAATGAAATAACACAATGTACCAGAAGCTCCCATTACCATATTATGTATTGTGGAAGTCTACATGGTAAAGTTTGTTTTATTTTGTTATTTTTACTTAAAATTTTATGTGAAGTGTTATTTTTTGAAGAAAAACTACAAATATTATCATCTTTGGACATAAAATTCATAAAATTTTCTTTTTTTTTAACCTTTTCTATTTAATTTTTCCATTAAAATCCTTTATTTAACATGGCATTTTAGTGAAAAGGTCCCAAATGTGTATTTTTTTAATTATATCTACGTGAAAAGTGGGTATTCTTTTGTCAAGTGTTTAAAATTGTTATTTTTTAGTAATAATTGTTTTATGTGTTTTGAAGTATTAATTAATGATACACAAATACATAAAAAAATCCCAACTTTTATTCTTATTTATATCTGGAGGAATGGACAATTGGGTCAATCATACTCATGTGACACGAGGTCATTTATGGCTGCGACCACTATATCCTCTGGGGCCTATGATCTATCCTCCTCTCTATAGACTAGGTTACTTCTAGGGGAATTGAACCTTTGATGTCTTGCTCACAAGACTTCTTTTTCATGGTGATCACCAACTGAGATACAACCTAGGGACATATAAAAAATAACTTCAAAATATTAATTTTATTATTAGTTTTTAACTTAAAGAAAAAATCATTACAAAAATATTGCAAATAAAAACAAAAAATAAAAACTTGAAAAAGAACACATAAAAAACAAACATTTCAGCAAGAAGAAGAAGAAGAAAACAACTTGAAAAATGGTTAAATAACTAACATTTATAAAAAGTGTGCATACTTAAGACATAAGAAACTTTAATGTGTCAAAAATATGTTGAAATTATGGTGTAGATTTGCAATTGCTCATGAAGTTTTAATCAAAATCATATGACACAAACCTACTCTACTCCTCCGTAGAAGTTAGTTCACAATTTAGAACAAAAAATTTAGACATGCAATAAGAAATAACACACATGCACATAATATTTTTCCTGGGGAAAGAAATCTTCTAGAACCTCCAATGCTTTCTTGCATTAATATGATGAATAAAGATGTATTACAATTTCTTTGCTTAACTAAGCACAACCTGCAAGTGAATAACCTATCTCTCTACTCATTGAGAAGCTCTAACTCATACTTAATCAATTTCTGCCTCTGCTTGAGCACCTATTTCCTTTTGCAATTCCTTGAGAAATTAGGCCCCCATTATTTAGGAATTTTTCCAAAATGGATTGCACAATTCCCAAGGTTGATCATCTGTTTGCATGCAACACTTGTACACTCAAGACTAGTCTACAATCGATGTTATATTGCCTTGGAATATCCACTACAGTTGGGCAACTTGAATTCTCTACATGCACTAGATATTTTGGGTTGTTTAATCAATTAACTGGATGATCACTGAGTTTGACTGAAGTCCCACCGCACAACTAACCTTTCACTAGTTCCTCCAACAATTGGAACTAGTTTAATTGAAAACAACTTCAGATAACTGCCTTTGATTGCTACAAATTAGAAATCACACATGCTTAACTGAAATTTGACTCCTCCAAATCGAATTCACTGAGTAAATTGGGTTACATAAGCCATGTCACACAAGTTAACAACATCCAAGTTCTCTGCTGATGTGGAAATTCAAATTTTCTCAATTTAATCAAGGAAAAATCAAATTGAGAATTTCTTGCTGCATTTTTCAACACTCCCTCTCAATAAGAAAGGGATTATAAAACACCCCTATTCTGCACCTATGGAACTTAAACCTTCCTCTTGAGAAGGCCTTTTGTTAAAATGTCAACATTTTGTTCTTCTATGAGAATGTAGCGTAGCAACATTATCTGCCTCTGCACACAGTCCCATAAATGGTGATACCAAATATCTATATGCTTGGATCGATCGTGAAAAATAGAACTATCAAAGCTTGATGCAACTCTGATTATCATAGTAGATCACATTTGGATCCATCACCTAACCAAACAATCCAACAAGTATCTTTCTCATCGAGATCTCCTCACACGCTGCTTGAATTACAACCATGTATTCTGCTTCTGTCGAGTGAATGCCACAGATCTTTGCTTCCTGTTGTACTAGGAAACAACTGCAGACCTATTGTGGCCACTAACCCCCATAGATTTTGATAAAATCATGGGGACCCTTTATTGTTTGTCATCTTGAAAAACTCCCTTTTATAATGGCATTTTGGTGATTTTTGGTTCCTCTAGCCTTTAGTGGTTGGGTTTTAAATTTTTGGAGTTTTAGCCATAGCTTGGCTTTCTGCGATTGTTACCTTATTTGCTTGATGATTTCCTTTCTCTTTCATAATGAAATCGATCATGTGGCACCTTCACATGCACATCACCTCACCTTTCATATTTGGTCGCACTATATTCGTTTCCTATACTTGATTCGATATCTCCATCACAAAAGGGTATAATCATTTATAAAAATAGTGTATATATAATTTCATTTTAATTTAATTAATAATGTAGATAATAGATATACAATGTAAATTAAAATAAAAAAGGATATATCTATTTTAATTTTTATTATAATATTAAAAAGTAGAGATTGAAAAGTGAAAAGAAATAAATATATTATAAAATATATGTTGTAAATAATGCAAATTCAAATGTATATATTGTATATATATTTTAACATTTCAATTTAGTTAGCACTTACACAATGTATATTAATAAAAGAATAATATAATACAAAATTGAAAGCATTTATGAAATTGTAATATATTGGAAAATGAAATTTATTTGTCAACATGCATTACAATGGTATATAATACATTTCCACTATCAAACCATTGATATTCCTTCTCACAAGCGACGTAGGATTTGACGTTTCAAATCGAAACAATAATAAAAAAACTTTCGTTGGACCAAATACTTGGGCATATAAAATGTAAGCCAACATCAATGAACACACCCAACGCTCACAACTGAAATAATAGAACCAACCAACAACTCAACCAATGCTAAACCACATTACATTCTTTTTGGTATGTTACCAAACTCCAAGTTATGTACACGTTGTTTTGTGGTTTCAGGTCATCAAAATAAAACAAAATGTGTTGCACTTTACCATTTCTGCTAGCCAATCCATATGTCAACATAATAGTTATTCCGCAAACTAAACATCTGCCTAAATATTTGTGTTGACATAAGTTATGGAAATTGTATTTTAGGCATTTTGGCTGGAAGACATTGAAACCCACGAGTCACTAAACGCCAATTTTGTTGCCACCTACGAAATAAGATTACAAATGGATAAGCAAGAATTTCATTGTCCGACATCAACCTGTGTTTCTTTTCTTTTTCTTTCACGAGTTTTGCAAACCCGGATCGCAAAATATTTTCAAGCTGCTCTAGGCTATCCATCTGGTTTGAGTTAGATTGCATGGCTATCCACATAATGCCAAGTCACTGTATATACCAGATCCGGGCTAGTAAGATTCAACTGTTTTCCAAACTAATTACGTGTTTTGTTTTGACTATTTGTAGGTACATATGCCACATAGAAAAAGGGAATATGAAGATCCTTAGTCTTCTTATTTTTGAGCCTACTTAATAGTGAATGGAGTCATGAATCTAATTCGATGAAGAAATGACTTGAGAACAATGTTATTGGACCGCATAGAGCTCGTTTGTTTCGTTGGAATTGTATTATTGTGCCATTACACGTTGAAGAAATTAGCCCAATCCTGCTAAAAAAAAATGAAGAACAACAACCACAGATTGCGACTCGAGCAAAGTAAGGATTGCACCTCTGAATTAGAAGCAGAAGATTGGCCTATTTAAAATGTTGAAGATAATGGAGAATCTTATAATAGTGTGAGTTGGTTCACAAGACCTTAGGATAAGAATTAATTTCTATTTCTTAGGGTATGGTTCTAACTTTCCTATTGCTATTGATGTTTATTGAGAATGTAGAGGGTTCTGCACAGCTAGACTCTCTTGGGTCAACTCTCCTTGGTAGAACTGACTAGTGAGTTTTATTTATTTATTAATTCAAGCATCATGTCATTTTGACATGGCATCAGAACTTTGCATCATGTCATTTTTGTTAGCCTCCTGTTGCGACAGGTGTTCATATTTCATGATTGACAGTGGAAGTGCCAAATATATTCATCTTTTCATGCTGCAAAGGTTCCATATTTTGTAAAAAGGCATTAGTGAAAGTTTAAAAAACGTGAAAAGGGTATGCCCTAAAAGGATTATCAAAGGGAAAAAAGAGTAAATTGGTCAGAAAGAGTGATAGAAATGAACCCCAAAGAAAGACGAGGAAAGTGGCTAGTTTAAATGCCACTACTAGTTTGATGGATGGCCCAACAGTTCAATCTAGACCATGCCATGTTTAAATTGCTTATTTTAGACTAGAGAAAGAATACCTGTCCAAACAGTTCAAGCTTGGCAGAAGAGTAGATAGGCAGAGAAATGAAGAAGCCCAACTGCTTAATCTGGGTCCTTAGAAGAGATAAGGGTTGATTTAGATAGGAGGGAAGCCATAAGAAAAGAAGACAATCAGGGTTTGCAAGTCTAAGTGCACCCATTCAAAAGGAAGGAAAAATGTTAGGTGTATTAGGATGGGTAGGTAGTTTGAGGTTGCAGAAGCAAGGTTTGGGTCACATTTTGTATTATTAATCAAAACTTGTTTCATCAATGACAGAAATGTCAAAGCAGTGGTTCAATGGAAGGACTATGCAAGCATGTCTAACTTCCTTTCACCTCCCACTCAAAATTTCTTACTAACACCCCCTTGAGGACTTTGGGATCTTCCCAACAAGTCCTGTTATCACTTCATTTTTGTAAAATACCAAGTCAAGTTTTGGCTTTCTCAATGAAAGAAGCCACATTTCTTGTGTAAAATCATTTCTCCATATCCCATTCAAATCTCATGTCTAAGTTTCAGATCATAAACTTGGCATCCTTCCCCTTACATTTCCATTTCACAAACTCATATTAACTTCTAATCCTATTTTATAGCTCCCTCACTAAATTTTCCCATCCCTATTGTTACAAAAAACTATATAAAATCCCAAAAAATATTAAAATCCCACCCTATAGCATTATAGCTATGTATATATAGTTTAGGGAAATAATAGTCCATCTGGGACTACTATTAACCCTTCCGCGTTCTAAACTGGGGTTGTTTTAACCTCTGGTTAAAATAATAACCATGGTCCTCCCCTTTTGTATATAAACCCAACCCTTTTTACCGCTCATTATTAATATTTGGCGTTTAAATGTTTATTTTAACATTAAACGCTGCCGGTGCACATAACCCACCAACCCGCATTTCCAAAGTTTATGACCCCTGCAGTGCATTCTGTTTAAATAATACGGGCGGGTCCTGTCCCTAATCCCCGTCACCTTACCTGTGCCGCCAACCGTCAGATTGTGCGCGCCCCAAATCAATGGTGGGCAGTCGTTTTGAGCCCCCGATCCGCCGGAGGTTAACGCCCGGGGGATGGGCGGTTTCCCTGCCGTACCCCGCCACGTGTCGGCCTCCCGGCGTGTTTGGAGGCCCCTTCCCCAATACCGCCTGTGACGGAAGGTGGTGCGGGGAAAACCGGATACCACCTTTCGCCCTCCTACGTCAGCCCTGCGTCGCTTCTGATGTCATGTCTTCGTATCCCCGCCAGTCCCTCGTGTCATTGCCACGTCACCTGCTCACGTCGTCACCCTGCCAGAGTGTCCTATGCCACGTCTTCATCCGAGTCAGCTGCCACGTCACCCATCCGTACCCAGGACCCGCCCGATGACGTCAGCCCGACGTCATCCCAAAAAAGCGCCAAAAGCGCTAATATGCCAAATTTTTCATAAAAACATGCCTTTCGACCGTTTTGTTTCATTTTCATTGGTTGTGTGCGGGAGCTTTATGTGTCGTTTTTTTTGTCCGTTGGTGTCAAATTTCGAAATTCGACCAAAGTGCGTTGTTGCTGCCTGCAAATACGCTACCATTGTTCACCATTGCACCAGCTCGACAACCCTTGGCGCCATTTTTACCAGGTATTTGCCAATTTGCCAATTTCACCCTGTTCTTACCATTTTTCTCCATTTGCATGCTGAAACCGGCAAATTTCTTAATTGAAATCACTCATACACCTAAAAAACCTACCCAGATTTGCTCACTACTCCCCACTGTTAAAAGAAAACCCTCCCAATCCCCGGCAATTCGCGAAATCACCACAGGAAGCTATTTTAAAGCTCAGGTTTCCATCAAAACTCTACAATAAGCTCAGCATTATCCTTTCTGTCGCATTCCACGCATAAACCTCTGCAATTTCACTGTAATACTCCCCATTCCCTTGCAAAAAAATTTGCCCTCATAGTCTTCTATCCAAGGAATTCGCCTAAGAAACTAAAGCCTTATTCGAAACTCTGCAAAATTTTCCTCTTTATCATAATTACAGATATTGAAGGCCATTCCCTCACTTGAACCCAGTTTGCAAATCCTCAGAGTCAGTTGTCATCAATCTGCTACTGCTGTAAAACTTCATTCCAAATATAACATCAAAAAGTTTTATAATGGCCACTCCAACAGCTCTCAGTGTCACTCCTATGAATCCACCAAACAAAGAACTTGAAGCCATGCCTCTGGCTGATAAAGATTACCTCATTCAAGTTCTGGTTGGGGACCGAAATCACTTGAAGACCTTCTGCCAACTAAGAAACAGCTTTATAAACAACTGTGACACGTTTGGCATATGGGAGTCCAATTTGCCTTATTATTTCCTTCCCTCTGTTAATGTTTTTCCTGAGATCATCCATTTGTGTGCTGAGAACTATGAACCTAATCAGAGAGCTATTAATTCTCCATCTGGGAGCATACTTTTTTATATTACTCCTAACTCCATCAACCAGATGCTCGATTTCAAACAGACTCAGCTATTGATTCCTTTCTCCATGAACTATTTGCTGGATGAAGGCGCCAAGCTTTCCAGCTCTGAAATTGCAAGAATTACCAAGACATTCATGAGGGCAGACTGCCAGCCAATAGGCCCACCTCCTTTCTTATATGACAATTTCAATGAGGTGGGCAAGCTGCTTATAGATATGATTTCCTCTGTGCTGGGTTTTAAAACAAGTGAGCACATTGATGAAACAGTGCTGGTCCTGCTGTCTGCATACAGCCCAGGACAGCCCCCTGCTGTCAAGTATAATTATGCCAAGTTCATAGCCAACAAAATACATGATCAGCTAGTGAAGCTGGACAGGGAGGGAGTCTTTAAATATTCATCATATATCTATCATTTGTTCATGTACTACCAGTCTGAATGCTTCCAATGCCCCATTAAAAAGTTGGATTCTAAGGGGGAAAGAAGGTCTGTCATCTTTTGGTCATCAGTTTTCCATGAGGTTCAAAATTCTCCATTTTCCTACTGTGAGTTCATTGACCAGTTTGTATACCCAGTCTCTTGTCTTCTAAAAAGGTCCCCTCCTCCTAGATTGTCATATGACATACAGAAGACCTTGCAGCTATCTAAGAGTTACAAAATAGGTGATTGGTATCTCTACCAAAATCACACTGTCATTAGAATCTATGGCTGTGAGCTCTGTCCTTACAGGTTCCCAAGATATGTACCAATGAGATTGTTTGCATTTGAGTACTATAGGCAGCTCATCAATGTTGATCTTTGTCATTTTCATAGTGCCAAGAAGAAAGCTCATCTGAAATTCAAAGACCATCTAGGCCCCTTCATTATGAACAAGAAAGAAGGTTGGCAAGATGTCGATCAAACACTGAGGGACAAATACAAGTTAAAGAGGAGCTTCTGGTGGGTCCCTTATGACCCAGAGGGTTTTATCAGTGCCAGAAGAGTTAAATACAGGCTGATGGCCTACGACCATTGTAAATTCCCACAAATTGAACAATATGCCAACCAGGATGAGTCGCTGCAAGACACATTAGTTGAGGAATTGACCCAAGAAGAAATTATGGAAAGAAATGTCAAAGATTTAGAAAAAACTCTTGACTTGGATTCCGCTGACCAGGTAACTTTCAAGCTGCCGCACCAAGTCGGAGAAGGCACATCCACTGCTGTAGCTTCACAAGATGCCCAAGGAGCATCTACATCAGCAATAGGTACAGCTAAAGGAAAAGAGCCAATGGATACAGAACAAGGAATGGTCACAGAACAGCCTGCCACTTCAATGGAACAATCTCAAGTACAGGCTCCTCCACAGCAAACAGAGGCACCACAAGTCCCTGTTTTACAGACTCCTGCCCATGAGGAAAGAGGCAGAAAACGAGACCGAGAAGACTCCACACCTGCTAGTGGATCTACACAACAGCCCGAAGCCAAGAGGCAAAAGGTTGACTCTCCAATTGAGGAGGAAGTCAGTGAGGAAATCCTTGGAAGTCCAAGGAGAGACAGAGAAGGAAGTCAACAAACAGCTACAAGCTCTTTCCAACAAGAGCAAGACAGACAGCATGGCATGGAGGTATCTTCCTCTACACAACAAAGTAAGAAGCCAGCTAGCATCAAAGCCACCTTTAAAGAAATTAAGGCTCAAAATGAGCTATTAAGAGTACAATTGTATGACCAATTTCTTAAGGCAACGCCTGCCAAGCAGGAAAGATTGATGGCAGCATATGACATTAAAGAAGAAAGGATGATTCTCACCCACTTCAAGCCCAAGGTTCAACAGCCACAGTCAGCTGCAGACTATGTCAAGACAAAATTAGAGGTCCTAGCCAAGGACATTCACCCCATCGATCAAATAGAGTTACATAAGCAAACAGGGGAAATGGTCTATGCCATCCTGGCAGATAAGGCCACACTGGCTCATGAGTTAAAGGAATCTTTAAAGAATATAAATATTTAGCTTGATTTGGAAAGAATGTCCTCCACAGCCAAAGACAACAGAATTAAAACATTGGAGGACATTATTGTGGACCTAGGGCATGACCCTAAGAACCCCAAAGCCATCAAGGCCCTAATGAAGAAAAAGGAGGACGATATTGCTGCTCTGAAAAAGCAAATGAGGCTCACCTCGACTATGCACCCACAAACAGGAGAACTGGTGAAAGAGAAAGAAGTTGAGGATACATTGGACCTGCTAATGCAAATGAACCAGAGAATAATTGAGATGGAGGGAGAGTTGGAGAAAGCACTACAAGGCAAGCAGGGAGAGTCGACCTCCCAGCCACCTCAAACAGTTCCAACTATTGTTACTGTTCCTCCTACACAAGCAGCAGTGACCCCTCCGATTATTCCAGCAACTACGACAGCTACAGATGCTACAACGGTAACAACAACAGCTCCTAAGTCTAGCATGAGCATGGATGAACTGACCAAAGTTGTCAAGGAACTAGAGCTTCAGGCAACAGAGATAAAAGAGGCCAAGGAAAAGTTGGCCAACCTAGAAGGAAAATATGATAAGTCCAAAATGACAGTGGCTCAGCAGACAAGGGAAATTAAGGCCCTGAAGGACAAAATAAAGGCCTTGGAGTAGGGGCTAACTTTGGACAAGACACTAGCTGAAATAAAGAGGATTTTGTGGGCCAAGATTAATCAATCAATCACTGACCAGTGGCGGTCAATTCAGGCCATACATGAACAAATAGATCTAATTGGCCTAGCTCAGTTTGAAAATCAGAGAGCCAGAGCAGCATTGGGAACCATGCCTGAACAGGCCAACAGAATGATTAATTTTTTGAACCATCAAACTAAGGAAGAGCTGGCAGTAATGCAAATTATGAATAGGACGGAGGCCATACTCACAGCAAAGAAAGTGCTGACTCTGAGAGGTTTTGTACAGACACTGGAAAGAAAGTGTCAAGAGATGCAAAGGGACATAGATGATTTTAAGTGGAAACTTGCAGCATTACAAAGCAAAGGTTTGCCCAGCTTGCTGACCAGCACTGGGAGGCTGTTAACACATGAGAAATATGCCACCAGAGTGAACAACTATGTCACAAATCAACTTACTGCATCCTCAGGCTCTAGAGTAGAGGCGGGGCCACCTTCTGGGTAGATTCTCTACGATAAGTTGGAAAACTTATTTTTTATTGCACATGAAATTAATCATTTGTTTGAGATGCCACCCAACTATTATAGATATACAAAGGCTGACGGGACACTCATCAAAATACAAAAGCATCAGTTACCTCCCAAGGATTGGTGGTAGGCAATGCTGGCCATTATGCCCAGGTAATTTCAGTTTTGTCCCCTTTTTGTTATTTCAAATCTCGGTCAGCTATGAGTCAGCCAAATGAGGCACGAAGGCACCAGACAGAGCGGCTAAAGAATAGGCAGATCAAGTTGGAGCAGTGACAAAGCAAAGAGCTAGGATGGCAAGCCCAAAAAACCGCAGATTTTAAAAGCGCAACCCAGCCGACTCAATTCGACTCAAAAGTCAATTTTCTCTGACAGAATGAACAACTGTTTTATTCATGTTTACTACAGCATTTATTCTTTCAGCTACTATCCTTTAAGAGTTGGCGAAGAAGTTATGAGCTATTAACTCATCATCTAGATATTTTTGTATCTTATTTTTGTATATATACCTCCCAACAGAACGTATTTGGGGTTGGTTGGTTGATTCACTCCACTAGAGACTCGCTCTGTATACTTGATTTTTTCCTTAATCAAAGATTGCTGAAAAAGCTTGGAGAATGGACTGTTTACTATTTGTTTAATGGTTGAAGAGTGAATGTGGAATTCCTGTGCTGCAACATGACTCAATAAGTGTTTTCTACTTCTGTTTTCCATTGATATATGCTAATATCATATATATTTCACCATCTAAAATAGCAGGAAAAATGAATAGCTTAGACTTTGTTTAACTGCACTCTATGCTCAATTTCTGCTGTTTCTTTATGTTTTCCTCTGAATTGGTAATGAATATGAATTCCCTTTGGCTCATATTTCCCCTGATTCACTCATGTTTGACAGTTATCTAGGGATTCTTTACTGCTCCTAGATAGAGCTCATTCACCTTCCCTCTGTTAAACTGAAAGAAAGATTCATAATTGCCTCTCATTCCTTAGCCTTCAATCCATCTCCATTTAGCTTGAAAGTTGTTTCATGTGTAGCTATCTTGCTCCATTTTCCTCTTGTGACCAAGAAAATGCACCAGCAGTCCTACTCCTTGACTCCATGCCCAATGGTTTGAAACTCTCATATTATACCTACCTCTCTACTTGGAAACATCATCCTTCCCACCAAACTTAAACAAAACCCTTTGAACTCAACAACTAGCCTAAAATCATCATCAACAAAGCTAAATCATAAAGAGAGAGCCCTCTCTGATTGCAGGTGGGCTAGAACCTGTAGTCCAAAGATTGGTCAGTGGTTACCTCGGTCGTATTCCCTTGGGAGTCAAAGGGAACAACTTGAGTGATAACAATTTTGACATGGCATTGGAATCAGAGCTTTAGGGCTGAAGCCTGTACTTGAGTGAGAGAGGCTGGCACGACTGAGGTGGAATCTACGCGGATTTTGAGGAGAAAATCGCGCTGATTCACTGTTAAGACTTACGCACCATTTTCTTTGCAAATCTGCGTGAGGGCTTGGCGGAAAATCACGTCGACCTGTGTGAGGGCGAGAAGGCTACGTTTTTTGTCTTTGCATAAAGGCTCTGTGGAGGAGATCGGTGGCTGTGGCAAGATCGAACCATGTAGGGATCGATTGAGGCTGCATTTTTTCGTTTTGAGAAGCATCTTGGCTCGTTGTGGACTGCCGTGGAGAGTGCGTGCAGAGTGGTGAAGAGGACTGCCTACGGAGGTCGCAAAAGCAGTGGCGTGTGCAGAATGGTAAGGAACACTGCCATGGAAGCCAGCACCAGCCTATGGGTCGAAGGAAGCCGGCCGCAGTGATCTGCCCGTTGGAGAAACCCATTGCTGCAGGGTGGAAGAGACCTACACAGCGGAAGGCCAAAATTACCTGCGGGAGGATTGCGTTCAAGGTCACGCTGTTTTTTGCGTATTCAAGATTGGTATTCATGCTGTTTTTTTTGCGTATTCAAGATTGGTATTCAAGCTGTCTTTTGCGTATTAAAGATTGAACCACATCGTTTTTTTAATTAGAGACATGGGCTCTTATTAAAAGGCGTGACTTTTGTAAAAAGGAAAAAATGGAGCGATTGTTTTAAAGGGGAAAGAATTCATGTAATTTTTTTAAAAGGAGAGGGGTGATTAGTCTTAAAGAAGGAACATGTTTCTTTATTTAAAGTTTTTTATTTAAAGAATTTAAGTTGCTTAATGAATATGGGTTCTTTAATTAAAGAATTCAAGTTCTTTAATTAAAGAAAAAGAGGGGTTTTTCACTTGAAAAAGGGGTGACTAAAAAGAAGGGAGATCTGGGATTTTTTTGTCTTGGATTTGAGTTCAGTTTTTGTTGTGGACCTGGCACTTGGCAGTTTTTTTTTTTTTTAGAGAATGGGGTTGTTTTTTTCAATTATTGAGGTTGAATCTTTTATTCATTCAAGATGAATAATCAAGTAGCATAAGATTACCTCAATAAAAACAATAAGTTGGATGGATCCAATTACTTTGGTTGGAAATTCAGACTGCAAACCCTGCTTGAGGGACACAATGCATGGAAAATTGTGAACAATGATGAGGTGAAGCCAAACCTCATTGCAGAAGGAACAAAAACAATAATCCAAGACTAAGACAAGAGGGAGACTAAGGCGAGAATGCTCTTGAAATTGTCAGTCAAAGATGCTTCATCCGCCATATCTGTGATTGCAAGATTGCACCAGAGATCTGGAAGACGCTCAAGGATCTCTATGAGGTCAAGAACACCAATTGACTGTTGTTCTTGAAGAGCAAGATTCTATCCATCAAGATGGAAGAGAATGAGATAGTTGTAGAATTCATTTCGCAGATCAAGGAGCTCAAGAACAAGTTGGGCGATATCGGTGAAGCTATGTCAAATACAGATCTAGTCACGATTACCATGAATGGTACAACTGACGAGTATCAGATGTTCATCACTGGATTGGATACAAGAGAAAAAGCCCCCGTGTTTGAAGAATTGATAGGGATCATCATGCAAGAGGAAATAAGACTCACTCATAAACCCCAGAGTTCAGATTTGGCCCTTCATAGAAAAGCCAAATCCAGCACAGAAGAGTAGCACAACTCCACAGAGAAAGATGCCCTCACCTCAAGGTACGTCTTTCAATAGAAATGACTATGCGACCAAATGTTTTTATTATGGTAGAACCGGCCATATAGCCAGATATTGTATGAAAAAGAAGTTTGATGAAGGTCGGAAGAGACATAAGCAGCATGCAGGTCATTTTGTTGATGAGGAACAAAGTTAGAACATCAGACTGTTCATATCTGACTCTGCACTTTTGGCTAAGGAGGATGAAACAGATACCTGGTTTGTCAACTGAGGTGCATCCATCCACATGACAGGGAACAGACAGTGGTTTGAAGACTTCAAAGAGACCAACAATGTATCAAACATCTATCTTGGTGATGATAGAGGGTACCAAATCAAAGGTTATGGTGATATTCCTGTTGTTTTTCCTGATGGAAATATTAGACATATCCATAATGTTATGTATGTACCCAGGATCAAAAATATTCTCATCTTTGTTTTTACTATGACTGATCAAAACCTCAAGGTAGAGTTTTATAAATCATATTGTGTGATTAAAGAGTTGTTGGATTCTATGAAGCCTATTGCATCAGGTATTCGTGTGGGAGGATTGTACAAGTTAAATGTCAAAAGTGCACCACATCAGGCATTGGCATCATCTACCATGACTACAGTGGACTTATGGCACTAGAGTTTTGGCCATATTAACTTCAATAATTTGCTGCTTTTACAGAAAAGAGGTATGGTCAAAGGTCTTCCTATTTTAAAATCTGCTCATATTGATTGTGATGCATGTGCACTAGGAAAGTTGCATAGAGATGAATTTCCTGTGAATCCTGATAGAAAGAAGAGAGATATACTCGAGTTGGTACACACATATCTATGTGGGCCTATGCAAACAAGATCGTTAGGTAGTGCATACTATTTTTTATTGTTTATTGATGACTGTACTAGATTTACTTGGGTGTATTTCCTCAGGAAGAAGAGCAACACTTTTGAATACTTCAAGGAGTTCAGAAGTATGGTTGAAAAACAGATAGGTAAATGCATCAGGATTCTCCGCTCGAATCAAGGGGGAGAGTACAAGAAAGCTTCTGTACTCAAATACTACAAAGATAATGGGATACAGTAGCAGTTTACAGTACCCCACACTCCTCAACAAAACGGGGTTGCAGAGAGGAAGAACAAAACCCTTGTGGAGTGTGCTCGCAGTATGTTGAAAGGTAAGAATATTTTTAACGGCTTTTGCACTGAAGCAATTAATACTACAGTGTATCTAAAGAATAGGAGTCCAACAAGAAGTTTAGATTTCAAAACTCCTTTCGAAGCTTTATTTGGTTTTAAGCCTGCAGTTAAGCATTTGAGAGTTTTTGGCAGCAAAGCCTTTGCTCATATCCCAAAGGAAGATAGAAAGAAACTTGAATCAAAGGCCATCAAATGTATTTTTGTTGGATATTGTACAAAATTTAAGGATTACAAATTGTTTAATCCCTCTTCTCATAAAGTGTTTGCGAGTAGAGATGTAGTGTTTCATGAGCAGGTTAATGATGGAAGCCAAGAGAGTGCTAAGGAAGAATGGCACATTTCCATGTTGGTGGAAGCAGGAAGTGATGAAGTAGGTGATAGCAATGAGCAGCAACATATTCAGATGCAGCAGTAGGAAGGGAAAGATGATAATGTAGCTGTCAAGCCAAGTCCAGAAAATGATGATCAGATAACGATTGAAGCTACCACACCACTCAAGAGATCAGGTAGGAAAGATCAGTTGCTAGCAAGATATAGGGAAAACGCTTTTATAACTAATATGATCAATGTTGCCGAACCTTCTAGTTATAAAAAAGCAAATGAATGTAGTGAATGGAAAGCAGCTATGGAACACGAATATGAATCTATAATCAGAAACAACACTTGGGAGCTGGTTGAACTTCCTGAAGGGAAACAAACCATAGGCTGTAAATGGTTGTATAAACCCAAGATGAATGCAGATGGAACCATAGATAAATTAAAAGCTAGATTGGTAGCAAAGGGGTATTCATAAAAAGAAGGCGTTGACTATGAAGAAACATTTGCCCCCTTAGCTAAAATAAACACTATCAGAATGTTGATTGCTTTAGCTACTAAGAAACATTGGATGATTCATCAATTAGATGTGAAATATGCATTTTTAAATGAGGAATTGAAAGAAGAGGTTTATTTAGAGAAATCTGAGGGATTTGTCCAGAAAGGGAAAGAACATTTAGTATGTAGATTAAAGAAAGCTCTATATGGACTAAAACAAGCACCCAGGTCCTGGTATGAAAAGAATGATTCATTTTTTCTACAACTTGGTTACAACAGAAGTAAGAACGGCCATAATCTGTATACCATGAAAGATGAAAAGGGGTGCATAGTGTTGATTTCTTTGTATGTAGATGATTTAATTATTACAGGTGATGCTATTTCTCTAATCAAAGAAATCAAGCAACAAATGTCACAGGTGTTCAAAATGAAAGACCTTGGTGAATTAAGATACTATTTGGGTCTTGAGATCCGGAGAGATTCATGACAAACTTTAATGTCCCAGGTAAGTATGTCAAAGGGCTACTGGAAAGATTCGGGATGGATCAGTGTAAGGCTGCAGTAGTACCACTACAAAAGAACATTAAACTCCAGAGTGAGGATGGCTTTAAAGAGGCAGATGCGACACTTTATAGACAGCTGGTTGGAAGCTTAATCTACCTGACCACTATTAGACCAGATTTGGCTTATGCAGTAAGTGTGCTAAGTCAATACATGTCCAAACCACTTGAGATTCATTGGAATGCAGCAAAAGGTGTCTTAAGGTACCTACAAGGAACTATAAACTATGGTATTATTTGTACTGATTCTTTTGATGTTAGATTGACATGATTTACAGATTCCGACTAGGCTGTAAATGTAGACGACCCTAGATCCATAACAAGCTATGCATTCAACATTGGATCCGTGGTGATTACATGGAACAGTAAGAAACAAAACACAGTTTCATTGTCTTTAGTAGAAGAAGAGTCTCAAGCTATGTGTGCAGCAACATGTGAGGCAGTTTGGTTGCAGAGACTTCTCCAAGATGTCGGGGAAGAACAAAAAGATGCAACAATAATCATATGTGATAATCAGAGTTCAACCAAACTTGCTAATAATCCAGTGTTTCACAAGAACACTAAACACATTGATACACAATTCCACTTTGTGAGGGAGAAAGTTGAATCAAAGGAAATCCATCTTGTATATTGTAAAATGTGTGATAATGTTGTAGACGTTTTCACTAAGCCTCTTGGAAAAATTAAGTTTGAAATGTTTAGGGAGATGTTAGGCATATTTGTGAACCCATTCTCCTTTAAGGGGGAGTGTTGAAGGTAATGGAGAATCCTATAATAGTTTGAGTTGTTCACAAGACCTTAGGATAGGAATTAGATTCTATTTCTTAGGGTATGGTTCTAACTTCCATATTGCTATGTGTGCTATATAATGTTTGATGTTTATTGAGAATGTAGAGAATTCTATAGAGCCATACTCTCCTGGTTTAGAGTCTCCTTCGTAGAGCTGATAAGTGAGTTTTATTTATTAATTCAAGCATCTCATTTTGACATAAAAATGGAGCAGCCCAAAACAACACATGGCGAGCTAACTGTTTAGATTTTGATGCCTTTTATTGTAGAATTAAGTTTGATTTGGATGATGATCATTCCATCATAAAAATGGAAAGAAAACAAAATCAGAGCAATGCATCGATTAATTTGGATAATGATTTTATCGGTTTCTTGTAGTGAAGAGAAAAATCATGAATTCAATCATTTAAAAATCGATTGGGAATCGATTGACGAGGGGGGGAATTATGCTATCATAATTCTTTTGTAGATCATGGGGATTCAAATCTAGAAGAGGAAGGCACAAATATATTTTTTAAGAATAATCTGTTTGTAGGGAATGTAAGCAACCCCTTTTGCACTTTTGTAATGAGGGTTTCAATCTTATTTGCAGTGATAAAATCGATTCACGTTGCAGCAGAAGAATTACACTAATGCAATCTTCTGCTCTTCAGGAATTTGATTTAATTTCTTTGATGTTTAAATGAACACTTTTTATTTTTGTAGCCAACAAGAAAGCACTATTTCTTACTCTGTTTATCTGTAATAAAAATTCCAGTCTCATTTTGATTTCTTTGTATGGGTATGATTGTTATTTTCCATCACTATTGTTGAATTTCAGTAATATATGCTATTTTGTAATCTTTCAAGCTACCTTGCAGGGTTAACTAGCAATGAAATTGAACCTAAAGGTCATATATGAACAAATACTTGTTGCATCCCAAAGTAAAAAGTATCTTGCATTACATACGTCAGATTATTTGAACTATTTCAATCATATGGCATAATGTCATTTTGTTCTAATGTGAATGTTTCCATCTAGATTTAGAGATGTTTACAAGTTGATGTTCTTTAACTATTTATCAAATATTTTCTTGTACACATTTTCGTGAACACTGAATAGGTCCTAGAACTATTTCCTTGGCCTATTGCCTTTATCTCATTCTAAATTTCAAACTATTATGTTCTTTCTCCCTTTTTGCATTTCACTCTTAATTAGGACTAGAATCTATATTCTATCCCAATTAAGATAGATTAGCTTGAATTTACTTTTCCATTGCATCAACTCCTCTCTTAAAGAGGCAAAAAATCATTAAACTCTGGTTTGATCAACCTTCAATTCGATTAAACCTTGGTGTTGATCTTAATCTTTAATTTACTTCATTGAAGGATCAATATAAAGGTAATGTAATTTATTGTATATTTTGTCTATGATTTCGTTCGTTTATTTTACGATTGCTTAACTTAGATCCCAGTATAGTTTTACAATTTCTTTTATTTTGATTAATAGTGTTACAAAGCTAATTTTAGAATTAGAAATAAATTAACATAAACTATGATTAGATAGTTTATAACTTTATTAGAATACTAATGTTTCCTTAGAATTATAACTTTTACACATTATAATAATAACATTATTTGATTAATTAACACTTAGTTTATATTTAATTATAAGTATATTGTAATCTTACAATAAATTAGATTAAATATTAACATATAGTTTTATATATTAGAGTTGTTTAGTGTAGTTAGTGTTATTTTAAAAGCATTTAGGAATATATTGTTGAAATGTGGCAACAAGAATAATCCAATTTAATTTGTCCTTGAATTAAATTGTGAATTAAAATCGAATTTAGTCTTAATAGCTACTTGGAAATAATTAATTAATTTGTTTCAAATTAATTAGTTGGAAAAATTCAAGTTAGAAGTCTTTCTGAAGTCATGCAAGAGTTATCCCTAAAAGTTAGGAGATAATATTGAGTTATATTTGAGTTTTAATTAGCTAACTCAGTTTACTAAGTTAAGTTTAGTTAAATTAGTTCCAAACTATTTGAGGAACTAATAAAGAGTTAACAGTCAGTTGATGCATGCATGCATTCAACTAGTGTACTCCAGTTAACTGAAGATTCCCTCATCAGAAACTCATGCACATCTATTCCGAGAAATACCCAGTTGAGATTAAAGTCAAGGACAATGTACTATTAGTTGCATGTGTTTTCATATAAAGAAAACTTATGCATGCTGCAAGGAATATTTCATTGAGGATTGCGCGGTTTTGACAGTTTGTGAGACCAGAGTGTTCCACTTGGTTGAAGCAGAATCATCCCAGAGGAACAACACAAGGAAATAGGAGCTTGGAGGGCATAGAGGAAGGCTTGAGAGAGAAGCTAGGATTTCCTGTGAGCATCTGTGAGGATTGTACGGAGAGCTGGCTAGCTATGAGAGCTAAGGCTTTTTATAGTTCCTATGTATTTCCACCTTGTATGGTAATACAGATAGTGGGGTTTTTAGCTGAGTCTTTCCCCAAAGTATTCTCATGTGTATTGTGCATTTATTCTTCTTCTTCTGGTTATATGTGTTCAACTCGATCTTTAAGCTTCTGCAAATTGATAGTAGAAGTAGGTTATAATATTCTTCTTTGATTTATATTACATTATCAGGTTAACCTACAGTCAAATTTTCTACATGGTCTCAGAGCGAGATTTGTAGATAATTTATACATGGTATCAAAGCTGTGAACAATATACTGAGAAGAGAATTCGAAGTTTGAAGTTCGAGGTTGCAGGTGCAAAGTGAATTCATATCATACTTCAAGGTTGGTCAATGGCGTTCTATGGCTTGAGACTTGAGTATGCCTTGGAAGGTAGCTCGAATTACATAGCATGGAAAGATAGAATGGAGGTTGTATTAGAAGACAATGGCTTGAAAGATTTCATTGATCAAGGACTCCCAAAGCCAGCTTCAACTAATGCACAAGAGTTGGCTAAGTGGAAGAAGTGTGTGGCGAAGGCAAGACAGATCATCCTTGAGGGAGTTCGAGACCATATTGTCTCGAGTCTCCATGGGAAGGACACTCCATTTTCAATGTGGAAGACATTAAAGGACCTCCACCAGAATAGTAGTGACCAGAGGAAATTGGCGCTCAAGGATAAGCTTTGAAGAATCAAGATGGAGAAGGGTGATATTATTTCCACATATCTGAATAAGCTCACCACCTGCAAAGATGAGCTTGGCAGTGTGGGAATAATTACTGCTGATGATGATATGGTGAGCCTTCCAAAGAGTTTGAATAACTATCAGGACTCTATGAATGGAAGGGAGAAACTGTCGGATTGGGAACGACTGTGGTCGGATCTCATGCAGGAGGAGATCAGGAGGTACACACGAGATGGTTCTTCATCCAAGGATGATGATGAAGAAAATATGGCCTTAGCAGGTAAGGCAAGGAAAGGGAAGGGGAAGGCTTCCCATTTCAAATCAAATTCTTCTCATGGAGGGAAGAAGGGTGACAAGTCTAAAGTAAGATGATTTAATTGTCATGAGATGGGAAATTATGCGACTAATTGCCCATCGAAGAAGTCCAAGAAGGGATCCTTGGAAGGATCGGAAGGTGAGGCATTAACCTCTCAGTTCAAAATGGACTTTACCCTCATCACATGCATGGTGTCATCGATGATGGGTTGTGTCTAGTATCTTGACAGCGGAGCCTCATTCCACATGACTAGCGATAAAAGTTTATTCAGTGCATTGGAGGAGAAAGACCTCAAGATGCACATAGAGATGGGTGACGATGGAAGGTATAGTGTTTCAGGAGTGGGCACAGTTGCTTTTAAGAGGAAGCATGGAGCTCCTATCACCTTGACAGATGTGAAGTATGTGCCTGGACTGAAGAAGAACTTGGTATCAGTCATGATGTTGGAGAACAAAGGCTACGATTTTGTCTTCAATAAAGGAAATCCATTCCTAAGACACATAGCCACGAGTCGGACTAAGAGGATAGGGATTCAGGTGAAGAATATCTATAAACTAGAGGTAGATGATTGTGCAACATTGAGTACGAAAGCAGAATTGGTGCAAAGCCAAGACATTGGCGAGTTGTGGCATAGGCGGTTGGGCCATTTGCATCATGGGGCTTTGAAGATAACACAACAGATATCTATAGGACTTCCCAAAGGTAAACTTGAGCAAGTTGACATATGCAAAGGTTGTACCTTGGGAAAGTACACCAAATCTTCCTTTCATGATCGAGACAATCGAGCAGAGGCTATCTTAGAGCGAGTTCATATTGATGTGTGTAGACCATTCTCGACGGAATCCACAGTGAAGCAAAGGTATTTTGTGATTTCCATTGATGATTATTCTCATAAATTCTGGATTTATTTCATGCAGAAAAAGGACAAAACCTTCACAAAGTTTTGTGAGTTCAAAGCTTTGGTCGAGAAAGAGTTAAGGAAAAAGATCAAGGCCTTGAGAAGTGACAATGGTGGAGAATATGTCTCTCAAGAGTTTAAGTACTTTTGTACAGAAGAAGGAATTAAATGAGAGTTGACAGCACCCCATAACCCACAACAGAATGGGGTGGCCAAGAGGAAGAACATAACTATTGTAGGGGCAGCACGGGCAATGTTGCATGACCAAGGCCTACCACTTCACTTGTGGGTTGAGGCATGCAACATAGCGGTCTATTTGCAAAATAGAAGCCCGCATCGCATACTTGGGATGAATACACCAGAGGAAGCTTTCTCCAGTAAGAGACCAGATGTGGGTCACTTCAGGATCTTTGGCTCATCGGTATATTTCCATGTGACAAAGGATGCATGAAATAAGCTTGAGCCAACAACAGAGTTGGAGATACTTGTGGGGTACATTGGTACACCTCACAAATATCGGGTGTACTTGCCTACCAGTCGGAGGATAGTGATTCACAAAGATCTCAAGTTTGATGAGCGAAAACCCATCTGAGTTTCCCTTGAGAAGGGGCTCCAACTACAGGCTGTGGAGGAATTGTTGGTTCCTAAGGAGGAGGAGCCTCAGACTGATGTGGAGCAGTTGCATGCAGAGGATCCAGGAGTGGAGACATCCACTCAAGCAAATTTTGCCAGAGATGGATGGAAGTGCACAAGAGAAGCCGACAGATTGTTGAAGGATGCGAGAGAGAATGTGGGAGCACCATCTTCTCAGCACAGACAGAGGAGGTCACCTGAGAGGTACACTAGATACATGGCCCTTGCTGGGGAATGTATTGAGACCAAGCCATGTTCCTTTGAGTAAGCAGTGCAACAGCCGATTTGGGTTGATGCTATGTTGGAGGAGTATGACTCCATAGTTTGTAACAGTGTTTGGGATGTGATTCCGAGACCAGAGAACAAGTTAGTTGTGAGTTCCTGTTGGGCTTTACAAGGTAAAGAAAGCTACTGATGGTAGTGTGGAGAAGAATAAGGCAAGATTTGTTGCCCATGGCTTTTCACAGGTCGAGGAGATTAACTATGATGAGACTTTTTCTCCTGTCGCAAGGTACTCATCTATCAGATCTATGTTGGCACTATCAGCACAAATGGGTTGGAAAATCCATCAGATGGATGTGAATACTGCATTCCTCAATGGTGAGATTGAGGAAGAGGTGTACATAGAGCAGTTGGAAGGTTTTGAGACCTTCGATCATGAGTCGTACGTGTGCTGACTCAAGGGAGCATTGTACGAGCTGAAGCAAGCACCTTGTGCTTGGTACACCAGGACAGACAACTACTTCACCGGGTTGGGCTTCACAAATAGTGAAGCGAATTCGAACCTGTATAGCATCATGGTGAAAGGTAAGCTATTGATCATCGTACTTTATGTTGATGATCTCATATTGACTAGTGATGATCAATTGATCGTTTCTTGCAAGGAGGACCTTGCAAGAGAATTCAAGATGAAAGACATGGGTCTCATGCATTACTTCTTTCGAATGGAAATGTGGCGAAAAGATGGGGAGTTGTTTGTGTCTCAGGGAAAGTATGCCAACGAGATACTCAAGAGATTCCATAGGGAGAGGTGCAAGCCCATGCAGACTCCTCTAGCTGGTAACTGGAGGAAGGAGGATGCTACATTAGGAGAAGTAGTGGAGGCTACTATTTACAGACAGCTTGTGGGTTCACTGATGTACTTAGTGAACACACGACTAGATTTGTGCTATGTGGTGAACCAGCTGAGTCAAGTGATGGTTCAGCCTACCAAGATGTTTTGGAAGGTGGCAAAGCATGTATTGAGATACCTTAGAGGCACATCTCAGTATGGATTATGGTACAGATGATCAGAGGGAGTGAAGCTACAGGGCTTTACTGATGCATATTGGGCAGGGAGTCCATCAGATCAAAAGAGCACATCAAGAGGGATTTTCAACCTTGGGTCAGCAGCAGTTTCTTGGTATAGCAGGAAATATAGGTCAGTTGCACTCATCTCGATAGAGGCTGAATACATGGTTGCAAGTCAGGAAACATGTGAGGCCATCTAGATGTGGAAAATCCTAGTTGGTTTTTTTTATCAGAGGATGGATCCAACTGTGATCTATTGTGATAATTAGCGTTGTATCAAACTCTCTGAGAATCCAGTATTTCATGATAGGTCCAAGCACATCGACATCTAGTATCATCATCTTAGAGACTGTGTAGCGAGGAGGATCATGTTGCTGCAGTATATTTCGACAGAGGAGCAAGATGCTCACATTTTGACAAAGGCATTGTCAAAGTGTAAATTCAAGTTCCATCGAGACAGGATCGAGGTGGTAGATAATCCCTTTCTTGTTGAGAGGGAGTGTTGAAATTTGGTAACAAGAATATTCCAAAAATTAACTTGTCCTTGAATTAAATTGTGAATTAAAATCGAATTTAGTCTTAACAGCTACTTGGAAATAATTAATTAATTTGTTTCAAATTAATTAGTTGGAGAAATTCAAGTTATAAGTCTTTCTGAAGTCATACAAGATTTATCCCTAAAATTTAGGAGATAAGATTGAGTTATATTTGAGTTGTAATTAGTTAACTTAGTTTACTAAGTTAAGTCCAGTTAAATTAGTTCCAAACTATTTGAGGAACTAATAAAGAGTTAACAGTCAGTTGATGCATGCATGCACTCAACTAGTGTACTCCAGTTAACTGAATATTCCCTCATCTGAAACTCATGCATGTCTATTATGAGAAAGACCTAGTTGATATTAAAGTCAAGGACAATGTACTATCAGTTGCATGTGTTTTCATATAAAGGAAATTCATGCATACAACAAGGAATGCTTCCTTGAGGATTGCGTAATTCTGACAGTGTGTGAGATCAGAGTGTTCCGCTTGGTTGAAGGAGAATCATCCAAGAGGAACAACACAAGGAAATAGGAGCTTGGAGGGCAGAGAGGATGGCTTGAGAGAGAAGCCAAGATTTCCTGTGAGCATCTATGAGGATTGTACTGAGAGCTGGCTAGCTGTGAGAGCTAAGGCTTTTGTATAATTCCTATGTATTTCCACCTTTTATGATAATACAGATAGTGGGGTTTTTAGCTGAGGCCTTCCCCAAAGTATTCTCATGTGTATTGTGCATTGGTTTTTCTTCTTTTGGTTATATGTGTTTAGCTCGATCTTTAATCTTCCGCAAATTGATAGTAGAAGTAGGTTATAGTATTCTTCTTTGATTTATATTGCATTATCGGGTTAACCTACAGTTAGATTTTCTACATGGTCTCAGAGCGAGATTTATAGAGAATTTCTACATATATTATATGTAGGAGATTATACTTATTATATTTAGTATTATATATATATATATATATATATATATATATATATATATATATATATATATAGTTAGTATTTTATCATATGCTATATTAGGATTTTATAATTAAGTGTTAACTCATAAGTTAGATATATATTAATTAGAGTTACAAAGGTTAGGATAAATAACACTTAGATTAGGGTAGACTAACACTTATATTGACATAGGTTAACCCTTGGTGCGGTTTAGCTGAGCCATTAATCCAACTTAAGGATTTATTTATTTGCAAGAGCTTTGCAAGAAGGTAGATCCAATATTTCTCTTCATGTTGGTAAGAAATAGAAACATCACAAGTTAGCAGGAAGGGAAAGAGGGTAATTGGACCCAACTGAACCAATCAAAACCACCATTCCAAATGGAAAAGGAGCCGATTTAAGGTCCTAACTGGGTGGTCTCCCTTCCATGTCGATGATGTCATTTTTTCCCATCAACAGGACCTAACACTGAAAATTCCAGCTGATGAACTCTTTCAGTCTGATGGACTCCCCACCCAATTTACATCTGTGAAGCTACATAACTTCACTCCCTCTATCTGTATGTACCATAGTCCAAACTCGGTAGTGCCTCCCAGGTACTGTAGAATATGGTTAGCTACCTTCCAAAATAATTTGGTTGGCCTAACCATAGCTTGGCTCAACTGGTTGACTACATAGAACATATCTGGTCATGTGTCCACAAGATACATGAGTGATCCCACTAGCTGTTGATAAATGGTAGCATCCACTTCTTCGCCAAAAGTGGCATCCTCCTTCCTCCAGTTAGTCGCTAGAGGTGTCTCCATGGGTTTTCAACTCTCCATGTAGAATATTTGTAGTATCTCATTTGAATTCCTATCTTTAGAGTTAAATAAGTCCCCGTCTACTTCACTTTTGGTGAAGTCCAAACTAGTGAGATAACTATCAATCCTAGTGTACCAAGCATGAGGTGTTTGTTTGAGACCATACAACGCTCACATGAGAATCTTAATAAAAAGTCTCAAAACCTTATGGTTGCTCGATGTACACCTCCTCCTTAATAACCCCATTGAGAAAAAATTTTACATCCATCTGGTGGATCTTCCACCCCATTTGTCTAGCCAGAAAAAGAATTGATCAAATGGATGAGTACCTTTCTATAGGATCAAATATATCCTTATAGTTAATTCCCTCATCAGCGCGTCTGTTTCTAAAATATCCGCGCTGACTGGCGGCTCGTAGTGTATTCAGTGCGCTGCCAGTGCGGAAGCACATCACTTTTCCGCGCTGGTCGCATTTTATGAGCCAGCGCACCTCTCCTTTGTATTGGGTCGCGCTGACATGACTTTCCCAGTTATTGAGGCGCGACGTCAGCGCGTCAGTCGCCTTATAATCCGCACTGATCCTGTTTGGGCGAATTTGTTCCAACAGCCAGCCTTCCAGATAACTCCAGGTGTGGTTGTTGGCTTTGTGAGTATCGACTCCCTTCTATGGCATGTCTGTTCGACCCTTTGTAACCATTTCCCTCAAGGATAAGCTCATCCTTCCACCCTTTTAGGAGGCTCCTTCTCCTATATAAACTTCCACCATTACCATGAGCAGCTAGTTTGGAATAGCTTGGATTGTATAGAGCTTATAGTGCTCATATTACTGCTACTATAGGTATTTGGTGTGCTAGGTGTGGAAGTGATTGATAGCTTAGGGAAGGTTGTTTTGTGTTGCTTGTGTGAGAGAGAGTTTCTTGTCTTGGGAGAATCATTTCCAAAGGTGAATGCTTGAGACGCTTGCTGACTGGCCCCTCCTGAGAAGGATACCGACGTCAGAACATTTGGTTGTACTCTTCTCTGTCTTGATTAATAATAGATGACTGCTACTATTGTTCCATTCTCATTTGTACATGCAATGGTTAAATGTGAATTACATCTTTTCTGACTGATGTATGGTTGCTTTTATTAGATTTCACGCTTGCGTTTGTTTCCTCTTCGCGTGTGCAGGTATCTATTCATGGGGATCGCGGAGGATTGTGACTAGCCAAAGCGAAGGAGCGAAGGCAGCATCTCTTCGTCAAACGACAGCGCTGGAATCCAAGTAGGTACTCTTTACCTCTTGTTTAATTGTAATTAGGGACATGCATAGCAGCATTGTGTGATTGTTGCTAGACCCTTGCTGGGCTAGTAGGGATCGCCTCTATCCGTAGAGGGGATTTACCTCTCCAACAATTTGGCGACTCCGCTGGGGATCAGCCTTTTTGTCTCTTGAGTCCACTTTTGTGTTTGAATTTGATTGTTCTCTCTTTTCGAGATTTTGGGATTGTTTCTTTGCTTATAAACTTTCTGGGTGTATCTGGGAAGTGTTTTAACTGTTAAAAGGTCTTTACCTTTGGTTTGGGAAGTTTTCGCTTTGGGCTTTACTGGCTTTTTACCCTCAGCGCGTTTTAATTCAAAACAGACGTGCTGACGTTGCGTCCCTTCTTTTGTGTTGTCCTTGTCATCGTGCCTGTACCTTCAATAGTCGCGCTGACCTCGTTTTCAGAGACAGCGCGCTTTATCCGTGTTCTTCCGCGCTGATGTCGCACACCTGCTTCTTTGTCCTCCCTGTCATCGCGCCTGTGTGATTAATAGTCGTGCTGACCTCGTTTTTCTGAGACAGCGCGCTTTATCCGTGTATTTCCGCGCTGACGTCGCAAAGTTGCTACGGGACACCTCCTGTCAGCGCCGAGTTGCTAAAGGCCACCCACGCTGATCCTGTAAAACTTGATTTTGCCCAGATTAACCTCCTGAAATTGTTGCTTTAGCTTTCCCCTCTTCTCTCCACTTGGTTTGTGACTTGTTTTGCATTATCTGAACTCTGAGCTGCTTGCTTGCGAAGTCTTGTTCCACAGAATTTCGTTTTGTTCATTTTTTCGGTTTTGCAAATACCTTCCTCTTTGCTTTCTCTGCTTGGTTTGTATTTCCGCCCTAACTTTTACAGTTGCTAGATTGTGTTGAGTCTCTAATTGACTGGTTGTAACTCTCATCCTTCGGGTGTTTGCTTTTCTCCATTGATTTCGCACTCTAGCCCTAAGGCATCTAGTGGTCGTGTGTGTGTCAAGCCTTCCGTAGGGATCGTGTTTGCTTGTTTGACCAGCAAACTTCAGTTTTGTTTATACGCTTGTTCAGTGATTGTTGAAGTGTTTTTGGTTGTGTTTCCGAGTGGTTTTCGCTTCCTCCTTGCTTGCAATCCTTGCTTGTCTTGCCGAGCTTAGATCACATAGTTCGTGCAGAACTTAGTTTTCCTGTTGATTTGGAAACCTTTGTTGGATGTTTTGGGAACTTTGTGTGCTTTCATTAAGTGATTTGCTTGGTGTTCCGGTTCCTCCAAATTCATTTAGATGCTTTGTGCCATTGAAAGAAAATCAAACTAGTAGCTTTGCTTTTGAGAATTGAAAAGGAAAAGAACATTTCAGTGATTTGCATTTTCAAAAGAAAAGTTTCCTTTCCTCGCTTTCAGCTGCATTAGGTTGTTGGTTTGCTTGTATTCGTTTTGTTTGATCAAAATTTCTTTACCTTCTCATAGCTAGAATTCATCAAACAAAATGAAATTCTTTGGCATGTAGTTTGCATCTAGGTAATTGTGAGAGAACATACGATAGAGCCTGAAATCGAAACTTAATTTCAAGATCAACTATAAAATGAACCGAATGAATCTAAAAACGCATTGGAACTAAACGCAAATATCTAGAGGTCTAGGTTAGAGACGTGTTCCGGCGTCTTTAAACATAGTCACTGTTGTTTCACATTAGGTTGGGTGATTCCTCCTTCTGTGACTCGATAGTGGTCTAACACGGACTGCGCTCCCACGTACCGTCGCGTATATAGGGAGACCCCACTAGGCTTTTATCCTTTATCCATAGGAAGCCGAGTCTGCCGCCTTGTGAACCGTAACGCACCGAACACAACATTCGGAAAGATTGACTGCAGTACGGAAAGTCCTTGGCTCTCATACGATTGCTGAGGTGTATAAGCAGTTTTACGGGTTGCTTGGTAAACCTTATACCTAGAGTCTCCAGAGCAGTCACTTTTGATCCTTTTCGGACTCCCTAAATGAAAAGGTGCCTGTGAGCGTCTTGTCACTTCGTGCTCATTAAACATTCGAAGGAGACTGGAGTCATCTTTTCGCCCTTTTCTCGACTCCTGAAACATGAAAAGGTCAAGTTTGGTTCTTGTGTCTAAAAATTAATTCGGCCACGATAACATCACCTGATTAGATCTTGTGTGCGTTAGTTTTGAGTAGGGTCTTTATCGTTAGTTTGCTTTAGGTTTTCTAGGGGGTCTGGTCATCCTGGCTGACCCGTCAACTCCCGGTCTAAGTGATCAAGGTTCTCCATCTTCTGTTGCTCCAGAGGTACCAGTTGTAAGCGGTACTCTTCCCATTGTTCCGAGTATCCAGCCTATCAACGTACGTGCCCCAGGCGACGAAGATTACATAGAAGATTGGAATCCTATCTAGGAGCCCGATTATACCCCTCGTACCCCTCGTACTCCTCTCGGTATGTCGTCTCCAATGTCTACTTCCCCCATGGATGAGACAGCTTCCAGCACTGGTGAGACGCCCGTAGTGACGGACATTGAGACTCTGATCCCGGCTTCCTCCCCACTCCCTCCACAATATCAATCAATGAGGGATAGGATAGTCGCTAGAACTACTTCTACGACTATATGGGATCCTAGTCTTATTGCCTCCACCGGGCCTTTTGTTTCGCAACCCCTTAGTACACCCCTTACTTCAGGGCTTAACACGCCCGTTACCTCAGTTCCCACCAATCCAACCGTTTGTGTAGCACGCTCGACTCCGGTCGTCAGTGCTATACCAGCATCCTCATCTGTAAACCCTGAAGCTGGGCCCTTTCCTGGTGGCATTCCAGGAGCAGGGCCGTATGATGCCCACGGGCAGCCCATTGTGGACCCAGATTACGATGGTCCACTCTTTTATTATGATGCGAACGGCGAGTACCTAGAGAGCATTTCGGTCCTTCCTCATCGTCCTTTCGAAGAGAACCAGGAACCGTTGAACATGAGGTACGATCCCGCCACTCATGTTTTTTATGGGAACCGGGATCCTCCCGTACAGCCTCAAGGACCACCCAATCAAGGCCAGCCGCCTTATGTGCAAACCCCTCAAGGGCAACCACTTTATGGCCCGCCTTACCCAGGACAATCTGGGGGCCCACAGGGACAACCCTACCAGGGACAACCCTCGGCCGTTGGAGGTCCGTCGTATGCATATCAAGGTCAACCTACTGGATATCCAAGGCAACTTGGTACTCAGCAAGGTTACCCAACTCGACAACCAGGGTAGCCTTACGTTCAGCAAGGCCAACCCGGTTTCCAGCAAGGGTACCCATCTGGACAAACTGGGTCAGTTTATAATCCTCAAAATCAACCAGCAGTCCAGCAGGGATATCCTCTTGGGCAGGGGGGGCAACCCTACTTACAGCAGGGCCAACCTACTACCCAGTCCAGTCATCTTTCTAGGCAGGGTGGGCAACCCTATGTTCAGCAGGGTCAACCCACTGCTCAATCCATGAATCCTTCTGGGCAAGGGGGGCAACCTGCTATACAGCAAGGCCAACCCTCTGCTCAGCCTATGCACCAAGGAGGGCAGCCTGCTATGCAGCAAGCCCAACCCTCTGCTCAGTCTGTTCACCCTGGGGGGCAAACGGGCCAACCTTCTATGCAGCAAGGTCAACCCGTTGTCCGCCCTAATCGTCCAGCTGGACAAGCTGGCCAACCTCGGCGTCAACCAGCTATCCAGCCGGCTCAGTCATCCGTTCCGCAAGGACAACCCTTGGTGGCGCATGGACAACCTGGTGCCCAGCAAGTCTATCCTGCTGGCCAACCAGGTCCATCTCAAATCCAACCAAGTCAACCTTCGGGAAAGATGGTTCAACCCCAGCTGGTTCAAGGACATTACCCTGGGCCTCAAACTCAAACAGGTTATCAACCTTCTTACCAAACGCAGCCTGCCTATCAGGCTCCGTATGGGGCCCAGCGACCATATGGCTACCAGCAACCCCAGGGGCAAAATTAGTTTGCTCCTTATCAAAATTATCAGCAACCACAGGTCACTCCTTACCAAAATTATCAATATGGTGCACCTGCGGGGCAAGCTGCTGGTACATGGGGAGCTGGGGGGCAGACACAGGGACAGCCGTCCGCATATGGCCAGAATCCGTACGGACAAAACCCCTATGGACAAACTCCCTATGCGCCAGGCCCTTTTGGGCCAGGTCCATCGGGACAAAGTTCTTACGCACCAGGCCCTTTTGGGCCAGGTCCGTCCGGACAAAGTTCGTGGGGGCAACCACAATCTGGGTGGAACCCTAATGTCGCCTCGAATCCGCAGCCGCAGATGTCCTTTAACCCGCAGCTACCATTCTTAGCCACGTTGGAACTGCCTGATGTGTCCAAGTTAACAAATGATCCTATTTTGCACAATCCGTATTGGCCACCGGTTCCAACCAAAATACCAGGTGACTGTCCAAAGTTTGATGGCAAAGCTGGTGAAGACCCTCAGGCCCATGTAATGACTTATCACCTTTGGTGTTCATCTAACTCGTGGCTTGATGATTCTATCCGGCTTCGCCTCTTTCAGAGGACTCTCACTGGTTCAGTTGCTAAGTGGTACATCGAACTCAATCGCGGCATGTTTTCAGATTTCAACTCGTTGGCTATGGCCTTTTTGACTCATTTTCAGTTACCCATTCGGTACGCGACTGGGACCCATCTTCTCACGTCTCTCAAACAGGATACGGCTACGCACATCTCTGATCATATGCATGAATGGAGAAGGCGTCGGCGCTTGATTAAATTTTGGATTCCTGATCAACTCCTGACCGACTGGTTCACGACTTCCTTTGTCCCTAATATTGCAAAAGACATCGCAATGGGAGCGTGTGTAACTGAAGAGCAAGCGATCGCGCGAGCTCAGTACCTCGACTTAGTGTACTCTCAGTCAGGTACCTTGTATGAGTATTTGCCAGATGCCCCGAGGCCTGGACAGCCCAAGGCTCCACTAAAGCCTTCTGTTGATGGAGTCATTGGCTCTGTTAATTCGTCATCTAAGAAATCGGCCGCGAACTCTGGGAAGCAGAAACAGAACGCCTCTAACAAAAATGCTCCTCAGGGCCAATCTATTTCTGGGACTACCTCCGAGGTAAACGCCGTCCAGTCCACCGCGGCGGATAAATCCTCGAAAGGCAAAAAGAAAGGGAAGGCTAAAGATAAATCTGGACAGCCCAAGCAGAACCCTCCTAAACCTCCCTCCAAGGAAGGAGCTAAACGAAAGCCTAAGTATCCTTGTCTCATCTGCGAGGAGGATCACTACACCAAGGATTGCCCTAGGCGGTCCGAGGTTAGTCGGCTTTTGAAAGGTGCTCCGGGGCCTCCTGCTGTGCTAAAAGAGCCTTTCCCTTCCCAGCAGACGCATCAGGTGGTAGATCCCTCTCAATCCTCTTCCTCGTTCGATTCTCAAGTGTTCATGGCTGGAACGATCCCCATCCATGTTTCAACTCGAGCGAAAGATTATCCATCTCCAGCCGGGAAAGAGCCGGAGGTTCCCTCCAACGCTCCTCCGTCCAGTTCTGGTCCCCTTCACATCGAACGGCCCAGCACTGAGACGATCCCCCGACCCCCTCCCAAAGGTGTACTCATGAAGTCATCTTATAACCCTAATGATCGTGCTGCCCAGCACTATAGCATTGTCGAAGACTTAGCTCAGGCTCCGTCCGCTATGTCCGCATTAGAAGTCCTCCAGAGCTGCCCCTCCAAGAGGAAGTCCCTGCTATCAGCGATTGGTGGCATAGACCCGGCAGATTCAGATTTAATTTCTTTTGATCTCGAGGGTTTCACACAGAGACTGCCTCATCAGGTGGCCTTCCTTATACAGGTTCTCATCAATGGCAAAACGATCCATCGTACAGTCATTGATGAAGGTGCCTCAACCTGCATCATGTCAGTTGCTTGCTGGAAGGCTATTGGTTCTCCTGCTCTGAGCCAGTCTCCTACGACCCTGGAGGCTTTCGATCGAAGAGAATCTCGTCCATATGGTATCCTCCCACGATTGCCTATCTCTTTAGAAGGGAAAATCGTAGAAGTAGAGGTTGAAGTTGTGGACGTTAATCTCACTTACAACCTCCTCCTTGGACGAAGCTGGACATATGCCATGCAAGCCGTGGCTTCCTCCTTGTTCCGTGTCGTTCACTTCCCTCATCAAGGAAGAATCGTCACGGTGGACCAGCTGTCCTTTTTTGCTTCCTCTTCTGAAGGGAATGTCCCATTCGTGGAGCGTACCTCCAAGTCATTAGTGAGTGTGGGTGCCGGACTGTTCAAATATCCCTCATTGATGGGAGTCTTTCCCCTCCCACCTCCGAATCTCGCCCCTGTTAACATGATTTCAGTGCGTTCTGATCCATGGGTTCTTCCTCCCTTGAATCAGGAAGACTCTTGGGGTGAGATGATGCCGTTGAGTCCTGCCGAGCTCAACTACATCGAGATTGTCGCTGCATCGGCTCCCCCTCCTGAACCTGCTTTTTCAAGCAGCGTTCCCGATTCATATGATCACTTCCCTTGGTTGGGAGATGAGGCCACTTCGGATCCCTTGAAGGAATCATTCCCCTCCGATGAGGCCATCATTGAGACTATGTCTCTCGAGGAGCTCCCTTGGTCAGATCACCACCATCGCTCTTCGTTCCTCCCTCCACATTCGGAAATGGTCGCATGTCTCGAGCGGTTTGCTTCATGTGTCCCATCTCCGCCTCTCCAAACGCCTGTTCAGCTATATCAAGTGTCTTCGGAAGGCAATATGGGTAACATCACGCAGACCCAGGCCATCGACATCTCTGTCAAACCGGGGATTGTCGAGAATATTTTCATTGGAGTCACATGCACTCCTGAGGAAGTTCAACTGTATACCGCTTTATTTCGTGAATTCCGTGATGTCTTCGCATGGTCTTACAAGGAAATTCCCGGCATCGACCCTAGTATTGTGGTGCACGAAATCCCTACTTATCCAGGCGCTAAGCCTGTTCGTCAGCGTTTACGTCCAGTGCACCCTCGAAAGGCTGCAGCCATCAAGACCGAAGTTGAAAAGCTCCTTCGAGCTGGTTTCATCTATGCCATTCCCCTCACAGAATGGGTATCCAACATAGTCCCTGTGAATAAAAAGCAGGGTACTATCCGGGTCTGTGTTGACTACCGCGATATCAATCGCGCCTGTCCAAAAGATAACTTTCCTACGCCTTTTATTGATCAGCTTATTGATGACTGCGCAGGAAGCGAGATTTATTCGTTTATGGACGGCTTCTCTGGTTACAACCAGATCAACATAGCCCCCGCAGACCAGCATAAGACAGCTTTCATTTGTCCTTGGGGCACCTTCGCTTATAAGAAGCTACCTTTCGGTTTTAAAAATGCCGGTTCCACTTTCCAGCGTGCGATGTCGTATGCTTTTCATGATATCCGACACATTATACAGCCTTACCTGGATGACCTTCCAGCTCATTCAGCTAAACGTCAAGACCATCCATCTCATTTACGTGAAATCTTTCTTCGCTGTCGACACTACCGTATTCGACTCAATCCGCATAAATGTGTCTTCTGCGTAGAATCTGGCCGACTACTCGGGTTCATCGTCTCCCGGGAGGGCATCCGTCTGGATCCCCTTAAAGTCGAGACCATTTTGAATCTTCCTCCCCCTGCCTCTTTGCAGCAATTGCCGAGCTTGCAGGGTAAAGCTAATTTTCTAAAACGATTCATTCCGAATTATGCCGAGGTGGCTAAGGGTTTCACACGGTTATTAAAGCGAGACACACCCTTCCGTTGGGATGCTATCGCCCAGGAATCTTTCGAGCGCCTTAAAGACCTTCTTGTCTCAGCTCTGCTCCTAAGACCTCCGAATTACCACCGTGACTACACTCTCTATCTAGCTGCCGCTGATACCACCATCGGCATGGTTCTAGTGCAGGATGATGATGTCGGCACCGAGCACATTATCTACTATCTTAGTCGCAACCTTCTGGATACAGAAACTCGTTACGCATATGTCGAGAAGTTGGCATTGGCAGCTGTCTGTGCCGTCCAACGATTCCGGCATTATATCCTGTTGCGCACAACGACCGTGATCTCTGATTGCAACCCCATGACCTACATTTTGTCGCGTCAGCTGCTGGGGGGCAAATACTCGAAGTGGATTGTGATCCTCCAAGAGTTCGACTTGGAATTCACTGCCGCCAAGTCTAAGAAATCTCTGGTCTTTGCTGAACTGCTCTGTTCCTTACCATCCCAATCTGCACCATCTCGCTCAGAGGAGCATATCCCGGATGAAACATTGTTTCTCATCAGCACCCTCGACCCATGGTACGGGGACATTATCGTATATTTACAGACGTCTTCCTTCCGTCCCAATGTATCGAAAGATGCTCGACGGCGAATTCGTCACCAAGCTCAACCCTATCGCATCTTGGGCGATACCCTGTACCGCCTCGGCGTTGATTCTGTTCTCCACCGTTGCTTGACTCTCGAAGAGGTTGAGCGGGTTTTGAATGACTGCCACTCCGGCGCTTGTGGCGGCCATATGTCCAGATATGCTACCGCCCAGAAGATCCTCCGTGCTGGTTATTTCTGGCCTTCCATCTTCAAGGATTACATCCTTGCTGTATGAGCATGTCATGAATGCTAGGTTTACCACCGGAAGATGCGTGCACCTGTTGCACCACTGCACCCTGTTGTCACCGTAGGTCCATTTGCCAAATGGGGCATCGATTATACATCCTGTAACCCTCGTTCGGCCGGGGGGCATGGGTACATAATCGTTGCCGTGGATTATTTCACCAAGTGGGCCGAAGCGATGCCTACATTGAACGAAGACGGTTACACAGCGGCGCAGTTTTTATTCAATCATGTCATTACTCGTTTCAGAGTCCCTCAGGCTATTGTCACAGATCACGGAAAGCATTTCCGTAATCACATGATGGCAGAACTAACGACCCAACTAGGCTTGCGTCAGGATAGTTTGACACCGTACTATCCACAATCTAATGGTCAAGTCGAGGCCGTGAACAAAGTTTTGATCACGATGCTTCAACGCACCGTCAATACGCACAAGTCTAATTGGCATCTGATGATGTTCCCAGCCTTGTGGGCCTACCGGACTTCTGTGAAGGACGCCACCGACTTCACTCCATTTCAATTGGTTTATGGACTGGAGGCTACCCTTCCTGTCGAATGCGAGATTCCTTCGTTGAAATTAGCTGTCGAGTTGCTTCCCAACACCACTCCGGTGGAGGAACGACTTCTGTACCTAGAACGGTTAGACGAGACTCGTCGTTTAGCTTCTCTGGCTATCGAAGCGCAAAAGAAGAGAGTCAAAGCTCACTTTGACCAGAACATTCATCCTCATTCCTTCGTTGAGGGAGATCTAGTACTGCTCTACGATCAAGCTAAAGATAAGCTGGGGGCAGGAAAACTCGAGTCCATGTGGCTAGGTCCCTATATCATGAAAAGAGTTTTACAAAAGGGCGCATATGAGTTGATTGATTACGAAGGAAACCCTCTTGACAAGCCCCGCAACGGGCTGTATCTGAAGAAATATTATGCATGACTTCATGCACTCACTTTGTACATACGTGTGTTTAGTGTGTTTTGTGTGCATGATTTCATATTTTGCTTTGGTGTGAAAGCGTGTTTGCCTCTTATTGTGTTTTCTTCTTCTCGTGCAGATGTCTAGTGCACCTTATGTCGGTTTCGCTGATGGCGCCTGCCGTAGTACCCGTAATTTGTCTTCTGCGGCATGGGCGATCTATGATCCTCACAGGGAGTTGCTAGATCTTCAAGGAGTCTGTCTCGGTCGTACCACTAATAATGTTGCTGAATACAATGCCGTAATTGAGCTACTAGCCGAAGCAGTTGATCTCGGCATTCGAGCAATGATGGTAAACCTGGATTCCCAACTGGTCGTTCATCAACTTAACGGGCGATATTCCGTCAGAGACCAACGTATCTTAAGGTTGTATCTACGTGTCAGATTGTTAGAAAGGAATTTTGACTATATCACATATCAACATATTCTGAGACGATTAAACACGTTGACTGATGCATTGGCAAATCATGTGTTAGACAAACATTTGAGAAATAGATAACATCATACAAGAAGACATAGAAAGCATAATAGAGTAAAACATATGTAAGTATTTTCTCAAGCATAGTTTGCATGCGTGTTGTGTGTGCTTTTAAGCTTGCATTAAAAACATTAAAATTCATGGGTCATGTGTTGTGCAATTCATACATAAGATCACATTTGTACTGAACATTTGCATAACATAAGCAAAACATCATCATATGTAGCAAGATCCATCCAAAAATCGGTATGTATATATATATATATATATATATATATATATATATATATATATCGTGTGGCGCACTGAGGCGCTCAAAAATAAGTGTATATGTCAAAAATAAGAGTCACTGTTCTCCATACATTCGAGACATATGTCTCTCGAAACATCAAAAAGAAACCTAGGCGACTACTGTGCTAGGTTGTGCTCTCTGTAGCACACAGCCGCTCGTGCTACCCGCCTCAACAGGCGGTGCACCCTAGGTGCCACCCCCACTGTATGGATCTGGTGCTCTATGGGAACCTCCTCGACTCCCTGATAGTTTGGCACACCCTCCAGCAACCCCTCAAGGTTGCGAGCTATGGTCTCTGAAGTATCAACTCTTGGAGGGACCAAGGCAAGGACATTGGCTCCTTGCCCCTCTCTCCGTGCCTCTGGGGCTAAGCCAATGGGTCTAACAGGTCCCACATATGCACACAACGACATCTGTTAAGACATAGGCATTTAAAATAAAAAAAAAATATTTAAAAAATTCAGAAAAAATCAAGTGTCATACCTCCATCATCCCAGTGAT
This sequence comes from Pinus tabuliformis, assembly GCA_031772625.1. NCBI lineage: Eukaryota > Viridiplantae > Streptophyta > Pinopsida > Pinales > Pinaceae > Pinus > Pinus tabuliformis. The sequence goes on along the minus strand of CM062820.1, from coordinate 856,642,344 downwards.
CTCCCACGGGCAGCGGCATGTCGGGATCGTTGCGGAAATCCATACCTGCGTACGGCCAATCCTCAACGAAAACGATCTACTGCTCCAGCCACTCTCGAAAGACCACTCCCCAAGTAGCTGGCCGGCCACCACCCCCGCGTGGCATGATGCGAGCCCATCGAGTGGCCCTCATCTCCCGCGGACTCCTAGGAGGATCCACGGCTATAGTCTGCAGCCGCATGACCGGTACCCGCTCTAGAATGAGTGGGAGTAAGAGCGACCCATAGCCAAACTGTTTCGACTCTCCGCGTCGACAGTTGTTGAGTTGCCTCTTCATACTGTTGGTCACTGCAGTGGCCCAATCAAACACTGTAGGCTGTAGACAATCAAGAGCTAGTAGCAGGTGGGTCTTCGAGGCCTCATGGTTGGCCAAGCATCCCGCTGCCCGGGTCACCATAAAAAGGATGGTGCGGAGGACTATATCTCTCACCGTGGGAATTGACACCTTCCCACTCCGCGTTTTCTCCGCCTCTGGACATACTCGAGCCATGAGTTGGTCGAGAGTCTCGCCGCTGGGCCGCTGCCCCTCCAGAATGGGCCTCGCACCCCGGCGCGACAATCCAGTCAAGAAATATATGTCCATATGGTCGAACTCAATGTCTTTACCGTGGATGGTAAATTTGTCGTCTATTGGGTTCCATGACCGGATCAGGAACTCAAGTAAGTCATGATGAGCTCTCAAGCGTGGAGTCAGGAAGAATTTTAGAAATCCACACGCCCGCATGGCATCTCGGCAATCCGCTCTTGCAAAAGCGGCTACATCCTCAACATCGTGAGCCCTCTCTTGCCACTGGAAGGCCATTGCGTCCTGCATGAACATTAAAAGCAATTAGAATGCTGGCTAATAAAAATTCCACGTTCAAATTATAAAAATTAAAATTTGACTGCGCCAGCGCGGCTGTTTTTAAAACAGCCGCGCTGACAATGGCGGACCTTTTGTATTTTCTCCAGGTCAGCGCGGAAGAACACGGGTTTTCCGCGCTGACCCGGAATTTGGTACGTGTAATTTTCATCGGTCAGCGCGGACCCGAGCGGGAAACCCGCGCTGACCGAGAGCGCACCAATGGCTCAAAAAATCGCCCGATTGGGCCAATCCCACCGTCAAAATACTTACAAAAAGACTCAAAAAAGGGCGCATGGCAAGAGGAACCTACCTGGAGCAAGCCGTTTGCCGAATGGTGTCCGCACGAGGAAGAATTGGCTCCGTCAACTTCACAGCTTCACAACGTTCTCAAAGGCTCAATTTGGTAACAATGGTGAAAATGACTATTTACCTTTCTATTTATAGTAAAAATGGCTCAATTGACTATAATTTTTTATGAATATGGGTTTTTGGTCATGCTTTTACCATGGATTTAGCACTTCTACATGTTTCCATATATTTGTAACATGTCGAACGGATTTATGCGGGTATTTTTATTGTGCAGGTCCTCAAAGACGGTGAAAATCATCATGGTCCTAAAATCACTTGGTCCCAAAAAATGTCGTCTTTGAGCTCTTTTCCGACATAAAACAAGAAAAGATGGTCGAGCTTCCTTTCAGCTCGTTAAAGGGAACGAGAGGCGGTCGTTTTAAGCTCTTTTTCCGACCGTATAACTCAAAAAGATTGTCGGGTGTTTGTCGTTTCGCACTCGTTATCGGCTCTAAAACGACGTGTTTCCGACCACTTTTTTACTTTTTCGGGTCAAAAGCACTATTTACGAAAAGTACTCCTCGATTGTAATGGTCGGGCGGTTCTTTCGAGCATCGTTTTATACTTTTTCGGGCTCGAGAGACACAACTGTACGAAAAAGGACCCCCCTGGAGTCTCCTTTTCTGCTGTCTTTTTAGACTCTCTAAACAAGAAAAGACGCCGAGTTTTTCCTTTGTCAGGCTCGTTAAACACTTGATGACATCGGGCATTGTCGAAATGACACTTTTCAAGCATATGCAGCATGCTATCCCCGTCAAGCTTGTCATCCAAAAATAACCAGGGTACTTGCCAGAAATGGTGGGGAAAATGGAACTGTAATCATAGTTGCGTCGGTAGTATGTCGCTCTTGAACATGGCACTCTTCTGCTTCGTGTCTGGGTGGGCCCATCTCATCTTGTTTTTCACTAGCCTCCATGGGTTTGGGTTTTCCTATTTGACCTCTCATCTGCTCATTGCCATCATCACCATACCCTCTGCTCATTCGATGTCAAATACTGCCAAATCCGTTATGGTGCCGCCGATATGTTCAAGAGAAGTTGACCTCTGCAATAGTACAACCTCATCTGCTGTCTCTCACAACTCATTTTGACCTCTGTCTCGTGTCGATGATGTGGGAATCATTATGGCCCACCTTCGATCAAGGTCACTTCTGTCGACTTCAGCTCATTATCCAGGAAGGTGACTTAGAGACTCCCTTCAGGTGCCTTAGAGCCTGCATGCCCTAATGGCAGGTTCTTCATGTTCGACGTGAGGTTTACATCATTGACCTCCAATCGAATGATTCCGTGGGTGTTCGACACCAGCTCATTGATTCACATGCCGCGGATTGTACCTATAGTACCTTGAGGGCCATTGTCATTATTGGTGGTACCTCTCGCGTCTGTTAACAGTTTTCATCATTGACTGGTAATCAGACGAGGTTCATGCGTGTTCGACTTCAACTCATGTATTCACATGCTTGAACTTGTACTTTGTTCGGATCGGGACAGAGCGCAAGACCCTGGATCCCTGTCTGTTATGGTCCAGGTTGCGATTTTGTGGATGATCATTACATAACTCATTGATGGATGGCTGCGCCCATACTTGAGTCTTGATGGATGGCTGCGACCATACCTTATCATTTAGTTTGGTCTCTCTAGCTGGGTGGCTGCGTCCATTCCACAGACCTTTCCGCATGTCTTTTGGATGGCTGCGCCCATGCCTAGACTGCATGTACTTGATTATCAGAGATATTCGGTCCTTCCTGGTGGTGTTCCAGTTCGGCAAAGTGTTGTAAAACATCTCACCCCTCCCACTCTCTCGGTCTTCATGCTTTAGGGGGCATCTGTTACACAGTAATTTGTCACTGTCTCCCTGTCAGTCACCCTACTGTGTCAAGAATTCACAATAATCAAGTTCATGCCTTCTGAACTGGCCAAAAACCCACTTTTCCAAAGTCTTCCTCATCAGCGCGTCTGTTTCTAAAATATCCGCGCTGACTGGCGGCTCGTAGTGTATTAAGTGCGCTGCCAGCGCGGAAGCACATCACTTTTCCGCGCTGGTCGCATTTTATGAGCCAGCGCACCTCTCCTTTGTATTGGGTCGCGCTAACATGACTTTCCCAGTTATTGAGGCGCGATGTCAGCGCGTCAGTCGCCTTATAATCCGCGCTGATCCTGTTTGGGCGAATTTGTTCCAACAGCTAGCCTTCCAGATAACTCCAGGTGTGGTTGTTGGCTTTGTGAGTATTGACTCCCTTCTATGGCATGTCTGTTCGACCCTTTGTAACCATTTCCCTCAAGGATAAGCTCATCCTTCCACCCTTTTAGGAGGCTCCTTCTCCTATATAAACTTCCACCATTACCATGAGCAGCTAGTTTGGAATAGCTTGGATTGTATAAAGCTTATAGTGCTCAGATTGCTGCTACTATAGGTATTTGGTGTGCTAGGTGTGGAAGTGATTGATAGCTTAGGGAAGGTTGTTTTGTGTTGCTTGTGTGAGAGAGAGTTTCTTGTCTTGGGAGAATCATTTCCAAAGGTGAATGCTTGAGACGCTTGCTGACTGGCCCCTCCTGAGAAGGATACCGACGTCAAAACATTTGGTTGTACTCTTCTCTGTCTTGATTAATAATAGATGACTGCTACTATTGTTCCATTCTCATTTGTACATGCAATGGTTAAATGTGAATTACATCTTTTCTGACTGATGTATGGTTGCTTTTATTAGATTTCACGCTTGCGTTTGTTTCCTCTTCGCGTGTGCAGGTATCTATTCGCGGGGATCGCGGAGGATTGTGACCAGCCAAAGCGAAGGAGCGAAGGCAGCATCTCTTCGTCAAACGACAGCGCTAGAATCCAAGTAGGTACTCTTTACCTCTTGTTTAATTGTAATTAGGGACATGCATAGCAGCATTGTGTGATTGTTGCTAGACCCTTGCTGGGCTAGTAGGGATCACCTCTATCTGTAGAGGGGATTTACCTCTCCAACACCCTTAACTTGGGAGTACCCCTTGGCCACAAATCTGGCCTTATAATTCTGTATGCTTCTGTTTGCTGCCTGCTTCACCTTGAAGATCCATCTCGAACCCATAACTAATTTATCTATTGGTCTTGGGACCACTTCCCAAACACTATTCTTTAAAATGGTTTCGTATTCCTCCACAATTGTGTTAGAAAATTATATATTACAAAGAAATGAAACACATAGAATATTGCATAAATATAAACACAGAAAACACATAAAACCAGAGAGACAAAGATATACGTGATTCACCCAGTTTGGGCTATGTCCACCCTGAACAACCAGTCCTTCCTTTCTATTATCCAGCAAAATGAAGAGACACAACCTACAACAGATCCGCTGTAATATCCTATGTTTTCTCTCACAGTCTCACCTCTCTGTTTCTCACTCAGAGAATACACATCTATTACATAGCCTCAATACAATGCCCTCATACAAAGAGAGGGGTTGCCTTCTAGGGAAAAAAACCCTAAACTAAACATAAGTTCTACTGTCAGATCATCCACCTAATGAACGGCCCAGATTGACTAGAAATTACTATACTTTTACAAGGCAATTTTACATCTGTTTTTAGCTTCGGGGGTGCTGCCCCCGAAACCCCCGCCGGGGGACTGCTGGCCCACGGAACCCCCCAACCAGGGGGGATCACCCCCCCCCCCCCCGACGCCCCGCGAGGGGGACAAGTCCCCCCCGCACCCCCCCACGTGGAGGGGTGTACAAACTTCCTGGGGTATACATCCGGCTGAAACAAAGACCTCTAAATAATCATGCTCCACACCCAACAATCTCCCACTTGGAGAATGATTGTAGCAACTCCACCGCTGCTTCATTTGCTGGACAATGACTCCTCTTTGGACTTGGTTGTTTCTCATCTTCATCGTCATCCTTGAAGACCGATTGACACTGAGCATATTCTCAGTTTCTCCCTAGTTACAACTTTTGTTAGCATATCTGCAGGATTCTGGCTAGTGTGTATGTTTTCCAACACTGATCGTATGAAATGGTACTTGAGCTGTATGTGTTTTGTCCTGGAATGAAATGTTGAGTTCTTTGCAAGATGAATGGCACTTTGGCTATCACTGTATAATGTGCCCATGTCATGCTTCTTACCCAATTCACCCATAAACCTTTGTAACCAAATCATTTCTTTACTAGCCTTTGTAGCAGCAACATACTCTGCTTCTGTTGTTGAAAGTGAAACAACACTTTGGATTTTTGAAACCCAACTGACAGCTGTTCCACCTACAGTAAATACATATCCTGTAGTGCTCCTCCTGTTATCTCTGTCACCTGCCATATCTGCATCAACATATCCCTGTAGAGAAATGTTTGAACCACCAAAGCATAATGCTTGATTTGTGGTACCTTTCAAATATCTGAGAATCCATTTCACTGCCATCCAATGTTCCTTTCTTGGATTGTTCATGTACCTGCTTACAACTCCCACTGCATGTGCAATATCAGACCTTGTGCAGACCATCGCATACATGAAGCTTCCAATTGCCGATGCATATGGAACTTTAGACATATAATCCATGTCTTCTTGGGTTTTTGGGCACATTTCCTTACTAAGTTTGAAATGGCTAGCAACAGGTATACTAACTGGTTTTGCATTGTGCATATTAAATCTTTTCAACACCTTTTGTATGTACTCATTTTGAGACAATGTTAATTTGTGTTTTTTCCTGTCTCTAGTTATTCTCATACCAAGGATTTGTTTTGCAGCTCCCAAATCCTTCATTGCAAATGAATTTGCCAATTTTCTTTTGAGCACATTTATTTCCTACATGTTAGACCCTGCAAGAAGCATATCATCTACATACAATAACAATATAATATAGCTGCCATCATTTTGCTTTTTCAGATAAACACAATGATTAGAGTGACATCTAGTATAACCTTGTTCAGACATAAACTTGTCAAATTTTAGATACCACTGCCTTGGAGTCTGTTTTAAGCCATACAAGCTCTTCTTCAACCTGCACACTAGTTTCTCCTTCCCTTTTACCTCATATCCTTGTGGCTGCTGCATATATATCTCTTCCTCCAAATCCCCATGGAGAAAGGTTGTCTTTACATATAACTTCTCAAGATGCAAATCTTCAACTTCTACTAGACTTAAAATAGTTCTAATTGAAGTCATTTTAACAACAGGAGAAATTATTTCATCAAAATCAATACCTTTCTTCTGTGTAAACCCCTTCACCACAAGTCTAGCTTTGCACCTCTGTTTTCCTCCATCTTCTTCCTTCAGCCTGTAAACCCATTTATTCTTCAATGTAGTTTTCCGTGCAGGCAACCTGACTAAGTCCCAAGTTTGGTTATGCATTAAGGAGTCCATCTCTTCTTCCATGTCTAGCTCCCACTTCTTCCTACTTTCAACCTGCATTGATTCTTCATAACATTCGGGTTCACCAGAATCAGTCAACAATAAATAATATAATGAAGGAGAGTATCATTCAAGGGGTATACTTATCCTAGTAGATCTTCTAAGACCACTTTCAGGTGTTTGGGGTGCTTGTTGCTGTTGTGGTGGTTTTTGTTGTTGTGGTTGTTGATTATTATTATTTTCAGGAACCTTTACTTTTTCAGTGATCTCATCAAGAACTGTGTATTCCTTGTTTTCTTTTTCCTGTTTCTTATCCTGCAACTGATTCTTATACAAGACCTTTTCATTGAATATTACATCTCTACTCCTAATGATTTTGTGATTTTCATAATCATATAAGCGATAACAAAAATCATTAACACCATATCCAATAAAGGCACATTTCTTTGATTTTGCCTCAAGCTTTGTTCTATTTTCTTTATTAATATGGACAAAGGCCTCACAACCAAAAGGCTTTAAAAATGAGTAGTTTACCTTTTTACCTGTCCATGCTTCCTCTAGAACACCACCATCCAAGGAACTTGAAGGACCTCTGTTTATTAGATAAACAACAATATCTACAACATCTACCCAAAATTGTAAAGACAATCTTGCATGCAATCTCATGCACCTTGCACGCTCCATGATTGTTATGTTCATCCTTTCTAACACACCATTTCTTGTGGTTTTCTTGGAATTGTCTTCTCTCTGCAAATTCCATGCTCTGAATAGTACCTATCAAACTCGTTGCTGCAATATTCACCTCCATTGTCTGATCTAAGACACTTCAATTTCTTTCCTGTCTCAATCTCAACCAAAACTTTCCATTTCTTGAAAGTATTAAATACATCAAATTTATTCTTAATATAATAAATCCAAGTTTTTCTAGTTGCATCATCAATAAAAGTAACATAATAACGAGAGCCACCGAGAGATGATACATGAGCAGTTCCCCATACATTTGTATGCACAAGCTCTAATTTTTCACTCTTCTATTCTTTCCCAACTCTAAGAAATTTGACTCTCTTCTGTTTTCCATAAATGCAACTCTCACAGAAGTCCAAATCAACATTCTTCAAACCTGGCAACAAATTCCTTGAGTGAAGGATCTTCATCCCCTTCTCACTCATGTGTCTGAGCCTATGATTCCATAATGTTGCATCTGCTCCTTTGGAAGTTAAAGCATTAACAGAGTTAGAAATACCATTACATAAATACAATGTACCAACCTTTTCGCCTTTTGCTATTACCAGGGCTCCTTTGGTGACCTTCCAAGCTTTATCTGTGAAAGTTGTCACACAACCTTCACTGCCTAACTGCCCTGTTGAAATCATATTTTTCTTCAGATCTGGAACATGCCTTACCTCCTTTAGTAGCCATTGGTTTCCATTCTGTTGTTTTACATGAACCTTACCCATTCCAACAATTTTATAGGGTTTATCATCACCCAAACGAACTTGTCTAAAATCTCCTTGAACATAGTCATGAAAATATTTCTTATCAGGTGTGGCATGGAATGAGGCCCCTGAATCTACCACCCAGGAGTCAGTAATATTTTCGAAAGAAAGAATCAAAGCAGTAACACCTCACCTGTCACATTTTCTTCATGATTGTTTTCTTGTTGTGCATCTCCTTCTTTTCCCTTCTGAGATCTACAATCTTTCTTTAGGTGTCCTTTCTTTCCGCATTTCCAGCACACTATCCCCGATCTGGACTTGGACCTACCTTTCCTTGCTTTACTACGATATCCTGAGCTCTTTCCTCTCCATTTTTCTTCCCCTAGAATCTGCACTTAAAGCATTACCCGATGTCTCACCAAAGATTTTCTGTCGCATTTCCTCGCTAAGGATAGCACTGAAAACATCATCAAACTTTAAAGTACTAGATCCAGAAATAGATTTACTAATGGCCATTACTAAACCATTCCAACTTTCTGGCAATGAGCACAAGAATAACAGAGCTCTAAATTCATCTTCAAAGTTTACCCCTAGAGAACTTAACTAACTTGTAACTCTATTAAAATCATTTAAATGGTCTGCAACATATCCACCCTCCGACATCTTCATATTAAATAACTGTTTCATAAGAAATACCTTGTTTGAGGCTGAGGGTTTTTCATATAGTTTCGCCAATGCCTTAATCAAACCCTTTATCATTGTTTCCTTCGAAATGTTGAAGGTTACCGATGCTGTGAGGCACAACCATACTGTTCCGAGTGCCTTTCTATCGAGAAGGTTCCATTCTTCATCTGTCATACCCGTTGGCATCTTTGTTTTACCGCCCAATGGTAGGTACAGATCTTTCTGATACAGATAATCTTCCATCTCCATCTTCCACAGCGAGAAGTTTTGGCCGTTAAATTTCTCGACCCTAAACTTACAATCTTCCACCTTTGCTCCCACTTGAACCAGGAACCCTTCTCTCCTACAATTTTGTCAGCCAAATAGACCTTCGACTCTAATACCAGTTGTTAGAAAATTATATATTACAGGGCAATAGAACACATAGAATATTGCATAAATATAAACACAGAAAACGCATAAAACTAGAGAGACACAGATATACGTGGTTCACCTAGTTTGGGCTACGTCCATCCTGAACAACTAGTCCTTCCTTTCTATTATCCAGCAAAATGAAGAGACACAACCTACAATAGATCTGTTGTAATATCCTTTGTTTTCTCTCACAGTCTCACCTCTCTGTTTCTCGCTCGGAGAATACACATCTATTACACAGCCTCAATACAATGCCCTCATACAAAGAGAGGGGTTGCCTTCTAGGGCAAAAAACCCTAAACTAAACATAAGTTCTACCATTAGATCATCCACCTAATGAACGGCCCAGATTGACTAGAAATTACTATACTTTTACAAGGCAATTTTACATTTGTTTTTAGCTTCGGGGGCGCTGCCCCTGAAACCCCTACCGGGGGAACACTGGCCCCCGGACCCCCCAGTCGGGGGGGAATGGCGCCCCTGAACCCCCGCGGGGGGGACAAGTCCCCCCCCCCCCCCCCGCGTGGAGGGGTGTACAAACTTCCTAGGGTATACATCCGGCTGAAACAAAGACCTCTAAATAATCATGCTCCACACCCAACACATTGCATCAACCCATAGAGGTTTCTCTACTGCTTCCTCGAAAGAGGACAACTCAATCTCTACAAGCTCAGTCAATAGATAAATGTAGCCAATGTACCGATTAGGTGACCTTCTATGGCTGCACTGATTTGAAGGAGCACCCTCATTCTCCCTTGCATCCTATACAAGTCTCTTAGCTTCCTTGGTTCTTTTACTACCTTCTTTGGATTGTTCTACTTAAGTGGTTGTCTCCATGGACTCTCTTCTCCGCAATTTGTGGCTTCTCCCCAAATTATCGAGGCTCCTCCTTTGGATGTAAAATATCCTCTTCTGGTGGGATCTTAAGCTCACTCTTAAGAGAGCACCGCATTGCTTTCTCCTCATCAATTTTACATCCCTTTCACACAACTGTCATTCTGAGGGATGTAAAGTACACACGATAGTTGTCAGGAGTTTCTGTGTAACCCACAAATACCCTCAATTCTGTGGTCAACTCAAGCTTCTTCCTTGATTCTTTGGAGACATGGAAGTAAAAAAATGCTCCAAAAATCCTAAAGTGCGACACATCCAGGTCCCTCTCGGAGAAAGCATCCTCCGGTGTAATCATTCCCAAAATATGATGAGGACTCCAGTTCTGCAAATAGAATGTTGTGTTGCATGCCTCAACCCAAAAATGCAGAGATAAGCCTTGGTCATGCAACATCACCCTCATTGCTCCCACAATGCTAGGATTCTTTCTCTGAGCCACCACATTGTGCTGTGGGTTATGGGGTACTGTCAAGTCTCATTGAATGCCTTCTTTTCCAAATAAATTTTTAAATTTATTTGACACGTACTCACCTCCATTATCGCTCTTGAGAGCCTTCATCTTCTTGCCAGTTTCATTATCAACCAGTGCCATTAATTCTATGAAATTGGAGAATGTCTCATCTTTATTCCACATGAATAAGATCCAACACTTCCTTGAGAATTCATAAATAAAAATGACAAAATATTTGTGTCTAGTAGTGGAGGCTGTCGAGAAAGGTCCACAAGCATCAAAGTGGATGCTTTCAAGGGTTGGATGTGCTTTGTTGTCTCAATCATGGAAAGTGGATTTTGCGTACTTCCCTAAGGTACATCCTTTGCATACATCATGTTGCTCAAGTGATCCTTTGGGGAGGCTTGTGGTTATTTGCTGCATAATATTTAGGGTTCCATGATGCACATGACCAAGTTTGTTGTGCCAAATTTCATCGACATCACAAATCTATACCTTCTTCGCCTTTGTGCTTAATGTAGAATAGTCTTCCACATCTAGCTTATACAGTTTATTTACACGAAACTCGATCTACTTCACCTATCCCATGGCTATATGTCTGAAGAAATCTTTTCCTTTATTAAAGAACACATCATAGCCATTGTCTTCCAAAAATGCAACAATGACTAGATTTTTCTTTAGGCATAGAATGAACATGACATCCTTGAGCCTAAGAGGAGAACCTGACTCCCTCTAAAAGGTGCTTGTACCAACCCCAATCACTCTGTACCTTCTGTTGTCCCCCAAATTAATGTGCATTTGAATGCCTTTGTCCTCCAGGTCACTGAAATAATATCTACACCCTGTCATGTGGAATGATTCACTTGATTCCAAGTACCATATGCTCCCATCACTATGTTGTTCATGCATGTGATAAGGGTAAAGTCAAGCTCGAACTGTGAAGCCAAGGCTTCACTTGCTGCTCCTCCTAAGGTCTTATTTCTTTCCTTTTTGTGTGGAGACTTTGTGGCATAGTGCCCAAATTCATGACAATGAAAAAATTTAATTTTGGACAAATATTTGTTCTTGCCCCCTTGGCTTGATTATAGTTTGGTTTGAGATTTCCTCCCTTTTCCCTTCTTTCCCTTTCCAACCAATGCAAATTTTTATTCAACCTCACCCTTGAATGAAGTCCCATCTCTGGTGTTCTGTCTTATTTCCTTTTGTACCAAATCAAACCATAAGTGTTGCCAATTTGGTAGTTTCTCCCTCTCGTTCACCGAATTTTGGTAGCTATGCCAACTCTTTGGAAGGCCTAGAAGGGATAGGCTAAAAATGTCATATTCTGGAACATTAAGACCAACCTCACCAAGTTCATGATGACATTGCGTGAATATACTCAGATACTGCAGATATAGTGTCATTCTTTTGTGTCTTGATATTTTGAAGTTTATCCTTGAGTTCCATCTTCTTGTGGTCACTACTATTCTCAAACAATTTTGTCAGTTCTTTCCACATTGTGAATGAAGTTTCTTTTCTGTGGATATTCGAGACGATGTGATCCCATACTCCCTCCAAGATTATTCCCCTCACCTCAGCTATATATTTATTCCACTGAGAAAGGTTTCGGGAATCATATTTTGGTGTTTTTACAACATCTTTATTGATGTATTCTAGCAATCCATTGTCATCCAATACTGCCTCCATGCGATCCTTCCATGCAATGAAATTAGAGATGCCTTCCAAGGCATACCCTAGCCTCAGTCCATTGAATGCCATCATCTCAGCTCTAAGGAGACCTTGTTGCACTAAACTCGAAATTTTAACCTCTTGAGAAACAACTTCAAAATTTATGCTCTAGTGTGAATCCTTCTTTGATACCATGTATAAATTATGGTGTAGACTTGCAACTGCTCATTAATTTTTAATCAAAATCACAAGACAAAAACCTACTCTATTGTTCTACAAAAGTCAATTCACAATTTAGAACAAAAAATTTAGACATGAAATAAGAAATAACACACATGCACACAATATTTTTCCTAGGGAAAACAATATGCTAAAAACCCCAATGCCTACTTGCATTAATCTGATCAATAGAGATGTATTAAAATTTATTTTCTCAACTGATCACAACCTGCAAGTGAATAACCTATCTCTCTACTCATTGAGAAGCTCTAACCTAGATTTAGTCAATTTCGGGCTCTTTGTGAGCCCTTATTGCCTTGCGCAATTCCTTAAGAAAATAGATCCCTATTATTTAGGAATTTCTTGAAAATGTATTATGAAATTCCCAAGGTTGATCATTTGATTACATGCAACACCTGTACACTCAAGACTAGTTTACAACTGATGTTACCTATTATCACTTGGATTGAACCTCGGGCTGAAGGAAGGCAATGCCAAGGTAGCCACTAACCACGCTTAGCCAAGTAGCTAGCCCTACTAGGCCTAGAGAGGGCTCTCTCTGTAAGGATCTCAGCCAAGATGACTGGATTAGGAAAAGGATATTAGGCTAGGTATAGTAGCACAAGATTTGATTTGATTTTGAAGGAGTTTTGTTGGATCAGGAAGAGCTAGACAATTAGGGCTAGGGAATTAGGTCAAAATTGTAGGGTGTTCAATGAGGTAAGGTAGGCATAAGGTTTAGTACTCTAGGGCTTGATGGGTGAGGTTTTTTAAGACTGGTGAGAAGCTAGGAAGAGCATGTGATTACCATGGATCCTTCCAAGACTGTAGAAAACATATAATGGTGAATATTTCCCTAAAGCAGAGCAATGATGTTATGAATTCTGCCTATCAACTTGAAAACATTCACTTAGAAGCAATGAAATGGTTAATTAAGTACACAAAAAATTCTAACATATGATCACAAGAGAAGAAACTGAACTAAACTTCATACCACATGGATCCCAAAGAAAAAGCTGCATTTTAATTAATCTCCTACTAAACTGCTACAAAATGATGTACAATCAAGGCAGAAGCATCTAGCCGAGTCCAACGCTTTACAATCAGAAAGAAGAAGAAGATATAGACATTTTTTCAACCTCCTCCCATCCTCAAGCGTCAAATCCCTAAGATGAGGAGCTAATCTAACCAACACTAAACAAGAAACTGGAATCTAGGCATCCTAACAACTTGCCTCTAAAAGTGAGGAAATTGATTCATTTGTGCTAAAAATGACTTTTAATCTAATGAATCTACCCTCTACTACTAATTACCCATCATATTTACAATCCAAGTCGTCATTTACATTAGTAAAACATCCTCCATGAGATAAAATCCATGAACACAGTTAAAACAAAGTAAAATGGCTAGCCTGTGCAAAATTTGTCCTACGCGCAGCGCCATTGGTCCAACGCGCAGCACCACTTTTAGGCACCTTTTGGAGGCCTTCCCGACATCAAACTTGATTGCATGATAGCTCATTGGAAATCCATATTTGTCTAGTTATCATTGGACTCATCAAGCAAGTCTTTTGGACATTCCATATAGGAGAAAACATTATTTTCCCAAGGTCACTCCAGAAGTGCAACAACTCTCCAGTGGAAAATTATTGTTTGGAAATGTTTCCCAAACCATGAGAACTATGTAAAAACGGAAGGAGGTTGTTCTTCTTGGGTATATTATGGACAAAAACCTCTCTCACTTTTGTCAAATTCATCTTTTCTTGCTCAGAAACATCATTTGAATAAAAATTATCCCGATATGTGGAACAGGGGATTTGTAGAAATGAAGGCATGTGAAGGGGATGAGGGGCTTCTAAATTATTGAGAATATTGTGGGAAGTAGGTAGGGATGTTAGGAAGCAGGGGAAATTGGAATTTCAAGTATTAAGTGAGGGGAAGGGGACCAAATGGGAAAAACGCAGGCCTAACCTAGAAAAGTGTCAAATTGTAGCAATAGGCTAGGGTTTGTGGGAAAATGATGAATTTGAGGGATATCAATGATGGGAAGTGTTTAAGAAGGTATATTAAGGATAGGGGAAGGTGTATGAGCATCAGGATACAAGTTTTGTTGATGTTTTGACCATATAAGAAAAATTACCTTCAAAACCCTAGGAGAGGGAAATGAGCCTTACCTAAGCACAACTCAAGCACAAACAAGGTGTAAACTGACCCTTTGGAACTTGAAATAATGATGAAAACTCTTTGAATGATGGTACACTCATCCAAATGGTGGCATGAACCAATACTTGGAAAACTTTGGAAGGAGTGAAAACAATCCTATACCTAATACCTAGTGACCAAATTTTACGAAGACTCACTGAAATGACAAAATTTGACTTTGACACCCTAAGACCACTTTGTAAGAGCATGTTTAATCACTGGTGGAAGGCTACAAAGACTGACACTAACATTGGCTCCATTGGGGATGGTAGCTCCTTGGAGGTGCCAAGAACACCGTAGACCAAGTAACCTTATCCATTGGGCATGGAGTGAAAAAAAAACTCAATTTGAAATACATGACTGAATACTGATGACTCAAATACACAAATTGACTTTTACTCAACTAAAAACTGACTCAATACTAAAACACAACTGAAAAACTAGAAAAGATGCTCAAAATGGAGCTTATTCAATAAAACCTACTCTAACTGTTCCATTCATCACCTGATCAGGTGAAATGAAACAACCAATGTAACCAAGTAAGCATTCTGGCTGTTGTTTGAATTCTCTACAAGTGTTTGTTTATGAGCAAGTAGATAGAACTACTGAAATTAAACTCCCATGAAAACTTGTAAACAGATCCAAATTTTCCCAAATTGAATAATATGGATTCTCTATCTGACTCCAAAAATACTGCATAAGGATCTTGAAATAGTAAATGATCTCATAGATACACAAATGTATAACTCTCCAGGAATTTGGATTGTGCTTATATCCATAACTGTAGGAATTGGGTCCGAACTTTACCTTTTCCAGTCTCTTTTCATCAATGGACCCCTTATGAAGGGAAGAAGTGCAATTAATTTTACAAATTATTACCTCTCTAATAAAATAGATTGAATAGATATCTATCTTTCTTTTTTATAAATGTTTCTATGGACATGTGGGAAAGAGAAAGAAAAGGACTGTTACCCCTACCTCCACTCGGACCAAGACATCACTTTTACCGAAAAAAGTTAAAGTTTTTGTAAATATTTTTTATTTTGTACCATATTCAATTCTCTAGGACTTAGCTCATCCAATGGATTACTTTGCTTCTCCTCATACCATGAATGCAAACTTTCATCTGAGTTTTTTGACGAGACTCCTGCTGAAAATGAAAAAGAAACCGACTGCCGGATCAAGTTTGTATCAATACTTTTTTCAAGCTCAAAGTTAGCTAATGGAG
Organism: Pinus tabuliformis; assembly: GCA_031772625.1. Taxonomy (NCBI): domain Eukaryota; kingdom Viridiplantae; phylum Streptophyta; class Pinopsida; order Pinales; family Pinaceae; genus Pinus; species Pinus tabuliformis. The sequence goes on along the minus strand of CM062820.1, from coordinate 856,626,591 downwards.
AAGGACTTTGAATGCAGATATCATCCAACACATCAGCTATTGGATTGTGAAAAACTTGAAAAGACTGTTGCAACCCATTTTCTATTGGTTCCAATGAGATTGCATGATTTTCTACAGGCTGCTCATCCTTTATTGAAGATATACTACGCAAATTTCCCTTCCAAAACTAAAATGATCAAAACATAATGGTACAGAATCATGTTGCATCTTTTGATCACATGTTCCAGCTTCCAAGTCTTCATCTGCGATCTGACATTCAATGTCATTCGGGGGCTGCAAATCTAGATATGAGAAGTCTTGAACAAGGATTTCATTGTCCTCTAGATGGTCAAGATCAAAACTTATCAACAGTTGATTTTTGATTGCATGAAAGTTGTCTCTGATGAACTAAAACGAAGTAAAACAAAAAGGCAAAGATCCTTCACTTACTTCAAAATTTTCTGCACTTTCCTCCTCACTTCCATAGCTGATATGCATCGGCTGATCACCGAGCTACTAAAAGTGAACTTCCTCCTTCCACAAACCAGCTGTTGATTTGTCTGCAAGACTAGCTTCTGTTTGGAGAACATAATCATCATCATACTGATCAAACTTAGGCAAATCATCAGTATAAAACACATCATCAAGCATACATGTCAGATCAACAGACCTATCTTCTCCAAGATGATCTATAAAACAATCATTATTAGATCTATGACAATTGGGATAAGAAAGAAAATGTTTTGGATCAACCACTTGTTTTTCTTAAATCAGCGAGCCATGGTCTTGAACATCATACTCATTTCTTATGGTGATCTTTTGCATAATCTCTTCCACTGCACTTACCAAAATGTCGAGCTTTACTTCTAAAGATGTCGATTCCTCTGGATCTATGTTCTTCATCTCTTCTTCCTTCAACTTTTCCCTTCTGATTAGCAAATTAGCCTCTACATCTACTTCACTATTTTGCATCTCTTCAAGTGTTGTAAGGTTCCTTTCTCTTAGCTGAAACTCCATTTCCAGATCAAAGGCATCTAGGTAGTGCAAGAGAGTGGATCCAAGAGGAGGTCTTATATTAACAGGCATCAAACAGTAAACTTGGTTAAATCTTGCAAAAAATTGTTGTACTGTCTCCCCTGGCTGTCTTTTTAGCTGGTTATACTCTTCTAGAATCAAGAAAGGGTTTTATTCGACCACCCACTTATCAAGGAAAACTTTGACAAACTGCTGGAAATCTGAGATGATCACATCAGGCAGGGTTTTGAACCAACTCTTGACTTTGATTTGTAAAGAAAGAGAAAAAAGCCTAATACTGACATCCTCTTCATCAACTTCAAAATTTTTAAGAAAAGACTCAAAATTCAGTACATGTCTCTCAGTAGTGATGTTGTCACATTCACCATCAAATATTGGGAGATATAGGTAATGATTTTTAGGGAAAGCAACGGATATAGGAGGTAAAATCATAGGCTTTTATCTATCTGGAATTTTACAAGGTATAGGAGTATATACAAAAGTTGTAGAATTATTCTTGATCTCTTGAGGCTCATCAGTTTGAAGACGATCATCATAAGATTTAGAAGAAGGGTCTTGATCAAGATCAAAGCCATGTGGATATTTTGTATTCACAATCTTCAAAGGGAAAGAATCAAATGCGGGTCTAGGATCTTCTTTGAAATACAATATACTTTGTAAGGCCTTCTTGACATTCTTGGGAAAAGAGAAGAAATAATTTATAAAAAAGAACATAATGTGTTGGATGAAATTCCAACTTGAATACCTAATCTTTCCATATTGTCCTTTCATGTTTTTGCTATTCGGGTTCATCCTCCAATGGAGTCCTTGGATCTGATATCGAAACTAACTTGGAGACACCAGGTGAATGATTTCAACCTTGCAGTGTCTGATCACTGTCCACCATCAACAATTAGATCTAGATCTGAACTTTGATGATATTTCCCAGGGAATACGAAACCTTTTGCTCGTTTCCCAGTATGGTCGCCACTATGTTATCACTTGGATTGAACCTCAGGCTGAAGGAAGGCAATGCCAGGGTAACCACAAACCACACTTAGCCAAGTAGCTAGCCCTACTAGGCCGGGAGAGGGCTCTCTCCGTAAGGATCTCAGCCAGGATGACTGGATCAGGAAAAGGATCTTAAGCTAGGTATAGTAGCACAAGGTTTGATTTTATTTTCAAGGAGTTTTGTTGGATCAGGAGGAGCTAGACAGTTAGGGCTAGGGAATTAGGTCAAAATTGCAGGGTGTTCAATGGGGTAAGGTAGGCATAAGGTTTAGCACTCTAGGGCTTGATGGGTGAGGTGTTTTAAGACTGGTGAGAAGCTAGGAAGAGCATGTGATTACCATGGATCCTTCCTAGACTATATAAAACATATAATGGTGAATATTTCCCCAAAGCAGAGCAGTGATGTTATGAATTCTTCCTATCAACTTGAAAAAATTCACTTAGAAGAAATGAAATGGTTAATGAAGTACAAAAAAAATTATAACAAATTATCACAAGAGAAGAAACTAAACTAAACTTCATACCACATGGATCCCAAAGAAATAGCTGCAATTTTTATTAATCTCCTACTAAACTGCTACAAAATGATGTACAATCAAGGCATAAGCATCTAGCTGAGTCCAACCCTTTACAATGAGAAAGAAGAAGAATATATAGACATTGTTTCAACCTCCTCCCATCCTCAGGGGTCGAATCCCTAAGATGAGGAGCTAATCTAACCAACACTGAACAAGAAACTGGAATCTAGGCATCCTAACAACTTGCCTCTAAAAGTGAGGAAACTAATTCATTTGTGCTCAAAATGACTTTTAATCTAATGAATATACCCTCTACTACTAATTACCCATCATATTTACAAGCCAAGTCATCATTTACATTAGTAAAACATCCTCCATGAGAGAAAATCCATGAACACAGTGAAAACACAATAAAATGGCCATCCTGTGCAAAATTTGTCCTAGGCGCAGTGCCACTGGTCCAACACGTAGCGCCACTTTCAGGTCCGTTTTGGAGGCCTTCCCTACATGAAAATTGAGCTCATGATAGCTCATTGGAAAGCTATGTTTGTCTAGTTATCATTTTATGCATCAAGCAAGTCTTTTGGACACTCCATCTACGAGAAACATTTATTTTCCCAAGGTCACTCCAGAAGTGTAGCAACTCTCCTGTGGCAAATTATTGTTTGGACATTTCTCTCAAACCATGAGACCTATGTAAAAACTGAAGGAGGTATTTCTTCTTGGGTCTATTATGGACAAAAACCTCTCTCAAGTTTGTCAAATTCATCTTTTCTTGCTCAGCAACATCATTTGAATACAAAATATCCTGACATGTGGAACAGGGGATTTGTAGAAATGAAGGAAAATGAAGGGGATGAGGGGATTCTAAATTCTTGAGAAAATTTTTGGAAGTAGGGAGGGATGTTAGGAAGTAGGGGAAAGTGGAATTTCAAGGATTGAGTGAGGGGAAGGGGTCCAAAAGGGCAAAATGCATGCCTAACCTAGAAAAGTGTCAAATTGTAGCAATAGGCTAGGGTTTGTGGGAAAATTATGAATTTGAGGGATATCAGTGATGGGAAGTGTTTAAGAAGGTATATTAAGGATAGGGGAAGGTGTATGAGAATCAGGATACAAGTTTTGTTGATGTTTTGACCATCCAAGAAAAATTACCTTCAAAACCCTAGGAGAGGGAAATGAGCCTTACCTAAGCACAACTGAAGCACAAACAAGGTGTAAAATGACCCATTGGAACCTGAAATAATGATGACAACTCTTTGAATGATGGTACACTCATCCGAACGGTGACATGAACCAATACTTGGAAAACTTTGGAAGGAGTGAAAACAAGCCTAGACCTAATACCTAGTGACCAAATTTTACTTGAAGACTCACTGAAATGACAAAATTTGACTTTGACACCCTAAGACCACTTTGTAAGAGCATGTTTAATCGCTGGTGGAAGGCTGCAAAGACTGAAACTAACATTACCCTGCCTTGGAATCTCCACCACAACTGGTGAACTCAAATTCTCTGTATGCATTAACTATTTTGGGCTGATTGATTAGTTAGCTAGATGATCACTAAGTTTTACTGAATTCCCACTCCACAAATGACCTTCCACTAGTTCCTCCAACAGTTGGAACTATTTTAACTGAAGAAAACTTGAGATAATTGACTTTGATTGCTACAAATTAGAAATCACACATGCTTAACTGAACTCTAACTCCTCCAACTTGAATTTACTGAGTAAAGTGGGTGACACAAACCATGTCACACAAGTTAAATACATCCAAGTTGTTTGTTGATGTGGAAATCCAAATTTTCTCAATTTAATGAAGGCAAAATCAAATTGATAATTTCTTGCTGCATTTTTCAACAAAATATGCTCCATGAAAAAAATTGTTTTCATTGCATAAATGTTTTTCAAAATCAACATGAAAATCACCAACATTTATAAAAAAAAAAAATGTCCATACTTAATACATAGGAAAATTTAAAGTGTTACAAATATGATCCCCCCCCCCCCCCCCCACGAAAAAATAAATAAAAATGTCGATGAATAAAAATGTCGATGCTACATCAACACTTTTTAAAATTGGCTTGAAAATCACCAACATTTAAAAAATGTCCATACTTAATACATAAGAAAATTTAAATTATAAAAAGTATGTTTCTCCAAAAAAAAGATGATGTTGCATCAACATTTTTCAAAATCGACATGAAAATTATGATTTGATCTGACCTCTAAAAAAAATGAGAACTTGACATAGTTCTCATTAAGTTAGTAACTTTGTTGAATTCATTCAGAGCTAACTGGGATTTATGTCTTTCAACACTTCCATATGATGCATACTTAGTCCTGTATACACATTTACACCAGACACGTTTTATTCCTTTTGGAAGAGGTACAGGTTCCCAAGTATTGCTCGTCATCAAGGAACACTCTTCTTCATATATTGTTGGCTCCCAATATGGATGGCCTGAAGCTTTTACATATGTTTCTCAATCATGAGTATTTCAATCTTAAGCCAAGAGAGAGGAGGCCCACTAGAACTACGAATGAGTACAACATTGACCAGTTGGATCATTGGAAAGATCACTAGCACTTCATGTGTTGAACAAACCCATGTGGAAAGTTGTGGTGTTGTTGTAGGTTCAGGTCCAATGGAATCATATGAAGGAATGTGAGGAGGAAGGGATGGATTTTCATCTTCGCTGTCATCATTTGAAAAATAAACTAGAATAGGAAGAGAAGGTAGTAGAAATTCCAAAGATGGTTCATTGACCAAAGAGGGAACACTTGCTAAATTAGGCTTGTAGGCCTAGAGATTTTCATCAAATTTAATTTCTAATAATTATTTCATTGGAGTGAGGTTGAATAATTCTATAACCTTTTACATATTTATAATATCCAACAAAAATACACTTCTCACTTTTAGGTTGTAAAGCTTTCATTTCTTCATTAGGAATGTGAGCCCATGCTATAGTGCCAAAGATACAAAGGTGGCTTACATATGACTTAATGTTTGTCCACGATCCTTTTGGTGTTATATTTCTTAAAGAATTTGTGAGAGTGTGATTTACTATGCAATTTTCATAGTTTATTTCTTCCACCAAATAAATAATACTTAATCCCTTAGATTGAATCATACAAATAAACATTTCCTTTAATGTATGATTATTTATTTTAGCAATGTAATTTTTTTGTGGTGTATATGGAACAATATGTTGCATTTGAATTCCCTATGCATATGCAGTGTAGTAAGCTGCGAATTTATTCTTGACATATTCTCCTCCATTATTTGTTCTTAAAATTTGTAGTCGATCTCCATATTGTTTCTTTACAAGGGCCATGTAGGCCATGAACAATTCAAAAAATTCACTCTTAAGTTTTAAGAAATAAACCCAAGTGCATCAAGAGAAATCCGCAATGAAAGTTTCTAAGTACTTTGCTCGTGAAGTTTTCATTGATGGTAAAGGGAGTTGACACCGTTTAGTTCCTATTCACATAGTTCATTTCATGTTTAGATGTAGAATAGAGACATGGCCTTGGAGATTGATATTCAAAGGTATTTAATATTAGAGGTATTCATCACTGATATTGCTAAGTATGTTGAGTATGTGATGTGTGTAAGAGGTATGATCTTGCCTCCAGTGAAAATGTTGTGATGTAAATGCTTGGAATTTATTTTTCTTTGGCTTATGCACTCATTATAGTGGTTGATGTTAATTAATCATTTAAATAAAATTTGGTGGACCATTAGTTTTTCTTTGATGTTAAAAATATGAAAAAGTGTGAAAACAATAGGTGGAATGTAAAGAGGAAAGTTGTTCATTTCAAATTCCCACATGGAATACTAATAGTCAACAAACCTTATTTATAAAAGATCTGCTTTTGGAAGGTAGAAATGGCTAATTAGAGTGTGAGATGAACGGTTGTTGTGAGACCTAGTTCATGAGTTGCCTAGCACAAAGAGAAATACAAATAACATAAGATTTGAAGATGATTTGAGGAAGGGAAGGTAGAGACAAAGAAATGGAGGTATGCAGAATTATAGACTAGGTAAATAGGCACACTGAATCTTTTACGTATAAGGGGATTTTAGTATCCTTCAGTTAGTAGTCTGAAAAAGGTTGGAGCCTATTAAAGTGGAAGTAGGAGCTTCCAAGCAAGTTTCATCTTGCAGAACAAATTGAGGTAGGATCATCTTGTAGGTAGAAGCCTACCAAAAGTTAATGTAAAAAATGGAGTAGGAGTTTCCCAACAAGTTGTAGCTTGCAAAATAGCAAAGACGTTGGAGCCTCTAAAAGCTTATGTAATAGAGGAAGAGCTTTCTTTTACATCACAACAAAAACAAATTCATGGTTTTTCCCTTTATGGGTTTCCACTTATATCTGGTGTCCACATGTATTGTGTTTATGTGTTGATTCTTATATTATGGTTTGTATGTTAAATGCTATTTGCATGCTAAATCTACTATTCATATGATGCACTGTTGGTCATTTAATAGTTCAGATAATTATTAGAAAGAAAAGTATGAACATAAATTTGATGTCTATGAATGCACTATAATGATTCACCCCCCTATCAGTATATTCAAATTTCCAACAATTGGTATTAGAGTTGGTTCCTTCTATAACATCCTAACAGATGGAACATAGACCTGGTTAAACAATGGATTATCAAAGTGTTCATGTACTTAGTTCTGCAAAATTTATGGAATGGAAAGAGAAGGTAAAATTTGAATTGATAGCTTATAGACCTAATGTCTAGATGTTAGTATGTGATGGATATAGTAAATATTACCCCTCAAAGGAAGAAAAATAGTGGAATGCTCAGGCTAAATGCGTAATTTATAACAATATTTCAATCTATACCTTGAGACAATAATAGATCTAAAATATTAAAATAAATATGGGATAGGTTATAGGTCATTCATGAAGGAGAAATGTGTAACAACAATGTAGAAAAAAAAGCAGAAGAGGAGAAGAAAAAGGCCTCTAAAAAGAAATTGTTCAACCAACTGAGACCTATTTTGCTAGTGTGAAGGTTCCTAATTATCATGAGGAGAAGATAGATGAAGACCAAGTTAAGCTAGACTCATCTTTGATTGAAATAGAAAGACTTACAATTGAAAACAAAGATCAAAAGTAAATGCTATATATATGTGATGGGAAAGAGCATGAGTACAAGGAAGAATTCATTAACCTAAGGAGATAGTTGGCAGGAGTGAGGAGAGTGGAAAATATGAACAATATTAGGTTAAAGGAAAGAAAGAAACAATGTAGAATATTAGAGGTTGATATTTTTTAGCAAGAAATGAGTCAGATGAAAAGAGAAGATGATATGAAAAGTTAGAAGAGAAGGTTGGCTCCATGAGAAATCAATCATAAAGGAGAAGTAGCTCAAAGGTCGTTGCAGAAGATCATAAAGTAGTTGTGAAAAGGCTTGTAGGAGAATATATTAGCAACATGAGTAGTAAGGGAACAAACAAGAACACGTAGCAAAATCAACAATAAAAGAATGATTCAAAGAAAGTGTCCTTTGCAAGAAGGCCATTTTCTCCCAAAGGTGATTTGAGAAAAACTACATGATTCCAAAGGAGAAATAACAACTCCTTTACTCCAAGGTTTTTTTAAGGATTTAAATATTTTCCTATACACAATATTATAGGTGATTATTCAAGTTTGAAAATTCATAAGTATAGAATGTAGGTGGATATTCAATAAAAAAAAACATGTAATTTCTATTAAAATTGGCAATTTTTTGGCAAATATCAGCCATTTAATCATATATATGTAAATGATAGGCGTTTTTTACCAAATGGGAAAATATTTTTATCAGAAAATGTCTAAAAAAATAGCCCACGAAATTTCACCCCTAAAATTTTCCTTGCTTTACTCCTCTATTTGAAGATGTCATGTGTTTAAATTTCCATAAAATTGGGCATGTAGCAACAAACTATAAAAGTAGTCAAACCAAGGATTATTAGAAGAATATGAAGCAAACAAGAAGCCCCCTCAAGAAAGTAATCAAAGGAAATTGTTCCCTACAAGCAGACCATCAGTCACTAGGTACACAAACTCTTTGTATGGCTACTATTATTCGTGTAATTGTAAATTTTATGCAAAGAAGAATATGATTGCATTGGGAAAGTCATATGAGAATAATATCATAAGAAGACATAAGCATTTTCCTCCCTTTCTAAGTCGCATAAGGTGCTATACATGTGATATCCTGGGCCAGATGGCCCAAGATTGCAAGCTTCCCTATTTTTAAAAGAAAACTAGACAAAATAGGGAGGTCACTCAAGGTAGACCTAATAATAAGCAAGAAATAAATGCACAAAACAGAAGGAAACCCACTAAACCTTGGAAAAGGAAAAAAGAGAAGCATGTGACTTCAATGAAAAACTAAAGTTAACATGGCTCAAGGGGATCTACTCAAGGAAATTAAGGAAGCCATGAGAAAATAAGAATCCAATTAGTGCTTTCATATGATGGAGAACACCCATAGCTACGTGGACAAATAAGACAGTTTGGTTAATGATTCCCTTATGATGCATGGAAGAGAAAAGGAAGACAAAAACACTTTGCTTGAGGAAATATTGAGCCTAAGGTCTACATCTAAGATCTTCCATTTCAAGGAGGATACTAACTTTCCAGAGAAGCTAGATGATGCTAACTTACCTAGTAAGAGTAGTTAGTAGAAGCTGAGTTCAAATAAAATAAGTTGAACATACAATCATAACTCATAAAATGAGAAATTAAAATCAGGTCTCTGAAAGAAGATGAGTTAAATTATTTACAATCTATGATTATGTAATCTCAAATAAGTTTACAAGTCTTAAAAGAGAAGGCTCTAAACTTAGAGGGATAGATGAGGTCATCACTAGTCAAGTGTGAAGAATATAAATAATTGTGTTAAGTCTTGCAAAAAGGCTATGGAATTAGAAATAAATTGTCTGTAATACCTAAATCAAGGACAAAAGAAATAGAGAAAAATGTAACTATACTCCAAAATCGAACTTCAAGGTTCCACCAAAAGCATTGTTATAATGAGAAAACAAAGGAGAACTAGAAATAAAGAGAATGGGACCAATCAATAATCTGGTTTATGAACAACGAAATATACAATGAAAATGCTATCTAGTTAATTCCATTTCCTTGGATGTACAACGCGTACAAGCCTAAATTTCCTTAGTAAAGAATAAGGCATCAAGGTGGATGTTGAATGACCTATTCCTATACATTGTGTGAAGATTACATTGGGAGAAACTATTAAGAGGTTAGAAATCACATAGATTGGTGCAAATAAGGCATATGGAAACTCCATGAAAACTGATAAGTTTTCTAAAGATAACATACTTCCTCTACAAAAATAACAAAAAGAAAAAAAGAAAAGAAACTATATATATATATATATATATATCTATATATATATATATATATATATAGAGAGAGAGAGAGAGAGAGAGAGAGAGAGAGAGATGGTGCATTCAACATGAACTGTCATGTGAATGGAAATGAAAAACATATCTATCATAGAGATTGGAGGGAACTCACAAAGATATTATATGTACAACAAAGAGAGGTATCAATCTATAGTAATTACCTTGAATATTGTCAGGCCATGTAGTAACTCCTCAAAGAAAAATTGATTCGTATATCATTCCTTTAGGTTGGTCTTTATTATATACATGAGGGAGAGACTATTCACTTCATCTCCCGATGACTATTCATATTACTTATTATTTATTTACATTATATTCACCCAATCCTGATGATTAGGTGTCAACATTCCCCCCCTTAATCTAAAGGGACGTTGGTGAGTCCAAGCATCATTCTGAATCGTTCAAGCTTTTCTCTTCCAAGCGCTTTGGTGAAGATGTCTGCAATTTGTTGATTAGTGGAACAATGATGGAGATGGATTGTTTTGGCCTCAACATGATGTTGAATCAGATGATGTTTAGTATTGATGTGCTTCATTTGATCATGGAACTTTGGGTTCTTGGCCAACTTTATTGCAGAGGTATTGTCAATCATGAGTGGAGTTGATTGTACTTGTTTAACTTGCAAATCTTCAAGAATTTTCCTAAGCCACACAATTTATTTTGTTGCTTCAGCTGCTGCCACGTATTCTGCTTCTGTTGTGGAATCTACTGGAACTGAGTATTTGCATGATCTCAAGGAGACATCTCATGATCCAAGACTCATAACATATCCTGAAGTAGATACCTCGGTTTCTTTGCCTCCATCGAAGTCTGAATCATAGTATCCAATCAAGCTGAAGTCGTCCACCTGTGTATACTTGATTCCAAAGTCTTGAGTTCCCTTCAAGTACCGTAGAACTCTTTTTGCAGCAGACCAATGTCCCTCACAAGGCTTTTGCATAAAACTAGAGAGGATTCCAATAGCAAACGAAATGTCTGGTCTGGTAGTAGTTAGGTAGTTGAGACATCCTACAAGTTGTCTATACTTTGTTGCATCCTCAAATTCTTTTCCTTCAATGGATGTGAGTTTTAAGTTTTGTTCCATTGGAGTAGTAAGACGATTGCATTCTGTCATGCCAAACCTGTTCAACAGATCTCCAATGTACTTCTTTTGAGAAAGAAATATGGACTTCAGGTGTTGGGTTACTTCAATACCAAGATAGTAATGAACATAGCCCAAATCAGTCATTTCAAAACTTTTCCCCAATTCCTTCTTTATGGATGCAATGTAGCTTTAATTGTTCCCTGTCATCAAAATATCATCTACATATACCACAGGATATACAACTATTTTTCCAACTTTCTTGAAAAATAAAGTTGCATCATCAAGATCATAATGTTTGAAATTGAGTTTCAGAAGATGCTCATTAGTTTTTCATACCAGGCTCATGGTGCTTGTTTGAGGCCATACAGGGACTTCACAAGTTTTCATACTTTATGTTCATGTCCTTTCACAGAAAATCCTTCAGGTTGGGACATAAAAACATTCTCTTTTAGATCTCCATTCAAGAAAGCAGTTTTTACATCCATTTGATGGACTTTCCAACCATTCTGAGATGTTAGGGAAAAGAGTGTCTGGATGGTAGCCCATTTTTCTGTGGGGGAAAAAGTCTCCTCATAATTGACCCCTTTCTTCTATGCAAAACCTTTTGCCACAAGCCTAGATTTGTGCTTGTCAAGTGAGCCATTAGCTTTATACTTGTTCTTGTAGACCCACTTGCAGCCAATTGGTTTGGTTCCTAATGGAGGATGAACCAACTTCCAAGTGCCATTCTTTATGAGGGCATCATACTCCTTTTGCATCGCTTCTTTCCATTCATCATGAGAAGCAGCTTCTTTGAAGGAAGTTGGTTCAAAATCTATAGACAAGTTCAATTCACAATCATAAGAAACATCCATATCAATAGGTAAATTAGAGTTATCTACATCACCTCCATTTTGCCGATTTGAATTTCTAGTTCCTGTCTTTCCAACCTCATCAGGATGAACACTTTCAAGTGTCTTTGTCAGCCACTTTGGGGGACCTTTCTCAGATGGTCCAAGCTGCTCTGCTGATTGAGTGGGGACTGAATCAAGGTTGAGTCTCCTAATTCTGTCAATCACATCACTTAAAGCATCATCGGTTGTTAGAGTTTCATGCAGGGGAGAGTGTTCTTCAGAAGAAGATTCCACATGTTGATCTAGTATAGGAATCCCCCCTTCAAGATGTGGAATCTGATTATCAAATTCTTGAAATGATTTTGCTTTTGCGAATCTATCCAAGTGATCAAGTTTCCACTCAACAACATTGTCAGTTTTGGATGATTCAAGAAAAATTACATCTCTAGATAAAACAAACTTTTTATTTACTTCATCATAGAGACGATATGCTTTGGAGGTGTTTGAATACCCTAGGAAGATACATTTATGACTTCTAGTACCAAGTTTGTTTCTATGTACCTTTGGTATCAAGGCATAACAGGTGGAACCAAAGACCCTGAGATGCTTTACCAAAGGAACATGTCCATACCATATTTCATATGGAGTCTTGTTTCTAATATCATTAGATGGACATCTATTCTTTATATATGCATCACATAGAACAGCATTAGCCCAAAACATTATCTTTACATTTTTGAAGAAGAGCATGGATCGTACCATATTTAATATTGTCCTATTCATTCTTTCAGCTACACCATTATGTTGGGGATTATACGGCAAAGTTGTTTGATGTTTTATCCCATGTTGGCGAATATAGTTTTCAAATTCATTCAATGTGTATTATTTTCCATTATCAGTGCGAATAGACCCAATATGAGATTGTGCATCATTTTCAATCCATTTATGAAAGTTCTTGAATGTTTAAAAAGCATCAGATTTTTTCTTCAATAAATAAACCCAACACATTCTGGTGTAGTCATCAGTAAATGCCATCATATATTTATTTCCATTTGCATAAGGAATAGGCATTGGACCACATAAATCTGAATGAATGAGTTCAAGTTTTCTATGTGCTCTTGAATGTGAATCATGAAAAGACTGTTTGCTATGCTTTCCTAGAATGCAAGCATCACATTACTTAAGTTTCCTAGGAATTGTAGGCAAACCAGCAACACCATTTTCTTCAACAAGCAGAGGTTGTCATAGTTCAAATGTCCAAATCTAGCATGCCATAATAAACTTGATGGAAGTGTACCTTCTTCATACTGAGAATTGTATGAGAAATTTTATGCAGGAGCAGAGGTTCCTTGCGGCTTGAGAAGCCTTTCTTCTTTTATTCCCCTCATGACAAGTGAGTGGTCAGATGCTTTTCTTACCTCAAGCTTGCCATCAAACATATGAATGGAGTGACCTTGCTAGCGGATGTGGACTAAGGACAACAAGTTTCTCTTGAGATGTGGGAGATATAGAACATGATGCAGAAGAAAGTGTGGATGACCAAGCAGTTTAAGCCTGATTGTGCCAAGCCCTGATGGCTTGATTTTTGATTGGTCTGCAAAATATACTGCTCCATCAACATTGTCAGTAAATTCTTCAAAAAAATATTTTCTATGAGTCATGTGGTAGGTTGCTCCTGATTCAAGCAACCAATAATTTTCCGAAGAAGCAAGTGAAGCATTAAATAAATCTTCATTTACTCCAATATTACATTGTGCACCAACATAGTGAGCGGATTCAGGTGCTTTACCTTTGTCTGTATCATCAATTTTACCTTTCTATTGGTTTCTTTGGTGCTCAATTTTGTCCCATGGTAACTTGCATGTAGAGGCATCATGTGATCCATTTCTTTTGCAGCATATGCAGTGAAAATCTGCCTTTTCTCCTTCAGAGTGTCTGCCCTCCCTGCCTCTGAAATATCTTCCTCTTCCTCTTCGACCACCTCTTCCTCTTGAAGAATCTTGAGCAGGATGCTTTTCTTTATGAGAAAGGCACACAACCTCTTCAGAAGATTCAGGGGCTGTCTTCTTTCCAAAATCTTTCTCTCTTTCAACAAATTTTTTCACGGGAGAGTCAAAGGTAATGTCTTTAAGATTTCCATTTGCTTGCAATGGCTCAAGATAATTGGAGGAAGTAGGATAAAGTGCCTTGAGAAAAGCGATAAGAGGAATATCCAAATCAATTTTAGTGGCTTGGATATCATGCATTATAGACTTTACTTCAGATGCAAGAGCAAGAGGATCATTATTTTGCAGTTCAAGAGTGAAGAGTTTAATCATGAGTTGAACAACTTCAAGTGCAGAATGTGAGTCATAGAGTTCTTTCAGCTTTTGTAAGGCTTCGAAAGCAGTTGAAAATGGCGTAATATGGTGACTCACCTCTTCACTTACAGATGTTGCGATTAATGCATAGGCTTTGCTATTCTTGTTTTCCCAAATGGCAAGCTCTTTGTCTAATGTAGGTTGTTCTGGCTATTTGTCTCCATCTCCAATGCACACTCCTTTCCACAACTCATTGAAAATGAGGGTGTGTTTTATCATCCAGGACCACTCAGGATAGTTCTCTTTGCCAGTGAGAACTATTCCCACAATGGATATGATTGAATGCATATTGTAACAAAAACTTCTGCTGCAAAACTTTTACTCTTAATGGGAAAAAATATAATTCTGATATGACTGGACAACAACCTCAACTCGACAGCAAATGTCAATACCCAAGACTGTAAATGCATTCAACACTTCATGCCACAATGCTTTGACACATGGCATTCGACACATTTTACATGCCAAAAAAAAAACTTCAATGCATACACAAAGGCAGCGCTTCCAGCGTACATACAATGTAATGATATGCCAAAAAAACTTCAACGCAAACACATTTTATATGCCAAAAAATTCAACTGTAGGACCAGCATTACAATATCATAGGAATTGGCATTCAACACATTTTATATGCCCGCGTTACAATGACAGTAGCGTAAACACAAAGGCAGCGTAAATACAATGTTACCAACGTTATATAATATCTGCGATGGCTACCAACATTTCCATGCCTTTAATATTATTCTTGTTCGTTAACCCATTCTCTCTAGCGTGGTCCGGAGGCGAGGCTCTACCAAAAACCCCAAGGCTGTTATTTCGAATCCTCATACGAAGGTTTAGTTTGGCTCCATGGCTCGTATCAAGCAGACAGCTCGTAAGTCCATGGGAGGAAAGGCTCCCAGGAAGCAGCTCGCCACCAAGGCTGCTCGCAAGTCTGCCCCCACCACCGGTGGTGTGAAGAAGCCACACAGATGTCGTCCCGGTACTGTTGCTCTTCGTGAAATGTTCAGGGGCTTGGCATCCACACCATGCTCTCAGAGCTCATGTATCATCAACGCAGCAGCGTTTCACACCATTCACGTAGTAAACTCTCGCAACAGCACTCCCTCAAGGCATTCAACGCAGCAGCACGGCCTCAAGGCATTCAACGTAGCGATTCAGAAGGTTTTCAGAGCTGAGGCATGGCAGAAATGGCACAGAATTAATTATGGCAGACAGAGCGCAGAATGGCGCAGAATCAATTATGGTAGATAGAGTGCAGAATGGCACAGAATCAATTATGGCAGACAGACTCCATAGAGGGACAGACTGCAAGACAATGGCAGAAGGGAGTTACAACTAATTTCGGGAGCTGGCTCTGATACCATGTCAGGCCAGGCAGTAACTCCTCAAAGCAAAATTGATTCGTATATCATTCCTTCAGGTTGGTCTTTATTATATACATGAGGGAGAGACTGTTCACTTCATCTCCCGATGAATGTTCATATTACTTATTATTTATTTACATTATATTCACCCAATCCTGATGATTAGATGTCAACAAATATGTTCATACCTATGCTAATCGTTGGGGGAGCGAGTACATTAACAGAATAGTATGAAGCTCATCACATTAATAGAGCTAGAGAGAGAGAGAGAGAGAGAGAGAGAGAGAAATATGGCGCATTCAACGTGAATTGTCACGTGAATGGCAACGAAAACCATATCTATCATAGATATTGGAGGGAACTCACGAAGATATTATATGTCCAATAGAGGGAGGTATCAATCTATACTAATTACCTTGAATATGTTCATACCTAAGTTAATCATTGGGGGAGAGAGTACATTAAAAGGGTAGTCTAAATCTCATCACATTAATAGAGCTAGAGATCATGCTTCATATCCCAAAATGGCATACTAAGCAAAGAAAATAATGGTTTAAAAGAGACCTCAACATCCAGAAAAATGGATATTTGTATTGGATTGAGACCTTCACTCGAGCAGATCTTTAGTAGATAACATACCACAACTAGACTAAGACTGACATGTAACAATCTAATGACATCCTGAAAGACTTGAGGTGAACATATATGCAAATATAATAGTGAAAATTTATTGGCATTAGAAGAACCTAGAGAAATTTTGATAGGGCATAAGATACACAATATCCATTTGAAATTTGGCACGTTGAGACATGGATTGTGTGCATGTCGATCCCTTTCCAATCCCCTTCAATTTAATGGATGAAAAGGGATACAAGAAGCATTCATTCTTTCTAGGAGGAGAATGTTGTGAGATAAGGGATTCTCTGGTAGCAGTAGTTGATTTAGGGCTTGGGAGTGGCCAATTGTAGAAAGATTCTGTGCAGTTGCACCTACGATTGGGTGGAGACTTGTCCCAAAAAAATTCTTGCAGTCAGTGAGATTTAAGTAGAATCACGACTCTATAATCAACAATAATACGCATATTCTCTCTACATGTAAGTATTTGTTGCTCATATATTTTTATAAAATTCTATACTAAAATCAATTGAATATTTTGTGTCGCCTATTAATAGCGCATTCTGAAGTAATTAGTTTTCATATTTAATTTGGGGTCGTTACGTGTGGTATTTAAGTGAGGTTCAAACATAGTGGACATTAGAGTATTTCATATTTAATTTGAAAATTATTTATATCTTTAGTCAAAATAATAAATAGATTTTCAAATAAAAAATCGAGCTTCTGTCTGGATTATTAAGAGATCCATTCATTTATAAGTGATTTTAGAGTTAATAAAGCATGCTTGAAACATAATAAAGGTGAAGCAGAAGGCATTAAGACTTGATGGAGGAGAGTAGCCAAGGATTAACCATATAAGTAAAGTAGTGGAGTTACAATTCCAAGGCAATTGAAATGCACATATTAATGTGTTTAATAAAAAAAATGTGGTGGTCCCCAACAAATTGTTATTACTATCACAATAGATAGTAAAGAGGATGACAAAAACCCTGCTCTCAATTTATTTATGCTAAAACCCTATTTTGTGCCTCTCAAAACCTATTTTGGGCCTATTAGGCTTTTTCCCTAAAGAAGCATTGCAAGTTTAAGCATATAAACCATCATTAAACCTTGGGGTTACTATGGTACTTTGAAAACAAAACTTTTATCAGAAAGGTTATCAGTGGATTATTCCATTATCTAATTAATGCAAACTACTATTATATGTCAAAACAACGTTTGACATGATCAAGAAAAAGATACTAGAAATGGATGACCTTATTTTTTTCTTCTCTTCCTCTTCCTCTTCATTGAATTCATTCATCATCTTCGTGTGTTTAAAAACTGGAATCTATGGATGGTGGAATAAAATAAACGAGGCCAAGAAGTTTCTCGCCTTGCATGAAAACGTTGCATCATGGACACACCAATGGGCTCACATCGTCGTCCCGGTCATCACTAAACCTTAAAATTACAAGGGTGTTGTTATGAGTGGATTTTTTTTCAATTTATTCGAACGGATGACATATTAAGTTTCAAGGTTGGTCTGGAAAATTTATGCTTGAGTTTTTCCATTAAATCTTTATATTAGAGCTCATCAAAAAGATGATTAACGAATAATTTATTCTGACACATTTCTTCATGATTATCTCTATGATAGTTATTTGTGAGGTGAATGAAATCCATAATCTGGGAAAAATTTAATTGAATCAATGGTGTATCCCCTTTAACACTAACGAATGTTTATAAAAAAGCATTACCTTAAGATTTTTTTTATTTTTATTGTTAATCCATCCACCCCTACCCCTCCTCCTCCCCCTGTTGTTGGGAAAAGTGTTTACTCAGAACGCCCCTATCCCACTAAGGTGTGACAGTGCCTTAGCAACAAACAAGGAAAACTACTTTCGTATTCTTCTTTATGAACTGTAAATGAAGAGGAATAGGATGAACTAACCTGTGTCTTGCGCTAGTCCTTTGATCCAATCTCTCTCCTCTTTGACAGCTTCCAGCTACCTGCTCCTTCACTTTCCCAGATTCACCAAGTTCCTGCAAGATCACAGAAGAGGAAAACTACACAAAGACATGGATTTACGTTCATAAATAGCTTAGGATCAGATTTAAGCTAAACATGCAAATATAACAAAACATCATTGATACACAAGCATGTAGGAGAAACTCAAATAGTTTTATTGATATAACAAGAAGGTCCAGGAGGAGTTACAACCGATGATTCCTGATCCAGCATCAACCCCCCAGCAAAGGAATCCCCTCTTCACCTCCAACAAAGCATAAATCACCCAATCCACTGATCTCTATCTCAAAACCAACAGCAATTCTCTGCAAAGTACAAAATTCCAGCCTCCTGGATCTCTGGGATGAGGGATCCATATATAGATGTATGCAAAGAGGATGAGTCAGCTTATGATTTGACTTGTGGCTTCTCTCTGTCAGTTCTTGCTTCCACTTGGAGACTGAGAGCCTCTTACTCATCCTTGGTCGAACTCAGTGAGGCAAGTGTCATTGGGGAAGATTCTGGAAGCTTCCATTGTCTGTCCACCTCGCGGAATGATACTGCCATTTGTCATTTCATGCTCAGCGCACCCTAGTAGTGCATTTAGGTGCATTGAAATGCACCTAGCTAGTGTACTGCGGTGCTATGCAATGCAGCTAGCTAGTGGAGCAGCTGAAATGATCCTGATTTGACTGATTCTGAGCAGTTTCTGGTGGAGAACTTCTGAGAGAAGCTGTAATTGGTTGACCTTGTTCCTTTAGGGGTAGGAACAACTCTTTTAGGGACTTAGGATCCCTTGGTTTATGGACATTTCATGCTTAGAGCTGTAAGGCACAAAAATGTCTATAACAGTTGCCCCCTAAAGTATGAGGTCGTTTATCGGGTGAAATGCTTTATTAGGAGGATCCAAAGTTCTTTCAATGCTGGGAGGAGACATGTAATAAGATACAATACAATACATTATCTTCATACTGTTTTCATGATCTAGCTAAGGCGGGCATTCCCATGCTCAGCTTTATAAATTCATTTTCACGTACATAGGATAGACAATCGTCTGATGGTAGACTGATGATTCTGATAGAGCCATCATCCTTTTGGTAGGATGATTATCTGTGCTGCAATGCTGTACATTTCCATGTCTTTATTTTCCTGAATATATATCGCAGCCCGGATGGATGAAACTAGACTCGGGGTCTTCAATCTCGTCCGATCTTCACTCGAAGTACAAGTCGATCCATGTGAGAAATGTTTTGAAGTCGAACATGGAAAGACATCGCTTGATTACCAGTCAATGATGTAAACTGTTAACAAGCGCGAGAGGAATCACCGATAATGATGATGACCCTCAAGGTACCACAGTACAATTCACGTGGTGTGAATAAAGGAATTGGCGTCGAACACCACGCAAAATCTTTCGGTCGAAGGTCATTGATGTATACCTGTCGCCGGAAGTGAGAAACTTGCCATTGAGGCATGCAAGCTTCAAAGTACTGAATGGGGTGTTCCTGGATCAACTTCTTGGATAATGAGCTGGTGTCGACAAGAAGTGATCCGTCAAAGGAGGGCCTTAATGAATCCCACATCAATGACACGGAACGGAGCAAATGATTTTGGATGGAGGTGAAAACGATCTGATGATATATGGTTCAGGATGGCGGTCATGAAAGAATGAAGTATAATGTATGGTAGTGGATGGGACATGGGTGACTTCTCTGGATGACTTCTCTTCAACATTTCGGCGACACTTATGTGATGGATTGGTAGAATTTACCCAGAATGTAGATGGTATGGTGTGACCATGGTGATGTGACCGGTGAATGAAACAACCCAACCCGACTCAGGCACAGAGTGGAAGTGTCATGTTCAAGAGTGACTTGCTACCAATAAAGATTCTTTGAGTTTCTTCCCAATTTTTCGCCAGTCATTGTTGACCAGTACCTCTTTATTTTTGTCAAGCTTGAGGAGGATAACATATGCTTGTTCTATAATTTGCCCTTCGGGCAAACCCATCGCTACGTTTTAATGAGCCTAGCGATAGTGAAACTCGTTCTCGTCTAAAGACAAGTTTGTCGCTATTAATCTTTTTAACGAGTCTAACCACAACGATAACTCGGTCCTTTTCATTTTTAGAGAGTCTGAAAAAGTACGTAAAGGTAACTCCAAAATTCCTTTTTCGTCATCTAATCCCTTAAGTCCGAAAAAGTATAAAACAATATAGAAGGGATGAATTTTCGATAGTTTTAACGAGCCGAACAAAACAAGCGCTCGATCTTTTTGTGCAATAATCCCTCAGGTCCAAAAATATTAAAATCTAGAGGAGGGATAGCGCTTCCGGTCGCTTTAACGAGCTGGAAGGCCAAAACTTGGCAATCTTTTCATATTTTATGAGTCAGTTGAAAAGAGCTTAAAGAAGACTCGTCTTTTGAGGAACGAGTGATAAAATGGGTAGCAGTTGATTCCAGGTAAGGTTTGGAATTTTCCAATCACGGCAGTGTCACAAGGATGGCTAGTGAAATCACTCTTCGCAGCTGTTCCTCAAAATGGGTAAACAATCAAATGGAGGTGAATGATCGGCCAATGAAAAGTGGAGGTGACAGTGCAAACACGACCAAGGCTTTAATGGCTGATAATGCTACATTCATGGTGGTTATTTACCGGAGGATAGTTCATTTTTTAACGAGCTTAAACGCGGATTGAAACACTTGCTCGGTCTTATGTTTATTTTTTAACGAGCTTGAACTATGTGCTAAAACTGCTTGATGCGGGTTTATTTTTTAACGAGCTTGAACCCTGCAGTAACACTACTCGTGATAAGTTTGCATGCCCCCAGCATAATAACACAAATCGAGGTGCATGCCCCCCAAGCTTCATTGCATTCAACTCAGTGGTTGGAATGAAGGTTTACCTTTGAGATTTGGAAAGGGGATTTGTTTCATTTTTTAATGAGGTTGACACAGTAAAAGAACTATCCTCATGACTCCTTGTTTCATTTTTTAACGAGGTCGACAAGAGATAAGAACCGTCCTCGGTATCCAAATCCATTAGATATAGAAGGTTTCATATTCCACTGTGGCCACTTCCGCCAGATTACTCGGAGGCGGTAGGGCAAAAGTACCCATTAAGGTAGGGTCTTTTAGGAGACCTACTCTGATATTTTGGAGCGAATGATTGATTCCATGGATCATTGGAATGCTTCCCGTAACTTGTGAATTGTTGGGGAGAAATGTTTGTTGGTCGACGATTGTAATTCCTCCTTGGAAGGGAAATGCAATCTTCCTGAAGTAGGTCGACACAACTGCGGCCATGGCATATATCCAGGGTCTTCCCAATAGGATGTTGTAATCAAGGTTTCCGTCGATTACTTCAACATCAATTTCTACTGTTTTCCCTCCTAGTTCAACTTTCAAGTTACTTAGGATAGCATATGGGGTATATGTCCTTCCGTCGAATGCTTTTAATGTCGTCAAAGATCGCGACAAGGTTGGAGGTCCTAAAGTTTTCCAGCAACTCATCGACATAATGCATGTAGATGCCCCCTCATCAATAATTGTTCGATGAACAGTTTTGTTGAGGGCTTTCACTTGAATAAGGAAAGCTAGTTGAGCTGGTAACTGAGGGTCATATCCTTTATGATCAAAGGCCACAAGATTGGAATCCATTGGGTCAATCCCACCTATTGCTGATAATAAAGCTTGCTCTTGGGAGAGGCAATTTTGCGGTACCTCAAGTGTCGACATAGCGGACGGCAATTAGGCCAGGTCCTCTATAGACTATTATATTATAATTCTGTACTATTTTTGCACGAGGATTAAATGTCGATTTGTGCACTACTCCCTTTGGCGACTTTATCATTTGTTCAGGAATGATGGGTGGCACAACTTTGGTCAAAGTTGTTGTCGAACTACTAGGTTGTTCATTAGCCTTGTTATTCGACACCTGTGGATTCCTGTAATCTTTATTCCTTGCCAAAGCATCATTTTGCTGCTTTGAGATAGACAACATAAGCACATGGGATCGGGAAGCATTTTGATTAGCAACTAGTTTGGTTCCCGGGCTTGGAAACAGATCAATCAATACCGCTGAGGTTTTTGAACTCTTAAAGATCTTCTTAACTTCAGCTTTATGTGGACAATCTCTCATTCGATGATCCTCATCGCATATGTGACACCCCGCAGGGGGTTTCCTTTGCCCAGAAGGGTTTGTAGAAGGCTTTTCAGGAGATGACTCATCCTGCTTCCTTTTTCTCCCTTTCTTTTTCTTCTTGCCCCCTGGTTGCTTCAGTTGTTTTCCCTTGTCAGTCGACACGGCATTTACTTCCGAGGCAAGAAGTTCCTCATTTGCATTTTGACTAGAAATCTTACAGGCCTTTTTAGATGTAGCCTTTGTTGATTTCGTGTCTGTCGCGCCAATCACGCCATCGATGGCATGAGAGTCATTGTTTGATTTAGGAGGAGGAGGAACTGAGAATTCCGGTCTATGGGCGTCAGGTATTTTATCGTAGAGCGTGCCAGACTGAGTGTAAATCAAGTCCAAATATTGCGCACGAGCGATAACTTGCTCTTCTGTTATGACTCCCCCCTTTGCCACATCTTCTGTGATGGAAGGCAATAATGACTTAATAAACCATTCAGCTAAAAGCTGATCAGGAACATACGTTTTTACCATTCTACAACGACGTCGCCACTCATGAATATGATCAGATATGTGAGTGGCCGTTGTTTGTTTAAAATTGGTAAGAAGTTCTGTTCCCGTTTCGTACCTTATCGGTAACTGAAAATGGGTTAAAAAGGTTGTGGCTAGGGTACTGAAGTTGTCAAATGAAGCTCTAGGCAATTCGATATACCATTTTGCTGCTGGACCAGTTAACGTCCTCTGAAAAAGGCGAAGCCTAATTGAATCATCGTTTAGGGTGTTTGATGAACACCACAGATGAAATGTCATCACATGATTCGACGGATCTTCACCCGGATTTCCATTAAATTTAGGAATATCTGACGGAAGTTTATGCGGAATCACTGGCCACCAAGGGGCATAAGCAATTGGATCATTCGTCAGCTGGTTTAGATCTGGTAATTCTAGAGTTGCTACAAAGGGCAACTGTTGATTTAGGTTAGGCAAAGCATACCCAGGATAAGATGGAATCGCCTAAGCAGTGGGTCTTTGCATACCAGTATAATGTATTTGATGCTAGCAGTTTTGACAAGGTTGATGGGCATAACCATTATAGTATGGTTGTTGATAACCGCTTTGGAAATGCAGTTGCCCATTACTTACAAAGACTTGTTGCAGATGAGGAGTCATAGTACTTGTTTGAGCCTGAGTCGCTCCAGATAAGGAGTCACTAACCTGAGGTTGTGATTGAGTCGTTGAGACAAGAGGTTGTTGTATTGCAACCTGAGAAACTTGGGGTTGACATTCAACAGGTAGCGCTTGTACTTGCGATGCAGTCACCATAGCAGGTATAGTGGGAATATCCGACACAGGGTGGACTGGTTGCATTGAATATACAACCCTTGGTTGTTGAGGCAGTATTGGTACCCAACCACTGGATGTAATTCCAGTTTGACCTGAACTTTGTTGTAAACTCCCATATGGTTGTTCTCTGGGAGGGAACAATGAAAAGGCATATTGCCCTCCATATGGTGGCAATCCAGTACTTAAAGGGTAGATTGGCCTTTGAAGACACATTGGATCAATTTTTTGAGTTTCAACATAAGAAATACCAGATGATAATACAGATGAAGAAATAGGAACTAACCATGTCGTCGAAGCAGTCCCTGATTGGACTCCGGCTTGTTGTTGATAACTTGTCGGGACAGATGGTATACCAGCGAACATCGTTGGAGTAGCAGCAAGAGACTCAGTTGCTGCTGTGTCAGACGACACAGTCCTGGATGTCGATGGCTGTTCAGACATATCTAGTCTATCCAAAAGATTTCCTAGCGATTCTACAAGAACTTGCGATGAAGGGAGACTAACTTATAAGACCAACGAGGGAACAGTGATGTTATTCCGATTAAAATAAATTTTAGACGCTTTGACACAACTTGTTTTTTCATTTTTTAAGAGTCGAGAAAAAACAAAAGATGACTCTAGTCTCCTTCGATTTTTAATGAGCCTGAAGTGACAAGTGCTCAGATGGACCTTTTCCGTTAAGGAGTCTGAAAAGGAACGAAAGGGACTGCTTTGGAGATCTAGGTAGAGGGAGTACCAAACTAATCGCAAAACTGCAGAATACTTTTTATGGTACGGCAGTCAATCTTCCCGAATGCTGTGTTCGGTGCATTGCGATCAGTAGGGCGGCCGACACGGCTTCCTATGGATAAAAGGTTTTAAGCCTATAGGGGTCTCCCAATATATACTCGACGGTACGTGGGAGCACAAGTCCGTACTGGCACTTATCGTCTCAAAGTGGAGGAATCACCCAACCATCAGTGAGGACAACAGTTAACAGGCTTTACGATGCCGGAATACGTCTCTAGCCTAGACCTCTAAATGTTGTGCGTTAAGTTCCAAAGCGTTGTTAGATTCATTCAATTTATTTTAAGTTGATCTTTCTTAGAAGTTTACCTTTTAGGTTCACCACGAGATGTAGATGTAATTCCTAAAATGCAATCTAAAGATGATAAGAAAACTTTTATCTCTTTTCAGCAATGAAAATCCTAGCTACAAAGGGAAAAGCAAGACACAATCTTTTCTCAAAGAGCAAAGAGCACACTGTAAATGCACTTTTCCTAAATCAAGCCAAACAGACTATCAATATGCAAATGCACATATGCATGTATTGGTTTTTACTTTCTTAATATTGATGCCTAAAAAGAAAGTTGATGTACATATCTGAATTTGCTTTCAAGTGACAAACACAAACAAGCTTCTTTTCGAAATCAAAAGGTAGAGATGATTACAACACTTTATGATTTTGAAATAAACACTCGTTTCGAGACTAGAAAGTCACAAATTCAAACCAAAGGCAAAAGTAAAAGCATAATCGACTGTCAACAGCAAATAAACTTTCTCCTAAGATCAAAATCGACACTTACGACAGATCTAAACCAAAGGACGACAGTATGACTATTCTACTTTTTCAATGGAAAACTATAAATGATGTAACAAACACACAAAGAACATCTACAGTCTTTTTGTACAAAGGAGTCGAAATTAAGGCAAAGAAAAGGGGTTTTTAAACAGGTACACACACTGATAACAGGCTGCAAAAATCAGAGACAAAACTGGACAAAATGAAGAAAAGAACCTCAGCTGCACAGGGCAAGGCTGATCAGCGCACCTGTTGTACAGAGAAACTAAATTGCAGCGCAGGTAGCCCTCTCGAGACCTGCGTTGAAATGCAGAACCTCTTCACAGAGCCTGCGCTAGGGCAGAAACGAGACTTCTATCCGGGTTCTGGGTCACGGTTTGCAGTTTAATCTCTGGTTTTTTGCCGAGTAAAAGCAATCAGTAAGGTACAATCAGAGGGATGATTTAAAGGAGGTCTAAGAGCTATCACAAAGGGTAATCAGATCATTTTTGAATCAGTTGTTCAAATCATAAACAAATGCAGTGAATGGATTAAAGTAGCAGGTGTCTACTTTGCATTTGATAATGGCAAATTCAGTTCGATTGCTACTTCTATGTTTATGAAACAAACAACAAGAGAAACACAAACAAACTAACTAGACACGATCCCCAGCGGAGTCGCCATTTTGTTGTTGGGAAAAGTGTCTACTCAGAACGCCCCTATCCCACTAAGGTGTGACAGTGCCTTAGCAACAAACAAGGAAAACTACTTTCGTATTCTTCTTTATGAACTGTAAATGAAGAGGAATAGGATGAACTAACCTGTGTCTTGCGCTAGTCCTTTGATCCAATCTCTCTCCTCTTTGACAGCTTCTAGCTACCTGCTCCTTCACTTGCCCAGCTTCACCAAGTTCCTGCAAGATCACAGAAGAGGAAAACTACACAAAGACATGGATTTACATTCATAAATAGCTTAGGATCATATTTAAGCTAAACATGCAAATATAACAAAACATCATTGATACACAAGCATGTAGGAGAAAATAAAATAGTTTTATTGATATAACAAGAAGGTCCAGGAGGAGTTACAACCGATGATTCCTGATCCAACATCAACCCCCCAGCAAAGGAATCCCCTCTTCACCTCCAACAAAGCATAAATCACCCAATGCACTGATCTTTATCTCAAAACCAACAGCAATTCTCTGCAAAGTACAAAATTCCAGCCTCCTGGATCTCTGGGATGAGGGATCCATATATAGATGTATGCAAAGAAGATGAGTTAGCTTATGATTTGACTTGTGGCTTCTCTCTGTCAGTTCTTGCTTCCAGTTGGAGACTGAGAGCCTCTTACTCATCCTTGGTCGAACTCAGTGAGGCAAGTGTCATTGGGGAAGTTTCTGGAAGCTTCCATTGTCTGTCCACCTCGCGGAATGATACTGCCATTTGTCATTTCACGCTCAACGCACCCTGGTAGTGCATTTAGGTGCATTGCAACGCACCTAGCTAGTGTACTGGGGTGCTATGCAACGCATCTAGCTAGTGGAGCAGCTGAAATGATCCTGATTTGACTGATTCTGAGCAGTTTCTGGTGGAGAACTTCTGGGAGAAGCTGTAATTGGTTGACCATGTTCTTTTAGGGGCAGTAACAACTCTTTTAGGGACTTAGGATCCCTTGGTTTATGGACATTTCATGCTTAGAGCTGTAAGGCACAAAAATGTCTATAACACCCCCTCCCCAAAAAAAAACCAAATCAACAGGATAATTAAAAAAATAAAAATAAAAAAGCAACAGTAAACTCTTGAGGCTTATAGCTAGCTTGTGTACACTTTGGTTAGTTAATTATGTATGTGATAAATTTAGAATTGGAATTCCAATGCTAAGTTCAAGACTCATACTTTGACTTATCCACTTATGATCATCTCCTCTTAGACATAAATTGATGCTTTAACTTCTCCTCATAATTTTATTAAATAAATAAATATAATATATGGAATTAAGTTTCATAATTAAATTAGTATATGTTTAATTTGTTATTTATTATTAGGATGCTTACATTTATTATATATAGTTATTTAAATAATGATAAAATATATTTAGAAAATTATTGTTTTTATATTTATAAACGAAAGAAAGGTAAGATTTTAAATGTGCTAATATTTGTAAAATTGTAGGTTTTTAACCAAATAAAATTATTAAATACTTTTACAAAACAATTTTGTAAATTATAAATAGCTTTAAAATTATTTTTAACTATTATGTTAATTAAATTGATAAGAATTCCATAATATATTTGTTTAAATTTAATCCATAGTAATTCCTTAACATAGGAAACCATTATTATGTATCATGTTAGCCAATGTAGTTTCATCTCACATCATAAAAGGAATTTGTGGCATCTTTAATAGAATTTCCCTGAACCACTTTACAAAGAACAATATTGTAACAATATACAATAGTTTCATTTGGTTATATTTGAAGTGGCTTAGTATTATTGTTCATTTGATGGTGTTGGTATTAATATATTTTTACCACATCCCTGTTATGCAACCAATTTAGAGAAAATAAGAAAAGATAGATCAACAACTTAAAAATTGTCCTCTTCGAGGGGGAAACCTCCTTTACATTACATAAATGAATAATTATTGGATGATACAAATGATAAGACCTCCTTGGTATATAGATGAGTCTAAGGGGTCACAATATAATCAACGCCTACATAACAATAATAATGTAAGGCCACAACAATAATAATAGTGGGGTTCTATGGGGCACAACAATAACAACATGGGGGATACATGGGCACAACAATAACAATAGGCAGCTACAATAACAATAAAAATAAGGGGAATACACTAGTATTATAGGGACCTAACATGCTCATCTCCTTCAAAAAAGAGTTTTCCTTAACGCTTGAATAGTTCCATATGCTTTTGTTTAAAATTCTCATCCTCCCATATGGAATCTTCAGTGGGTAAGTTCTTCCACTTAATGAGATACTCTGAAATTAATCGATTCCGTAGCTATTGAGTTCGTGTTTCCATGACTCCTCCACGCTCATTTATGATTTTTCCTTATTCGTCAAGTTTTGGCAACACTGTTTGAGTTGGGAGCTTGTTACTAATAACCTTCTTTAAGCATGAAACATGGAAAACTAGGTATACTCAGGAAGATGCATGTAACTCCAATTTGTATGCCATAGTACGAATATTTTGCAACACCTTTTAAGGACCATAGTACTTGGGTGATCATTTATTATCCTTCTTAACTTGCTTGAGGCAAATTTGTTTGTCTGGTTGCAGCCGTAAAATTACCCCATTGTCTACATCAAAACTTCTTTCATTGTGATGTTGATTCTCCTGTTGTTTCATTCGATTTTGTGCTAGAGTGAGGTTATCCTTTAAGAGTTGGAGAACTTGTTTTTGATGCTTGATATGATCTTCCACTGCTTGAACCTTAGAATTTTCTCTTAAAAATGATGTGATGGATGTTGGATGATATCCATAACATACTATAAATGGAGTCATTTTTGCTGCAGTATGGAAGGAAGTGTCATACCACCATTCAGCTAGAGACAACCACTTGACCCATTATGTTTTTTTATTAGATACAAAGCAACAAAGATATCATTCCAAACATTTTTTCACTATCTCAGTTTACCCATCAAATTGAGGACAATAAGATGAGCTATGAGACAATTGAGTACCAAGAAAAGAAAATAATTCCATCAAAAAATTTCCAGTGAAAATGGGATCTCTGTCACTTACAATAATCTTTGGGT
Organism: Pinus tabuliformis; assembly: GCA_031772625.1. Lineage (NCBI taxonomy): Eukaryota > Viridiplantae > Streptophyta > Pinopsida > Pinales > Pinaceae > Pinus > Pinus tabuliformis. Next base: position 856,597,588 of record CM062820.1, on the reverse strand, counting down.
TTCCATGTAGCTTTTGAATTGTTTCCACAAATGAAGTAGCAATTGTACTGACTTTAAAGGATGAGATAATGCACACAAGTGTGCATGCTTTGTAAGTCTATCAACTACCACCACAATGACACTCTTTCCTTCAGAATTGGGTAAATCTGAGATCTAATTCATTAAGACATCCTCCCAATGCTGAATTGGAATGGATAATTAGTTGTAACAAACCCAGGGTCTTAATTGTCTCAACTTTATTTTGTTGGAAAACCAAAAATTCTTCCACAAACTTCTGAATATCATATTTAAGGCCATCCCAAAAATATTACTTCTTGACCCTATGGTAAGCTTTTAAAAATCATGAGTGCCCTCCTAAGGGGGGAATTCATACAAATATATAAGTGATATTTTGCTTGAGTTGAGAATTCTCACAAAGATATAAGCGATCTTTGTATGATAATTGTTATCACCAAAAAATTGATCATCTAGCTTAATTTACTAGATGGATCAAAACACACCATGTAAAGCCAATTTTACCATAGTAAAATTGCTTTCATTGTGAGAATAAACCCAAGATATAATAATTAAATAAATCACTATTTATTTTATTTTCTTCTAGGAATAATTAATTAAACCATTGTTCAATTATCATTCCTTGTCATATTTGATCTAATCATGAAAAATAAATAGATAAATCATTAATTATCTTATTTTTCTCTAAGAATAATTAATTAATCACTAATTAATTATTATTCTTTGTACAATTTGACTAAATCCTTTAGGAATAATTAAATAAATCCTTATTTGTTTATTATTCCTTAACTAATTCCTTGAGATGATAAATAAATCACTTATTTATTTATTATTTCTAAATAAAAGTTTAAATACTTTTTCCCTCGTAACCAAATATAATAAAATATTCCAAGTGGTTATTCCAAGAATGGGATAAATAATATTTTATTATTGCTAATTTCGAGGATAACTCAATATTTTGTTATAAATAGAAGGGTTTTCCATTCTTTATTCAATTTTGATTATTTTCATTTTTTCACTCACTGTTGTAACTCTGATTATTTTCATTGTCACACACCATTATTTGTTGTGTTTACACATTATAGATGAGAGAGACTCTACACAAGCTGAAGACGTTTGAGAATAGCGAAGAACCCATCCCATAGAGGGGGACTGGTAACATTTATTTGTTCCCTTCACAGGTGTTATAATAAAACTATTCTTTTTATATCTGATTTCCATTGGATGATTGCAGTTCTTACTCTTTCTTTTTATTGTTTAACTATGATTGTGACATAGATCAGAATTTTGGCAGGTTTTGTTTCTATTTGTTGCTGCAGATCTACACTGTTTAGTAGCCATTGATATTGTTGAGATTGTTTGTCATCTACAATCTTAAGTGGGTTCTTTTCGTACATCTTTGAGAAGAAAACACTACAACAATAATGAATCATTTTTCGAGCTAAATGTATATGATGTACTAGGATCTTGCTATAAATTTTGAATGAGTGTCCACTCCTCTTCTTCATTCTTCCATTCATCCCCTGCTTTGATTATCTAATCAGGTTAGATAATAAAAATGGCACAAAGCAATGCTTCCACATCCTCATCCTTTCTTGAGAGTGCATTTGCAACAACATTTTTCTTCACTTTTTTGTAGATGATTTCAAAGTCACAACCCAACATATCAGTGACCTCCTTTTACTGCTCTTCTGAAGATAATATTTGTTGCAAAAAGTATTTAAGGTTATCATGATCTGTTTTTACCTTGAAGTGTCTTCCCATTAGGTAAGGTCTCCATTGCTTTAGTGCATGTAGTATTGCAAACATTTCCATCTCATAAATAGGTTTTTGTAAATACTTTGCTTTGATTGGACAGCTTTCAAAAGAAATGGATCTTCCTTCTTGCATTAAAACAACACCAATTCCATTTCCCGAGGCATCACATTCCACAATAAAGGTTTTTGTGAAGTCAGGTGTAGCTAAGACTAATGCTGGGAAAATTACCTATTTAAGATGTTCAAAGGCCTTAGTTTCATCTGGAGTCCAAGAAAATACATCTTTATTCAATAGTGTTGTTAGAGGTGTTTCTATTCTTCTATAATTCTTAACAAATTTGTAATAATGCCTTGTCAACCCAAGAAATCCTCGAAGATTATTTATGGTTGTGGGGATTTTCCATTACTTAATGGCTTTAATTTTGTTAAGGTCTACCTTAACACCCTCATGAGATACCATATGACCAAAATATTCCACCTCATGTACTCCAAAGAAGCATTTGGAGGCTTTTGCATTTAATTGTTTCTCCTACAATAGTCTGAACACCCTGTCAACATGTTGAACATGATCCTTCTATGGCTTGTTCTAGATTAGTATATCATTAAAAAATACTAACAAAATTTTTCTAAGGTTTTGATAATGGAGTTCATCAAAACTTTAAATGTCGAAGGTACATTAGTAAGGCCAAAAGGCATGACTAAAAATTCATAATTACCCTCATAAATTTTGAATGTTGTTTTCGAAATGTCTTCAGTCTTCGTTCTAATTTGATGATATCCTGAATGAAGATTCAACTTGGTGAAGTAAATTTCTCCATGTAATTGTTGGGTGCGGGATCCCCCAAGGGTAGTTTTAGGGATAAAAGCCCATATTTTGGTCAAATTTTGTAATCCGAGTGTAAAGACTCCGCATGTTGTGGTCGCAGAGCGTGTAGGTGTTAAAAAGTCATAAGGTTGTCCACCCTTATTTTGGAAATGTAATGTCGGCTGTAAAAGATCTACCCATGGTTCGCGGACCATGGGATTGTATAAATAGAGCTAAGCTCTAAGTAGTTTGATAAGAAAGGATAGAAGATAGAGACACGAAGATATTATGTATGAGAGATAGCTCTAAGGTAGAAGTCTAAGTTTGGGTCGTAGCGTAGGTAGAGGCTCTATAGCTAAGTGCACACAGGCCTAGGCTAAAAGTCTGCAGCTGAGTGCGCAGACCCCTACAAATGAGTGCGCAGGGCGAGTCAGGTCTGTAATCGTCTGAAATTATCAATAAAGAGAAGTATTCTACAATTTCTGCGTCTTTATTTCCTATTTATGCATCTTGCTATGTTGGGTATAAATTTCACTTATAATTCTTATATGATGTGCAAATGTATGTAAATGTGTTGGTTAAGTGAACGCAAGTAAGAACATTTGTTTACGTGGTGATAACTTTAAGTATTTAACAATATAAACAAATCACTTAGGATAATTGAGGGATCTACACGGTACGCTGCTATAGCAGCGCAAAAGTACCTAAGCTACAGGTTAGAGCAGCACGAAGGTCGATCTTATACTTTCGTGAAGGTATTGAAATCTGGAACAGAGGGTTTGTCTTACAAACCCTAGAGAGAGATCACCTGCACGAAGGCAGGGATAGAAGATATCAAACGACATCACAACCATCTCAAGGGTACAGAAACTTGGTTCCAGTATCCCCCCATATTGCTTCAGGTGAGACTTCAGTCCGCGCTTCGCGGGCTGATGCCGAAAGGGCCAGTAATGTAGGGATTTGTTTGGCTAACTAACATTGAACCTGGGTCAAGCCCCCTCAAGCCAACAAATAGTTTCATTGCTGGGACCAGAATCTGCATAAGAGATGTGTGATGTCGTATCACTCGAATCCAACTAAGAAGGAGATTGGAGACTAGTTTGATATAAAAATCCACAAATTCGTGGCACAGGAGAACCGAAACCTGCGATTGATAAAGGAACAGTGGTTGGACCAGTACCTGTATACAGAGATCCACAAGATATTTTTCTGCTCTTTCCCTATTGATCTATACGAGTGGACGCGAAGCTAGCAGATAACCAAGGAAGGTGGAAACTTGACGGTCCTATTGTGTGGAGCCAAGTGCTAGTGCGAAGGTTGGAAGCATTAGAGGATAAGATCGCACGCGTTGTCGATCATTGGCTAAATTGCGTGATAGGAGGATAAGATTGCATGCACTGTCGATCATTGGATCAATCACGTCATAGGAGGATTTGTTACTGAATTCGCGGTCGACACCTCAGTCAGCTAAAGCAAGGCGGAGTGACGCTTTGTCAAAGGACCGCGAGGTAAGTATGTAAAATATTTGAATACTTGGATTAAAATTTTGTTGTACGAAAAACATGTTATGCAGATACCTTGATGTTCGAGACTACGCAAAGTGGAAAAATTTATAGAAACAAAGGAAATAAGGGTCCAGAGTATAGCCCCTTGATTTCACCTCCGCGAAGGGACGAAGAAGTGATAGCAAAGGTTTCTTCGCGAAGCGCTATTCAGTTAATAAGATAAGGATTCCTGCGAATACCACCTCCACCCACACCACCTCTAACTTCACCACCATCTCCTCGAATTTCACCCGTATCACCTCCACCTCCACCACGGTTTAGTATGGCAAATACAATGAAGTTGCCTTTATTCAAAGGCTTGGGAAATGAGGACCCAGACCAATTCTGGTTCATTGTGAGGGCTGTATGGGAAGCTCAAGGTGTTACAGATGATCACATAAAGAAGGCAACACTAGTTAGTGCTCTGCAAGATCGCGCACTAACCTGGTATATTAAGTACTCTAACGATAACCCAAATGTTAGAGTAGCAAACATCCAAGCAGCACTAAATAGGGAATTTAACGGGCTTAAATATGAGGTGTAGTCGATTGTGGGATTCAAAGAGATCGCGATGCGACCAGATGAGACACCTTGGGAACTATATCAAAGGTTGAAATGTACAATCCGTGAAGCCAACATGAATCTCATAGATGGATAGCATCGCGAGTGGTTTGTGGCTTCGCTACTACCACACTTAAGAAGTGTGTTGTCGTAGCAACAACTCAGGTAGAGGCCTTGGAGATTTCCATGAGACTACGTGAGACTCTGATGCAAGATCCCAATCTAGGAGTTTAGCAGATCCATGTGCAGCTAAAGAATTTGTGCCTTGAGATGCAAGGTCTGAAGCAGGACACGACGGTTCGATCAGAGGTACACGAGGAAGTATGTTGCTTGAAATGCAAGAGTTAGGGTCATGACAAAGACCATTGTCCAATCTTTGCGAATTACCTTGCAGGGGGAGGACTAATGCCTTTAAGGCCGGAATCTCAAGCAGGACCTAGCATGGGGCCTGTATTATGGTGTGCTATCTGTGAGGTAGCCGGAAAACATGCCACGGATAACTGTCACTTGCTACAGAAGTATGTACAAGCACCGCAATAGCTGTTCTGCAACTTTTGTAGGTCGGTAGGACATGATGAGCATACTTGCAGGAGCTATGAATTGATGATGGATAGAACTCCCACCTACAAGGTTCAAGCCGAAATGCGGCCCCTCAACCAGAATGTAGGAAAGGCACGGACAGGATTTCAGGGGCGCGGACGAGGCCGAGGTAGAGGAGGACCTAGTAGAGGTCAAGGACAATCGATTTGCTACAATTGTGAAGGACCAAGAAACTATGCTCGCGATTGCACTAATCTAACACGTTCATCGTGTAAGTATTGCACACTGTTTTATCATGAAACAGAAGACTGTCCTACGTTGATAGCTAGGATACGAGACAAAGGGGCGCTACCACCTCCACCAACTCATAACTTGTAGACGATGAGGAATAAGCCGTGCGAGGAGGATCCGAAGATAAACATAGTGCTCAGGAGTGGGATCGTGACAGGGGATGACAAGGGGAAATAGCTAGAAGACAGTACCTCGGTTCACAAATCCCCAGCAAAAGAGGTTGAATTCAACTTGGAGCGTGCTCATGAAGCCTTCATGGAAGCTAAGAATAGCTTCGTTGAGGCCTCCACCTCAGGAAGCAAGGATAAGCCTGAGCTGGAGATGGACCCTTCTATGCTCACAACTTACCTAGAAACCTGTATGAAGTTACTATACCACAGTAAGGTTGTGAAAGGGTTACAAGAACTCATCAACAGATGTGCTAGGACTGCGTCAGGTGAGCCGCATATAGTACGAGAAATTGGCAAGCATAAAATGAGGACGAGATGGTAGATGAGACTAACCGCACAAATAGGAGAGTATGAAATGGATCAGATCATTTTGGACATGGGGTCAAATGCGAAAGTCCTACCAAAGAAGACTTGGGAGCGAATGGGGAGACCTACACTGCAATGGTCTTTGATTGAGATAAGGATGGTGAATCAGCAAAAAATCATCCCCATGGGGCGATTGCAGGGGGTGACCATGGACATTGAGGGAGCGAGTGCACTGGCGGATTTTGAAGTAATAGAGATAGTGGAAGATAGCAATCCCTACCCTACACTCCTGGGAATTGACTAGGCTACTGATATGAACAAGGTAATCAATCTGAAGAAGCGAAAGATGATCTTTGAGAAGAAATCACTGCGCATAATAATACCCCTGGATCATGCTGAAGGATCGCGCTATACGGAACCAGTCCGCGATTATGAGAGTGTTGATGATTTGAATTGCATCTATAAGATAACATCGCGAGACCAAGACTAGGTGAATCCCATTGTGGATGGATAGATTACATGGGATCACGAGAGTTCCTGCACTTCGGATTCCAATGAAGAAATAGAATGCTAGCAGAATCAGTTACACAAAGTAACTACGCTGGATTGCAACATGATGACCCAGTCATTGCGCTATGTGTCATCAGAGGCAAGAAATTTGCCTATTTATGATGGTCTAAATGAGGTAGATATCTTTTTGGTTCATTTGAAAGGGAGATAAAAGGAAAGCAGTGATTCCAGGCCTTGGACTGGGCACTACGCGCTACACCCGCAAGATGGTGGGGTACGCACAAGGGAAGCTTTGATGATTGGCGTGAATGTAGGAGGATGATGAGAACATGATTTGGGAAGCCTAATATGTGACTGAAAGACAAGTATGATGGGCAGAATGATCCGCACGTGCATCTGGCCAAATGGACGCAGGCTTATGGAGAAAATCCCCAACCTAAGTGGGTGCACCTATTCTGTCATACCCTGGATGTTATCCCAATGAATTGGTATATAGAAACAGAGCTCTGCCATGGGACAAGTGACTGGGATATCCTACGCGAAGGATTCATGATGAAATTCAGTTTTGAGGACAGGTTTGACAGTATTGATGAGGCACTATAAGAGGTGAAAGCAGTCATCTTTAGGATACCGTAGGATCCTTTAGACCTAATTCAGCCTGAATGGGCTACTCAACTGAGTCACGCACTTGAATGTTATAATGTAACTGCTAAAGATGAGGATGAGGATCCGTGAAAGATTAACATTCCAGAAACAGAAGGCCACTACGAGGTTCAAGGACTGTAGATTGAGAACCCTGATATAACTATGCCAGTGAAAATAAAACAAGTGAACATTGGTACAGAGGCAGAACCCAAATTCATGAAGATTGGAGACTACTGGGATGACACGATCATGGATAAGGTCGTTGAATTGCTCCATGAATACCAGGACTTATTCCCTACCAAGTTTACGGATCTAAAAGGAATAATCGGAGACCTAGGAGTGATGAAGATCACATTAAAACCCGACGCGAAGCCAGTTAAGCAGAGGCCTTACCACCCCAATCTGAAATACAAGGAGAAGGTCCACTCAGAGCTAGACCAGATGCTAGTGGCAAGCATCATTGAGCCTGTGGAAGAATCTAATTGGGTAAGCCCTATGGTGGTGCAAGAGAAAAAGTAGAAGGATGAGATAAGGATATGCGTGGATCTTAGAAAATTGAATGATGCTTGTGTGCATGATCCTTTCCTGAATCCATTCACGGATGAAGTGTTGGACAATGTAGGTGGCCAAAAAGCATATTCCTTCATTGATGGGTTCTCTGGGTACCACCAAATAAAAATCGCACTAGAGGATAGGAGCAAGACAACCTTCGTGCTTGAGTGGGGTTGTTTTCAATACACTGTAATGCCGTTTGGATTGAAGAATGCGCCTACAATTTTTTCACGTGTGGTTGTTCCAACATTTAAGGAATTTATTCATAAGTTCTTGGAGGAATATTTTGATGGATGGACTGTATTTGGGCTGGTTAAGCGCCACGTAGCAAGCTTGTGCCTGATGATGCATACTTGTCGAAGATACTAGATCATGCTCAATCTCAAGAAGTGACTGCTTTGCATTCCTTTTGGGAACCTATTGGGGCATGTGGTTTGCAGACAAGGACTGATGGTAGACCCCATGAAGATCGTGGTGATACTGAACTTGGAAGCGCCGACAAGTGTGAAACAACTATGTGCTACTCTGGGACATACGAGATATTACAAAAAGTTTATCAAAGGCTATGCCCAGATCACCACACTGATGGAAAAATTGTTGAAGAAGGATGTCACGTTCTGCTGGAATGATGACTGTAAGAAAAGCTTGGATATATTGAAAGAAAAGATGGTTACCGCGTCGATTCTAATCTTCCCAGACTGGAAGAAAGAGTTTCATGTACATGTTGACACGTCATGTATAGCGTTGGGGGCAGTACTAACACAGGATGGAGGCGAAGGCTTGGACCATCCTATCGCGTTCACAAGCCGCAGATTATCCAAAGTAGAGAAGAACTATTCTACCACTAAACGCGAGGGGCTAGTTATGGTGTATGTGCTCCATAAGTACCAGTACTACTTTCTAGGAGGCCATTTTAAAATGTATACGGATCACTCCGTGCTGATGTACCTGGTCAATAAGCATGTGTTGGGGGGCGAATCTACAGATGGCTCTTATTGTTCCAAGAGTACGATTTTGAAGTTGTTGTGAAGCATGGATGATTGAACGTGGGAACAGATCATTTGTCGCGCATCGAAATAGGGGAGGAACCTACTAACTTGGAAGAAGGATTGCCTGTCGCGCAACTATTTGCAGTATGTGTCGTGGATGGTCATTTTGAGGATATAATACACTTCCTAACAACAAGAACTACACTGGAAGGATACTTTGTCTAGCAAAAGAAGGAATTAGTGGTGCACGCGGCAGATTTCTTTGTCATTGTTGGGCATCTATACAAGATGGGAACTGATGAGATATTGCAACGGTATGTACCTGAGTTCGAACGAAGAAGCACGTGGATGCTCATGGAGGCGCTGCGGGAGGACATTATACAAGGAGAGAAATCACACAGAAGATTCTACGCGCAGGGTTGTGGTGGCCAACCCTTCATCAGGATTCAAAAGCATATTGCAAGGCATGTGATGTATTTGAAAGAACAGGAAGGCCACCACAGAGGAATGAAATGACTTTGAATCCACAAATGGTGTTGCAACCTTTCGAGAAGTGGGAAATAGATTCTGTAAGACCCATTTAGCTACAAGGGAAGATAGGGCGAGGTACATTATCACTACGACAGATTATTTGAGTCGTTGAGCAGAAGCGTAGCCAGTGAAGGATTGCACGGGCGCGACGGCCACGAAGTTCCTATTTGAGCATGTACTGACACAATTTGGATGTCCAAGGATCTTGATGAGTGATCGTGGTACGCACTTCCTGAATGAGACGATCAACACACTAACGGAGGAATTTCAGGTATATCACCAGAAGAGCACATCTTATCACCCACAGGCTAACGAGACAGTGGAGGCATTCAACAAAGTTCTTGAAAATGCACTAACCAAGGTTTGCAATGCTCAGCGAAGTGATTGGAACCTACGTATATCTGCATTATTATGGGCTTATCGAACAACATGTAAAAATTTGATGGGACAAACCCCTTTTAGGCTCATCTATGGTGTGGAAGATGTAATGCCTATGGAATACATCGTGCCTATTCTGTGCACAACAGCGCTCACAGGTATGATGGATCATGGAGCCCTGGAAGAGAGGCTCACACAACTAGATGAGCTTGAAGAAGAAATATTTTTGGCTAGGTTTCACCAACAGGTCCAAAAGCAGCGTGAAAAGGCATGCCATGATCGACACATCAAGCTGTGCACATTTAAGGTAAATGATCTAATTTTGTTGTATGATACTAAGTTTCATAAATTCCCTGGAAAATGCAGGATGCACTGGTTAGGGCCTTATGTTATTAAGAAGATTACTAACGGAGGAGAGGTACAGCTGGTCAAGTTAAATGGAGAACACTTCCCAGGAAAGGTGAATGGCAGTCGCTTTAAGCCATACACTGGCAGTCGGCCATGTGACTAAATGAAAGTAGCATAGTCTTAGCGCTCCAGGCAGCTGAAAGGAGGTGCAAGACTATAAAATACACTACCCAGCTTGGGGAGCTGAGTGATTTCAGAACTGTGCGAAGCAGGGAAGTGTCACAGGGTCCACAACAGCAAGAAGACAACTACGCTACTCATGGAAATAGCACGCAGGTCCACCGAAAAGTGACCATTAAAGTCACTGTTCATGATGTGATGGTCGAATTGTGGCCAAATGGAGTGGGCGAAAGGCACTTAAGGCGAAATTTATGGATCAGATTCTTGAAAATATGCCGCCAATCTAACATTAACAGGCCGAATGTGGGGAGAATGGTCAGATTTGAATTCAAAAGGCCCTATAAATTACAAGTGGATGTCTAGCAAAAAACACTTTGCATTTTGAAAATTCAGTTTTCGCGCTATCAGGTGTGTATGGACCGTGTGAATTTTGATGCTTTAAGATCAAGTTCAGCATTTGAGAGATTGCTGAAGGAGATGCAGGATCTCCTTAATAGAATGATGTTGACACCTGTGGAAGCCATGGACATAGAACCAGTGGTAGCCGAGGAAGCCACGTAGGAAATTGAGGTAGTAGAAGTTGCCCCAGAGAGTGCCGAAGTGATAGTCGAAGTCCCTAAATCACCCAGGACATTGAGACCAAATAAGGATAAGCAGACTATGCTACCAGTGTGCATCTCACCAAGAAACCCATAGAGGACCAAGCTCACTTTGCAGGAAAAGGGGAAGGCCATTAATCTGGAGGTAGACGAGGAAGAATCTGAAGAAATCCTGGCGGATGAGGAGGATTTGGAAATGGAAGTTGAAACCCAGGGTGCGGACCCTATTACCAGGTTACCAGAATATGTTCCTCCATGCAAGGGAAAAGCCAAGGTGCGAAAGGACATAGACGAGAGCAAGAGCTCCCTACAAACTCCATTGCTCCCGAATGACATTGTTTTTGAGGGGCCACACTTAGTGCAGATTCCTGTACTAAAGTTCGAAGATTGGGACCTCGCAGTTCACAAGAAGTTCCCGCATTTAGCGACTGAATAGCTAATGCACCGACTGATTGACATGACTGCTGGAATGATCGAATTAGAGCCATAGACATGGCTCAAGGGTGTAGAGAAAGCCGGGCTACTCAACTTGATCTGGGTACTACATTACCACCACGGCTCAGTGACTGTCTTCGTCATCAGGTAGCTACTCTGCTTGGTGCATGATGGGTGTTTGTGACTAGAGGAGCCCATTCCCATCACAGACCACTTGATCTATTAGATCACACGACTGCCTTAGTCAGGGGAGGATCCAACCAATATATCAAAAGGAAAAGGTGGTGAGTTGGCCCTCGCAAAAGCTATGAAGAAGAAATTCAAGTTAGAGAAGAAGAAGCGGGGATATGCCATCTCCAAAATTAACAACCCTTCCATCAAGGTAGCAACACAAATATTAGTAGGGAAGGTGATGTGGAAGTGCCGCGCGAATGAGGTGCTCACGCCTATGATTGCACTAGCATCCCAATACACTAAAGGAGTCCAGTTCAACTGGGTGAATTATCTATGTGGTGTGTTCCTTGCGAACTATCGCAAGGCACAGGAGCAGGGCAAGACGTTCCACTACGCGTGGCTCTTGTTGTCGATTGTACTGATGGCATGGGAGCTACAAGAAGATAGCCAATTCCCTTCGGTCATGCCGAACCTTCCTAAGGCAATGAAGTATGCTTCATTGTGGGTGACCAAGGATGTGCAACGTGTAAAAGAAAGCAATATCTTTTGGATCTTGATGGAGATAATTATTCAGATGGGGATCAATTGCAAGCCGTGGTTGTTGTCCATAATATATGATAGTTTGCTGAGCTTTGCAAAGTTCAAAGCGGATTTCCACTATGTCTTTATCAGGGCGTGGAAGGACCCCATGAAGACATGGCATAGCTTACCTTATCTGGAAACAGATGATGTTATCTTTGAAGTCCTCGAGTCTTGGCCGCCGGAGTGGCGCGCTGCAACAGGCTCTACGGTGGAAACGGACAAGTCCACCATGCAACGTAAGAAGGAAGAAACAAAGATCAGAATAGCGCAGCTGGCTATGAAGTGTAGAAAAGAGGAAGCAGAGGCTAAGACCCAGGCAGCACGTGACGTCGTGAAAGTGGCAGAACAGCAGGAGATAGGAGGAGAAGAGCACGAAGGACAGAAATCACCTTCACTCGGGGCTGAGGGAGAAACAGAGGAGTTGACAAAACAATATGGTGCGGACTTGCAGACGACATCCACCCAACTCAAGCGTCAGCGACCGCAAGAGAAGGAAGTGTCACGGAAGAAAACCAAGGCTTCAAAGACATCCTTGGACCCAATCATCCTCACTGAGGGGGATTTGCACGATATTGGAGAAACGGTGAGGGATGTCATCATGAAGGCCCTCCAATAGTTCGAAGAGTAGTAGCAATTGGTATTAGTAGCTCTCCAGACAAAGCTACAGGAGTTGCAACCTCGCACTCCACAGGATGGCACAGTGTCCACCGGCCTCGCTATCGGCACTTCAACTGCCACAGAGATGTTGGGCATAAGGGTGACCAATGCGATACTGCTACTAGATGGGGAACTTACTATAGAAAATGAGGCCAACGGGCCCACGGTCAATAGCCTGAAAGGGGTGGGATTGAATACGCCCACGCTCCCTCGAGAGACGCTCCACCTCTTATAGGATGGAGTCACTGTGGAACTTAGGACCCGAGAGAGTCGTGTTGTTGGGTCCTTATAATACTAGTGATTACCCCATTACTATTGTAGTTATACCCCTTATTTATATTGTTGTGCCCCTATTACCCCCATATTGTTATTTCTGTGCCCCATAGAATCCCTCTATTGTTATTTTTGTGGCTTTATATTATTATTGTTAGGTCGGATGGATTATATTGTGACTCCCTAGACTCCTATATATAGAAAGGAGGTTTTGTCATTTGTATCAGCCAAGAATTGTTCATTTATGTAATGTCAAGTGATGATTGCAAATGTCAAGTGATGATTGCAAATGGAGGAACAATAAATTGCTTTGGAAAGTGCCATAATATCAAGCTATCCATGGGAGAATATGTATTGACTAGCCCAATGCTTTCCATTCCAATGGGAGGTGCGGATGTTGTACTAGGAGTCCAATGGCTACAATCCTTGGGTACAATAGCTTTTAATTTTCAAGAACTCTCCATCAAATTTTCTACGGAAGGAAAGGAAGTTGAATTAAGGGGTATTGCAGGGAAACCAGGAAAGATAATCAGCTCTCATGGTATGACAAAGCTTCTAAAAAAGGAGCAAAGAGGTGTAATTGCACAATTATGCTCGCTAGATGTTTCCACATTGGAATCATCTATTTCTCCAGATCTCCAAAAAGTCCTGGACAATCATTCCAAGGTATTTGAGACTCCCAAGGGTCTCCCACCTATGCGTGACCATGATCATGCTATTCATCTTATTCCAGGAAGTGTTCCTCCAAACATCAGGCCGTACAGATATCCCTATGTCCAAAAAAGTGAAATTGAACGTATGGTTGCAGAAATGCTTGAGGCTGGTATAATTCAACCGAGTCAAAGTTCTTTCTCAGCTCCAGTAGTATTGGTGCACAAGAAGGATGGATCATGGTGCATGTGTCCGGATTATAGGGAGCTCAACAAGCTCACTATTAAAGATAAGTTCCCCATTCCTGTTATTGATGAATTACTGGATGAATTGCATGGATCAATTTACTTCACCAAGTTGGATCCTCGTTCGGGATATCATCAAATCAAAATGAAGGTTGAAGACATTCCGAAAACAGCATTTAGAACTCATGAGGGTCATTATGAATTTCTGGTCATGCCTTTTGGCCTTACCAATGCACCTTCAACATTTCAAGGTTTGATGAATTCAATTTTCAAACCATTCCTTAGAAAATTTGTGTTAGTATTTTTTGATGATATACTAATCTACAGCAAGTCTTGGAAGGATCATGTTGAACATGTTGACAGGGTGCTACAACTATTGGAGGAGAAACAATTATATGCAAAAAGATCCAAATGTTTCTTTGGAGTCCAGGAGGAGGAATATTTGGGTCATATTGTATCTCATGAAGGAGTTAAGGTAGACTCTAGTAAAATTAAAGCCATTAAGGAATGGAAAATCCCCACATCCATAAAGCATCTGCGAGGATTTCTTGGGTTGACAGGGTATTATCGCAAGTTTTTTAAGAATTATGGGAGAATAGCAGCACCTCTAACAACATTATTGAAGAAAGATTCATTTTCATGGACTCTGAAAGCAACAAAGGCCTTTGAACATCTTAAAGAGGCAATGTGCCAAGCACCGGTCTTAGCTACACCGGACTTCACAAAAACCTTTATTGTGGAATGTGATGCTTCAGGAAATGGAATTGGTGTTGTTCTAATGCAAGATGAAAGACCCATTGCTTTTGAAAGTCGTCCAATCAAGGGAAAGTTTTTAAGCAAAGCTATTTATGAGAAGGAAATGTTGGCAATACTCCATGCACTTAAGAAATGACGACCCTACCTAATGGGAAGACACTTCAAGGTAAAAACGGATCATGATAGCCTTAAATACTTTTTAGAACAAAGATTATCCTCTGAAGAGCAACAAAAGTGGGACACAAAGATGTTGGGTTATGACTTTGAAATCATCTACAAAAAAGGGAAGCAAAATGTGGTGGTAGATGCACTCTCAAGAAAGGATGAGGATGTGGAAGCATTGTTGTGTGCCATTTCTATTATCCAACCAGATTGGATAAACGAAGCAAGGGAGGAATGGAAGAATGACGAAGAAGTGTAGGCACTTATTCGAAAGCTACAACAAGATTCCAGTACTTCTGATACATTTAGCTGGAAAAATGATTCGTTATGGTACAAAGATCACTTATACCTCTGTAAGAATTCCCAGCTAAAACAAAAGATTCTTATGGAATTGCACACTTCTCCCTTAGGAGGGCACTCAGGATTTTTAAAAACTTACCACAGGGTTAAGAAGGAATTTTTTTGGGATGGCCTTAAATCAGATATTCAAAAGTTTGTGGCGGAATGTTTGGTTTGCCAGCAAAATAAAGTTGAAACAATTAAGACACTGGGTCTACTACAACCTTTATCCATTCCAAGCCAACGTTGGGAGGAGGTTTCAATGGATTTTATCACAGGTTTACCCAATCTGAGGGAAAGAGTCTCATCATGGTGGTAGTTGACAGACTTACCAAGTATGCACACTTTTGTGCATTATCACATCCATTTAAAGCCAGTACTATTTCTACTGCATTTATGGAAATAGTTCAAAAGCCACATGGAAACCCAAAGATTATTGTAAGTGACAGAGATCCCATTTTCACTGGAAATTTTTGGACAGAATTATTTTCTTGTCTTGGTACTCAGTTAGCTCATAGCTCATCTTATCATCCTCAATCTGATGGGCAAATTGAGATAGTAAACAAATGTTTGGAAGGATACCTTCGTTGCTTTGTATCTGATAAGCAGACACAATGGGTCAAATGGTTGCCTCTGGCTGAATGGTGGTATAACACTTCCTTCCATACAGCAACAAAAATGACCCCATTTATGGCACTTTATGGGTATCAACCACCATCCATCACATCATATTTAAGAGAAAATTCTAAGGTTCAGGCAGTGGAACATCACATCAAACATCAACAACAAGTCCTCCAACTCTTAAAGGATAACCTCGTGTTGGCACAAAATAGAATGAAACAACAGGCATATCAACATCGCAGTGAAAGAAGTTTTGATGTAGGTGATTGGGTATTCTTACGACTACAACCATATAAACAAATGTCCCTCAAGCAAGCTAAGAAGGATAACAAATTGTCACCAAAGTATTATGGTCCGTACAAGGCATTGCAAAAGATTGGTACTATGACATACAAATTGGAGCTTCTTGCAGCTTCTCAAGTGCACCTAGTTTTCCATGTTTCATGTTTAAAGAAGGTTATAGGTGAAAAGCTCCCAATTCAAAAAATATTGCCAAAACTTGAAGAGGAAGGAAAAATTATATTGGAACCAGAAGCAGTCATAGAAACAAGAACTTGACAACTACAAAATCGATCCATTTCAGAGTATCTCATCAAGTGGAAGAACTTATCCGCTGAAGATTCCACATGGGAGGATGAGAATTTTATGCAGAAGTATCCAGAACTACTCAAGCGTTGAGGACAACACTTTTTTGAAGGAGAGGGGCATGTTGGGTCCCTATAATACTAGTGATTACCCCATTACTATTGTAGTTATACCCCTTATTTATATTGTTGTGCCCCTATTACCCCCATATTGTTATTTTTGTGCCCCATAGAATCCCTCTATTGTTATTTTTGTGGCTTTATATTATTATTGTTAGGTCGGCTGGATTATATTGTGACTCCCTAGACTCCTATATATAGAAAGGAGGTTTTTTCATTTGTATCATCCAAGAATTGTTCATTTATGTAATGTAAAGGAGGTTGCCCCCTCGAAGAGGCTGAATTCTAAGGCGTTGATCTATCTTTTCTATCTTTTCTTGAGCTGGTTTCATAACACGTGCTCTGCAGGTGATGAGCGAACAATGCATCAATATCGAGCAGTTGGGCTTGCAGCGTAATGAGGAAGTGGAACAAAATAAGAAAATCATGCAGGTAGCGGAGGAAGCTTGACGAATGGTCCCGAAGTTGAACATTCAGGCAGAAGAACCGGTTGAGGCGCGCGTCTGCAAGTTGGCCATAGGGGTGCGTGATGCTCTAACCGAGATGGCCAGGATTCAGCTAGAACTGAACCTACCGATCATAGAATTGCAGTTGAGGGTTCAGCCTTCAACTCCATCTGAAGTTAGGGAACAACATGCCACCACTATTACAACAACAATAGTGGTGGTTGACAGTGCAGTAGCAAACTACATGCAACTTTTTGAATAGTCATTCAAGGTCCTGACTGCCCTGCAAGAGGACTCGAATGTAGAGCACCTGGAGACAAAGGCACGCTAGCTACAACAAATCTATGATGAGGTTAAAGGGACTGCGCAAACGATCTCGCTTACACAGAGGCTCGCACGGATGCAGGAGGCAAAGGCGCTTAAGGAACAGGTGGATGTCGCTCGGCACAAAGAAGTGGTCCTAAAAGCGCGCCTACAACCATGGATAGACGAGGCATATACGATCACAACTTCCATTGAAGGAAAGCTCACGACACTGCAGGAAACTCAATAGAAGATTTAGGGTGGCAGTTCAGCGGTAGTCATCGAGCAGAGAGTGGAAGAAGTCCAACAGGCGGTCGGTCAGTGCACTGCTGAGATTGCAATCATCCAAAAGGAGTTGGGAGGTCTTCGTGCTAAGATCTCCGCGCCTACAGAGTTACTCAAGGGCGAGTCATGATGTTTGCATTGGGAGCCTATTGGGCGCGGGATCCCCCAAGGGTAGTTTTGGGCCTAAAAGCCCATATTTTGGTCAAATTTTGTAATCCAAGTGTAAAGACTCCGCATTTTGTGGTCACAGAGTGCATAGGTGTTAAAAATTCATAGGGTTGTCTGCCCTTATTTTGGAAATGTAATGTCGGCTGTAAAATATTTACCCATTGTCCGCGGACCATGGGATTGTATAAATAGAGCTAAGCTCTAAGTAGTTTGATAAGCAAGAATAGAATATAGAGACATGAAGATATGATGTATGAGAGATAGCTCTGAGGTAGAAGTCTAATTTTGGGTCCTAGCATAAGTAGACGCTCTATAGCTGAGTGCGCAGACCCCTGTAGCTGAGTGTGCAGGGCAAGTCGAGTCTGTAATCGTCTGGAATTATCAATAAAGAGAAGTATTCTACAATTTCTACATCTTTATTTCCTGTTTATGCATCTTGTTATGTTGGGTATGAATTTCACTTATAATGCTTATATGATGTGTGAATGTATGTAAATGTGTTGGTTAATTGAACGCAAGTAAGAACATTTTTTTACCTGGTGACAACTCTAAGTATTTAACAAGATAAGCAAATCACTTAGGATAATTGAGGGATCTGCACGGCACGCTGCTACAGTAGTGCGAAAGTACCTGAGCTACAAGTTAGAGCTACGCGAAGGTCGATCATGTACTTTCGTGAAGGTATTGAAAGCCGGAAGAGAGGGTTTGTCTTATAAAGCCTAGAGCGAGACAACCTATGCGAAGGCAAGGATAGAAGGGATCAAACGACATCACAACCATCTCAAGGGTGTGGAAACTTGGTTCCATCATCCCCCCATACTGCTTCGGGTGAGACTTCAGTCCGCGCTCCATGGGCTGATGCCGAAAGGGCCAGTAGTGTAGGGATTTGTTTGGCTAACTAACGTTGAACCTAGGTCTGCCCCCCTCAAGCCAATAGTAATTCATCCAACAATTCATCAATGACAGTATTGGGAAAGTTATCTTTAATAGTGATCTTGTTGATCTCCCTATAATTTGAACACATACGCCATGATCCATCCTTCGTGTGCAACAATACTACTGGAGTAGAGAAAGAATTTTGACTAGGTTGAATTATACTAGCCTCTAGCATTCCTTCAACCATATGTTCAATTTCACTCTTTTGGGCATAAGGATATTTGTAAGGTCTGATGTTTGGAGGAACACTTCCTGGATACAAATGAATAGCATGATCATGATCAAGAATAGGTGGGAGGCCTTTAAGACTCTCAAATACCTTGGAATTGTTGTCCAAGACTCTTTGGAGATCTAGAGAAATAGATGATTTTGATGTTTGAACCTCTAGTGAGCATAATTGTGGAATTACGCCTTGTTGTTCTTGCTTCATAATCTTTGTCATGCCATTAGAGATAATTATATTTCTTGGTTTCCCTATGATACCCCTTGAATCAAATTCCTTTCCTTCCCAAAAAAAATTCAAGAAAAGTTCTTGAAAATTAAAAGCTATTGTCCCCAAAGATTGTAACCATTAGACACTTAGTAAAACATCAATACCACCCATTGGAATGGAAAGAATTGGAATATTCAATACATATTCCACCATGGTTAGCTTGATATTATGGCACTTTCTAGAGAAATTTATAGTTCATCCATTTGCAACCATCACTTGACACTCTAGTGCTAGATACAGGAAGAAATCCAATTCCTTGGCTATCTTACAATGAATAAAATTATGAGTACTATCTGAATCAATCATCACTATTGACTTTTTTTTCTTGATATATCCTTCTATCTTGAGAGTTTTAGGAGTGAAAATTCCTTCTAATGAATTGCAAGATATGGTCAGATTCATCCTGGTGTATATCCTCCTCTTTTGATGTTTCATGTTCCTTTTCTTCATCCTCTTCACAATCTATACAAAATAATTTCTTCTCGGCGCACTTATGACCTTTAGTGTATTTTCTATCACAACTATAACAAAAACATTTTTCTCTTTTTTCCTCTTTTTTAGGCTAGGAGCAACAAAACTTCCATATTTATAGTTATGAGTGGTATAGTTCCTTGTTTCCATAATTTTGTTTTCAGCTTTTCTTGCCACCCTAAATGCCTTCTCCAATGAACCAGTTTCCCAAAGGCGAACCTCATGTTGGATGTTATTATTTAAAGTTTCTGTGAATCCATCAATCACATGCTCCTCTAGAATATCAGTTTCCTTGATATTCAATTTTTGGAAGTCCTCTATGTGTTATGACATTGAACCCTTTTGTTTGATATTTATCAACTGGCTAAAGAAGGTGTTTCTCTTTGTATCCTCATAATGTGTTATAATTTCCTCTGTAAAATTGACCAAGTGACAAGTGGTTTACAATAAAAATCCATCAATACCATGCAAACTGATTGGGTTCTAAATATAAAGATGCAATGTGTTTCTTTTGTGTGTGTTGCACATCATGGATATCAAAATATTGCTCCATCTGTAGTATCCATGTTATCAGATCCTTGCCATCAAACTTCCTCATATCGATCTTTGGAATGTGGTGGGTCATAAACCCAACACCGGATTCTCTAAAATAATAATTCATATTCCTTTTGTCCTCATCATGATTTGCATGGATTACCTTGTCACCACCGAGAAGCCTTTCTTGCAACAACTTTGTCAACCCTTCCAATTTGACATCCATCGCATCCATGTCTACTTTAAAGCTCCCATGTCTGCTTTTAAACCATCCTTAAGACCTTCCATGTCCCTTTTTATTTTTACTTCCAAAACATCCTTAAAACCTTCCATGTCCCTTTTTATTTTTACTTATAAACCATCCATATTAACATTCATCATCACTTCCAATTCATTTTTGGTTACTCTTTGCGAGAGAAAAATTGTTGCACTTGGTCTCATAATTTTGATATATTATGTTGCATTTTTTCCTCTTCTTCATGCGTCATATTAGAGATTTTTAGTTGCTTACTAGGTATGTCTATTTTTTCTTTCAAGGCATTTTAGAATCACACAATGATATCTATGCTTCACTATGCCCTTTGAATCACTTCAAATTGATTTTTCAAACAAAAGTTACGCAAATATTTGAAAAAGGTACACCTTTTTCTTGCTTTTTGGGAGATTGATATTGAAATTAATGTATCTATGTAATTTCAGATTTATATGGTCTAAATTTTTGTCTTATGGTAGCCCTATGAGTCTTATTTCCAATGCCACAAGTTTGACCAAGATTGGATTCTTCAAGAAAACGTTATGCTCAATGTCCCACGATGACCTGATTATAGACTAGTTTCATAGAGCGGACTTCTACAGAGTGCCATGTGTCACAGTTTCAACCTTTGGCCTTGAAAATGATACATGAAAAAATAAAGTTTTCTCAATTTTAGTAACATTTTACAAATTTCAAATCCGATGCTCAGAGAGAAAGTTATGAAGATTTTCCATAGGTCACCTATTTGAGATGGAATTCTGGAGCCTGCAAAAACCCTAACTTGCTCAAATTATATCTCCGAAAATATAGAAAACCAAGTTCTAAAATTAGTACAAAAATTTCACTAATATTTCGGCTCCACGTGGTTGTAATTTTAGCTTCTAAATCTTTGTAGAAATAAATTTATAGCGAAAATGACAAGATGACCTGTTTGAAGAAGAGAAACCCTAGAATCAAAAACTCTGATAACAAATGTTATGCAACCAGCTCAACAAAAAGAAGAAAAGACAGATCAACGACTTAAAAATTGTTCTCTTCGAGAGGGAAACCTCCTTTAAATTACATAAATGAATAATTCTTGGATGATACAAATGATAAGACCTCCTTGGTAAATATAGGAGTCTAAGGGGTCACAATATAATAAGAGCTTACATAACAATAATAATGTAAGGCCACAACAATAACAATAGTGGGACTCTATGGGGCACAACAATAACAATAGGGAGCTACATTAACAATAACAATAAAGGTAATACACTAGTATTATATGGACCTAACAATCTAAATCATGTTTAATTTCTTAAATTTTATTGATACACTATGGTACTATGTATGAGGTTATGGTTTCAGTTATTTATTTATGTCAACATGGAAATGTTGAAGTATAAGGTTGTGATGATGTTTCACAAGGTGATGGTATATGTTAATTGACATTGTTATCATGAGAGGTTAATGATGTCATGCATCTGTTCCGCTTAGTTATTTATTTTGTTATGATAATGATGTTGATCTTTCATGATTGATATGGTATGCCAGGTAGGGAATATATATTATTTTCTATGATTTTATGATTATAACTAATGAATTGGTTGCATGTTAAGATGTGGTGATTGGCAGGAAATCCAAAATTGGGCCGAAAGGGATGGTTTATTTGATGATCTCTTGGGAGCCCATACCTATGAGGGAGAATATGTAACACCATATGGGTTGGGGATAGGCTCAATCAACACTACATATGCCAATGGTTATTTTGACATGTATATCTCTTGATGGATAACACTCGAGGGGCTATGGGATCATCTTGAGGAGGCCTAGTGCCTGATATCGAATTGGGATTCCAGTGTCTATGTGTGTGTGTAGGACTTCTATGCCTAGGGTTATGCACCTTAGTGAGTTTTGGAAGGAGTCGGGATAGCCTTTCAAGATTCCTAGAATAATACTGCCTAGAGTACTAGGCCAAATGTCTTCATTGGGGCAGATGAGGTATGAGCCTTGGGGCTATGGTATAGACTAACAAATATTTATGCCTAATTCCAAAAGTTGGGAAAAAGGACTTGAGATTCCTTAGGATTTCCATGGTGTGGTGATGTAACTTTTGATGCCTGCTGATATACTAGTTCAACATAGGGTGTTAGGCAAATATGGGGTAATAAATAAATAAGTAAATGATTAAACTTAACTTCGGGACGAAGTTCCTAAAAGAGGGGGAGTATGTAATGCCCCGTATTAATAAATAATAATAATAATAATAATAATATTTCTTTTAATAAATGAAATAATATTAATATATAAATAAATATAATAATAAAGAAAAAATAATAATAGAAAATAAATAATAAATAAAGAAGAATAGATAATTATAGTGAATAAATAAAATAATAAATACAAATTGAAGTTCTAAATAAATAAATATAAAAATAGTAAGAATAAGTAACGTTTACAAAAAGTAAAAATAAATAAAATAAGTAAGAGTTAAATTAAGGAAAAAATTGACTTAAGTAAAACCTAAGAAAATAAAATAAAATTTGGAATGTTGACACATGGATTGTGTGCATGTGGATCTCCTTCCAATCCCCTTCCATTTAATGGATAAAAAGGGAGATGAGAAGCATTCATTATTTTCAAGAGGATAATTTTGTGAGACAAATGATTCCCATGCAGTAATAGTTGATTGAGGGTTTAGGGGTGCTTAGTTATAGAAAGATTATGTGAAACTATTCCTACGATTGGGTGGAGAGTCACCCCTCAAATTTTGTTGTAGTCAACGAGATTCAAGTAGCACCATGACTTTGTAATCAATAGTAATGCACATCTTCGCTCTATTAGTAAGTGTTCACTGCTCATGCTTTTTTGTTTAATTCTATATTAAAATCAATTAAATGTTTTGTGTTGATTATTAATCTCACCTTTTGAATTAATTAGTTTTCATATCTAATTCCAGGTTGTTACAAAGTATAGGATACAAATTATAGATGCACAAATTCTATATGAATGTGTTATAACTGAAAAAATATTAACTGAGATACCAAACATATAGATGTTATATGAATGTGTTACAACTGAAATGCCAAACATGCAAATGCCAAAATCATATGTTGAACCTTACATGGATGTGTTACATAGTTGTCGGGATAGTTTTTATTATGTCGGAGAGGTATGTCAAGGGGTGATAGAGCTCAATATTGCAGAGAAATTAAGAAGAAGCATTTCGTATGTGTTACATAGTTTTAATTATGCTCATTATGCCAGAGGTATGTCTATTTAGAGGTATTCCAGAGGTATGATGGTTGAATGCCCAAATGAAAACCCAGTGTGATTTCTTGAGATTCATCTCTTGCATCATTTATGACCACAAGTTCGATCCAAATGATAAATATTTCAAAACAATTTCAAATGGAGACCCACGAGACCAAATTGCATACTAATCAACACAACATAAGCGCTAATCTGAGTCTTCATGGTCTACAAAAAAAAGGTGAAAGGAAGGACTACATCTACAGACTCAACCAGGAAGCAGACAGCATGAAAATTTATGTTGGAGTGCAAAATGGCATAATTGAGAACCTCTTTGTTGGAAACTTTCTTGACAAGGATGAATAAATTATATTTTCTTACAGATAGAAGGTGACAAGGTCATTTGAGGATTTGTAGGGAGATTACTACATTGCCCCAACCTTTCTGTATTGGTGACGAAGGGTTCATATAAGGCCTATCATATTTCTTATGTGAATCTAATTTATAAATGAGGAGTTATTTTAATCTGCATGAATATGGCTCTAGTTGCGAATTAGGAATCTGCAAATATAAAGGATAAAAAGATGTGTTTCCTTCATTTGAACATGTAGTCCCCTCAAATTATTTTGTAGAATGGTACACGTTTGTATATATGATGGTAGATGTGGTTTTATAATGTCAAATTTTTTTGGACTTTCTTCTAGAGAATGTGAAGTCCGTTATTGACAGTAAATATGCATTGATTGGAATGGGTTCATATGTGTCACATTATAATTGAATATGAAATAGAAATATATAATGAATGGGATGGAAAAAACTATTAGAGAAAAAATTTCCACTTGAAAACTTTTGAGTAGATGTTGGGATAATTTCTCGCTCACACAAAACTATGAGGGTGGTACAAATGTAGGGACAATATCATAAGCAATAAACACTACATCCCATGTCAATGCGAACCATATTTTTAGATAGATCCTACATTAATAAATTGTGAGTTGTTTCTTTGGATTTATACATCATTTAACAATTTATCAGTACTACATAACTCGACCAAAATTTCAACTAGTGAAAGAAATATTCGAGGATGTATTGAAAAACTCACAATGTGAAAGGAAATTCATATAACCAAACAACACTTTACTAACAATGAAAAAAATTTCTCTAACATATGTAAGCACAAAAATTCTCTTCAAATTGTCAAATTGCTTTAGTATCCATATTATCATTTAGAGTCCAAACATCCAATGGAAGACCAACAATTGAAATGCATTTTTATTAACAAATTCAGTATGGGTTTGTTTGTGACTAGAATCGAGAGATAATTTTAATCGAATGATTTTGCAATGATCACTAAATATTGGTGTTTTGATGATGTTGATGATTGTATATGTGGACAATCAATTTTTGTTTTACAAATGTTGTAAATGTGGAAAAACACTTTTTGTTTGACCCATTATTGTTATCTCATAGACTATTAGCAATGTTATCTCTTTCACTATACCTGACGCAGTTGCGAGGAATCCTTGGGATGATGTTGATTGTTGAATTTTATTAAGATTTGTTGGGTTCTTGAGGGTCAGTTTGAGAAACTAAGTGTCAAATATCAACCTCTCCAAATGAAGAGAATGTAAGAAGGGTAATAACCACATTACACAAAGATAAATTCCTGTATATTTGAAGAGTGTAAATGAAGATGGGAGGATTTTCTATTTTTATACTTCAATGACCCCTTAATTTCCAATAATGTCAAAGGGTGAGGTTAGCAGAGTTTAGGAGCAATAAGGAGGAATAATTTTTTGAAAAAAAGGGGGGGAGGGGACCAAATCATGTTGCCATCAACGCCAAAGGGGGATATTGTTAGCGAAGTTGTCATTGATGGAAAAGGTTGATGACACAATTAAATTCCTATTCACACAATTCATTCCCTGTTTAGATGCAGAATAAAGACATGGCCTTGGAGATTAATATTTAAGGGTATACATTATTAGAGGTATTTATCAACGATATTGCTAAGTATATATTAATATTTTTGAGTATGTGATGTGTGTCAAAGGCATGGGCTTGCCTCAAGTGTCACATGTTGTGATGTAAATGATTGGATTTTTTTCTTTGGATTATGTAATCATTATTGTGGTTGATGTTAACATTTTAAATATAATTTAGTGGACCTTTATTTTTTCTTTGATATTAAATATGAAAAAGTGTGAAACTAATAGGTGGAATTCGAAGAGGTAAGTTGTTCATTTCAGATTCTTACATGGAATACTAACAGTCATCAAACCTTATTTATAAATTATTTGCTTTTAGAAGGAAGATATGGTTGGCTAAAGTGTGAGTTGAAGGGTTGTTGTGAGACCTAGTTCACAAGTTACCTGGAAAAAAGAGAAATAGGAAGAAAAGAAGATGTGATGCTGATTTGAGGAAGGGAAGGCAAAGACCAAGAGATGAAGGTATGCAGAATTATAGACCAAATATACCAACACATTGAATATTTTTTGTATAAGGGGATTTTAGTCTCCTTTTATGTAGTAGCCTGAAAAAGAGCCGATTGGAACCTATTGAAGTGGAAGGAGGAGCTTATAAGAAAGTTGTAGCTTGTATAACAAATTGAGCTAGGAGCCTCCTGTAGGTGGAAGTCTATAGATAATTAATGTAAAATAGGGAGTAGGAGCTTCCCAAAAAGTTGTAGCTTGAAAAATAGCAGAGAGGTTGGAGCCTCCAAAAGCTAATTTAATAGAGGAATTAGGAGCTTTCTTTTACATCACAACAACAAACAATTCATGGTTTTTCACTTTATGGGTTTCAACTTATATCTGGTGTGCACATGTGTTGTGTTTATGTGTTGATTCTTATGTTGTGGTTTTCTGTTAAATGTTATTTGCATGTTAAATCTTCTATTAATATGATGTAATGTTGGTCATTTAATAGTTTAGATAACTATTAGAAAGAAAATTATCAATTGAAATTTGATGTCCATGAATGCGCTATACTGATTCGCCCCCCCGAGTATAGTCAAATTTCCAACACAATTCAACCCAAAGAAGGAAGGAGAAGCAAGTGGACCACAACAATAACTATGAACAAGATGGAAAGGGGTTGAGGTTTGCCAAGAGACACATTTGTCAAAACTATCCTGATGATGTTTGTTAAGAATACAATCGGCACAAACACCATCTCTATAAGAAATGAGAGGAAGACCATGGGGGATTCACTCAATGAACCTATGACATATCACATGTGTTTGTGGCATACTAAACAATACCCTTGATTTGAATACATATTGAAAAATACCTCTAAAAATCTCTTTATTTAACCCCTACCAATACGAACCCAATACACCTTCCCAATTTAAAAAATTCCTACTTTCACTAGTTGTTGTAGGTATCCATTTTTTCATTAACATTTTTTATACCCCTTTATATTTTTTCATTAACTTTGAGTTCCATTTTTTTTACCTACCAATATAAAAACCCTTTACTCCCAATATGAATGCACGTGGTATGATATTTCTCCCCTAGTGAAGCCCTAGCGAGGAATACATGAAACCATATTTTTATTACAATATTATTATAAGGAGTGATAGTTTAATGAAGAAACCAATCATTCCAAAGTTTTCTCAAGTTATCAATATGAGCAATAAAAATTGAGGGAAAATATGATAACCCAAAGTTGTCAAACTTATACAATTGGGTAATATCATAAACTATTTCAGTGGAAAAGACATGCTTAAGATCTTTTAAGTCCTTAATTACAACTTGTTGAACTGAAAACTCTATTGTTTTATCTTCACTTGAATGAATGATTTGATATACTAATAAAAGGTTGCAAGAAAGACTTGGAACACATAATACATCATTGAAATGACCATTATCTATTTGAAATGTTCCAGACCCTACAAGTATAAGAGGTCTATTATAACTAGCAAATATGTGTTTGGTGTTACAATCATTAAGAGAAAGAAAAAGGCTTTATCCTTAGACATACTCTAGAATCAATAAGACATTCATTAAAAGAAGAAGTAAAGGTTCCATTAAAGGAGAGGCTAGAAGAAAAATATGCATGTCCATGAGATGAAGTGTTAGAAGAAGAATCAAGTTTGATGT
Source organism: Pinus tabuliformis (assembly GCA_031772625.1). Taxonomy (NCBI): domain Eukaryota; kingdom Viridiplantae; phylum Streptophyta; class Pinopsida; order Pinales; family Pinaceae; genus Pinus; species Pinus tabuliformis. Next base: position 856,570,042 of record CM062820.1, on the reverse strand, counting down.
TGTGATTCTTCATTGTTGCTTCCAAGACTTCCATTTTTAAAAAATTTGGACTTTAGATAATTGTATTTCCCACAATAATGGCAATGTATGTCAATATTCTTACAAAAAATTGGACTTTAGATAATTGCCTTTCCCACAATAATGACTCATCTGATCATGATGATGAACCACAGAGATTGGTTTGAAATGTCGATTACAAAAAAAAATGAATGCGATGACTCCGAAAGATATCACCACAAAAAATATAGATCGCAGAAGCCTCAAATCTATAATATTCTTACTCTTTGATTTTGTTCCTTTGTCACCATTCATAGTAGAGGTTGGTTGAGAGGATTTGGAACCCTTATTTTATTATTGTTACGAGGTTGTTGCTTCTTTAGATGCTTGTTTTTATCTTTTTGTTGGTACAGTAGAGCCTTGTTATATGTATGTGCAGTGCTAACCACTATGATATGCAAAAGCTTTCCTTGTTCTCTAATTAGAGAATCACAAAAAGAGTCAAGAGAATGTTTTTAATAGGCAACCCCTAAAGCTTCTCTAGAATGAGATCTAATACTATTAGGTTCACTAAATACCTTTTTCAACATTTCCCAGGTTTCAAATGGAGCCCTTATTCGTTTAATATGAAATTGAAAATAAGGAGAAATGGACATTATGATTAATACATATGATTCATCATTCCTACTATCCCATTTGAATTTCTTATCAACATTAGTGGGGGCATTTTCTTGTCCCAAGGTAATCTGGTACAATCCCTTACTTCTTATTGCATTCTCCATGTGGGATTTCCATTATAAGTAGTTGGTATTGGTTAAAAGACTTCACTTGGAGTGGCCATAATAAAATATGTAGATAATATGGTTTTAGAAGATGAAATTAACTATTTTAATTGAAAGTTCTCAGAAAAATAAGTTGTTTGAAAAAAAACATTGAAAATGGATTTCAAATGTAAAAATTATAACCATTTTTTGAAAAAGGCATTAACGATAACAAAAAGCCATGTGGTAGGTAGAAGTTGGCAATTGTGGTGATGGACATTGATTAAAAAAAAAAAAACCCCTCCCTAGCTTTGCATATAAGCTCAATTTTACAGATAAATTACTTTATGAAGTGACCCACTTTTAGAAAATAAGTAAGAATCAATTTTTATAATAAATTTACTTTGTAAATAAAAGTAGCATGCAAAAATTAATTTATATAGTGATTCACTTTTATATGACAAGTAAAATAAAGTTTACAATAAAGTTACGAAATAGCTTAATTTTGCATGATTTTTTTCAAAAAGTAACTTAAAAAGGGAGATTTGAACTCAAGGCATCTTGCTAAATAAAGTAACTTTTAATCAAATGAGCTAGTGCAAAAGAAATGACAATAGTAGTGAAGGAGGTTGTTCTTGGAGCTCTGCCTTGAACAACACTCTTGCCAAAAAGATGTCCCCATCCAAAAACAAACATTTGTTTGAAAAAAGCCAAAATTTAACAACAACAAACCCAAATCTTGGTTAGCTTACACATAAAATGTAAGTTTTCTCACTATCTTTTATTTGTTGATATTGCAAAAAGCACATGACAAAGAGCATATGCAGTCAAGAAAACACTTTCCACTTTGTGTTTGATTTTTAGAGATCACACAGAGTGAGAAAAGAGCATAAAAAAACTAGAAAGAGTAGCAAACTAGGAATATAAATAAAAAAATGAAATATGAACTTTGTAAATTGTTTTTAAAAAAAGGGCATATTTGGACTACATACCTCCAAATTTGATGAAAAATGTTGTATCTTGGGCAAAGAGACAACTTTTCAAATGAAACGAAAAGTATTCTTAGCTAAAAATAACATTATTGATGCAATGGAATAATTTGTTTAGGCCAAAACAATACATAAATAATAAATCTCGTAAATGCAGTAATGCAGGTTTAAGGATCTTGATCACCAACAAGAGTAGTTCTTCAAACCATCTCTGATATCATGTTTGGGTAAATGGGGTGTTCTATATAGAATGAACACCTTCATTAATCACTCTCACATCTAGATTAAATATCACAATGTCAATATTTTTATGTGGTTAAAACCATTTGAGAGGGAAACAATCCACTACCTTAGCCAACATGACTACTTGAGACAATTTTATTAATGCGAAAGAAGGTTCCCATAATCAATGATCAGTCATGACTCTCCATTCTATTTAAATAGAGACCATAGACAAATCAGGTGATAAGCCATAGATTAATAGCTACCAGTGTCAAGGAAAATATGAGTCATCATATCACTTTATGTCTAAAACATATCGTGGCTGTTGAATTACAATACAACTAATGCTACTAAAGAAACACACTAAGAAACATCATTTTACTTGATAGACACATTAGACCAAGTTGAACTTAACTAACTCCTATGTTTATAAATATGCTAACATCTCATTTTAAGAAAAAAATTTGATAATATTATAGGATTTACAAAGGAGATACAATCGGATAAAGAAGGATGCATTAGATCCTATTAAAAATGCAAGAAGAAATTACATCTCCCCAGACCATTGTTGTTTCTCAAAGCTCGAGGAAATTCTATGAGGATACAAAGAAGAAGAAATTTATAAGTACTTTTTCCTTCACTATTATGCATTCATTTATTGTTAGGAGAAATAAAATATTGGAGAGGAAAGTAGGGATTTACAAAACAAATTTTAACTCTTAAAGGCCAAACTGGAGGGAAATCAAACGTATGAAGGATTAGTTTTCGTTGCTTAGGTAGTGGAGCTCCTTGACACAAGGGAAAAATAAGAGCCTATTCTTGAGGCAGCGGTAAAAATTCAGAAAGAGACAAAAATATACAAAATCACTACCCAAGAGGAGGTTCTCCAAGATGAAAGAATAGAATTGTCAGAGCAGGTCACTCAAATAGAATCCTATTTAATGGAAGATGAGGATGTTCAGATAAACCTTCAAGATGTGTGTCAGAAATCTAAGGAAGACAAATGGAAGGAGATGATGTAAACTCATGAAGAATGGATTTTTACCGTAAGTTTGTCAAAATCCTAAGGGAGAAGTGGACATAACAGTTAGGCCAATAAAGCGAAACAGGATCACTGGAGGAAGGAGATGAAAGAAGAAGTAGAGAAAACCTTCAATCTCCAAGTCAGGGGGATAAGCTAGATATTGAAAAGATTCAACTTGGGTTTTTGGTGGAGTCTGCATCCAACTACATGGATCCCTTCCCTATATACAACATGTACCTATAGGAAAAATATCTCATGTTTCAAATGAAGAAAATAATGATTAGTAAATCATACGAGATTACTTCTTTAAACACCTTCCTAGATGCCTATATGCAAGTACAAATGAAGGGAAGTACTTGTTGTGTGAGTTGTATGAGCATGGAATTTTGTTGCATCATGTTTTACCTTAGAATCCCAACCACTTTGTGGGAGATGTCCAGTTGAGATGCTTTCTGTCTTACTTTAATAACTACGTTGGCTAGGAAATCCCTTGCAAGTTTTAAAAACTTAAAATCCCTTCGCGTTCTCTCAAAGGTGTTTTTTCCATTTAAATTTGTTTAGAACCTATGTAAATTCCGCTCACATCTTTGTCAATTTGTTCATATTAGTCGCGCAAACGAGTTAGATCTGAGCAATATAGTGGGAGTCTTCTTTAAACTTGGATTGATAGGGACCTGTCGTAGTTTGGTCACCGTCTGTTCATAGACAGCAACGTGAATATTTATAGAAGGGTCAAAGATATATTTATTATGTTCAGGAAAGTCCATTAATTATTGGGTACTACGACACAAAGAAAATTTACGTCAACAGATTACGTTCCAAGACAGATTCCACTAGAAGAAATCACCCCGGAGGATTTAGCAAGAGATTGCATTAAAGAATCGTGGAGGTTGCAGAGCCTGGGGTCAATAAATGACAGAAATAAAGATTGTTAAGAGTTGAAGAAATTCCTGTCGTCGTGGGTCCAAGAAGGGAGAAGGTCAAAGCACCGAGACAAAACTACTTTAGGAGGCAACAAGTGACAAACATATTCCCATCCTAGAGTTTGTCTCGGAAATTTAAAAAGGTGTGTAGAAGGCTTGGGTTGAAAGTCACCAAGGCCCAAGATTAAGACTTGTGGTCACACGGGTGGTCTCACAGTCCTTTGCCATTGTAGCTTGAGGGCTAAAATATGATTTAAAATGGGTATCGAGGGTTAGACAACAAACAAGGAGAATCCCATCGCAGTGTTCGTCTCTTTGAAGTTTTGAAGGGCAACAGTTTGTGCATTAAACAAAAGTGTTGAGATCCAAGATTTTGTTCACTTCCCGCAGTCATGTAAGCTCTATGTTAGAGCGTTGGTGCTAAGATTTATCTAGTCCGTGTGGAAAATATATATTATGTATTAAAGAACAACCGCATTGCTGGCTTTTAATAAGGTATTCTCCCCTATTCCTCTTAGCGTATATTATATCTATCACAAGTCTGGAGCCCGGTAGTTTCGAAAGCCTTTTGGCTTAAGTTTTTGGATCAAGTGGTTGTGGTTTTATAAATAATGTTGTTTCCTTTTCTTTTGAATATATATATAAGGCTTGGATATGGTGGTTTTGTATGGAATTTGGGGTTTTTCTTTAAAATTTGTCCTAGTATATATTGGTGATAACATGGAGCTCAGTTACTTTTTGGTAAAGTGAGGGTGTGTTTTAGTGAAAAAAGATGTTCCATTGAGCTATTGAGGCGCTTAAAAATAGCTCGATTGAGTGTTTAAACAAATTCTCGATCGAGTCATTTTTTAACCTAAGCTAAAGTCTCAATCAAGAGTTATGGATTGATTGAGCTATATTTTTCGATCAAGTGTTATTTCTTATTAAAAACCCGAGCGGGGACCTTCAAAAGTCATTTTTCTCAGATCGCGAGAGGAAAAGGAATTCGACGAAATATTTCTAAGCTCGACCGAGATGGAGGAACTCAATCCAACTACCCATCAACCCCGCCAATTACCGAAAGGCTCAAGCTGAGGTAGGCTTCCTATCATTTTTGCCTCTTTTATTTATTTATTTTTTGCAAAATAACATAAATTAATTTGAAAAAGCAATTGACCATACAAAAACTACAAAAATCAATCACTAAAACCACCATGGAAACCACTAAAAAACACCAAGAAACCCTTGAAAAGCACCAAAATTAACTACAATTTAGGTTTTAATTTATTTTTTAATTTAATTGTATAAATTATCTGCAATGGTAAAATGTTTGTCATAAATATTTTCTATGATAAAAAAATATTTTTTTAATTATTTTATCTTTTAAAGTTTTTTTAGGAATTTAGTGAAATAAATTTTCAAACTCAATTGATTTTTTGTTATTAAAAATGCATTTTAAATTTCGAACAACTTTGACAAAAAATATGCCCAAAAAAATTCTAAAACAGAAAACAATTAAACTATAACCAATAAATAAATAAATTAGGAGCTTTAAATTGACATAATGAATATGGTTGCTCATGGTGAACCTCTATTAAATCAAATAAGAAATTTTGTTTTATTTTAAATTTTAAATTTATATTTTAAATAATTTTTAATATCATTTTTTATTTTAAATTTATGTTTTAAATCATTTTTAATAATAAATATAGTAATTATTGTTTTTAAATTAATTGTACTAAATTAAAATTCCAAAACAATTATTTATTTATTTAATTAAAGTTTATATATATATATAATATGATGATGATGATACAACAACTAATGTTACAAAGTTGTAGCCCCAAAAAAAGGATTTGGGAGAGGATGGCGATCGTCTACAGCAAGGAAGGTCTATTGCAATAAAGATTCGAGGATATAAGACTATGGCGTTGGAGAGTCAGGGAAAAAGGGAATAATTTGCAATGCTCTAACACAAGGTGACCAAAAACAGATCCAAGACGGTTTACAAGGCATCAAGAACACAAGGGCTTTGCTACTCCCTACCAATAAGGGTTTGATTGTTTTCAGGTCTGCATCTTTTGGCCAGTACACTAGATCACGTATCCATTACCATACCTTTGTGCCGGAAGGACAAGGGAAGCGTGGGGTTCATTTTCTCTCGATTCTCTATAATTGATCTGAATCCTCTGTTACTTGCGCAACATAATGAATTTCACTGTCGTCTATCCTACTCTGGATTCGGCCCACATCTCCTACAATGATGCTTGTTTATCCCTTCTACTTTCGGTATGAATGGATCATGGCATTTGTGAACAAGATTGATAGGATCTCCCATCCAAACTCTACGGACCCTCTGTATATTGAAGCTTTAGACAATTCTTCCAAGATCTCATGGGTGGAGGGATATATCGTTTCAAAGATCATTGATATTATCCTAGATCTCTCTATACAGGGCTAGACACAAGTAGATCTAAGGATCCTACTTCCCTCTATGCCGAATTTGGCATATTCCCGCCTCTAGAGCGCAAAAAACCACAAGCAAGGCAGATCTGGTATTACTCAGAGACTATTGAAACTCGATCCATCATATCCGTCCTCAAATTACAAGGAAATATGGATACGATAGATGCAGAAGATGCCCACGTAGCTGCAAACTCAGAAACTGTCAACTGAAGCGTCAAATGACACTGATTCAAACATCGTTTCTTTCGACAATTTGGCTCAGGAGGTAAAGAACACTTTCCAATTTTTTTTTTTAAATCCCCAATTGGTAATTCCTCATCTCTATGGGTTTGAGATTCTGATAAGATCCTACAAATGAAACTGAACATCATGCACAAGCTGGGTTACCCCTCAAACCTGTAAAATTTGATCTATAAGGTAGATCCCTACAAGACAATCGTAGCCTACATGAATATAAAATTCAACCTGCAATCGTCATCATCCTCAACCTAAGATTGAGAGGAGGTGTAGTGGGAGCAAGTAAATCAAAATAAATAGGAAGCGCCACTCGACCCAGTCTACCTAAAGCTATAGTACCAAGCTAAGAATTCATAAACGATGGAGTCTCCTACAAAAACATTCTCTAAGGGAAATCAACAGCTACAACAAATCTAGAAATCACACATAATACTCCCAACCCCTACATAGTGGAGTAGGAAAATTATGTACGAGAACTCATAATAGATATACCAGAAACAGATGAACATCACACAAGCTATGAAGCCCAAGCCATCATATGAAGATTCATTAGTTTATGGCCAAAACCAATGGATCTCTTTAACTAGATTTTTATCAATTGGACAAAAAATTGTGAAATACACCTCTGTTCCAAACAGGGAAAATTTTAGGGGCTAATATTCGCAGGTGGGCTAATTTTCCATGTTTTTTCCAAAAAAAAGATTCGCCAATTTCCATTTTTTACAAATGATGCACCCACATTTTATAATATAAATTTATTTTACCTTAAAAATCGCCAAAATTTTATATAGAATAATATAAAATCATTATAAATCTATTTTTTTTACAAAAATATTTTCAAAATTTTTACAATTTGCATATTAGGGACTCGTAAGATCCGCTAATGTTTCTAAACTTTAAGATAAACTTCCATCCTTAAAATTTTCCTTGGTTCCAAAGGATTCTTTATTGTAAATTCTACATCATCAGAGGAATGAGATATTATACTACAGGAAGGTCCATGGTTCTAGAGATCAAGAGGTCTATTCATTACTCCATGGTTCCTAGATTTTGATGTTAATATCATGATTGTATCAAGAATGCTGATATGGGTTAGGATACATAACCTCCCACTTCATTTACGGCATAATAAAGTGTTGGAAGGCATAGGGAACATATTAGGACAATACATAAAAATAGATATTCAAAGAATGGAAGAATCAACCTATACTTTCGCATGAATATGTGTGGAGGTGGATCTTAGTAAAGGCCTGTCGGATCGCATTTAGTTGACACACAATGAGCAAAGTTGGACTCAATCCTTAGACTTCGAGAATACAACTTTCAAAGGTCGCATATGATGACAAACATGACACCTACAAAATACGTGCCCTGAAGCAAAAAAGAGTCACGAAGGAAGAAGAAACCAGAAAAGAAACCCAAAGGATGGAAATTTCCGCCAAATAAGCCAGAAGAGGAAGAGGAAGAGGAAGAAGCTTCCACAGATCCCATGCCACATATGGAAGAAAAAAACACACAATAAAAAGAAGGAAAGGAGGAAACTACTCATGAACCAACGGATTTATGGGTCACTACGGTATAAAATAGGACACTACCTCAAGAAAAGGACATAAGAGGAAACAAACGTCACTATGCATCTGATCATTTGGATTCAGACAAGGAAATCTCAAGAATAGAAGAAAATCATCTAACACTTGTCTCATCCACGTCATCTCAGGGAGACTGGCGGAAGGTTGAAAAGAAGAAATGGAGGAAATTTAACTTTCCTCAGCATTTTTTAGTTGATTATGATAGGAACTTATGATCACCAATCTTTGACTTGGTGATGGAACATTGGTCAAGCATCTACAACATGTAATTTTGTTTTCACTAATAAAATTACGATTTTCTCCTTGGGAATATATATATATATATATATATATATATATATATATATATATATATATATATATATATATATATATATATATATATATATATATATATATATATATATATAACATTTAACATGATTATATGTGTATATATATAACTATATAATTATAACTAAATATAAATATAGATGACATATAGTATAGAACATTTAACACACACACACACACACACACATATATAAAACATTGTAAGGTATAACATAACTATTATATATACAACATAACTATATAAAATTACATTTCTTTTTCTCGGTAAAGACTAATTCTATTAAGAGGAAGTATGGTACAATATGAAGTTACAACCAAGAGAAGCAAGAAAACGGGCAGCCGGAAAGGATAGACTATCCACCTCAGCCCCTAAGAGAAAACAAGAAGAGAGCAGTGCTGAGCAAGAAGTAACAAGAAGAACAGAGTAACAAGAGCAGAACAAAGGATTCTACCCAACGTGGGTAGAATCAACTATTCGACATTTTTTTCCTTTCTTTTTTCCAACTTTGACCCAACCAAGCTGACTCTGCTGAGCTGGTATGATTTGCAAACTGAGCTGGGCTGACGGAGAGGTCTCCTTGTCTGAATCCGAGGGAGAGGACTCATGAGTTCTTTTCTGTGAGTTAGGTGGGACTGAAGATTCCTCAGGACCAGTCGAGGGTGGGTCCTGTGCCAGCTTTGCATCCATTCCTTCCGCATCCCCTTCCTCTTCGTCTGAGCTGAAATCAAAATCATCCATGGGGGGAGGATCATGAGGTTTCCAGCTTTTGGATTTCGGCTTAGGATTGGCTTTCTTCTTTTGGGCAGGCATCGAGGGACAAGAGCTCTGAAGGTGCCCTGTGTGATGGCAATTTCGGCAGTGAAAGGCTGTGTTCTCGTAATCCAGGGTCTGAGTCCAATGGAAGTCTCCAATTTTAAGATTAATCTGATCTGGTAGACCTTTGCTCATGTCTATTTCTGCACAGATTCTGGTGAAGGTGTATATGCCATTTGCCCCTCTAGAGGTGTCTGTGGCTAGAAAGTGGCCTAGAGTATTGTCGATCCCTTGGAATACAGCAAAGTGCATAGATGTGTCGGGAGATTAGGAAGTCTGACCCAGATGGGGAGCTTGGTGATGATTGTTGTAGAGGGATCGAAATCTGGGAACCAATGGGTGAGGAATAAACCTGCTGAGCCCCAAAACCATGGGCCTTCAGTTAATGCTTTTTGGTAGTCCTCACTGAAAGCAAACACTACAATGAAAAAACCCTTTAAGCATAGAAGAACCTTGCAATTGTTGGTCCAATTAGAGTGAATCCATTGGTAGAGATCTGCTGTGCATGGCCATAGCCCATTAAACCTGCAAATAATGCCATGCTCTGCATACTTTTGGATTTGCTCATCCAGCGTTGGATGCATTATTTCAATGGAGGGGGTTTCCTCCAGTTTGTCCACCAAAAAAGGTTTGGGAGCCTGAGCTGGTGGATCTGTTTTCTTGGGCAACTGAGCATGGACAACATCTTTGTATGAAAAAGTCGCAGCTGAAGATGACTGTCCAACAGCTCCCCCTCTCAAATGAAGGGTAAAAATGATGGAGGCATTTCTCTTAATGCTGTAAAAAGAAAGGGGATAAAGATCCTCAAGTTGTTTACCTTCGTGGAGGAGTCGTTGAGATGCACAGGGAATCCCCAACCTAAATTCCAGGATTTGCTTGAGGTCCTGCACTAGATCCGAAGAGCTCACCCATTGTAGCAGAGTTTTTCCAGAAAGGAGCACGATCTGGATCTGGAACGAGGCAGAGTGATCAGACTTCTGCTTTCCTCTGCAAATCTGACTGGTGAACTCTGTGGTAGCCCTCTGAAATAATGGACTGTTGGGGAGCAGGGGCTGGCCGATCTGTCTATTGAGGGCCCGATCTGATTGATCAATGGCTGATCTGCAGGACCGTGCAACTTCGAGAAGCCTGAGAGTCGAAAACCCCGAGCACTTCTCCAGTTTAGGAACCTGCAGAATGTGGCCGCGGACGCGAGCCAGAGCCCTGAGATCTACATCCGTAACGATCATTCTGCGCAAATGAAGAGCCTTTAAGCAGACCAACGTCTGGGAAATCTCATTAATCCACGGCTCAGCGTATTCGCTCTCTCCCTTATTGATTTGCTTGAGAAAACTAAATTGATCAGCACGGGAAGGTCGGATTGGGGGCAGGAGTTCAACAGGCCGCATAGCCTTCCCTCCATCGCGAGCAGCCTTACCCTGTTTGACTGATCCTCCTGCGTCGATGTGAACTGCGGATCGAGTAAGGGAAGGGACCGATCGATCCTTTGCATCACTGATCCCTTGCAGCGCTGATCCATTACGGCTCAGTTCCTTGGTTTCCTGGGCGGCGGCGGCATAATGCTTTCCCACTGTAACCCTAGCCATCGCAATTTCTCTCCTTTTTGGCAATAAAGAATTTTTCAACTATATAAAATTATATTAAATAACATAGCATGTAACATAACTATATAACTATATATAACATAGTTATAGCTACAATATCTCTCTCTCTCACACACACACACATATAACATTTAACATAGTTTTATAACTATTTAACTTAATGTGCTCTTCATAATAACATAAGATAGGTGATTCTCAACAACTTTTTAAGACTTGAGTTGATCTATAAAGTGAAATTTTCCTTAAAATTTATGTTACTCATATTTGTATAATTATTTAATATAATTATATGACAACTATATATCTCTTAGTTCCCACCCTTACTAAATTTATTCGTTGAATAATGATTTTGTAACTTACACTTCCTATATTTTTATTTAACTGTATAACACAACATAGCATAACTATAACACACAAACACACACACACACACACATATGTAAGTTCAAGTTTCAACAATTCATCATTGATACATAAATTAAATCCACGATGAAAAGTGCATTTAAATTGAATATATAAGCATTTTGACTCTTTTAAAATTTGTACCATATTTTTTCATTATGTAGTATTTCGTACAAGAAACATTTTCTTCATTTGCTTGCACCTAGTACATGTCAATTGTCAAAATAAAATATTATAAGAACTTGCTTTATGAAGTATTTGGTTGGCATGAAGTTTTATTAGTTTTGAAAATAGGTTTATTTCAAATTTTTACATATTTCTACATCTTTTTGCTCTGTGAATAAGATGCATTATTTATTAATGGGAAAAATTGTTAGTTAGATTTGATCACATTTCTCGATTGTGTTTACATGGAACTTAATGCTCTCGTTGATAATTTATCAAAAAAGACACTCTATTTAGTTTAGTACTTCAACCTACATTATTCTACTTGAGTTTACAAATGGTTTTCTTGTCAACATTCTTTCTATGTCAACATTTTTTATTTAATTAGTTTATATGTGTTATATGTAGTTTGCAGAGACATCTCTCTACACCCCAAACCACATCTTGTCGGAGTGTTGGGGATCTATTATATATGGTCAGGCTAGATCACGTAGCCATACTAGAGTGTCTTTTTGACTCATAGATCCACCCTCCGACACCAGTCAGAGTGTTAGAGGCAATGTTTCTGTCTCTGTTGATGATCTTGCTACGAATAGTGGACCTTCTTCACCTGTTACAAGTATACATCTTGCATTTTAAGTCCTCTTTAAACTTTATGTGTTTGTGACTTAAAATTGTCTTTAATTTTTAAATCATCTTCAATTGATGTGTTCAAATTTAATGTATATTTTATTGTGCTTTTAGTTTGTTATATATGTATTAAATTATGTTTATGATTTGCAAACCCTCAGTAGGGCGAAGAAGAGGATCAAAGTGTAGTGTCAATCCCTGAGTTGAATGAGGCTATAGCCACTATCACAGTTGAGGATGTTAGGGCCCAACAAACATGGATCACACGAGAGTTGGATAAAATATCTACTAGTTTGCCTACTAGGCATAGTTTGTCTCTGATGTTGGGTAACATCAATAGGTTGATCAAGACATACCAGAGGGCAGGCCCACAAAACCACCTCCTATATTCCATACATAGGATTAGGAGGTTGGAGGTTAGAGGCCCACATACTTGAAAGGCCATGAAAGACACCATCAAGAACATTGATGTTCGTGTGGAGTTATTTGACGTCCCTCTAGATTTTCGTGCTAGACATGTTGGTCCAATTCTGCTAAAATATCTTAAGAATGTTGACACAAACCCTTTTGTTTATGATTGATTCATTGGAGCTTGGGGTCAGTTCCCCCACCATGACCAAGTCCCCATTTATGTTGAAAATCATATATATGTGGATTTTTTGGTACATATGAGGTCAGATAACACCAGCACTGGATCTAAGTTTTATGGACCCAACTTGGGATGTAGTTATGAATGTGTCGGAGCTCGTAGGGACCCTGTGCATGTAGCACCACCTCCAAGACTTTTTCCAAAACCATCTTGGAGCATGGTATATCCGATAGAGCTAGAGTAGTCATCGCAGCTTGGTGCTGAGGCTAGGAATACCATTGGAGATAGCAGGCAGAGGACATTGGCCATTGCACATGTGGCATTTCATGGATATATTAGTAGATTGCCTTCATTGCCTCATGGTCGACCAATTGCATTACATGATGATTCATATCTAGAGATTTTAGGGCATGACCAACCTTTTTCATATGCACGTACGTGTCATGATACCATCTATGACACTTGGAGGGTGCATGACCCATGTGACAAAGAATAGGTACATATATATGGAACTTTTCACTCTTATTGTCAAATTATACATTATTTATGTTAATAAGTTCATATCAAATTGAATTTATATTAATAATTTCATGATAAGATGCATGCAAATCCCAACAACACATATGATCTTTTGAGGTCATCTGAGGGGGAAGTTGACAAGCCAGAACAACCTCCTCTAGTGCATGTTTCCATGGCTCAATATCTTCTACCTCCACCTCCACCTCATAACACTCATGGACTATAAGTTGAGGTAATTTTTTTTATTCCTAATATTTCAACATTTTCTTTTTTTAAGTTACATGTATGCATGCTAATTAATTGGTAGACTAATTATAATTTGTCTTTTCCATTGTGTACATAAGCCCAGATGTAGAGGGGTGTTGATGTTGCAGTTATGACATGATTGGGATGTTGGGCATGGAGGCATTGAACCACAGACAGGGGAGCACCAAACCTAGATTGATCAGACCTCCATCCTACTTGACTTCCATTTGCACTTGACCAAGTCACAAGTAGCAAACTCTTCAAATGCACAGTTCAAAATTATTTATTTACAGATTGTTTATTTTGTAAAAATAATGTTCTAATTAATTTGAATTTGAATATGTTATATTGTAGTACCATATTATGGATGTTCACTTTGACAGAAAAACACACATAAGAGTTCTAGAAGCGACACTTTCTATATTGGATCATAGATACTTTGTACAGTTTTATGCCCATTTCATAGGGCACATTCACATGTGATGTACACATTTTCTATATTTTCATACATGGATAGTTTATGGATGCATGAACATTATTTCAATTTATAAATGCTTATTATTTCAGTTGTGGATGTTCATGTATAATGTAATTTGTATATATTTTCATATGGATAGTTTATTATCATACATAACTAACAAGATAACAATTTTGACTTCTCAGGAAATAAACTAAGAAAATAAGTACAATCTTAGATTATGATGCAAATCAAATTGATACTTGAAATGAACTAAAATATATGTTCATGGTTCAATTAAAAAACACAAATAGGATTGAAATACATTTTAAATTCAATTTTAAAAGATGTCTTCAACTAGTAATGTTCAACTAATAAGTTTTATTAAATTTATGTCTTTGAGGTCATTTGCATGAGCTTATTCATAACACATGATATAAGTCACATGTATTAAAATTTAATATACCAAAAAAGATTAATGATATGTTTTTAGATAATTTTATATAATTTATGAACTTTCCTAAATTTAGCTGGCTATCCAAATATTTCAATCAATTCCTTAACTTAAGACATTCAATTAAGAACATTCAAGTAAAATTTTACAAAATAACAATTTTGAATTCTAGTTTCATAGACTAAGGAAATAAGTACAATCTTACCATGATGCAAGTCACTTTGATACTTAAAATGAACTATAATATTTCATGTACATTAATTTAATATTGAATTTATAGAAAGTGTCTTTTAGTGTAGTCAATGTATGTTAATTTAAACCATTAATAATATGTTTCTATAATTTTATACACTTTCCTAAATTTACTTGGCTATACAAGTATTTCAATCAATTCATTATCGTAAGACCTTCAATTAAGAACATTCATGAAGTAAATTTTTACAAAATAACAATTTTAGTTGTCATATTGGCTTGTAGAAAGTGTATTTTAGTGCACAACCAATGTATGCTAAATTATAGTGATTTTAAATTGAATGTCAAGATGTAAACTACAAATATGTTTTATTCGATTTTATTTCTTTTGAGGTTATCTAAAACATATTAATAGTCATATTATATAAAATTGATAAATGATATTTATTAATAACATAAAAATATTTCAATGTTGTTCATAACCTAGATAGTTGAATTTCTATTTGAAGCACAATAATATATTAACTTGGTTGTCACATATTGAAATGGATTTTCCAGAAACCAAATATATGACATGTACATAGATCTATAAAATTTCTTGCATGCTCAACATGAATACTATAAACATGACATTTAAAAAATTTAAGATCAAAAATTTTAATTAAATCTAAATCTAAATCCCTATTGATTCTAAATTTTAATTAAATTTTATATTTATGGGGTTTACATAAGGATCTTATCCCTAAAAATAAAACCTACTTGAAATTTGGTGTACTTTATAAACTTAAGCACCTCAAAGAACCTAAAGCTTATATAGCATATACTTACACCATTATGAATTCATCCCAGAAAAGAGGGAATCTATTCAAAATTACAAGAGTATTCAACTATCACATTTATAGATTAAAAGAATCATAAATTTGAGATCTTTTATACTAGATTAGATTACACTTGACTGTTATAGACTCGACTTTAGGGCTTTCCATTTGCATCATCTACTCATCTGGATAATGGCTCATAGGAATGCAAGTGTCCATAATATGTTCATAGTTTGATTTTGTCATCTTCCATCTCCTTGGTTCACCTTTATTTGTTTTTATATCTATGAGATTGATCGGAGCTGCTATGAGTCGATGATTGTATTTACAAGATATATATTCAGGCATAAAATATTTATAAATGATGTGATCAGTCTGTTGTTTAACCTTTTCAAAAAAATGGCTCATCACAACCATGTCACCAATTTGATATGTGAATTTTCCATCTTCATATGATCTCACCAACCTACTTTTCACATGTGTGCATCGCATCAAATAGTAGGCCACATTCTCTTCGTTTTCTGTGGGGGAAATGACAGCAAAAACATCGCCTACAACCAAAATACAAAATATTTATTAGTTAAATACATTCAAGATTTCACTTTATAGATGAAATTGTTAATGATATATGTGCCACATACCTTCCCTTACAAGATTAGAGACTCGATCATCATCAAGTAAAATGATGGTATCCACATCATGCATCTCTTGCCATGTCATAATTGGATGAGATCCCTTTGGATTAAGAGGGAAATATTTCCATCCTTTCACGTAACCATGTTTTCCATAATGATTAAGTCTACATTTATCAACACCAATGCAAAACTCACAAAATATGCTAGTTTTTGTCTCGATTTAAAATACTTCCCCCATGTATTTTTCTTTCACTAAATTTAATTCCCTTTTTCCTTTTATAGTATTAGAATACCAAGGAATGGATCTATTCACGTCACCAAGTTCAACATTCTAGAAGAACCTACGCATAAGCATAATAGATTTGTGATCTATATGTCCTAAATGGGATATGCACCAGTTGACCACCTCTAGTGATGATTTGAGTCAATCTGCATCATGACTCATTTGGTACCTTCTAAGTGCTTTCTTCACACAAGTACATGCACCATCATGCTCACCCTTTCCATGTCCTATTTCAAAGTAGCTCCAAGTATGTTGAATTTTTGTCTTCTTGTGTAATTGACTCAACCAATAAGAAGTGTGTGCTGGCTTGAACTGCCCTGCACAACCATCTAACTATATCCAATTCTTCTTTAATGATATGCCATTTTTTTGAATGATTCATAAATCAAGTCAAATAAATGTTTCATGAACAATGTGTCATGCTCACGATAGTCACTAATGTAAAAGTGATACTCAATCACATCATGTGACTCATCAGCGTTATCCCTAACATCAAGATTCAAGTGTGCATGTCTGTACACATGTATGAATAGGGAAATTTGATATGAGTGATATTACTCACTCTGTATCTCTATTGAAGGAGAAAATGTGTAATTCTCAACAAAGTCCACCACTGATAAGATCATGTGTGGCTGAAATACTTTGTGAGAATGCTTAAATTCACATTCTTTCCACTTGGACCTGTGCAAGTGTTTGATATATTTATAGATTTGGTTTTGAAACACCCCCATGAATTGTGAAATAGGAATCTCATTCTCAACATAGTTAATCCTCTTAGGCACCAGAGTTGAAGAAGATGGTTGATTTCTCACGAGATAGTCATAATGCTTCCATGTGATGGTGACATCTGACATCCTATATTGGTTGGGATCAATAATAAAGTTCCTATGGAACAATTCCAAATCACCACATTGAATTTATCTTCTCCCACCTTGATTTGGGAAGTTTTAGTGTCTATGGATAAATGCCTAAACCCCTAGACTAGTAGCTAAGTCTAGAACAACAGTGCAAAGCATTCTCTACTTTTTCTATAACCAACAGATTAACTAAGACAGTAAATAAGCCTAATTGAAGCTTTCACTTACTCCTTATCTCCCTTGACCAATTTTGTCGCTCCTTTCTGTACTTAATCCGCTTGAAAAGTACCTACACACAGACAGAAGACAAAAACCGATCAAAGCATATGATAATGATCTATTGATTAAACATAAAATGGAATCAAGTACATAATACACATATGAAAGCATCAATAAAAAATACAAACATATGGAAAAATCTTTGAACACTTTATTAGTAAAAGGAAGAGTTACAACCCAATTTGCTTGATTCAGTGCCACTCCTCCAGTGCAATCCCATGCTCTCCTCATAACAAGTAAGACATTTTGACATCATTACAATACTTCAAACCAACTCAAGTCTCATACTAACGACATCTCCCCATAATTCAATGATTTCCAGCCCCTAAGCACTTAGATGAGTGGTATTTTTATAGGTGAATGAAGGAACTTATGCCATAAATGGTTACAATGAATGCACTCCCAAACTTAGGATTTAGTTCCATGGAGGAAGGGATAAAGGGATTGATGTTCCTTAACTTCCTCCCTCATCCAATTTTGAGCCTAAAGGAGTGGATAGCCTTGGGAAATTTCTAGAAGCATCCTATGGATAAGAATATTCCAAACCCCAATGCATATTTTGCTCAAATTTGCCTAGCGCAGGCCAAAGAGGGCTCAAGTGCGCTACAATGCACCCTGGCAGTGTACTAGGCTGCACTACAGTGCACCCTGATAAAGGCCTACCTGCGCTGATCTTCTTAGAGGTAGTTTTTGGATGATTTCAATCATGGAATCTCTTGGGAAGGAGGCATTCTGATGGTTGACTTCATTAGGGCATGTAACAACTGAATTAGGGTTTGATGGTCCCTAATAGTACTGATCTGCAAGTCGGGGTTGATGTGCCCAAATTGATCTGTAACAGTTGTCCCCTAAAGCATGAAGTTTTAAATATTTATGTCGAGTGAAATACTTTACTATGTGGAGAGGAGGTTTCGAAGTGGAAGGTGACCTACATCAATTACAATACATATATCATGATAATTTTATTTTTTCTCATGAACTTGCTGAGGGAAGGCATACCCATGTTCAACTTATAAACTTTCATTACATGTACAAATATAGTCATCTACAGATATAGACCCATGAATGGATGACCATAAATGTAAGGCCAATGTACATTTGATTTAGTACTCCTGAAAATATCGTACCCCGGATGGATGAAACTAGATTTAGTATCTTCAATCTCGTTCAATCTTTCACTCAAGTACAAGTCTAACCATGTGAATAGATGATCTGAAGTTGAACATGGGAAGACATTGTCTAATTACCAGCCGATGATGTAAGCCATTAATAGACACAAGAGGAATCACCGATAAAGATAATGACCCTCAAGGTACTATAGTACATTTCACATGGTGTGAATAAATGATTTGATGTCGAACACCATACAAAGCCTTTCGGTTAAAGGCCAGTGATTTTAACCTATCGCTGGAAGCAAGAAACCTACCATTGATGTATGCAAGACTCAAGGTACTAAAGGTGTGTTTCTAAGTCAGCTTCTTGGATAATGTACTGATGTTGACAAGAAGCAACTCGTCGCATGAGGGCCTTGATGTATCCCACATCAATGACAAAAAATGAGGTAACTGATTTTTGAAATGAAAATTGACTAACAACAGAAGGTTCAGGAATGGCAGTCATGAAAATGAAGGTTTACAGTATTGCAAAGGATAAATTTTGAACTGAATGACTTCTCTTGAACATGTCAGCGACATTAAAATGAATTAGTAGCATTGACCCAAAACAAAGTAATGGATGGTATGATAGACCAACGGTGTGATAACCATCAAGCTGAATGACCCAACCCACATAATCACGGTGATGAGGTGAAAGTGTCATGTTCAAGAGTGACTTTCTACCATAAAGTGTTCTCCCCTTTTTCCCATTTTCCCCAGTCATTGTTGACCAGTACCTCTTTATTTTTATCAAGCTTGAGGAGGATAGCATATGCTTGTTGTATAATTCCACCCTTCGGGTGAATCCATTGCTATTTGATGCTTTAACAAGTCTAGTAAAGGTGAAACTTGGTCTTGTCTAGCTGGACAAGTTTGTCCTTATTTGATGTTTTTAACGAGTTTAACGACAAAGATAACTCGATCCTTTTCATGTTTAGAGAGTTTGAAAAGGGACGAAAAGGAAACTCCAAAAGTTGTTTTTCGTAAATTAATCTCTCAAGTCCAAAAAAGCATAAAATAATACAAGAGAGGTATCATTTCCAATCCGTTAACGAGCTGGAAATGACAAGTGCTCGACAATATTTTCATATTTAGAGAGTCTGAAAAGAGCTTAAACAGGACTCCATTTTGAGGAGCGAGGTGTCTGGGGTAGTAACTAGTTCCAGTGATGTTGGAACTTCTCAAAACATGTTGATTTATGTGAAAAGGCTGGCTAGTAAGACCACTCATTGCAATTGTTCCTCAAAAAAGGGTAAAAACAACGAAGTGAAAGTGTATGATTGGCCAAAGGGATGGTGACGATGGGATGAAAACAGCCAAGGCTCATCTGACGAAAAAGGTTGATAGAATGGAAATCACAAGGGTTAAAAATGGAAATGGGTTCATTTTTACACAAGCTTGAACCATAGGGAACTATGCTTGGGTTTAGTTTCATGTTTACACAAGCTTGAAATGAAAAACTATGCTTCGATTAAATTTCATTTTTACACAAGCTCGAAACGAAAAACTATGCTTGGATTCAGTTTCATTTTTACACAAGCTTGAAATGAAGAACTATGCTTGAGATTGGTTTACATGCCCCTAGCATGATGAAAGGGAGGGTCTCCTGTAACCAGATGGAAGTTGCTGCGGTGAAGAAGGATGATTATCCAAAACCTTTTTGGCTTCATCCAGATAGGGAAAAAGGTGAATGGGGTGATTCCCTTCACATAACCTATAGGGAAACTTAACTTTACCACTAGGTGAATGCCCCCCAAACTTCATTACATTCACCTAAGTAGACTACTCATGGCTATCAGGTGGATGGAATGAAGGTTCGTTTACAAGATGAAGTGAAATACTTGACTGGGATTTTATGAGATCTAATCAAAGAATTTATTTCTAAATTTGCTCCAGGGGACCTTGTTTCATTGTTTAATGAGCTTGACACAGGACAAGGAACTCTGCTTAGATTCCTTGTTTCATTTTTTAACGAGCTTGACATAAGACAATGAACTATGCTCATACTTCTTGTTTCATTTGTTAACGAGGTCGACACAAGATAAAGAACTATCCTTGGAGGAGTTGTTTCATTTTTTAATGAGGTTGACACAATAAAAGAACTATCCTCATACCCTTTGTTTCATTTTTTAACGAGGTTGACACAAGACAAGGAACTATCCTCTTAGGAACTGTTTCATTTTTTAACAAGGTTGACACAGTAAAAGAACCATCCTCGTATCCCTGGATCACAACTCATAAGAGGTCATGAAGGAGAGATCTGGTTCCAATGGCCCCAGTACATGACGTACAACATCACTAAAATGATCGTCAGTGGATGTAGGTATGGAATGGGTTGCCACATAATTAACCCGTGGTGGGAATGATACCATTGGTACAAAAGGACCATTTAGGGAATACGGTTGATTGGAAACCATATTTGGACTGAGAAATGAAAGCTAGTCAACGGTGACAATTCTTCCTTCATGCGGGAAACAAATCACTCGAAAGAGTGTTGAAACAGTAGCTCCCATGTCATAAACATAGTCACTCCCAAGAAGTAAGTTGTAATCTAAAGGGCCTAGGACTACCATCACATTCTGATAAATGATTTTTCCTCCCAAAGTGATAGGCAACTGAGGGAGGATCCCTAATGGTTGACTAGTTTCTCTATTAAAATACAATAGATTCTGGGTAACTAGCACAAGTGGCAGTGAACCGAGCGCTTGCTAAGTAGTTGAGGAAATGATACTCACAGATGCACCTTCATCTATAATAGTGCTAGATACAATCATATTACATACTTGTACTATGATCTTAAAAGGCACATAAGAAGGAAGATGGAATCCAGCCAATTAATTCCAATCAAAGGAAGTGACCAGACAACTTGGAGGGGGTATCATAGAAATGGGAGAATTAACCCCTTGAGTTACGAGAACGGGAGGATTTTCCTCCTGTCTTGATGGATCAGGCGAACTACCCCCAAGCTCATTTGAATCTGAAGAAACAAAAATAACCTGAGTGGTATCATATTCACTCTCTTCAGGAAAGGTACGATTTACTGAAGGTTAAATCGGGTCAACTATTGCCTCGACCTATTGATTTGTGTCGGGTATAGACTCATAGGATTCACTTTCAGAGAGAGTGAGTTTGACTAATGGTTGATTTTGGTTAGTCAATTCATCAACTAGTAATGGATTTAGGGAGAGTTTCCTGTAACTAGATGGAAGTCGCTGTGGTGAAGCAGGTCAATTATCCAACACTTTTTTGGCTTCATCTAGATAGGGACAAAGGTGAATGGGGTGATTCCCTTCACATAACCTACAAGGAAACTTGACTTTGCCCTTCTTTCCATGAAATTTACTACCACTAGTTGATGGTGTGTCACCAGCATGATCTCCAGAAGTTGATGACACAGGATGATGTGAACGGGAAGACCATTCTTCTAAGATTTGAGGAATATCAGGACAATTTCAAAGAAGATGGTCTCCCATACAAATTTTACATGGATATCGAACTTTGTGAGGCTTGATGGATGGTTTCTCATCAGATGTTGCATTCAAAGCAATGGTTGCTTGATTGCCCCTCTACTAAATTTTCTTCTTCTTCTTCTTCTTCCCTTTCTTCTTCTTCTTAGCCACCTAGTTACTAGTACCAATACTTTCACCAGGTGAAGAGGAAGAAGCGGAGGAAGAAACAACCAAGGAAGAAGGCAAAGGGTCAACTTTAGGATCAACCAGAGGTTGATTTTGTCCAGTTGGAGGAGTACTCGAATGCAGAGAAATCACGACATTTTGAACCAAGGAGGTTGAAAACAACCATACTGGAAATCCAATGGTAAATCTCGAAAGGGAAAATGTAGCCATAAATGGAGCACCAATATTTCCAGAAGGAGGAAAAGGACAAGGATTCCCATGAAAAGGAATTCCTTGATCGGTGGACTCCGGATTTGTTGCCATATGCTTCAACCTAAGATCAACTAAGGAGCGAGCATGGAGGATGTTATCTGCGGTCAATTAATTTTATCTTAATCAAAATACCATAACAAAAACAAAAGAGGGATGATCTAGGCAAAAGGATTACCAAGTAACTGTGAACTGCAAAATACCTCCTGGCGAACCAAGAAGTACTAGTAGGCAATCTCCCCAAATGTTGTGTTCGGTCTATCATAGTTTACAAGGTGGCTGACACGGTTACTTAAGGCTGGACAAAAACCTAGAGTTGTCTTCCCATATATACCCGAAGGTACGTGGAGGCCCAATCCGTATAAGCGTTGTCTAATGCAAAACCGCAGAGTGAGAGAATTCCCATATACTTTACGTACTGTAACACCACCCTACATACCCGAAGGCACATGGATGAACTACGATATACTCATGTATGTCGAATGAGGTATCAGAATTGGGATGTATTGCAGACAAGTTAGCGACAGATGCTTTGTTTTACGACGCCATAACACGTCTCTAGCCTAGACCTCTAAATGTTTTTCGTTAGGTGACAATGGTCCATTAGGTAAATTTAGATAAATTTTAAGTTGATCTTCTTTAGAATTTTCCTTTCAAGGTTCACCACATGATGTATGTTTGCAATTCCTAAATTTCAACTATCATGATAAGCATTTTTTCCATTCAATTTAACGATGAAAATCCTAGCTACTTAGGGATAGAGCGATCAGATTCCTTTTGATTAAAGAGCAAAGAGCACAATCTAAATGCAAATTCCTTACACTATTCTTATCATCACACACAAACTTTTTCAATGCAACATGCATGTATTTCTTTTTGATTTCGCTTAATGTGAATGAACAAAAAGGAAAACTAATGGTCAATCGATTAATAAACTCTTTTCATAAAAATGACGATTTTGCGACAATTTCTTTTCAAGGAAAGGAAGACTTTACGACACTTTCGTTTTCAAAGAAATGAGGAATTACGACACTTTCAACGAAAATACTAATCATATGCACACATATATCAATCGATCTTTCATGAATGAAGACTTTACGACAATTCAATTTTCGAAGGAAAAGACGATTTTACAACACTTTCTTTTGACAAAGACCAATCGACCAAAAAACTAACTTTCAACTATAAATTGAAAATGAAAAAGTAAATACATAAGAAAAATTTAGCAATCTTAGTCTAATTAGGGCCAACTAAGGAGATGAAAAACTATTTTCAGAGACAAGACATCATTGACATTCAGCAAATGATTCAGATAGGAGAAAATTGGCAAAAACTTCAGCTCCTAGATGAGAAACTGACCCTCAAGGGATCAACCCAGGCTGCAGTGAGAGACAGTGCACTTCAATGCACTAGTTCTATGTGGGAAGTGCATTGCAGCACACTGTGTCCTTCACTGGGCTGCGCTAGTGACAGTAAGCCATTTTTGAAGGAAATTTGACACAGTTTGACTCAACGTTCAATGGAATAAGACTGAAATTCCATCAACGACCACAAATAGAGTATATAACAATGCCTTAAGAGGCTGATAAGCTACTAATATGGATAATCGGTCCCCAGCAGGGTCACCAATTTGTTTTGGGAAGTTTTAGTGTCTATGGATAAATGCCTAAACCCCTAGACTAGTAGCTAAGTCTATAACAACAGTGCAAACCATTCTCTACTTTTTCTATAACCAACAGATTAAATAAGATAGTAAAGAAGCCTACCTGAAGATTTAGCTTACTCCTTATCTTCCTTGATCAATTATGTCGCTTCTTTCTGTACTTAATCCACTTGAAAAGTACCTGTACACAGACAGAAGACAAAAATCGGTCAAAGAATATGATAATGATCTATTTTTTAAACATAAAATGGAATCAAGTACATAATACACATACGAAAGCATCAATAAACAATACAAACATATGGAAAAAGCTTTGAACACTTTATTAGTAAAAGGAAGAGTTACAACCAAATTTGCTTGATTCAGTGCCACTCCTCCAGTTCAATCCCATCCTCTCCTCATAACAAGCAAGACATTTTGACATCATTACAATACTTGAAACCAACTCAAGTCTCATACTAACATAATCTCCTTATAATTCAATGATTTCCAGCCCCTGATCACTTAGATGAGTGGTCTTTTTATAGGTGAATGAAGGAAGTTATGCCATAAATGGTGACAATGAATGCCCTCCCAAACTTAGGATTTAGTTCCATGGAGGAAGGGATAAAGGGATTGATGTTCCTTAACTTCCTCCCTCATCCAATTTTGAGCCCAAAGGAGTGGATAGCCTTGGGAAACTTCTAGAAGCATCCTATGGATAAGAACATTTCAAACTCCAATGCATATTTCGCTCAAATTTTCCTAGCACAGGCAAAAGAGGGCTCAAGTGCATTGCAATGACCCTGGTAGTGTACTAGGTTGCATTGCAGTGCACCCTGATAAAGGCCTACCTACGTTGATCTTCTTAGAGATAGTTTTTGGATGATTTCAATCATGGAATCTCTTGGGAAGGAGGCATTCTGATGGTTGACTTCATTAGGGCATGTAACAACTGAATTAGGGTTTGACGGGCCCTAATAGTACTAATCTATAAGTCGGGGTTGCTGTGCCCAAATGGATCTGTAACACACCTATACATATTTTCTTGTAAAACAACTCTTCTAGCTCCCTTATCCACAATATTAATGAACAAAATCACACACTATAGGAGGAGGCAGGTCGTCATGACCATTCTTCTTGTAAAATTCCCTAAAAGTGTCATAATGAAGTTAAAATTCAACATGATATGAGAAAAAACACGTGTCGCAGATTGTATTAGCCCTAATAAACCATTGCTTCAATTTCTAAAACATCCTTATGGATATCTTCACATGGTGATTTCTTTCCTAACATTCCTCTGACATCGTAACTTCTGTCATTTCTACAATGCGCTTAGTGTATTCCACATACTCACCTTTAACTATGTGATGTTGTGCATCATGATTTCTATATGGAATAACACAAGAATGGTTCTCCCAAAACTCTACCACAAATGCTCTGATTCCTATTGTAAGTCTGTCTTGGTAGGGTTTCCTAGTGATAACAACCCACTAATTAGATTCATCATTTTCATTCAATTGAACCCTGAATTTGGTATGCTTATGCAATGTTTTTCTCGAGACATGGAGTAATTTTGAAATTGTTGCCAACTTTTGTTGTCTTAATGTACTTGGTGCAACAATAACAATTTTAATTTCCCTACGCGTAGCTCAAACATCAAGATTTATTGATTTTCCAAACGTAGTGAATGACTTTGATATATTTTCAGTGACATTCATATGCGTCTTCTTGATTTTAGCATCTTCGACACCCAAAATCTTTGTGGCATGTTTTAGTTTCTTATTTTTGATCAACCCATGTAGTATTTGAGCTTGTGAAACAACTGAATGATTCTAAAAATATTTTCGAATGATGTTATTGACATGGTCTCTAATAGTGCGAGTAGGGATAGGCTCCCCAAGGTCCTTTGTTGTGCTTGCATCCAAATTTTCTGTAAATGGTCCACCCCTTTCCAAACCACTGCAACTCCTTGTTATCTTGTCAACTTGAGAGGAAACAATTCATTCTTCCAGTGGTTGATCAACTTGATAGGGAAAATATTCTTCCTCCAGTGGTTGATTAGCTTGATGTGGCACATATTGTTCCCCTAGTGATGGTTGATCAGCTTGATAGGGCACATGTTCCTTTGGTGGTTGATCAAGTCCATAGGGCACATCTTGATCATCATTTGGTTGACCAAATTTATGGTTCACATCTTATCCCTCATGTGGATGCTCAATTTCCATCCCTGCATAGTGGAATACAAAATATACTTGTAATTCAAGTGAATCATCATCATAAGACAAGTGAATAATAGATCTAGATACACATGTTTATTTAAGAAATCACCATAGGTGGAAGGTATTGATATGATTTGATAGTAGGCAGCTAGGTAGCAGAAGTTGACATGGACCAAGGGTTCTAAGTTGAAACATAAAAATAAATGATGTGTGGATGATGGACCACTTACTTCTTTCCTAATTATTATATGTAAGCATATATTTTTGTTCAAAAGTTTCAAAGTAAAATATAAGCCTCCATTACTCTACTTGTAATGGTTAGTAAGGAAAAATGCTTAGGAGTGAAGGTGTGTGCAAGGTGAATCTAGTGCACATACAAAGTGTTTGAATTGCAAGTATGTGTGAAATATGTATTATATAGTTATAATTTGTAGTTAAATATATTTCTATAAATGGTTAATAAAATACAATATATAAATGGTTAATAAAATGAAATATTATAATTTTTTTAAAATAATTTGACAGATCACAGGAATATTGTCTCCATTTACTAAGTGAAGCATTTGACCTTTTTCAAATTTAGTTCTTCTTAGTAAAAAAAAATTCATTTCTTCAAGAGAGTGCATAAATCCTAAACTAAAAGTGATTTCTACAACAAAGATCAATTTATATTTTTTTTCATAAATCTCATTCACCAAACATTTGAATTAAAATCCAATGGAAACTAAAAAAGAATGTGAGAACAGAAGGAAAGAGAAAAATGATTTAAAAAGAATAGGCGTTACGAATAAAATTAGATGAATTGGAGAGTAAATTGTCAATATATACATATTTCCCAACTAGTATCACAAGAAATAATATCTCTTCACTCTCCCCCCAACACATGTTTAAGAAATGAAAAATTTAAAACCATTTGGGCATAGGATTGAAGAGTGCGTCATAAAGGTGATCTATTGCTAGATATAACCACAAAATTTTACTAGTGAATCAAGGTTTGAAGATTTTTTTGGTTTCACAATAAGTCACATTTACCAAGTGAAGCATTTAAATACATTTCTCAAATTTACTTCTTCTTAGCAACAAATTTTGATTTCTTCAAAAGACTATATAAATCCCAAACTAAAAGTGATCCCTATTGTAACAAGGATGGTATTATATTTATATATATATATATATATATATATATATATATATATATATATATATATATATATATATATTGTATACCAAACATTTCAATTATTTAAATCCAATGTCAATTATTTAAATCTACTCATTTGTATAATAATTTGCAAGGTTGTTGAAATAAAGACTAATAGAAATTAAGTTTAAATTCTTATATAGGAAACTTCTAAATACTTATTTGAGAGGGAATTAGTACTTAAATAACTTAATGATGTAGCGAATCTTTTGAATTTGAGAGAATGGGAAATTCTTGAATAATCAAGCTAGTGATTACCAAATTGAGGGGCCAAATTTATTTCATGAGAAAAAAAAATCTATATCTATAACTTTATACAAATTTAATCAACTATAAGATAAATTGTGACTAAAAACCCATACAATACATAAATACACACTTCATTATATAGTAAGGAACTATTGTCGCAACTACAACACCCTCCAAAAAATTTCACTACATTCAAATTTTTGAGCTTACTTCACCATCATATCTAGATTCGTCATGGTCGTCAAGTGTCGTTTCATGTCATTCTATATGTTTCAAGTGTTCTTGAGTGTTCTCAAGTGTCGTCGCATTGATTAGCACATATTTAGTACATATCATGGTCGAAACACCTTTGGTTGTTGTAAACCGACACTTTTGGGTTGCAGTCACACACACTTGATCCGTTGCACTTGGGGAATGTATGTAAAGTGGTGTTTTGATGCATACTTATCATTGTTCAAGATTTTCTAAGTTTCTAGATGATTTGGTATGTGTCACACATATTTTTATGTATGAACTCATTATGTTTTCCCCTTCTCTATCTTCCAGACTTAGACAAATTTTGGTTGCAAAGTGAACCCATCAGGGCAAGGAGCACAATTTTAAGCTTTGATTAGGAACCCTTCATTGTTGGCAAGTGAACCCTACACCCTCCAAGAGAGCATAGTGTTGGCATTATGTTTTCTGGTATGGCTATATGTTACAGATGTTGTACTTGATGGCAACTCCCATGACAAGGCCCTCAATTTATGAAAAATTAAGAAAGACGCAGGATATCAGTTCAGAAGGTGCGTACCCGCAGGTACACCATGCAGGAACCGCGTCCAGAGTCGCAGGCCAGCCATTCAGCAGGTGCGTCCACCCAGTGCACACTTTTCTAGGCAGAGAAAAGCCCACGTGGGGGTTTCTTGTGTTTTACTCTTGGTATCTAGCCGACGGTATTGTGTTATTATGGTGTCGGCTCATGGTATTGTTCCATGTTTTGAGGAGGAGCTTGCCTATATAAAGCAAAGGAGATCATTTGGTTTGTGTATATCTTTGGTTGAATATCTTATTGGGTGAGATCTGGTCTAGATCTAAAAGGCGAATCTACTGAAGGACTGAGATCTCTTTGGCGCAAGATCAGATCTGTAGATCTGACTGTTTGGGTTACACTTAAAGTCTTGAAATCATTCATACCCGAAGGGACGCAGGTACAGTGAAAGGAAAGCGCGTCGGGACGCAGTGCAGAATCTGGAGATCTGCGTGGGGACGCAGGGCAGACGAAGTGCAGGTGCGTCTGGACGCCGCTGAGTGACTAGAGATCTGCGTGGGGACGCAGAGCGATCAAGGTTCAGGTGCGTCTCTGAAGCAAAAGGACGCGGCGCAATAGTGTTTTTGGGTGCGTCCCTCTAGTAAAAGGACGCGGCGCGATAGTGTTTTTGGGTGCGTCCCTGCAGCAAAAAGACGCGGCGCGATAGTGTTTCTGGATGCGTCCCTGAAGAAACAGAACGCTGAGCAGTTAAAGGAACAGTGCGTGGGCACGCAGCGTAGCAGAAGGATATCTACGTGTGGACGCAGGGTAGCAGAAGGTTAACTGCGTCTGGTCGCAGGCCACAGAAGGAAAAACTGCGTCTCTGTCTTAAGATGCTCTGTTGATTGAATTTCTCTGTTGATAAAGTGTTCTGGGTTAGTTCTGTTATTGTTGATCTGATATCTGTAGTGTACTGTAACTGTTATGTACTTGTTGATCATCTGATGCTTTATGAAAAGAAGTAGGGGGTTGTAGCTCCCTTCCAGGAGTAGACTGGAAAACGAGAGAGAGAGAGAGTTGTAGCTCTCTGCAGGTTGCAGCCTGCGTACTGGTAAAGGACTGCACCAGTACAAAATCATTGTAAAAGAAGTTTCTTATTTGAAAGAAGATAGAGACATATTGCAGCAGGTGGTTTTCACCCACATTGGGTTTCCACCTTACATCTTGTGTTCTTTGGTGTGACTATCTGTTTCTTTGTTCATGCTCATCATTTTATGGTACTGACATGCAAAAATAATTCAAAGATCAAATAAGGAAGATTTATTAAATTGCTAGATAATACTGATTCACCCCCCCTCTCAGTATTATTTTCAACAATTGGTATCAGAGCAGGTCCTTAAGAGAAGCTTGATCGCTTGAAGGTAGATCGTTCATCATGAGCAACTACGAGAGAGAAGCATCAATCAGGCCACCGATTTTTGATGGGACAAACTTCAATTATTGGAAGGTAAGAGTTACTGCATATCTTCAATCTCTTGGTACAGAAGTTTGGGACATTGTAGAAACAGGCTATGCTTTTCCTTCAGCTACTCCTACAGATCCAGCTGAGAAAAAGAAGTATGAAACAAATGCAAAAGAAGTCAGTACTCTATTAGGAAGTATATCCCAAACGGAATTCATGAAGGTAATGCACTTCAAATCAGCAAAAGAGATATGGGACAAAATGGTCACGAGCTATGAAGGAGATGAACAGGTAAAGCGAGCTAAACTTCAAACTCTCAGGATTCAGTATGAGACTCTCAAGATGTATAATGATGAAAGTGTGGCTAATTATTTTCTTCGGGTAGATGAGATTGTTAATTGTATGAAAAATTTGGGTGAAGAAATAAAAGAGGCTATAGTAGTTGAAAAGATTCTAAGATCATTATCCCCCAAGTTTGAATCTAAAGTATCTGCAATAGAAGAAAAGGAAAATCTCCGAATTCTCACTATGTCTCAGCTACATGGAATTCTAACTGCTTATGAAATGAGAAAGGGAGGTCCATCAGACAGAAGGGAAGCTGCTTTCAAGGCATCAGGCAAAGAAGATTACTATGAAGCAAGCCATGTTCCAGAAGAAGAGGAAGAAGAATCAAATTTTGTCAGAAATCTTCAAAGGGGTTCTGGAAGGTTCAGAGGTAAGCTACCTTTCAAATGCTTTGCTTGTGGAAGAGTAGGTCATTATGCTGCAAAATGTCCTTATAAGGATAAAGGAAAGGAACCTGCTAGATGGAACAAGAAACAAAGTGCAAATAAGAAAAGCTACTACACCCATGAAGATAGTGATGGTCTATCAAACAGTGATGAAGATGAACGAGGTAATGAATATAAGTTATTAATGGCATTTGAAGATGATGATTATATGGATGCTATAGATGTGGATAATCTTTATGATGAAATCACTAGACTCAAGAGATGTATAGAAGAAAAGAATGTGATCATTGATACTCTACAATTTCAAATTGATGAAAAGGAAAAACATCTTGAAAAACTAGAAGGAGAAATTGTTGGTCTTAGAAAAGAGATTGAGAAAACAAAAGCTATTAATCTTAAGTTTGTCAAAGGATCTGAAACTTTGGATAAGATTATCAATGTGCAGCGGTCTCCTCTAAACAAGACAGGTCTGGGCTACAATGGAGAAACCTCTCAAGCATCCACCTCAAAGAGTTATCTTGATGCAGCAAGAAGAAATGAGCAAAAGAACAATGAAGATCATCAGGTAAAGCAGGGACGAATTACAAACAGAAACTATCAAGGGAAATCCATCTTAAGGGTGAACTAGCCACAGGTAAAATCTTCTCAATTTGGTCCAAGAATAGATGAAAATAGAAATTACAATCAGTCGGCTGGTAGATTCGATAACCGCAGAAGTTTTTTCAATGGACAATGCTTTTCTTGTCATAACTTTGGTCACAAAGCAGCTCAATGTGTTGCATATAAAACAATCATGACTAGGGAAGCTCAAAAACAAAGAAGTATGACAGGGATTACAAAAAGGACCTATAACAACTTTTCGGTTCTTGAAAATGAAGTCGAATGTTCTATTTGCAATAACTTTGGTCATGAAGAATCTGAATGTAGGAGCAGGTTTCAGCAGAAAAAAGGAGCAAGCCTCAAGCACCAAAACATGGAGAATAAAGGAACCTCAAACAGAAAGATGTGGAATAGCATTTTATGCAGAGGGACAGGAAAATCTATCGTACATTGATAGTGGATGTTCGAAGCATATGACAGGTGATAAAGAAAAACTTGAATCTTATTCTGCTCTAGAAAAGGGAAAGAAAGTCTCTTTTGGAAATGATACTCCTGCAACTATAAAAGGAAAAGGCATTGCTCAGTTAAAAGAAAAGGTCAAAGCTGGAAATGTTTTGTATGTTGATGGATTGAAGCATAATCTTCTAAGTGTCAGCCAGATGTGTGATCAAAGAATCGAGGTTATTTTCAGATCGAATGGATGTCTTGTTCGTGATCTTGATACAGGTAAAACAGTACTCAAAGGCAAAAGAACTCCAAATAATCTGTACATATTTGAAGAAGGACAACAACAATGCTATCTGAGCAAGGATGAAGAGCACTGGTTATGGCATCGAAGGTTGGGACATCTAAGCTTCTCACAAATAAGGAAAGCATGCAAATATCAGGCAGTTCGCGATCTTCCAGATATCAAAATTCCTGACAACACCATATGCAGATCATGTCAGTTTGGAAAACAAACCAGAACTAACTTTCCAGAGAAAGAAGGATCAGCTAGCATGCCTCTTGAGCTAGTACATACAGATACATGTGGTCCATTCAGGAAAAGAACACCTAGAGGAGAGGAATACTTGATATTATTCATTGACGATTTCTCCAGGTTTGTTTGGTTAGGACTTATGAAGCACAAAGATGAAGCATTCGAAAAATTCAAATCCTTCAAAGCCTTGGTTGAAAATGAATCAGGTCACAAAATTAAGTGCCTCAGATCCGACAGAGGTGGGGAATTTACTTCAAATGAATTTTTCGATTTCTGTGATGAACATGGGATAAGGAGAGAATTCTCTACAGCTAGAACTCCTCAGCAAAATGGAGTTGTTGAAAGAATGAACAGAACAATCCAACAAATGGCTCGTGCTATGCTTGATGAATCAAGAACTCCCGCAACTTTCTGGGGTGAAGCTGCACATGCTGCGGTTGTTATACTCAACAAAACAAATGTCCGGGTGAACAACACTCAAACTCCTCATGAGCTTTGGAGTGGCAGGACTCCTTCGGTAAAGCACTTCAAAATCTTTGGGAGCAAATGCTATATCAAGAATACTGATGAGCAGCTTGGCAAACTTGAACCTAGAGCAGATGAAGGCATTCTTCTTGGTTACTCCCCATATAGCAAAGCATACAAGTGCTACAATAAAAGACTTGGCAGAATTGTTGACAGCATTGATGTAGTGGTTGATGAGAAGGGATACATTCCTAGGCAAGTCCATCATGAAGACATCGAAGAAGATGAAGGCTACCCTCAAAGACAGAATGATGAAGAAGAAGAACCTCAAGAAGGGCCAGAGGAGCAAACAAGAATAGAAGAAAAGACTCCATCCAGATATGTTCAGAAGAATCATCCAGAATCTCAGATTGTGGGGCAGAAAGAAGCAGGTGTACAAACAAGAAGAACAGTTGCAGAAGCCTCAAGCTATTTGGCATTACTCTCCTCTACTGAACCACAAAATGTGAAAGAAGCATGCAAAGATGAATGTTGGGTGAAAGCAATGGATGAAGAACTTGAGCAAATCGAAAAGAACAACACTTGGGAGCTGGTTCCTAGACCAAAGGATAAGAATGTTATCGGAACAAAATGGGTCTTCAAAAATAAATTGAATGAAAATGGAGAAGTAATTAGAAACAAAGCCAGACTTGTTTGTAAAGGGTATGCGCAGCAAGAAGGAATAGACTTTGAAGAAACTTTTGCTCCTGTTGCAAGACTTGAGGCCATCCGAATGTTCCTTGCTCTCTCAAGTTTTCAAAACTTCAAAGTATTTCAAATGGACGTGAAATCAGCCTTTCTGAATGGAGACTTGGAAGAAGAAGTGTACATTGAACAGCCAGATGGGTTCATTCTTGGAAATGATCCAAATCTTGTATGCAGATTGAAAAAGGCTCTCTATGGTCTCAAACAAGCTCCAAGGGCTTGGTACTACCGGTTGGACAAATATCTTCATCAACAAGGTTTTTCAAAAGGTTCAGCAGATAGCAATCTGTATATAAAAGTTGAAAATGACAAATTGCTAATACTTGTTGTGTATGTAGATGACATTATTTTTGGCAGAAATGAAGAAGCTATGAGTCAAAGCTTTGCCTCGGTCATGCAGAAAGAATTTGAAATGTCCTTGCTAGGAGAACTGACATATTTCCTTGGTTTGCAAATCCAACAAAAAGAAGAAGGAATCTTTTTATCTCAAACCAAGTATCTCAAACAGATTTTGAAGAAATATGGCATGGAAGATGCAAAACCAGTATGTACACCCATGGTCACAGGATGTAGTCTCAGTGCAAATGATGAATCTGCAGCAGTACATCAACCAACCTACAGATCTATGATTGGAAGTTTACTATATTTGACAGGTACCCGACCGGACATCATGCATGCAGTTGGAATAGTTGGAAGATTTCAGGCAAATCCGAAGGAGACTCATCTTCAGGCAGTGAAGAGAATTTTCAAATATCTTCAAGGGACTCAAAATTATGGCTTATGGTATCCTAGAGATACAGATCTTACTCTTCATGCTTATACAAATGCAGATTGGGCCGGAAGCGTGGATGACAGGAAAAGCACAAGTGGTGGTGCGTTCTTTATGGGTTCCAGACTGGTATCTTGGTTCAACAAGAAACAGAGTTCGATTGCCTTGTCTACAGATGAAGCGGAATATGTTGCTGCTGCATCTTGTTGCACCCAACTTCTTTGGATGATGCAGACTTTGCAATATTTTCAAATCACTTGTACACCACCTATCCCCATCTTATGTGATAACACAAGTGCAGTCAGCATCTCAAAGAATCCGGTTATGCATTCAAAAACCAAGCACATACCAATCAAGTATCATTTTCTCCGGGAACAAGTGCTTGAACAGAAGGTCAAGTTGGAGTATGTTCCTTCTAAGGAACAAGTTGCTGATATTCTCACCAAACCATTGCCCAGGGACACTTTTGAGTACCTCAGGCAAAAGCTGGGGGTTGTTGATGCATCATCTTATTGTTGAACCTTTTCTTATTGATGGTACAGGTTCAGGGGGAGCATATAATGCATTGTTGGCATTATGGAGGATGGTCAGAAGGAGATCTTGGAAATAGCTGCAATATGTCTCTATCTCTTTCATGGAGGATTATGATTCTTTGTTACAGATCTGGTTCAGGGGGAGCATGATCTTAGGGGGAGCATACCCCTTTGCCCTTGATGTCAAAGGGGGAGAATGAAGCTGAAGTTTGCCATCAAGTCCAAAGGGGGAGATTGTTGGCATTATGTTTTCTGGTATGGCTATATGTTACAGATGTTGTACTTGATGGCAACTCCCATGACAAGGCCCTCAATTTATGAAAAATTAAGAAAGACGCAGGATATCAGTTCAAAAGGTGCGTACCCGTAGGTACACCATGCAGGAACCGTGTCCAGAGTCGCAGGCCAGCCATTCAGCAGGTGCGTCCACCCAGTGCACACTTTTCTAGGCAGAGAAAAGCCCACGTGGGGGTTTCTTGTGTTTTACTCTTGGTATCTAGCTGACGGTATTGTGTTATTATGGTGTCGGCTCGTGGTATTGTTCCATGTTTTGAGGAGGAGCTTGCCTATATAAAGCAAAGGAGATCATTTGGTTTGTGTATGTCTTTGGTTGAATATCTTATTGGGTGAGATCTGGTCTAGATCTAAAAGTCGAATCTACTGAAGGACTGAGATCTCTTTGGCGCAAGATCAGATCTGTAGATATGACTGTTTGGGTTACACTTAAAGTCTTGAAATCATTCATACCCGAAGGGACGCAGGTACAGTGAAAGGAAAGCGCGCCGAGACGCAGTGTAGAATCTGGAGATCTGCGTGGGGACGCAGGGCAGACGAAGTGCAGGTGCGTCTGGACGCCGCTGAGTGACTAGAGATCTGCGTGGGGACGCAGAGCGATCAAGGTTCAGGTGCGTCTCTGAAGCAAAAGGACGCGTCGCGATAGTGTTTTTGGGTGCGTCCCTGTAGTAAAAGGACGCGGCGCGATAGTGTTTTTGGGTGCATCCCTGCAGCAAAAAGACGCGGCGCGATAGTTTTTCTGGATGCGTCCCTGAAGCAACAGAACGCTGAGCGGTTAAAGGAACAGTGCGTGGGCATGCAGCGCAGCAGAAGGATATCTGCGTGTGGACGCAGGGTGGCAGAAGGTTAACTGCGTCTGGTCGCAGGCCACAGAAGGAAAAACTGCGTCTCTGTCTTAAGATGCTCTGTTGATTGAATTTCTCTGTTGATAAAGTGTTCTGGGTTAG
This sequence comes from Pinus tabuliformis, assembly GCA_031772625.1. Taxonomy (NCBI): domain Eukaryota; kingdom Viridiplantae; phylum Streptophyta; class Pinopsida; order Pinales; family Pinaceae; genus Pinus; species Pinus tabuliformis. The sequence continues at coordinate 856,533,972 of CM062820.1, read as the reverse complement.
TTCTGTTATTGCTGATCTGATATCTGTAGTGTACTGTAACTGTTATGTACTTGTTGATCATCTGATGCTTTATGAAAAGAAGTAGGGGGTTGTAGCTCCCTTCCAGGAGTAGACTGGAAAACGAGAGAGAGAGAGAGTTGTAGCTCTCTGCAGGTTGCAGCCTGCGTACTGGTAAAGGACTGCACCATACAAAATCATTGTAAAAGAAGTTTCTTATTTGAAAGAAGATAGAGACATATTGCAGCAGGTGGTTTTCACCCACATTGGGTTTCCACCTTACATCTTGTGTTCTTTGGTGTGACTATCTGTTTCTTTGTTCATGCTCATCATTTTATGGTACTGACATGCAAAAATAATTCAAAGATCAAATAAGGAAGATTTATTAAATTGCTAGATAATACTAATTCACCCCCCCTCTCAGTATTATTTTCAACACATAGAACACTCCTTAATCCATTTCCCCTTCCTTGCTCCAAATTGCACACTTGAGAGACCAAGTCTTCCTTTGAGTTCACTCCTTCGACCCAAATGAATGAACCTAGTTGAGCACATGAGTGCACCCCGAAGAACCGAAGCTCAACTGCTTTAGTCTTCAACAATGCGCCCTACACCTTCCTTGGCCTTTTGATCCCATGAGCACACTCTGAAACCTTGAATTTTCATCCATCCTTCGACAATGAACCATGCACCCTCCTCTACCTCCTTGAGTGCATGGACACACCCCAAAGCCTTGAAGCATCTCCCTTTAGCCTTCAACTATGCTCCATGCACCCACCTTGTTTCCCTTGAGTGTACAGTGCACTTGGGAAGCACGAAGCCTTCTCCTTCGTCCTTAAGACTTGCACCATGCACCCTACCCTGATTGCCTATTTCTCTTGAGTGAATAAGCGCATCCTGAAGTGTGCCCTTGCACCCAAAATCTCTCCTTGATCCTTCTGAGCACACTGTTAAGGAATGAAAAAAAAATATGCACAAAACATGGTACAATAGGGTATTTTCAAGCTAATGGTTTCTTTTTATGAGTGGTTTTAGTTATAGGGATCTCAAGAACAGCATGACAAGCATGAATGAAGAAGATTGAGCAAAGAAGGAAGACAAAAGAAGCTTTGAAGAACAAGGAACACATTGAAGTCTTGATGATCGAAGCACCCAACATACTCCACAAAATAAAACACCAGTTAGAGGGTAAGACATCAACAATCGTAACCTGCATTCTAAAGCAAGACACGAGTGGAAGCCATGTCACCATTGAAGAAAGTCCATGTCATCAGTCACTATTAGTCCCAATCATCAAGGATAGTGACTTATCACATCTTCATCATATGTTGATGTGGAAGTTATGAGGTAATGATGTAACCATTGTAAGACAAATAAGTGGAAGTCCAAGAGTCATGTATGGAAAAAAGAGCCATGGAAGTCCAAAATACATGTATTAGCAAAAGTCATATGTAATTGTAAAATTCATTTGGATGTCCAAAGGTTGTATAATTCTAAAGGTCATTAGTAGTTGGAAATCCAAGATTCATGAGGATGTGAAAGGTCATGCCTCAAGCTAGAGAAGGATCCTCATTACTCATACAAAGGAATCTTAACCTTGGTTTCTCCCACAAGGCATTAGAGATATAGAGTTAGTACTTTTGGGAAGAAAGTAGTGGCTCTAATGCTCCACTATTGAATCTAGTGATTTTCATTGTACTTATGTATCTTGGAACTTTTTCTTAATACTTGAAGCCTTTCAGCCAACACATTTTCACACATGGATTGTGGATGTTTCTAAGACTATTCTTTGAAATTTTATGATTTATGTTCGCTTTCACATGTACTAAAGTAATTGAACTATTTTAGTGACTTTGGTACTTAACTTATTGGAAATTTGTTGTAATGACTGTAATAATTGTCGCATTTATGTGAACTATTTTCTTTTATGTTAGACAAGCCTTTCTCATTCATGTGTGTCTCCATTAGGATAGTAATATTAATTCTCTCTTAGAGACTCACTTTATTTAACCTATGCAATGAAACAAAATTGATACATATGAAATCGAAAATTTACAAGGCATGCCCTCTTGCTCATTCAAAAGAACATGCACACTTCTCTCTCATGCTAACAATTAAAGCAAGGGAATATCCTTAAGTAAGCAATAACCATGGTGTATTCTGAATGGGACTCCTACACCAAATAGTGTGAGGTCCAATTGGGACCTCATATCAGGGAGATCCCCTATATGTTGGTAGTATCCAATACCATCAACATTCTGGCTCTAGAAGGAGGGCTGCCAGTTTTTATGGTTAATAACTCCACAAACCCTAACCATTCATCTTCTGGACAAGGTATAAATATTCCAAGTATCATTCCAATTACTGCTCTTAAAGTAGGAGGGTCTTCTCAGCCTCGTCCGAACTTGGCTTACGAGGTTACCTACAAAAAACTCTGGGCGATTTGACCTATAAATTGTCAATTTGAAAATTTTATCGATTTACTATCTATCACTCATAATCACTTGCTTCATCTTAGGAAGAAATGAACAACTTATACTGGTGTACTAGTTGCATCAATTGAAGATTTGGTTTTTTCCACTCTTGAAGAGTTAGCAGAATCCTCAGAAGATATAGTTCAACAAGATCCACTTCCACCCATTAACGAAGAGTACGAGGAAGAAATTATCCTTTCTAGAAAAGAACATTTGGGAACTGATTTTGAGCTCCACGACGGTTTATATGGTGAAGGAGAAGGATCGTCAGATTTTGAAAAAGGAGGAGGCTACAAGAGACGCGAACATGACCGACTAGGAATTAGATTGGATTGCACAAGGGCCTTTGGATTTTTTGGATAATATTCATAATATTCCCAGACATCTAGAAAAGTTGTTATCAAATTTTGATCCAGATAAGAAGAAAAAGGCAAAAGATCACATCGATGATTTCTACATGCATCCATGAATGATAAAGGTAATGTATGATGATGTTTCTTGCATGTTTTTTCCTTTTACCTTAGAAGGTAGAGAAACAACATGGTACCATAGTATCTCTATCAATTCAATACATGGTTGGAGGGAGTTTAAGAATTTGTTTTTAGAAAAGTTTGTTGATGACAAGACTCTCGCCATGTTATTGAAAGAGCTCGGGAATATCAAGATGGGGGAAAAGGAGAAAGTAAAAGATTTTAATCAAAATTTCAATTGTATATAGAACAAGTTTCCCCCGGGAATGTAACCTCATGATTCAATCACTATTGACTATTACACAGTTTCCTTGCCCACCAACATTTCCTAAAGATATGCAAAGGAGACACTACCTCTGAACTTTGCATAAGTAACCGTCGTGGAGAAATAATTGTGTGCTATTGGATTCATTATTGATGATGATGAATCTAAAGACTCTAAGGATACTGGCAGGAAGTCTCAACCTTCTTTAAGTAAGTCTAAGGAAAATGATTTGTCACATATTGAAAGCTTGAATATGACATTAAAATCACTTGCCAACGAAGTCTCAGAATTGAAGAGAAGGTCAAGCGAGACTTATACTAGTAGCAAGCCTCCCAAGTATTTTCCATTTCGAAGGAATAACAACAAGAATAACAATCAACCAACTAAGTCTACCCAGAGTTCAAATGTTGTGTTGAATATTGAAAACATGGGTATGGACAACTATTGCTCTTTCCACCAAGAATATAATTCAGTGATGACATTCCCATAGTGGAACCACAACATGAATGCTCTGGCTACACACATTGTGGATTCCTTATTAACATATGAGTAGTTCGAAAAAATAGGAGAAACAAAAGAACTGACAATGGTTGAAGAAAGTACGGGTATTGGAAACGTGGTGAATACTTCTAATTGTATACTCACACTTGAAAAGAAGAGTGTTGAAGCACCACCTCAAATTTAGCCCCCCCCCCCCTTCCCCTAAAGTAGAATGGCCGATATAAATTGAGGAACCAAGGGCCCATTCCTGAACAAAAGGTGATGAGACAAAAATTGAGGGAATAACTATTAAGAATAATCTCACCACTAGCCAATCCTGCTTAGAATTCACAAAGTAAGTCTAGAAATGCTATTACTGCTAAGAACACTTCCTCCAACAACAAAAGTAAGTATATCACTCTAGAAGTGTAAGTCTATCACTCTAGAAGTGTCAAGAAATATACTCCTCCATACACTTCAACATTGTCTACTAAGAATGAAACAATTTATTATAAAATAGTTGACGATTTGAAGAGAGTTTGCGCTAATATTTCCATCTTTGAGCTCGCAAAGATAGCAAGCTAGCATGAACTACTTGTCCAATACTTTTCACAACCTTTGCCAGGTGACAAATATTCTTCCTCTCAGAAGGTGGCTGGTAAGTCTTCTAGTTCTCTTTAATATGTAGTTAATGTTGTAACACGAGATGCTAACACTCTCAACCCTCCATTTTTGTTAACGTTTGAAATTTTTAATTACAATGTCAATGATTGTTTATTCGATTCTAGTGCATATATGAATGTAATGCCACTATGTGTTCCTAAGGAAATAAAAACTAAATGGGACAAAACTAATGCCAAATTATTCATCTGGACAAATCTCTAGTCCAAGGTATTGATGAACTTAAAAATGTTCTTATCCGATTATCATCTAATCATTGAGTTCATAAATCTATAAATATTGTGATTATGGACATCCCTAAAGCCTATGGCGTACTCCTGAATAGAGACTAGTCTAGCAAGTTGCAAGGATATTTTGCTACATACTGGTCACATTTATGGTTTCCATACAAGGGAAAAAATAACCATATTTGAGTGGAAAGTTAGCCATACTTGAAATACATTGTGACGCCACTCGAGGGAAATAATGATCCTATTGCCTTTGTTGATTTAATATTTGAAAATTGTTTCTTGGAAACTGATCACAGGTGTTATCAAGCACAACCATCACCCATTCCACCAAATACACAGTTGGAGCTCCTTGCTCTCTAGTTGGTGCAAATGAATCTTGAAATATAGATGTACATAGTAATACTAATAATAGTATTGGAAGTGGTTTAGTTGCTGACAATATTTAGACTTTATACTTTTATGGTTCAAAGACACAATATGTATAAATTAATGTGTAAATTCAAAACTTCACATGAAATTTTCTAAATCACAATACTTGAAGCTACTCCGCTGATCTGCGGAAGTTAATTAACCATCTAGAACAAAAATCATAGACATGGCAAAGGAAATATCACACATGCACAAATATTTATCTAGGGCAAAGAAACTGATCAAAACCCCTTACTATATATATTGCATTAATCAGAGAATAGAGATGAAATACATATACTTGCTCAAGCATGGGCACAACCTGCGAGTGTATAGTCTATCCCCCTGCCTGACTGAATGACTTTGCCAATACTTAGGCAATTTTAAAGTACTCCAAGCTCCTATTTCCTTGCGTTGTTACCTTCTGGAATTAGCCCCTATTTTTTAGGAATTTATCACTATTGAATTTTACAATTCCCTAAGGTCCTTCCTCTGACTGCATGTACCACCTGTGCACATTGGAATATGCTACAATTAATAGTACCCTGCCTTGGAATCTCCATCTCAATTGGGTAAGTTGAATTCTCTACATGCAATAATTATTTTGGGTTGATTGATTAGTTAACTGGTTGATCATTGAGTGTGGTTGAAGTCCATTTCCATAACTTGACCTCCACTAGTTCTTCTAACAGTCAGAACTAGTTAAACTGACAATAACTCAAATACATTGCTACAAATTAGAAATCAAACGTACTGAACTAAAATCGAGCTTTCCCAACTTGAATGAACTAATTTAACTGAGTGACAAGTGCCATGTCATCTCAATTAACTACCTCTAAGATTTCTACTAAAATAGAAATTCAATTTTTCTCTAGTTTGACCAAGGCAAAGTCAAACTGAGATTTTTTTTCTACATTTTCAACAATCCCTCTCAACAAGAAATGGATTATCAATCACCCTTATCTTGCACCTGTGGAACTTGAAATTCCCTCTTGACAAGTCCTTTTTCAAAATATCACCATCTTGTTCCCCTGTTGGAATGTACTGCAACAACATAATCTGCCTCTGCACACAATCTCGTAGATGTTGATACCAGATATTGATATGATTGGATCTATCATGAAAAACATGATTTTAAAATATTTTGATACAAATTTGATTATCACAGTAAATCACAGTAGGATCCATCATCTAACCAAACAAGCCAACAGGTATATTTCTCATCTCGATCACCTCACATGCTGCCTGACTTGCAACCATGTATTCTGCTTCTGTCGAGCTGAGTGCCACAGGTCTCTCCTTCTTGTTGTACTAAGAACTTGTTATGGACCCAAAACTAAAAATTACACCTGATGTACTCTTTTGGTTAGATGGACATCTCTCCCAATCTACATCTGTGAAGCCACACAACTTCACTCCCTCTATCCGTATGTACCATAGTTCAAATTGGGTAGTGCCTCTGAGGTATCGTAGAGCATGCTTAACGGTCCTCCAAAATAGTTTGGTTGGTCTAACCATAACTTGACTCCACTGGTTGACTACAAAGAACATGTATAGTCGTGTGTTCAGAAGATACATGAGTGAACCCACTAACTTTCGATCGACATTTGCATCCACTTCCTCACTTGAAGTGCCATCCTCTTTCCTCCAGTTGGTCACTAAAGGAGTCTCCATGGGTTTTCACATGCCCATGTGGAACCTATAAGGTATCTCGTTGGCATACTTACCCTCAGAGACAAACAATTCCCCATCACCTTTCCATACTTCCAATCCAAGGAAGTAGTGCATGAGACCCATGTACTTCATCTTGAACTCTCTTGCAAGGTCCTCCTTGCAAGATATGATCATCTTCTACTCACCAGTCGAGATCAAGTCATCAACATATAAAAAATAAGCAACAATTTACCTTCTAGAAAAATATGATAGAGGTTGGCATCTGCTTCACTTTTGGTGAAGCCCAAACCAGTGAGATAACTATCAATCTTGGTGTACTAAGAACGGGGTGATTTCTTGAGACCATATAATGCTCACTTGAGTCTACACATATGAGACTCTCGATCAAAAGTCTCTAAGCCTTTCGGTCGCTTGATATACAGCTCCTCCTTAATAACTCCATTGAAGAATGCATTTTTCACATCCATCTGGCCAATATTCCACCCCATTTGTGTAGCCAAATCAAGGATTGATCTGATGGATGATTACCTTTCTCTAGGATAAAATGTCTCCTTATAGTCAACCCCGTGAACCTGAGAGTACCCTTTGGACACAAATATGGCCTTATCTTTTTCTATGCTTGTGTCTGCTACCTGATTCACCTTGAAGATCCATCTCGAAACCACAATTGATTTGTCTGTTGGTCTTGGGACCACTTCCCAAAAACTATTCTTCACAATGGATTTCTACTCCATCACTGCATCAACCCATACTATTTTCTCTACTACTTCCTCGAAGGAGGATGGTTCAGTCTCTACTAGCTTAGTCATTAGAGCCATGTATCTAGTGTACCGATCTGGTGACCTTCTCTGCCTACACTTATTTGAAGGAGCACCCACTTTCTCCCTTGCATCCTACACAAGTCTCTCAACTTCTCTAGTTCTCTTCCTGCCTTCTCTGGATGGTTTTGCTTGAGTGTCTGTCTCCTTTTGGGAAAAACACTAAGCAGTGGGGGTGAATCAATATTTTAAAAACCCACTTAAACCTTTCAATTTCTTATTCATAATTATGTATTCTATTGTCATTAAATAAACCAATGTATTTACGCGACTATGATGAAGGAAAATATCGTATATCTAGTTAACTATCTTTTCATGCATTTCATCATTTGTTCTACTTTAACCAGTGTATCATTACTTATTAACAATTAATTAAACATTAATCGAGTAGTATGAAGAAAAAACCATTACACATAAGAAATCAAAACAACACTTGAGGACACCCAGAATTTTAGGTAGAAACCCAATGTAGGAGAAAACCACCACTGTTGTCATCTTTGTATTCATCTTTTATTATAAAGGAAAACATCTTACAATCTTGTACTAGTGCATACTCATACCAGCATGTAGGCACCCACTGAAAGGGATCTCCAACCCCTGATTAGATTCACCAGCTACCACTGGAAGGAAGCTTCAACTTCCTCATTGAAGGCTCCAACACTTAGCACCTTTGTGGACCATGTTTCATAATATTTCATACTGGATCCACCTAATCCAAAGCATCAAACCTGTAGGCCACTTTTCATCATATTTTTAGATTGGACCCACTACCATCATTTAATCCAAATATCAAATAAAAATACTAAAACCAATCACTTAAACACAGAACCATTTAGATCACTGAATTTCTATCATTTCTCACAACTTAATCAAACCATAACATATATAAACCATTAGGTACATCAATATACCAAGCCAAGCACTATTATCCATTACACAATCCAACTGTTACTACTGCAAAACCATGATAAACCATATGTCAAAATATATACGCCACTATTCTAAGTAATACTCGCATATGTACACACTTCTTCTTAAGAGGACCTGCGTACAGATCTCAAAATATTAAATTACAGAGTCTAAATCACTGTCAAACTGAATCAATCACTGAATCACATAATTAAGCCATTACATATTACTGAACCAGATACAAATCATCATACAATAGCATCATCCCTAGTCAACATACCATTCCATAAACAAGTCAACCTAGCCAGAACTATCAAACACATATTATCATAAGAGAGACTTCATCGACAGACAATAACAAACATAACAAAATTGTCCTAACATCATTAATAGCTCTTACCGCAAAACACTAGCAGTTGTACATGAATTTTATAAAGAAAATACACATATGTGTGCGCTTTTAATACTTCACAGTTGCGTACAAATTCTGAACTTTTGCAGAATATATACAAAACCCATCTAAAGTAGGTCCATGTATGTATGCAAATTTTCTGAATAAAACCTACATACATATATGCAATTATTGAATCACTCCTTCATTGCAACTACAAATCATATTTCATAACCCTTACTATCACATGTTCATGTTAGAATATCATTACCATCACAAATTTACCTTTGTTAGTCATAATCATAAAGGATAAAGCAAGCATGTTTATTAGTCATTATAATGCTTTCATATCTATTAAATATGAACTGCCTTCATGCTCCTTGGTGCACGCCTATTTCAAATCAAACTATTCATTAATAACCGATAACTTTCGCACTTAGCACTTTTATCTACTTCTCCTTATATAACTTAGGCCTTAGCCAATACCTTAGGCCAATCCCGTAGTAATTCCGATGGTATTCTTTGATGGGATCAAATATCCATTGTCGCTCTCATTACTATGGGCCAACATCATGGTAAAGTCCCCTAAGATTTAGAATACTATGGTGCATAAATTGTACGCAACTTTGCTTCACCATACCTGTGTATGTACGCATGCTTTGTTCATAGGACCCACATATATTTTCCTACACTTTACCTTTATCATATTTCTATCTCTGAACTGATATTCCTTTGTCCATTCTCTCTATCACATCTGTACCAACCTATATAATCATCATGTTAATATCTTTCTCAATGTTGAAAAATGGAAACAAGGAATTCCAGTTTAATTTGTCCCTGAATTAAACTGAGAATTAAAATTGAATTCTATTCTCATAGCAACTTGTAAATAGTTAATTAAGTTTAATTAACTTAATTGACTTAGGAATTTTGAGTTGGAAGTCTTTTTGTAGTAATGTATATGTTCTCCCTAAGTTTAAGGGGTCCAATATGAATTTAAATTGAGTTGGAAATGAGATCACTCAGTTTACTAAGTTAAGTTCAGTTAAATTAGTTCCAAACTATTTGAGGAGCTACTAGAGGACTAACAGCTAGTTGGTGCACTCATCCACTAGTGCTACTCTAGTTAACTGAAGATTCCATCATGAGAAACTCATGCATGTCAGTTCAAAGAAAGAGCCAGTTGGGACTAGAGTGCAGGGACAGTGTATTATCAATGGTATTATTAATTGGAGTGTAAATATCATGCATGCATAAGAGATTGATCCTATGTTTGGATTGCACAGGTTTGGAAGCATGAATTCCCTTTAATATGGGCTATTCATCCTAAGAATTACGCAAGAGATTAGGAGCTTGGAGAGCTACAAAATTGGCTAAGTGTTGGACAAGAGCTAGCTTGTGAGCTGAGAGAGTTGAGAATACTTGTGCAGAATTGTTCTAGTGAGAACAAGATTTGTACTTCACTCCTATTTATGATATATGCAATACAGATAATGAGGTTTTGAGCAGTGGATTTCCCCAAATACATCTTGTGTTATGTGCCATTGATTTGTCTTCTTCTTGTTCATATTGTTTTCATTGATCTGTTGGCTTCCGTTGGTTGAAAGTAGAAGTAGATTCTTGTCATGTTCTTTAGTACATTGCATGAGCTTGTGAATATACGGGATTTTCTACATGGTATTAGATTTGAAGACAGTATACTAGAGAAGATTTTGAATTTTTGAGTTTTGGGTTACACGTGAAATTCAAATTTGCAATACATACTTCAGGATCAGTAGATGGTGTTCTACGGTTTGCGGCTCAAGTATGCCTTGGAAGGTAGCCTGAATTTTATATCCTGGAGGGATAGAATGGAGGTTGTGCTAGAGGCTAATGGCTTGAAGGAATTCGTTGATCAAGAAATTCCTAGGTCAGCAGCATTGGATAGAATTTGGTTGAATGGAATAAGTGTGTGGCGAAGGAAAGGTGGATAATACTTGATGGAGTTCAAGACCACATTGTCTCGAGTCTCCATGGAAAGGAAACATTGTATGCTATGTGGAAAACATTGATGGACTTGAACAAAACAAAAATGATCAAAGGAAATTGGCACTGAAGGACAAACTTCGAAACTCAAAATGGAGAAAGGTGAGACTATTCCAAAATACTTGACCAAGTTCACTCAATGTCATGATGAGCTTAGAAGTGTTTGAATCACGGTTTCCGAGGATGATATGGTGATTATTTCTCTTCTTAAGGACTCCCAAAGAGTTGGAATAGTTATCAGGACTCTGTCAATGGTCGATAGAACTTGTTAGATTGGGAACGACTCTGGACAAATTTGATGCAAGAGGAGATCAGGAGGAACACCAGGGATGGCTCTTCATCAAAGACTAATGATTAAGAGAACTGTGCCTTAGCGATTAAGGCAAAGAAAGGGAAAGGGAAATATTCCCATTCCAAATCATATTCTTATCATGGAGGTAAGAAGAAATACATCATGAAAGTTAAGTTCTTTCATTGTCATGAGTTGAGCCATTTTTCTACAAATTGTCCACTCAAGAATTCCAAGAAGAAGTCCTCAGGAGGAGCGGTGGGTGGGGCTTTGGCCTCTCAATTCGAATTGGAATTTTTCCTCATTGCATGCATGGTGTAATCAATGGTGGGAAGTGTATGGTACTTAGACAGTGGAGCTTCATTCCACATGACTAACGACAGAGAGTTATTTAGTGATCTGGAGGAGAAAGATCTCCAGATGCATATCGAGATGGGTGATGATGGGAAGTATAGTGTTACTCGATTGGGCACGATTACTTTTTAGAGGGAGCATGGGGCTCCACCCACCTTAAATAATGTTATGTATGTGCTCGAGCTGAAGAAGAACTTGGTATTCATTTCCATTCTTAAGGATAGAGGATACGATGTGATCTTCTCGAAAGGAAAGGCATTCCTTCGACACATAGCCACAGGTCAAGTAAAGAAGATAGGGATTCAGGTGAAGAATCTCTATAATTTGGAGGTAGAGGAGTGTGCTTCTTTGAGCACAAAAGTACAAAGGGTGCAGAGCCGAGACATTGGCGAGTTGTGGCACAGGTGATTGGGCCACTTGCATCATGCAGCTTTGAATATATTTCCGAAGGTCTCTACCGGTCTTCCTAAAGGTACGCTTGAGCAAGTTGATACATGAAAGGGGTGTACTTTGGGAAAATACACCAAGCCTTCCTTTCACGACAAAGACAGTTGAGTAGAGGCTATTCTAGAGTGAGTCCATTCAGATGTGTGTGGACCATTCTCGACAGCATCCATGGCCAAACACAAGTATTATGTTATATTTGTTGATGAATATTCTCGTAAATGTTGGATATTTTTCATGTAGAAAAAGGATAAAACTTTCACAAAGTTTTGTGAGTTTAAAGAATTGGTGGAGAAAGATTTTGGCAATAAGGTTAAATCTCTAGGGAATGATAATGGTGGTGAGCATGTCTTAAATGAGTTTGAGAACTTCTGTGCAGTGGAATGGATTAAACGGGAGTTGATGGCACCCCATAACCCTCAACAGAATGGGGTGGACGAGAGGAAGAACATAATCATAGTATTGGTAGTGAGGGCGATGTTGCATGATCAGGGCCTACCACTTCACTTATGGGATGAGCCATGCAACACAATGGTTTATGTTAAGAACTATAGCCCACATCAAATACTTGAGATGAAGACACCAAAGGAGGCTTATTTTGGAAAGATGCCAGATGTTGGTCACTTCAAGATTTTTGGGTCATCGGTATATTGCCATGTGAAAAAAGATGCACGAAAGAAGCTTGAGCTGGAAACAGAGTTAGGGCTATTTGTCGGGTACACTGATATACATCACAACTATTGGGTTTATTTTCCAATTAGCAAGATGAGAGTGTTGGCAGGGATGCCAAATTCGATGAGGAGAAGGCCATGTGAGTTTCCCTTGAGAGGGAGCTTGAGATACATGCGGATGAGGAGATTTTATCTCCAAAGGTTGAGGAGCCTTAGATTGATGTGGAGAAGCCACATGTAAAGGATCCAAGAGTGGAGACATCCACTCAGGCAGAGTCTTCAAGAGAGGGAAGAAAGCACATCAAAGAGGTTGATAGATTGTTGGATGATGCATGTGAGAATGTGGCAGAACCCACTTCTCATCACGAAAATAGGAGGCCACCTAAGAGGTACACTAGATACATGGCTCTGATGGGCGAATGTGTTATGGCAAAGCTATCTTCTTTTAAGGAAGTAGTACAACAACTGGTTTGGGTTGATGCCATGGTGGAGGAATATGACTCCATAGTTCGTAAAGCCTCAGATTAATGTGGAGAAGCCACATGCAAAGGATCCAAGAGTGGAGACATCCACTCAGGCAGAGTCTTCCAGAGAGGGAAGAAAGCACATCAAATAGGTTGATAGATTGTTGGATGATGCACGTGAGAATGTGGTAGAACCCACTTCTCAGCACGAACATAAGAGGCCACCTAAGAGGTACACTAGATACATGGCTCTTATGGGCGAATGTATTATGGCAAAGCCATCTTCCTTTAAGGAAGCAGTACAACAACTGGTTTGGGTTGATGCCATGGTGGGGGAATATGACTCCATAGTTTGTAACAATGTTTGGGATGTAGTCCCAAGACCGGGGGACAAGTCAATGGTGAGCTCCCGTTGGCTTTACAAGGTCAAGTAAGTTGCAAATGGTAGTGTGGAGAAGCATAAGGCTATATTTGTGGCTCGTGGCTTTTCACAGGTAGAGGGGATTGACTATTATGAGACCTTTGTTCCTATTGCAAGGTACTCATCAATTAGATCTATATTAGCATTATCAAAACAAATGGGTTGGAAGATATATCAAATGGATGTGAAGAAAGCCTTCCTTAATGGCATGATTGAGGAAGAGGTGTACATAGAGCAGCCTGAAGGTTTTGAGACCTTTGAATATGAGTCGCATGTGCGTCAAATCAAGAAAGTGTTGTATGGGTTGAAGCAAGCACCCCATGCTTGGTACACTATGATAGATAGCTACTTCACCAGGTTTTACTTCACGAAGAGTGAAGCGGATGTGAACCTGTACCACATAGTGGTGGAAGGTAAATTGTTGATCATTGTACTTTATGTTGATGATCACATACTGACAGGTGATGATCACATACCTTGTCCTAAGGATGAACCACATTAGTTGGCTCAAAATGTCGACCAAATCCTAACGGTGTGATTAATCTGAAAGACTGATATCTACATTATGGATCAAAAAAGTCTTATATCTAACAGGTGATGACTAGTTGATCAAGTCTTGTAAGGCGGACGTTGCAAGAGAGTTTTAGATGAAGGACATGGGCCTCATGCTTTGCTTTCTTGGCATGGAGGTATAGCAGGGAGATGGGTATTTTTTTGTTTCAAGGTAAGTATGCCAATGAGATACTTAGGAGAATCCTCATGGAGAGGAACAAACCCATGGAGACTCCTCTAGCAGGTAACTGGAGGAAGGATGATGCTACTTTAGGGGAAGTAGTGGAAGCTATTGTTTACAGGCATCTTGTGAGTTCACTCATGTAGTTGGTGAACACATGACTGAATATGTGTTATGCAGTTAACCAACTTAGTCAAGCGATGGTTAGGCATACCAAATTGTACTGGAAGGTGACAAATCATGCGTTGAGATACTCAGGGGCACTTCTCAGTATGGATTATGGTATAGATGGATAGAGGGAGTGAAGCTTCAAGGCTTAACCAATGCAGATTGGGGAGGGAGTCCATCCAACAGGAAGAGCACATAAGGAGAGATCTTACATATTGGGTCAACGACAGTTTCTTGGTACAGCAGGAAACAAAGATCAATTGCACTTAGTTCGGCAGAGGCAAAGTACATGGTTTTGAGTCAAGAAACATGTGAGGCCATCTGGATGAGGAAGATCCTATTTGGTTTGTTTGGTAAGTAGATGGATCCAACTGTGATTTACTGCGATAATCAGAGTTGTATCAAACTCTCTAAAAATCCAATTTTTCATGATCAGTCCAAGCATATTGATATCCTATATCATCATCTCAGAGATTGTGTATTGAGGTGGATTATGTTGTTAGAGTACATTCCCATGGAGGAGAAAGATGTTAACATTTTAACAAAGGCATTTTCAAGATGTAAATTTGAGTTTCATAAAGACAAGATCGGGGTAGTTGATAATCCCTTTCTTGTTGCAGGAGTGTTGAGAAATGGAAACAAGAAATTCTAGTTTAATTTGTCCTTGAACTAAATTGAGAATTAAAATCGAATTCTATTCTCATAGCAACTTGTAAATAGTTAGTTAAGTTTAATTAGCTTAATTATCTTACGAATATCAAGTTGGAAGTCTTTTTGTAGTCATGTATATGTTCTCCCTAAGTTTTAGGGGTCTAGTATGAGTTTAAATTTAGTTGGAAATTACATCACTCAGTTTACTGAGTTAAGTTCAGTTAAATTAGTTCCAAATTGTTTGAGGAACTAATAGAGGACTAACAGTCAGTTGGTTCACTAGTGCATCCGCTAGTGCTACTCCAGTTAACTGAATATTCCCTCATGAGAAATTCATGCATGCTAGTTCAGAGAAAGACCTAGTTTAGACTATAGTCATGGGACAGTGTACTATTAGTGTTATTTTTTATTGGAGTGTAAATATCATGCATGCATCAAAGATTGATCCTATGTTTGGATTGCGCAGTTTTGGAAGCATGAATTCCCTTTAAATATGGATTATTCATCCTAGGAATTATGCAAGAGATTGGGAGCTTGGAGAGCTATAGAATTGGCTAGGTTTTGGCCAAGAGCTAGCTTGTGAGCTGAGAGAGTTGAGAATACTTGTGTGGAATTGTTCTAGTGATAAAATGCCTTGTATCTTCACTCATATTTATGATATATGAAATATAGATAACAGGGCTTTGAGTAGTGGCTTTCCCTAGATAAATCTTGTGTTATGTGCCATTGATTTTTCTTCTTATTATTCATATTATTTTCATCGATCTATTGGCTTTTGCTAGTTGAAAGTAGAAGTAGATTCTTGTCATGTGCTTTAGTACATTGCATGAGCTTCTGAGTCTACTCGATTTTCTACACTCAAGTTGGTTTCCATCAAGGACAACACATTAGTCATAATGTCAACAATCTCCTCCTTTTGACTTGATGTCAACCACTTTGGTGTTTGGTCACCACTACGCGTAGATACCTATAAACACATCGGTAGACAAAACTATATTCTCTTCTCCAAACAGCAAGCTACTTCCGCCATTTGGCATCAGTGGAAAAGGAATGATCAATGTTGAATGAATATTTCTTGTTCCCTTTTTAGAGAGGATTACTATAGGTCTGAACTACTAAATATGAACATTGACCATGCTCTCCCTAAGAATATAATGAATCTTCAGGAAGATTTTCAAATAAGTACATGACTCTATGACTCAACCAAATATGACCTTTCCTATCACCAAGGACTCATGCTTAAATCAACCAAGCAACATAGTTAGGTTACATATTTGACTCAATATTACATCGAATGCCCAAAATGGGATTACATACATAATTGTATTGACTCCAACAATCCATACATGACTAAGTTTTACAATGTTTACATCATGGGTCTTTACATGACATTTACATCAAGAGACAAATATGACATTTATGATCAAAACCAAAGATAAGGACCTCAACCATGAAGTAGAAAGACCATAATAGTCATCAGAGGATCTTGCAACATATATAACAACAGTATGAACAATAACATCCTCATCCTTATCATCAATATGCAAGATAAGACAATGTAGCTTCAATATCATCAACCTGTGACCAACTCTGAAACATTACCAAATTTTAGCAACAACATAACATTGTTATGTAGAGATTGATTACCAACTCATCCCTTTGACCTCATCAAGTTCAACTTGCTCTTTCCCTAAGATTCATAATCCATGCACATCAAGGATATATAGATCTTTTGTAGCACAATCACATATCTCTTTATCCATCAACAACATACGTGAGAAACAAGAATATCATCATCAAGTAAGATAGGACAATGTAGCACCAATCAACATCACCATGTGACCAAATTTTTTCAAGCATCAATATGTGACTAAATATGCAATGTCTCCAAGCATCACCCAACAGTTGTAGTAGTAGTATATCAATAACCATCCTCTTATCTTCATGTAACTTTCCTTTTCCTCGTAGGACACAATACCATTCTCTTGGCCCATTATCTTCATGCAAGAAGAATTATCACACCATAAACAACTTCACGGATATGGAACTCATGTAACCATCCATCATTGATAACCTATGACATAGAGATAGAAATATGAACTCATCATCAGGCATAAGACTGTGCAATCAAACTATTTTAGTAACCCATCTTCTTGATATCATATTATCAAGATCAACATGCTCTACATATGAAAAGCCAGAATCCTCAAGAAACATACCATATGTAGCATAATATATAATTGTATTATCACCATGTAACATATGTGAGAACCAAGAAAAACATTATAGGCATCACCCATAACTGCACCATATGCAACTTATGCATCATTGAATACATAATGACAACATCATATAAGTAGTGAGTGAAACCCATTATCATCAACTAATGTCAATAAGGACCATAGTATGCATATCCTCTTCATGCAACTATAACCAACATCCAAGAATTCATCATTTATTAATGACATAATAACAACATATGTGGCTTCAGTGACATCTACACATCATCATACAACAAGGAATTCTCAAGGAATCATAATGCCAACAATGCACCATTAGAAGCATAGTAAATTTTTCCCTTGAACATATGCCATCTATTGACTATCATATCTGATCATATCCATCTTTATCCATGAGTACAACTATTAAAAGAATCATATTGTAGTAACTCATAATCATCATAATAAAATATTACTAAGTAGTATCTAAGCATCAACAAATTGTAACCAACCAATGTCAAAACCAGAAAGCCAAAGAATAACTAACTGAAGCATATCGAAACTTCTCTATGAGTCTGTCCCACAATTTCTTCATCTTATATAAACATACGAGACTGTCCTTTATGAGATCTGCATACAAAAATTAAAGTGTTGAACTTTCATAGCCACAACTCCCCCTGAGCCTGTACTGTGTGTTCATGTTTCACTATTACTACATTAGATGCACTATCAGTAATATAAACAACATGAAGACCAAATCAATATGGGAATCATTATAAAGATATACATATGTATAGCTCCCCCTGAGATCATACATCATTGATCCTAAGGACCCGATAATCATATTTTTCTCCTCATGAGGTCATGTACCTCACATGATTTCTACAGTCACTGCGAGAAGTATTCTTTTAATAATAATGTACTACAGTAGAGATCATGTTCTTTTACTCCAAGTCTGAATCCTCCCCATTTCTGCGAGAATTCAATTCTTTAAACATATATAATTTGTTCGTTTATATGTATCCTCTTGCTATGACTTTTCCAATTAATTCATCCATAACTTTGCACTTGGTTGACGTAAACATAACTGTATTTCCTTTATCCACCACTTGACCTACACTTAGAATATTCTACTTTAGCCCTTGAACTAATAAAATATCAACTACTCCTCTATGTTTATTAATTCTGGCTCTACCTTTTTCCAAAACTTTTGTTGGGCATTATTTCCAAGAATAACCTTACCATATTGGTTTTTCTTGAGAGACTCCATCTTACTATTATCTCCAGTCATGTGATGAGGGCATCCGTTGTCTATGTACCATTCATATTCTTCTTCAAATGAGCAGAGAAAAATACCACACCTTTTATGCTCTTCTTCTTTCTGCTTATTATGATAAATGTTGGTGGATCCATCCTTTTCAGGTCTTTTGACATCAATATTCTCATTCAATTGCTTTTCATGTTGTCTAAGGAAATCCACATATTTTTTCCTGCATTATTTTGCTACATGCCCAAACTTCTTACACGCATAACATATTATATGAGTAGAGGAATCATAATATTTCTATTTCACATTCCATCTATTGCAATCAATAGCTTTGTGACCAAACATGTTGCAAGTAAAGCAATATCCATTGAAGAAACCTAATTACCAAGGAGCTGATGTACTTCTTGTGAGATGACTCCTTATTTGAAACAATCTACTTTTTCAATTGGCTGCAACATGTCCATAATTATAACATATAAAGCATTCAACATTATTGATCAGAGGAGAGAATTGATTAACACTTCTATAGTTAGGAGAATTGATCTTAGTTAGATTTCTGTACACTATTATCATTAAGTAAACTAGCGTATGTACATCACTATGATGAAGGAAAACAACCTACATCCAATAAACTATATTTTCATGCATTTCATCATCTATTCTACTTTAACCAATGTATAATTACTTCATTAGCCTTTAATTAAATAGTAATCATGAACAGTAAGAACATAATAAACCATCACACATAAGCAATCATAGCAACATATGAGGACACTAAGATTTTTAGGTGGAAACCCAATGTGGGAGAAAACCGCCGCTGTCATCGTATATGTCTTCATATTTTATTATAAAGGAAAACATCTTACAATCTTGTATTGGCACAGACTCATACCAGTATGCAAGCACCCACCTATAGAAGGCTAAAACCTTCACTCGATCTCCAGCACCGACTGGAAGGGAGCTCCAACCCCTTGATATCGTTTACCGACACCCATTGGAAGGGAACTCCAAACCCCTAATTAGATTCACCGGCTACCATAGGAAGGATGCCTCAAATTCCTCACTGAAGGATCACCCCTCAGCACCTCTGTGAACCATGTTTCATAATATTTCATACTGGATCCACCTGATCCAAAAAGTCAAACCTGTAGACCACTTTTCATCATATTTTTAGACTGGACCCACTACCATCATTTAAGCCCAATACCAAATAGCAATACTGAAACCAATCATTGTATCAAATTTCTTAATCACTAAACCAATCATATCACTGATTTATATAATGTTTTACAACTCAATCAAACCATAACAAATATAAACCATCAGATACATCAATATACCAAGCAAGGCATTGTTACCCATCACAAAATCCAATTGTTGCTACTGCAAAACCTTGATCAAGCATATGTCAGGATATATATGCTATTGTTCTAACTCATACCCACGTATGTACATGCTTCCCCTTAAGAGGACCTACTTACGAATCTCAAAATACTGAACAACTGATTCTAAATCACTGTCAAACTAAATCAATCATTGAATCACATACTGAACCCATCACAAATCAATGAACCATATACATATCATCATACAATAGCATCATCCATAGTCAACTTATCATTCCATAAACAAGTAAAGCCAGCTAACACTATCAAATACATATTGTCATAAGAGAGACTTCATCGACACGCAATAGCAAACATAACAGAACTAATCAAACATCATTAACCCCTCATACCGTAAAACCCTAGTAGTTTTACGTGACTTCTATAAAGAACACCCATGTATGTATGCACTTTTAACACTTCACACCTGAGTACAAATTTTGAACTTTTGTAGAATATATACATGAAATCTCTGAAGTAGGTCCGTGTTTGTATGCAACTTTTTTGAAGAAAACCTACATACATATATGCAATTACTGAATCATTCCTTCACTACAACCACAAAACATATTTCACAACCCTTACTATCAAATGTTCATGTTAGAATATCATTACAATCACATATTTATTATTGTTAGTCATAATCATAAAGGATCAGGCAAGCATGTTTATTAGTCACTATAATTATTTTAGATCTATTAAATATGAACCTCCTTCATGCTCCTTGGTGAACACATATTTCAGATCAAACCATTCATTAATAACCCATAACTTGTAAACTCAAAACTTTGATCTTCTTCTCCTTATATAGCTTAGGCCTTAGCCAATACTTAGGCGAATCTCTTAGTAATGTCGATGGTATTATTTGATGGGATCAAATATTCGTTGTCATGCTCATTACTATGGGCCAATACCATGGTAAATACCTCTAGGATTGAGAATACTATGGTGCGGAAACTGCAAACACTTTGCTTCACCATACCTATGTATGTATGTGACCTTTGTTCATAGGACCCACTTATATTTTCCTACACTTTACCTTTATCATCTTTCTATCTCTAAAATGATATTCCTTTTTCCATTCTCTCTGTCACATCTGTACCAACCTGTATAATCATCATGTTGACATCTTTCTCAAGTTGGTTGCAATCAAGGAAAACACATTAGTCATAATGCCAACATATCCACTCTTTGGTCCTCAATTTGTGGCTGCTCTACGACATCTTGAGTCTCCTCCTTTGGAGCTAAAATATCCTCCTCTAGTGGGATTTGGAGCTCCCTCTCAAGAGAGCACAACATGTATTTGTCTTCATGAAATTTGACATCCCGTCACACAATGTTTATTTTGAGGGATGGAAAATACATACAGTAGTTCTGGGGATTTTGTGTGTAACCCACAAATATGCCCAACTCTATCATTGGCTATAGCTTCTTCCTTGATTCTTTGGAGACATGGAAATAGGCAAAGGCTCCGAAGATCCTTAAGTGTGACACATCTGTCTTCCTTGCTAAGAAAGCATCCTCTAGTGTGATCATGCCAAGAATCCAATGAGGAATGTTGTTATGCAAATAGATTGTTGTGTTGCATGCTTCATCACACAAGTGTAAAGGTAGGATTTGGTCATGCAACATCACTCACATTTGTCCCATAATGCTTCGGTTCTTCCTCTAAACCACCCCATTTTATGATAGGTTGTCGGGTGCTTGTAACTCTCATCAAATGCCTTCTCTTGCATAGAAATTTTTAAACTCATTCGACACGTACTCACCTCCTTTATCTATCCTGAGAGCCTTCACCTTCTTGCCCATTTCTTTCTCCACCAGTGCCTTGAACTCTAATAACTTCGAGAAATTCTCACCCTTCTTCTGCATGAAGAAGAACCAACACTTCATTGAGTAGTCATCAATAAAAATGACAAAATACTTGTGCTTGATAGCGGAGTTTGTTGAGAAAGGTCCAAAAACATCAAAGTGGATCGTTTCAATGACTGCATGTGCTCTGTTGTCCTCATCATGGAAAGTGGATTTTGTGTAATTACCCATGGTACAGCCTTTGCATGTGTCCTGGTTCTCTAGAGCTCCTTTAGGGAGGCCTGTGGTAATCTATTGCATGATCTTCAAAGCCCCATGATGCAAATGGACAAGTCTTCTATGTTAAAGTTTGTTGACATCACAGCTCTGCACCTTCTCCACCTTTGTTCTCAATGCAACAAAATCCTCCACATCTAGCTTGTAGAGATTCTTCACATGAACCCCGATCCTCTTCACCTACCTTGTTGCATTGTGTCTTAGGAATTCCTTTCCATTGCTAAAGATCACATCATAACCATGATATTCTAAAACTACAACATAGACAAGCTTCTTCTTTAGACTTGGAACAAACATCACATCCTTGAGCCTGAAAGGGGAGCCTGAATCCCTATGAAAGGTGATTGTATCAATATTGATCACAATGTACTTTCCATCATCTCCCATCTTGATGTGCATGTGGAGATCCTTCTCCTCCAAATCACTGAAAAAATATCTATTCCCTATCATATGGAACGAGGCACCATTGTTGAGGTACCACATGCTTCCCATCACTATGCTAACTATACATGTAATGAGAGTAAAATCAAGCTCAAACCATGAAGCAAAAGATTCACCTACTGCTCCTCCTAAGGCCTTCTTGCTTTTGTTGTTGTGTGGACACTTTGTGGCATAGTGCCGGAATAATTCATGACAGTGAAAGAACCTGATTCTAGACAAGTCTTTCTTCTTGCCTCCTTGTCTAGATTTTTCTTTGTATTTCGATTTCTTCCCTTTCCCTTTCTTTTCCTTTCAAGTGAAGGCACAATTCTCCTCATCCTCACCCTTGGATGAAGTCTTATCTTCTGGTTTTTTTCCTTATTTCTTCTACATCAGGCTGGACCATAAGACCTCCCACTTGATAGTATCTCTCTACCATTTACTGAATCTTGATAGTTATGCTAACTCTTGGGAAGGCCTAAAAGGGATAGAGCTATCAAATATTCTTCAGGGACATTAACACCAACCCCAACAAGTTCATCACGAAATTGTGTAAACTTGCTCAAACACTGCGAAATTTTGTGATTCTTCTACATCTTGCTACTTCGAAGCTTGTCCTTGAGTGCCAGCTTCCTATGGTCACTATTATTCTCGAACACGTTTGTCAATGTTTTCCACGTTGCGAACAGATCCTCTTTTCCATGCAGATTCAATACAATATGATCTCTTACTCCCTTCAATATGATTCTCCTCGCTTTGGTCACATATTTCTTCCGCTTGGCAAGATTTTGGGCATCAGATGCTTGGGGTTTTACTACATGTGTCTTGATGTATTATAATAGCCCACTGTCATCCAATACTACCTCCATGCGGTCCTTCCATGAAACAAAGTTTGAGGTACCTTCCAAGGCATACTTGAGCCTGAGTCCATTAAAATTCATCTTCTCGGTCCTGAAGAAAACTTACAACACCGATCTTCAAAGTTGAACCTCCTACAATGACAACTTCAAAATCTATGTTCTATAGTGATTCTAGCTTTGATACCATGTAGAAATTAATGTGTATATTCAAAATTACTCATGAAATTTGTTAAATCACAAGACTTGAAGCTACTCTACTGATCTATGAAAGTTAATTCACCATCTAGAAAACAAATCATATAAAAGGAAATATCACACATGCACAGATATTTATCTAGGGGAAAGAAACTGGTCAAAACCCCTTACTATCTATATTTCATTAATAAGATAATATATATGAAATACATATGCTTTCTCAAGTCTAAGCACACCCTGCAAGTGTATAATCTATCCCCTTGCCTGACTGACTGACTCTAACCAATACTTAGCCAATTTTCAAACCCTCCAAGCTCCTATTTCCTTGCACTATTCCCTTGAGAAATTGTCCCATATTTTTTAGGAATTCCTCACTATTGAATTGCGCAATTCCCTAGGGCCCTTCCTCTAACTGCATGCACCACCTGTACACATTGGAATATGTTACAACTTATAGTACACTACCTTCAAATATCCATCTCAACTAGGTAACTCGAATTATCTGCATGCAAAAATTATTTTGGGATGATTGATCACTAAGTGTGGTTAAAGTTCCACTTCCACAACTTAACCTCCATTAGTTCTTCTGACAATTAGAACTAGTTAAACTGACAATAACTGAAATGAAATGAAATAGATAACTATAAATTAAAAATCAAACATATTGAATTGAACCCAAACTTCCCCAAACTGAATTAACTGAGTGAAAAATTCCATGTCACCTCAGTTAACTACCTCCAAGATTTCTGCTAAAATAGAAATTTGAATTTTCTCTAGTTATACAAAGGAAAAGTCAAACTGAGATTTTCTTGTTGCATTTTCAACACGAGATGGATCTAGAGTTAGTTGCATACTCGTATACCCATGTAACAAGAAGCATATCCTTTCATGTCACATGGCATTTGAGTGTACAAATAAGATTTTCGAATATGAAGCACTCATACTTGGACTAAAGAAATCCATTGATATGAAGGTATAGATTCTTAAGGTAATTGGTTACTAAAATGTGGTCACTTGTCAGGTATGAGATACTATCACTGTGTTTCACTGAATCGTAAAAAATGCCAACAAGAGGTATGGCGTTTAATTAATTATTTTAAAGCTTTTAATATTACTTTTTCTCCCAGGCTTAGAAATATTGTGGCAGATACATTGAGAAATGGTTTTCTATTGAGATTATATATAAACCATATGTGATTGACAACATCACTAACTTTCATGTTTTCAATGACGACCAATAGATACTACATTTTATGGTTAATGCGGACGTATTCAAAGATGTTTCCATAGAAGAGGATGAGCACAATAATACTTTGCAGGAGGCATGTAATGCAATGAAAGGAAACACTATGCCTAAAGATGAGGTGTCACTTGAAATGTTATATGACCTTAAAAAATGATTTAGAGGACCAACCAATACCAAGACTCAGAGTTTGAAGTTACCATATGAAGAATTCAATTTTGGAACTCAAGAATATCTAAAGTATGTAAACCTCGGTACATGTTGTTCTTCACAAGAACGACAAGCATTTATTTGCTTATTAAAATAGTACCGTGATGTGTTTTCATGGACATATGATGTCTTAAAGACATATGATACTCATATTATACAACATGTCATTCCCATCAAAGAAGGGGCAAAACCTTTTCAGCTGAAACTAAGGAAAGTTCATCCAACGATAGAGCCCCTAATCAAAAAGGAATTGAGGAAGTTGTTGGATGCCAATATCATTTTCAAAGTTAAACATTCAACTTGGGTTTCCAATTTGGTCCCAGTAAAAAATAAGTTCGCTGAGATAAGGTTATGTGTATATTTTCATAATCTCAATTGGGCATCTGATAAAGTAATTAACCAGTACCATCCATGTAATAGATCCTCCTGACAGTAGGTCTGAGATATTCTGGCTACTATATGGTTTCTCTAGTTATAATCAAGTGCTAGTAGTTGAACCAAATCATTTGAAAACTACCTTCAAGACCAAATGGGGAACATTTTCTTTCAAGAGAATGTCATTCAGACTTTTCAGTGCCAGTGCCACATTTCAAAGAGCGACAAACATCACTTTTTGTTCCCTTATTGGTCAAATTGTAGTTTCTTCTTTGGATAATGTTACTATATTTTCAAAAATAACATCAGTTCATGTACGTCATCAAAAACAAATATTTGAGCGATGTCACAAATATGGGATTTCTCTCTATCCCAAGAAGAGTATTTTTGATGTTTCAGAAGGGACTCTCTTGGAGCATATGATTGCCAAAAGTGGAATTAAAGTTTATCTTAAGAGGGTCAAATCTATTACACAAATCTCATTCTTGGTGAACAAGAAGGTTATGCAGTCTTTCTTAGAAAAGATTAATTTCCCGCGAAAATTCATCTCTAATTATGCTTAGATAGTTAAGCCTTTACAAGAGATGATTAAGAAATATGCAACCTATAAATGGGACAAACATAAAAAGGATTATTTCTCTCAAATCAATCAAGATATCGTTGATGCATCTACAATTTTCAGTCCTAATTATGGAAAAGGTTTCCTAATTTATATCTTTTCTTCGGATTCGTCTATTGTAGCCATATTGACTCAAAAAGATGTTGAAGGAAATGAACAACCTATCTCTTTCATGAGTGATGCCCTACAAGGGTCAAAGCTAAATTACCTTTCCATCTACAAACATACATATGTTATATATAAGGAATTCAAATAATTGAGCCCCTATCTTCTAAAATCTCACATGATCATATTTGTTCCTCATCCAGTGATAAGAACACTCTTTGTGCAGTAGGAGCTAGGTGAGAAGAGGGAAAATTCCATGACTTGCTTACAAGAATATGATTTGGAATTTAAACTAGTTCATACCATAAAGGGTCATGGACTTTGTCAGTTAGCATCAAAAGCAAGAGATGCTCCACAACAAGATATTTCGGGTTGGGAGCAGGATATAGAGATGTACAATGTTGAACATGTTCCTCAGTTCAGATCTACAATGCCATATTATTATGATATATGGAAATTTATAGAGCATGGCACCTTTCCCACGCATTTATCGAATAACAAAAAATGGAAATTCGTTTAAAAACTTTATCCTATTACCTTGTTCATGGAGTGCTTTTCAGAAAGCACAACAACGGTGTCCTACTAAGATGCCTTGAGCCATAAGATACAGAGAAGGTACTTAGAGATTTGCACGATGGAATGGTAAAATGGTCACTATGTGGGCGACACAATTTTTCACAAAGTGATGAGGGCTAGTTATTGTTGGGCCACTCTATTCAAATATCTTCATGCTTATGTCCACAAGTGCCCAACTTGTTAGAGACGCACCAATCAAGATCATGGGTCAACCACCCCACTTCTACCAGTGGAAGTCGAGGAACCATTCCAATTGTGGGGCCTAGATATTATCACAGAAATATTTACAAACTTGTTAAAGAAACATTAATATATTTTAATAGTGATACTATTTTACTCAGTGGTGAGAAGCAGTTCCCTTGAGACAAGTAAATGACCAAGAAGTCATCCACTCTTTGCAACAAAATTTTACAACCCGGTTTCGCATTCTAACGTCTCTTCTCTTTGATAGTGCGACTTATTTTTCTTCATCGAAACTTTATGATTTGTATTAGAAAATGGGATTGTATTAAAGCATGCATCTAATTATTACCGCAAGGAAATGGTTTGGTTGAATCAACAAATAAAAATCTTATTTGCATCATCAGGAAAACCGTTTTCATTGAGCAAAGGAATTGGCACAAAACTTTGACAAATGCATTATGGGATGACCATGTAACTCCTAAGAATTCCCTTAATACTTTTTCATACTTTTTGTTTTACGATAAAGAAGTTATCTTGCACTCAAACCTGTATCTCCCAGCCTTGCGACTTTTGCAGGAGTCCCAAGGCAGACCTTGCCTTCTAGTTTAGAGTAGGATAAACACTTTACTCAAACTTGACGAATAAAGGATCAAAGACAAACAGATATTTGTCGTTCATCAAAATCATGTTAAGTGTTGGTTCGACAAGAAAACGCAGGGGCTAATAGTTTTAATGTGGGTAGCCTATTACTAAAGTGGGATAAATCCCACGAAGAGAAAGGGAAACACACAAAGTTCCAAACTTTGTGGATTGGCCCTTTTACCATTGAATAGGAGCTTTTTCATAAAACCTTCAAGCTGAAATATTTAGACAAGAGGATTGACCCCCTTCTCGTAAATGGATGAGATTTGCAGCATTGTCTTCAATAGCAGCTACAAGTTGTGCTTCCTATTCAAGTTGTCCTTTTCCTTTCTTTTCTTTTCATTAGTGTGAGTCATATGTGTGTCATGTTAGTCATGTCCTATCTTGTTTTGTGTCTTGGTCATTGTGCATAACTAAGACTTCGTGTAAAAAGTGAATGGCTAAAAAATACTTTCCTGTGGAATGAAAGAGAAATGTGACAACCACAACGCTTGGCTTTCTTTTTGTTCTTATTCTTTGTTTGGGAAGATTTTATAGCTTGAGCTATAACTGAATGGAAAATATGATGCGACGAGAAGAAAACCTTAAGGGAACCTATTGGACCTATAACTATGCTAGTATCCAAGATACTCAACTTGGTGTAAGTCTAGTCATGTGTTAACGCTTGTCCAATCTAGTAGAGAAATGATAAGGTAAAATATAAAGTGAGAAAACCAATATTATAGGTTCTAAAAATAATTCTCTGAAAGAGAAACCTCCTCTAATCTCAATAAGTTGAGATAAATCTTTCTCCCATTGAAAATAATAAGTATGAAAGAACAATCCTATTAAATAAATAAATAAAGGGTGAAATAAGAGAAAGGCTTCCTATGCAAGGAGGTGAAGCAAGCAACTTTGCTAGTGTACTATCTAGGCTTGATAGTAGCAAAGAAATGTTTGTGTTCCTAGAGTGCCTATGTCAGGGTACTATCTAGGCCTACTGACAATGGAGAAATAGAAAAGATGAAAACTCATACTTTGAATATCTTTTGTAGCGGCTACAACCACCCTCCAAAATTTTTCCTTAGCTTCATTTTGGAGCCTCCCTTCCAACCTTCACAGCATCTTGTCTTGCTTCACCAGCTTCAAAGTTTCAGTGTTTTTCTTGCACAAAGGCAACTTGTCGATCATAGTGTGATGCATTCCCCTCACAAGTTGTTCACCCAGACTTGGTCCAACTGCAGGCTGAGTAACTTCCCCAAGAAAATTGTGAATTTCTGGAGGGAAACCAACCTTCCCTCTAGAAATTGCACAATCCTATCTCGCAGCCTTTTGGGATCCAAGATTGCACAATTTTGCAAGTCAACACTCCCAGAAGTAATTGCACAATTTTCCCTAGCAAGGCTGCCGATGCCAAAATTTGCACAAATATGGGTAGCAGTCAGCTGCTCTACCCGTAAATGGTCCAAATATCTTGGGCAGCTAGCCCAAATCCCAGCCAGAAATGCACATTTTCTCCCAACAATCTCTTGCATGTGCAGTTGAGTTGAATGGTTCCCTCGGGGACCAAGCAAAACTAACTTTCATGCATGGGATGCTTCTCCCAAGGCAGCATGCAAAGGCATCCCTTGTTTCAGGGATCCTTTTCTAGTAGTTGGAGGTTACATGCAAGGATCATTTCAAAAACCTCCCACGCAGTATCACTTTCCCTAGATTTGTAGCATGCACATCACAACCTTGATGTTATCAAAACTCATCAACCGGATTCTACAGAGATCATTCCTCACATCAACCTTGCAGCTTTGACATCCCACATAACATCTAGGAGTTGTCAAAACATTCAGCTCAACTGTTTTGGGGTAAGCTCACTTCTCATGCCTTTTGTTTCATTTCTGTCGCTTTTTGTGTTTTCGCTTGTGTGAGTATTGTTTGCTTGATTTCAATGAGCGCTTGTTTTTTTTTACATGTATATTAGCTTTTCCTAGCACTGTTTCAGTTTTCGTTTCTATCTCACCACTGTTGCATGCATGAAACTGTTTTTCATGAACGGTCGCCGATTCGGCGACTTGCCTCACCCACATGCATTTTGTTCCATTTTTTGAATCAACCATTTGATTTTTTCATGCACGATCATTAACTGATGCTTAAACTCAACATCACCATGCATTCACACTCACATTCACTTTCAGTTTCCCATCGGCGAGTCTGGGCAGCTTTGCCCTGGACTCTATCTCACCAAGAGCCTCACCCAAACAGAATTGTGTAATCCTGAGAGGGAAGGCTCTATCTTCCTCTTAGGAAATGTGCATTTCTACCCATTGACTGTCCCCTAGGACTATTTTGTTCATTTCTGAGGGAGAGTGACTGCTAGCCCATAAAATTGGGCAATGCAGTCACTGAGCCTCCAGCGATTTCCAGCTAAGATTACGCATTGTGAAATTCTAGTAGTAAGTAGCCAGACTAGACTATGCACTGCACAATTCCAATAGTCAATCAGTCTTCCAATAGCCCAAACTATGCCTTACATAGTATTGACATTCAGTCTCCCGACCTCCTGACCAAAATTGCGCAACCTTCATGATCAGTCACACGGGTATGTTACAAGTTAGTTCTCAAGTTCATTTTGGTTTTTGACTGACAGATTGCTCGCCATGAGTGTTTCCATGTCTCCAGGTATTGCAGGTTTTCATCTCGCTCTCAGCAGTATAGTTACAATGGTTTCCAAGAGGGCAGAGTCGAAGACACCGCTCAAAGCACACCTGGAGATGCAGTCGATCAAATGTCTATGAGCTTGCCTACTCACAAAGAAATAAAGTTCTTCATCAACAAGAACATCAAGATGTCACAATGAGCAGTATCATGAACAATAGCTAAAGGTAGCATACCAAATGCAGTGAACGCAAAGAATGAAATTTTTGGCTTGTTGGGGCCTGACCCAGGTTCGAAGTTAATTAACCAAACAAACCCCAGTACTACTAGCCCTTTCAGCAACACTCTGTGGAGCACAGACTGAGGTCTCACCTAAAGTAGTATGAGGGTGCTAGAACTAGGTTTCCGCACCTTGGAGATGTCTGATGAGTTCGACTAGTTTGCGGTGTTAGGATATTCCGACACATAGGAAATAGTTAAGTTCAACTTGGTCGAATATAGAGTTAGGTAAAGTGTGTTTCTTTACCGTTGTACATTTTGTAACTTACAATCCGACGGTCACGATATGTAGTGATCCGACGGTTCACTCTCACCTCGGTATTACCGACACTTGATCCGTGGCTTGACACCCGATTGGTCCATGAGTTCTATTTAAAGCGCATGGAGGGTCATTGTTCGGGTAATCTATGCATGAGAGAAGCTTATGTAAATTTTCATTCTTTGATTAATAAATTGCCTGTAGTACCCACGTTGGGACAGGCCGTGGAATGTTTCCCTCTTTGAGGGTTTTAACCACGTCAAAAATACTGGTGTATTGATCTGTGATCTGGTTGTGAGCGGTGTCCTTTTGGTATTCTTTCTGAGGAACTTACCCTGTAAATTCCTACATGGTATTAGAGCTATTTGAGGGCCGTGTCCGTTGGTGATCCAAATCTGAAGCCGGTAGAACTGCATGCGGCTGTCGTTTCCTAGATCTGTTGTTTCTGACTGCTTTCGGGCCGAGAGGACTGCTCTGTTGCGTTCAGAGCATCTGTTCCAGTGAGGAACCCCTTTCGTTTCACGCGAAAAGGTTTCCGGTAGCCCTAGCTGCGTCATTTTTCAGATCGGGAGGTATACAGTGTTTTTTGCAGTTTACTGTTATTTTCTCTCTGCTTATTTCGGTTTCGGTTTATTTAGTCTTTTTTTTTAACCGGATCTATACCTTTCATTTCTGCGTATGCTCTTTGCCCTGCGACTCTGTGCGATCTAGGAAAATCAGAAACAGAAAGGAAGGATTTTTCTCATGCGTATGCTCTTTTCCCTGCACCTTAGTGTGATCTCGGAAAATCAGAAACATTGAGAAAAATATTTAGTTTTTCGGCTAAAGCTAACTTTGAGATTTTTTTTAAAAATTTCTAGTTTTTTGGCTAAAGCTAACTTCGACCCGCAAGGTTCGTTTTTCTTTGCATATTCGTGTTGGGTTTTGTGTTTTGTGTTTTGTAGGGAAAAAGAGCTTTCTCAAGGCAAGCACGCAAACCAAGCCCCCCCCCCCCCCCCCTCTCTCTCTCTCTCTCTCTCTCCCTCAAATTTTTTGTATAGATCAATTGGTTCAAAGCTATTTTAAGAGAGTAGAGGTCTTGGGTTCAAGTCTCCATTTTGTGGGGGCGGATTTTTTCATTCCCGCACATTCGCGCACTTTGCCAGCAACGTCAACAATTTTTTTTTAAAAAGCCATAACTTCTTCATCCGGAAGCCTTTTTTAGAGCCGTTTTTTTTAAAACCGCCTATTTTTTCGAGATATATCCATTGGAACACTTACTTTCAGCATCTTCAGCTTCATCTTTAAAAAAAAAAATGGAAAGTCCATGCCAAGTCATTCTTGACAGCACTAACTACTTCCAATGGGTAGCCTACATGGAAGATTTACTTAGAAGTAAAGGTCTCTTCAGAATAGCCACAAACCAAGAGAAGAAACCAAAAGATGAAGACAAAGCTGCAAAATGGGAAAATAGACAAGATCAAGCGCATGGTTTGATAGGGATGTCTATTTCTCCTAATCTTAGATTCCACATTGCAGAACTTGAGACTCCTCATGAAGCATTAGAAAAACTCGCTAAAGTTTTTGGGATTAAAAATGAAATTAGAGCCCATCAACTTGAAAATGAGTTGCTTACTTTGGATCCTAATAATTTTTCTTGCATTGAAGATTTCTTGTCCAAATTCAAGACCCTTAGATATCTCTTGGAAGGTGTTAAAGTTAAGAAAGAAGATGGTAACCTTATTTATTCCATCCTTACTAAGTTGGGACCAGCCTACTCTGTATTTGTTTCTACTTTCCATTCTACAAGGGAAGCTTTCATTTGTCAAGGAAAAGACTACAAGGCCCCTTCCTTTGACTCCTTTTGTGATTCCTTAATAAGAGAACAAGAAAAACTCTTACACCTTGGTCTTCTTAATCTTGGAAACTCTTCCACGAAAGCGTTAGCCGCCCAGCAGCAACCAAATTCAAAGAATCCTAAGAAGTCATATCCTCAAAAGAATGGTCCTAAACCAAATCAGCCTCAAAATGAAAGATCATTTCAGCAAAATGATAAGACCAATAAAAACAAATGGAAGAAGACTGATAGACATTGTAAATTTTGTAATCGCGATGGCCACTTAGAATCTAAATGCTTTAAGAAGATGGAAGCCTTGGAAGCCGCAAGGAAGAAACATAACATCCATGTGGAGCCTACTTCAACTTCAAATTCCGGAATGGCACTTTCTGCATGTCGTTGTCAATCATCTCAGTCTAGTTATGCATTAAATGTATCTTCTTCTTCTTCTCATTCTCATGAGTGGCTCATTGATTCTGGAGCCTCTTATCACATGGCCAAAAACCAAGCCATGTTTTCTTCTTTAAATGATTGTAACACCAAAAATATATATGTTGGTGATGATAGATCTCTTAATGTTGTAGGGACTGGAACTGTTCATCTAGACAATGGTCAGTTTAATGATGTATTATGTGTTCCAACCTTATCCTGCAACCTTCTATCTGTCTATCAGATAACTCATTCAGGTGAAGGTAAAATTGTTGAATTTTCACCTCATGATGTTGTAATCAAGGATCTAAAAGATCCTAAACAGATTCTAGCTACTGGTCTTGCTGATGATTCCACAAGGTTGTATAAGTTTCAAAACTTTGGGTCATCAAATCTTCCCTCAGTATTTGTTGCTCATAATGATGAAGTGAGCAAACTTTGGCATGAGCGATTTGGTCACTTAAACTATCGCTCCCTTCAGCATCTATGTAAAGAAAATATGGTGACAGGTCTTCCTATGGTATCTTGCAGAGATGGTGTTTGTTCCGGATGTGTACTCGGAAAACATCATCGGGACAGTTTTGACAAACATGCCTCTTGGCACGCCTCAGCCCCTTTACAGCTTGTGCACAGTGATTTATGTGGTCCTCTTCCTATTGCTTCATTCTCTGGCTGCAAGTACTTCTTAACTTTCATTGATGATTTCTCCAGACGCACTTGGGTATACTTCTTAAAACTCAAGAGCGAAGTATTTAACACATTTTTGGCCTTCAAAGCCTTTGTTGAAAAACAATATGGACATCAAATTCTTAAGCTAAGAACTGATAATGGTGGAGAATATGTTAAAAACACATTCATCAACTTTTGCACCGAAAATGGAATTCAAATGCAACATACTGTTCCATACACTCCACAACACAATGGTGTAGCTGAAAGGAAAAATCACACCTTAAAGGAAATGGCTAATTGTATGCTGCAATCTAAAGGGCTCAGTCTTAGTTTTTGGGCCGAAGCAATTAATTGTGCAAATTATATAATCAATCACACTCCTACTAAGGTTCTAGAGAATATCACTCCAGAAGAAGCTTGGAGTTCCATTAAACCAGATGTAAGTCACTTTCGTGTGTTTGGAAGTGAAGCATGGGAACATATTCCAGATGAAAAGCATAAAGCTTTAGAACCTAAGAGTGAGAAATGTACTTTTGTTGGATATTCTGAAGATGTAAAAGGTTATAGACTTATTCCATTTAAGTCCAAAAATGTTATCATTAGAAGAGATGTAAAATTTGATGAAAATAAATCGGCCTGCGAGCCTAGTCCGGCGGATGTGCCACCTCTTCCTATCTCTTCTACTTTTGAAAACATTTCTTCTTCAGATGATGAAAGCGAGGATGATAATCCTCCCCCACCTTCTCAGGATCCTTAACTTCCAAGATGGGTCCGTGCTACTCGGGATGCAGCAGGTGATCTTGCCGGTGATCCTACAGATCAGCGACGTACACGTTCTCAGTTTGAAAGAGCCTCTTCTTTACTGGCTCAAGCTCCAGTAAATCATGATCCTGACACTTTTGCAGAAGCTTCAGGCCATCCACATTGGGAAGCAACTATGAATGAAGAATATCATTCATTGATGACAAATGATACATGGGATCTTGTTCCTCTACCAAAGGGATGCAAACTTGTTAGATGTAAATGGGTTTACAGAACCAAGTATGGACCAGATGGGAAAGTTGATAAACATAAAGCTCGTCTCGTTGCTAAGGGCTTTTCATAGGTTGAAGGCATTGACTACACTGAAACCTTCTCCCCTGTTGCCAAAATGAACTCTATCCACCTTGTTCTTTCCCTTGCTGCCTCTTTAAAATGGGAAGTCCATCAGATGGATGTTAAATCTGCCTTCTTGCATGGGGACTTGCAGGAAGAAATCTATATGGAACAACCCATTGGCTTCATACAAACAGACTCCATCCTTGTTTGTCGACTTAAGAAATCCCTTTATGGCCTCAAGCAAGCTCCTCGGGCTTGGTATGCCAAAATGGATAGCTTTCTTTTAGAATCTGGCTTTTCTAGGTGTCATTCTGACAATACTGTCTACACCAAGAAAGTGGGCAACTCTCTTATCATCCTTGTTCTTTATGTTGATGATCTTATTCTTACTGGTAGTGATCCCAACCTTATAAACCATGTGAAGTCCAGCCTTAAAAAGAAATTTGAAATGACAGACTTAGGACACTTACACTATTTTCTCAGTCTTCAAGTCTTGCAATCCAAGGAGGGTATTTTCCTTTCCCAGTCCAAGTATGCTTGTGATATTCTTCGTCATTTTCACATGGAAGACTGTAAGCCAGCCCCTTCTCCCTTTCAGTCTGGAGTCAAACTTTCAGTCTCTTGTACTTCTCCTGAAGTTGATGCTACCTTATACCGTCAACTTGTAGGAAAACTCTTGTATTTAACCCATACTCGTCCTGATCTTTCCTTTGCTGTTGGCCTTGTTGCTCGTTTTATACAAAACCCCCGTGAAAGTCATTGGAAAGCAGCTAAAAGAATACTTCATTATGTTCGAGGTACAGTACAGTTTGGGATTCATTACAGTGCCAAAGCAGCTCCTCTGTTAGTTGGTTTCACTGATTCTGATTGGGCTGGTGACCCTGATGATCGGAAGTCTACTGCCGGTTATGTCTTCACTCTTGGTTCAGGACCTATTACATGGGATTGTAAGAAACAGGCTGCCATTTCTCTTTCATCAGCAGAAGCAGAGTATCGTGGTGCCGTGGAAGCTAGTAAGGAAGCCTTGTGGCTTCGTCAGATCCTATCAGAGTTTGGCTTTGAGCAGCAGCATCCAACCACACTTTGGTGTGATAATCAAAGTGCCATTCAGCTATGCAAAGATCCAGTCCAGCATCAGCGCAGCAAACACATTGAACTACACATGCACTTCATCAGAAAGCTCATTCATGACCATGTTCTTGAAGTGCAATATTGTTCAATAGATGATCAGGTTGCAGACATCTTCACAAAGGCTCTCACAGAGGCGAAGTTCACTAAACTTCGATATATGCTTGGAGTTCAGGAAGTTGTCACTAAGGGGGGATAGGCTCTAGTGCCTCCTTCCTTCTCCTATTGTGTCATATTTGTAAATCCTTCAATCCTATCCCAAGTTGTTCTTAAGGGGGGATGTTAGGATATTCCGACACATAGGAAATAGTTAAGTTCAACTTGGTCTAGTATAGAGTTAGGTATAGAGTTAGGTAAAGTGTGTTTCTTTACCGTTGTACATTTTGTAACTTACAATCCGACGGTCACGATATGTAGTGATCCGACGGTTCACTCTCACCTCGGTATTACCGACACTTGATCCGTGGCTTGACACCCGGTTGGTCCATGAGTTCTATTTAAAGTGCATGGAGGGTCATTGTTCGGGTAATCTGTGCATGAGAGAAGCTTATGTAAATTTTCATTCTTTGATTAATAAATTGCCTGTAGTACCCACGTTGGGACAGGCCGTGGACTGTTTCCCTCTTTGATGGTTTTAACCACGTCAAAAATACTGGTGTATTGATCTGTGATCTGGTTGTGAGCGGTGTCCTTTTGGTATTCTTTCTGAGGAACTTACCCTGTAAATTCCTACATGCGTGCAAGTTTCTCCGTGCACTTTCCACTTCCTCACGCCCTGATATATTACCTTCGCACAACCCTACCCAGGGGTTGTGCGCCACACTCTACATTATTACCCAAAACCTTGCTTATATTCCAATATTAGTTAATTATCTTTGCTTGCTTGAGTGCTTTAAGTTATACTTAACAACATAAAACCTTCATACAGGTGCGCGTAGTAAATAAATAGTATATTTGCAAATTATATCAATCATGTATTAACCCAAGAATAGATACATAGAATTATAGCAAAAATTCTCTTTATTGATTCTTTCCATGGTTACAGACTCGACTTGCCCTGGGCACTTAGCTGCAAGGGTCCGCGCAATCAACTGTGGACTACTAGGCCTCTGCACACACAGCTGCAAAGCCTTCTCCTACTCTACAACCCATAGACACACTCTACACTTTGACTCCACCACTTAGACTTCTCATGATCATCTATCTGTCTTTCCTTTTTACACTTAGAGCCTCGCTCTATTCGGTAGGTCTATCCAGCCGACATTACATTACAAAACTAGGGCGGGAAACCCTGTGACTCTATCATACTTTTGCGCCCCACGCCCTCAATTCATGGAGCTTTTACAACAAGATTTGGGAAAAAATTGGGCTTTAAGCCCAAAAACATGCCTTGGGGGGATTCCATGCCCAACAAGCCCCCAACACAAACATCGCGTCTCGCCCTCGAGTCACTCTGTCAGCACGACGAACTTTGCGTGGAGTCCCTCCAACTATTTTCAAACTACATAGAGGTCAGCAACGCACTGCGCTGTTGTTTGTTCGATCTGCTGCCTACATTGTTCCGAGACCTCTATGTCGAGAGTGCTTCTCTGCATCAGTACGTGCATCCCCTGATGTGTGCAATCTTGCCTTCGATTTTTGCCATGATGGTGAAGGCCTTGTCAATCCAAGGCTAAACGCGTGCCTTTAGGACTACTTCCTTATGTCATGCCACATCCACCTGCTCCTTTATCACTTTAGCCTGCTGCATCTGTGCAAGCCTTTGAGTGGGGACCACTATCTCCATAGTTCCTTAGACATTGTCATATTGTTGTTGGAGTTCTCACGCCTCTGTCTCTAAGCGCTCGATGTTGGGGTCCTCCTGCAGGTTTGAGAGGACCTCAAGTGATTCTTCCAACATACTAGTGCAGTCTCACACTGCACCTCCAATCTCCTCCATTCCCATTGTGATAGCGCTAGTGCATTGTTCTCTAACTTCCAGAGGGGTGGATGGTTGCACCTTCGATCATAGCTCGACAATTTGAAGGTTTAGCTCCAACTGAACCTTTGTCATTTCTTCCCTTACCTCACAGACCCTTGCTACTAACTTGTGGATCCATGCTTCTACTAGTATGTCTGTTGGGATGGCCAGCTTCGTGACACTTTGGCAAGTTTCGTCTATCACCTATACTAGTTGTTGATTTTGCAACACCACTTCGTTGCACTGCAAGCTCAATTGTTCCATATTGATTTTCTACTCACTAAGGACTTGTAGTGTGCAGCTCTCCCTAGCACGCAGCTCTGCAGTTATCCCATCCTGTAAAGCATATAAGATCTCTCACGGAAGTGGAGCCATATTTAGACCGAGACCTTTTAACACACTAACCGTAGGCTTGTTGGCCTCATTTGATGTCACTAGTGCTCCTTCTAGCAGCACTATGGTATACGTCATCCGCGCATGCAACATATGCTATGATACTGTTGAGCCGACTACGAAGCTGGCCAAAAGGGTACCAACCTGAGGAGGGCACACCTGTAATTCTTGCAACTGTGCTCTGAGGGCCCCCAACATAATCTGGTTCTCCTGCATGAAATCTTGGAGAGCCTCATTGGTGACATCGTACACCTTCTCGCCGATGTCATGCAGATCACCCTCGGTTAGGGTGATCGGGTCAATAGACAATTTCAAAGCCCTGACCTTCTTACACGAACCTACCCACTCTATTGGGTGCTGGTACTTTAGTTGTATCGACAAGGTTCATGGGCCTGCGCCTCCCTCTTTTGTCTCTGCTTCCTCTGATTCCTTCCCCTGCAACGGTGTCGTTTCGCCCTCGCCCGCCTTCATGGTTGCCTCCTGTGCTGTTGCAGCCTTTTCCTCCTCAGCTACTTTTTGTGCTGCGTACCATGCCGCCCGCACTTCTTCTGCCACTGCTTCCTTCCTTCGCTTTTCGACCAACTGTGTGATGCGCAACTTGGCCTCGTCTTTCCTTCTTTCCACTACTGACTTCTCGATCTCTGTGATGTATGGGGCACGCCACTGCGATGGCCATGCCTCTAGTACATTGAAAATGACATCGTCTGTGGCTATGAAAGGTAGCTTTGTCCACTATCTAGTCAGGTCCTTGTGTGCTCTTATATAAATTTTATGCATGTCCACTTTCAATTCTGCAAGACTCTACACACTATAGTAAACTGTGGGTGACAACTACGGCTTACGGTTGATCCCCATTCTGAGGTTCATCTCTATGAACACCCAGAAGATTTTACTGTCATGGATCCTCTTAGCATCCTTTATTTCCCAGAGCGAAGTGTACATTGCGGCCTCTGGTAAATCCTTGTCAATTATGGGGAATTGACTATCCTCTGGCAATTCCCCAATGATGAGCACTATGGACAGCAGAAGCCATGCATAGTGGAATGTTTTTCCCTGTTCCTGAGCTTCGCGGAAATTTTCTAAGAAATCCTTGTAGAGGAACTCAGACTAGTTAAATTGGACCCCCTCTGCACACTTCTCAGCTAGCGCTACCACCAGCGCGGTTACTTCGTTCGCGCAGCACTTGCACATGACCTTTCCTGCCAAGATTTGGGTCGCCACGCATACTGCTTTCTCCTTGATGTTGAAGATGGCGTAGCCCCTCTTCTTCTTTTCCATCTTGTACTTTTTCTTTATGGCCTCCTCGATGGCCAAGTCACTGCCTTTCCCTTCTGATATGCCCGCGGGGTCCTCTCCTTTACATGGAAGCTGGGAGATGCGGTGAATAAAGTCTATCGTGATGGGGATGGGCTCCTCCAGCCACAAACACCCATCATGCACTAGGCAGAGCAACTGTCTGATGACGAAAATGGTTATTGGGGCGCGGTGGAAGTGCGGCATCCAGAGCAAGTTCAGTAGACCAACCCTTTCCACTCTGAGCAACCACTTTTGTGGCTCTAATTCTGTCACCCCCAATGCAGTTTTCTGCTTAGGCTTCATGAGGTTCCTTGTCTCAAGGTGAGGGAACTTCTCATGGTTAGCGAGGTCCCAATCTTCAAATTTTAGGCTTAGCACCCACCCCAAGTGCGTACCCTAAAAATAATGTTGTCTGGGACGAGCAGGGTCTAGAGCAAGCTCTTGGTCTCATCCAGGTCCTTGGGCACTTTCGCCTTCCCTTTTCCCGGGGGGACATAGGCAGGCAATTTTGTCGTGGGGTGTGCAGGCTAAGTGTTCTCCTCCATGCCTTCATCCTCATCCTCTACGATGATAAGATCATCGAGATCTTCTTCTTCTTCATCCATCTCTATGGTGACAACTTTCCCCTTCTCCTCTATTAACAACTTGGTACGCAACGGGTTCCATAGGGACACACTTATGGGAACCATTGCTTGTTGTCCTTCTTGGGTCTTAGCGTGCGCGGTGATTTCAGGATTTCTGCCATAATCCCGGCACCTTCCGGAGCATCTCCGATAGCCAAAGCCTGCATGACCTCTCCAGCGGGCATTTCGGTTATCTCCATAACATCCTCAACTGTTGCCATCATATCGGTCTAGAAATCTAGCACTCGCGAACTTAGGGGCTCAATCAACACTTGAAGCACAACAATCAGGGATCTACTCAATCGCTGAATTTGAAAATGACCAAGTGTTGTTTTTTGGGAAACCCTTTGTATTTTATAGTGCTTTTTGAATTTGAATTGGACCGTTCCCCCCAAATCCAATTCATTAATGCTCCCTTGGCGGTAGATTTTTCGAAATCTTTCCCATAAATCGCATCTTAAATGCCTATCGTCCACTCCATTTGGCCTCAAGTCGAGCATCCCATCATGAATAGTGACTTCAATGGTCACTTTCTAGTCAACCCATGCAGTAGTGCAACCCCCTGTGCGTGGTCGCAGACCTTGTGACTCTTTGCTTCTGTGCACAGCTCCAACATCGTGCAGCTCCCGAGCAGAATAGTTTATAGTCTCGTGCTCCCTTTCAACTGCCTAGAACACTAGACTATCCTTCCTTCGGTTAGTCAGGTGGTTGCACCACCCGTGAAAATTTTCATCCTATCATCCATCATGTTTCTTGGAGAATACCCACCTTTTATTGTTATGGTCACCCTAGCGCACTTTACCATCTTCAATGCGCTACCCTGGTTACTACACTTAGAAATGTGCAGTCCAAGCCAAGGCATCAGACTGATCAATTTGTGGCAATAGGCCTTAAACCTGTCATCGCGATCGTATGCATCCAGCCTTTCCACCCTAGTCTTTTTTCCGAGAAAATCTTCCTTTATCTCATCCTCCATCTTCCTAACTTCCATGTCCACCAGAGCGCTTTTCTTCCTTAACCGTAGCCTTTCTTCTTCAAGTTATTGGACTCTAAGATTTCCCTATTGGATTTCTGCTTCCAAGGTTTCTCAAACCGTCATATATATCAGGGGTATTGGGCGTGGTCTAAATTCCTGAAGTACTATAGGGCTTACTGCGGTTGCTTCATACGCTAGCCTTGGCGGTGCCTGCGAGGTTAGGTTTTTGCATTTGGTCCTATAAGCCCAAAGAACCGCTCATACGCGTAGGTCCTAGTCAGTCTTATTCACCTTGTAGACCTTGTTCAGTGCTTCGTGTACTTTGTTAGCTACTTCTACATGGATATTCTTCTATGCACTTTTTCTCTCCATACTTTGTGGTCCCAACCGTAGAGGTCATTTGTGTCATTGCCTTGCCCGCCCCTGCCTACCGCTCATGTCTCCTACCGTGAGT
Source organism: Pinus tabuliformis (assembly GCA_031772625.1). NCBI lineage: Eukaryota > Viridiplantae > Streptophyta > Pinopsida > Pinales > Pinaceae > Pinus > Pinus tabuliformis. The sequence goes on along the minus strand of CM062820.1, from coordinate 856,492,560 downwards.
ACTGTGTGAATTCCTACAGGGTTCGCACCATATGCTTGTATCCACCTAGAAAGGTGAGTGTGTAGGCCGGCTCATATGTCATACTTATCTTTCAATTGCACTTGAGGCTTCCCAAACCGCATGAGCATCATCCTTCTTCATTCTCGCCAATCCTTGAAACTTCTTTGTTGCGTACCCCACCATCTTGTGGACACTGATGTTCTAGCACTTCTTTTTCAAATTTGTTTAGGAAATCATCTACCTCGCCCAACCCATCATACATAGGTAGATCTCTTATCTTTCTTGCTACGTACCACAATGACCTTGTCATCATGTTACAATTGAGCATGGTTACCTTGTATAACCAGTTTTGCCATCGTTCTATCTCTTCGTCGGAATCTGATGTACAGGATCTTTCGTGCTCCCATGAGATTCGGTCGTCTACGGTTAGATTTACCCAGTGTTGCTTGTGGACAGTTATCTTGTAAATACAGTTTAGATCATCGTCGCTATTGTAGTCGCACACTGGCTCTGTGTAGCACAATCCTTCCGCAGGGTCTAAAGATACCACTACGCAGAGTGACTTTTTCTCAAAAATCATCTTGCGCTTCTTTAGATTTATCACTCCATTCATGTAAGTGGCCCAATCTATTCCCAATAGCGCAAGATAGGGATTGTTGTCATCAACAATCTCTATCACTTCGAAAGCTGCTAGCATGCTCGCTCCTTAGATACCTATTGTGATTCCCTCCAATCTCCCCATAGGTAGGATCTTTTGCTGGTTTGCCATTCATAGTTGTATAGGAGACCATTGCAACACAGGCCTGCCCATGTGTTCCCATGTCTGCTTTGGTAGGACATTCGCATCAGACCCTAGGTCCAAAATCACTTGGTCCATCTCATATTCCCCGATGTGCGCGGTCAATCTCATCTACCTTCCTGTTCGCGTCGTGTACTTCCCGAGCTTCTGGACTATGTGTTGTTCTCCTGGAGCAGTCCCAGCACATCTAGTTATGAGTTCTTGTAGCCCCTTCACAGCCTTACGGTCATGCAACAGCTTCATGCATGTCTCTAAGAACATAGTGAGAATTGATGGGTCCATTTCCAGCTCCAGTCTGTCTTTACTTGCTAAAGTGGAGGCATCAGCGAAGCTCCTCTTAGCTTCCATGAAAGTCTCCTTAGCACACTCCAAACGAAATTTTGGTTCCTTTGTTGGGGCTTTACGAACCCAGCTACTTTCTTCAGGCTGCGTGCCTTTGTCATCCCCTGTCGTAATACCACTTGGAGCATGATATTTACATTAGGGTCTTCCTCGCGTGGCTCAGACCTCATCCTTTGCAGGTTCTGAGTCAGGGGAGGCTAGAGTGCTGTTTTATCGCACAACTGCGCTATCAGTGTGGGACAGTGCTCTGTCTCATGATCAAACTGCGTACATTATAAGCATGATGGTCTCGTTGGACTTTTACGATCGCAGGCATAATGCCCCGGCCCTCCACAATTGTAATATATCAGTTGTCTGTGACCTCTTCCTGGTCCCATTCCACCTCGGCCTCGTCTGCACCCCTAAAATCAAGTACGCGCCATTCTTGCATTTTGATCGAGGGGCCGTGTTTTGGCCTAAACTCTGTAGGTAGGAGTCTGATCCATCATTAGTTCATAACTTCTACAGGTGCGCTCATCATGTCCTACTGACCTGCAAAAGCTACAGAACAACTATTGGGAATTTTGCGTATACTTCTATAGTAGATGGCAGTTATCTGTAGCATGTTTTCCTCCTATATGACAAATGGTGAACCATAATGCAAGCACCGAGCTTGGTCCTACTTGTGCCTCCGATCTCAATGACATTGGTCCTCCTCCCGTAAGGTAACTTGCAAACACCGAGTAGTGGTC